>JAPDOI010000102.1:0-1200000 GCA_029168955.1 Aplectana chamaeleonis | reverse complement strand
TGAGAACCTCCTCTGGTTATAGAGCTTCTCAAGGACCAAAAGTCGCTCAATTTAAGACCACAATTACCATGCATTATTTTATGGAACATAATCAAATCAAATTTCAGTCTCCTGTACGCCAGTGAGCGCAAGTTGAAGATACGATTCCGTTCATGGGAAGGAATCCGGTCATACGAAAACCTTGCGTCCTTATCAACAGTTTTCTAGTAAAATTATTCTGGACACGCTCGAGCCTTGCTACGACCTGTTTCTTGTATTGGCTGAAAATCACTGTTACATATTCGAGCAGCGGCCTCACATATGTCCTAAATGCTCTGAGAAGCGCGGTACTGTTATTTGTGGAAAGAGCCCTGAATAAGTTGTATACAGCCCTCGTAGCTTTCCCCGCAATGCGTTCACAATGCACATAAAAACTGAGATCTCTGGTAACAAAAAAAACCAAGATCTTGGATCTGTTCGACCTTCTCAATTTGTTCACCTTCTATTGCATAATGTATTTCATTGTTATTTGAACCAAGATGCAGGAGTTTGGTTTTTCTCTTTAGATAGTGGTAGGCCCCAGTCATTAGCCCACTTATGTACCGAATCAATCGTTTGTTGTAATGCACGAAAATCTTCAACATTTAAGACTGGCTTATACAGCTTGAGATCATCGGCAAAGGAACAACATTTAACATTGTTAGAAGTAACGAGGGTGGGTAGTTCATAAGTGTAAATGCTAAAGAGAACCGGCGAAAGAACCCCACCTTGAGGAACACCGCTAAATGCTTGCCTAGGGCTGGACAGGGTTGAATTAATTCGCTCACTAAAAGAACGACCTGAGAGGAAAGATTGTATCCACGCGACTATTCTTGTATGAATACCGATGAGATTTAATTTGAGCACCAGTTTTTCATGGGAAACACGGTCGAAAGCTTTGGAGAAATCTAGGTAAACGTCTACCGGATGACCTCCTTCGAGGGAAATGGTCCAGTCATTGATGGATTGAAGCATTGCTGTGACCGTCGATTTCCCTTTCTGAAAACCATGCTGGTAGGGCGATATAATTGTGTGTTTCTCAAGATGGGCCCCTATTCTTTTTTTGAGGATTTTTTCGAATACTCTGGCTAGTATTGATGTTAAACTTATTGGACGATAGTTCTCAGGAGAAGTATATGGAGGTTTTTTTGGTATAGGTGTGACAATCGCCGTTTTCCACCTTGAAGGCACTTCTGATCTCATGAAGCTGAGGTTAAATATGTGCTCCAGGGGGCCTGCAATGATATGGGCAACTGATTTGAAAAAGAGGAGCGGGATGCCATCCGGAGTTTCCGAGAACGAAGACGGCCATTTTGATAGCAAAGTATAGATTTCTTCTGCAAAACACCAAGCCGAGTCTTCCATAAGAGGGAAAAGAGGATCTCCCGATATATTACTGACCCCATCCGCGTCTTGTTTATATACTTTCTTGAAAACGTTAGCAAATAGCTCAGCCTTTTCAATATTGTTTCTGATTGATTTGCCGTCTTCCGAAAGAATAAGACCTATCTTAGGATTATGTTTCAGCTTAGTATTGCGAAATTTGAAAAAAGCATTTTGTTTTGGGACTCAATAATCTTTTTTTCGATAGACTTGTTATATTTCTTCAGCTTTTTGTCGAATACTCTATTCAGCTCTCTGAAGTCACTCCACTTTTCACAAGTGTTAGAGGCAACTGCGGTATCCCATGCCTGCGATTTTTTGAGGAATAGTCTTTTGAGATAGAAGGGCAGATTGAGTTGATGGGGTGGGATCTTTTGGAGTGGCACAAACATATCAATGCAGTGGTTCAGAATGGACAGAAACATTTCATATTTTTCATCTACGGACGAAACGTTCAGAAAAGAGCCAAGCCAATCGACCTTATGCAGATAAGAACAGATAGCATCATAGTCGGCGGTCCTGAAGTTGCGTTTCAAAACATAATTGATTTCTGGTTTGGTGAACATTAGGTCAAAACGTACACAAGAATGATCACTAGAACCCATTGGGGACTCTATTTCTGTTTTCGACAGCGTTCAACTCGGTGCTCAGAACAAGATCCAAGATGTTGTTTCCTAGAGTACATTTACGAACATATTGGAATAGTTTATGATTTTCACACAGTTCTAGGAATGCTTTCGACAAAGAGCAGGCAGCGAAGGGTTTATCTCCAGAGACCCAGTCAATGTCGGGCATATTGAAATCTCCCACTATGAGGCAGCTTCGGTCACAAGAAATCAAATCACTGAGTGCTTTAACCGAAGTAAATGTGTTGCGAGCAGGGCAAGATGGAGCTCTATATACAACTGTTATGCGAAAGACCTGTGATTCAGGGAACAAGTCGCAGCAAATCAACTCATAAGCGCCAGAAATGGATTCTTTGAAAACCAATGATGGAGACAAGATTTTTTTAACTACTAAAGCGACTCCTCCTTTTTTACGTAGACGGTCACATCGTAGTATATCGTATTGTGCACAAATTTCACCTAAGAGAGGTTCCGTATCAATAGTTGAGTTACTCCAAGTTTCTGTGAGAGCGACTACGTCGAAATCAAAATTTTTAAGCATGAAAACTAGAGCATTTCTGTTGCTCACCACAGAACGGATATTAGAGAGAAGACAAGTCATATTGGACTTACCATGTCTCCGACGATCGGCTAGCAGTTTGACTGGTGAGGTTATACAACAGGTACAGGCCCAGAATTTGAGGCAGCAGGAACATCATGTGACTGTTGCGAAACATTGGCAGGTTGGGTCGGCGTAGAAAATGATTGCGAAACAGTTACAGTAGAAGGAGGCTCAGAATGTGGGTACATCTTATTCCGCTGTGCACGTCGTGCCACTCTCTCAGCATAAGCTCGATCCCTTTCCTCCCTGGTTAGGGAGTGTCTTATGAAGACCTTAGGGATAGAGTAATGCTTGAGGCTAGGAGCACGATTTACAGCAAGTTCAGCGAAGCAAGAAGTGGGAAGAACAACTTCCAGTAAATTACGAGATTTGTGATTAGGTGGCACCATACGATAAACAGAAACGGGCACACACTCAACACCCAGGTAATCTAGCACTTGACGGACGGATACATAATCATTAAAAGCACGGGTAGTAGAATATTGTGAAAAAACCTCAGGAAGTCCAACAATGACAGTGGAGCGTTTGCGCTCAAATTCCTCAAACAGATCATTTGGAACAGTACGTGGAGACGAAGTTAAATTAGTAATGGGTTTATCTGGTGCTAGAGAGTTAGGAAGAACGGATGAAACTTTAAGGGCAGACTTAAGTTGATCATTCTCAGCTCTCAGCGTGGCGATCTCACTCTCCAACTCACGGTTGCGGCAGATGACGGAGTTCAGCTTGTTTCGATCCTCCAGCAGAATAGCGATTACAGACCGTAGGTGTACAGGAAGAGTCTGGTCATTCAGTAGCAGCTTGACGTCGCGGTCGAACGAGTCGGTTTGCTCTCGCGGCGAAGTGTCCAGACGTAACTGGATAACACGACGTTCGTCAGAAGGAACAGCAACAAGTGGGGTATCCATGCAGATAGAAGTAGGCCGGAATATCAGTTTTCAAACAACTTTAGACGACGGTATTCAGTATGCGAAAAGGGCTGATGAGTTGAGGATAACAGGTCGTTCACGGCAGACTAATCGATATGTCGACCGCTCGCCATGAGAGCGCAGGCGAGAATGAAAAATTTTTCTCTTCATTTTCAGGGCGCTTGATCGAAGTGTGAGGTAGAGGTCGTAAGCAGAATTCTCGCTCTATCTAGCGCTTTTGTGGCTCATCATAAAACTTGATCACTTCCGCATCTTACATATTCAATGTGTTGTCCTTGTTAGTGAATATATTGAAAGGTTTATACTTGCTTCTCAAAACAGCTGAAGCACCAGATCGATCCGAATTTTTGAACAATTTGACCTCTCCGTGGACCAAATGATATCAAAGCAGGTTTGTGGGAATTTCGAGTGCGGGAAAATTTGCATTTTTGCAAAAATCGCAACTTTTGCAGTTTCCACTTTATGCCGAAAATTTGTGGCACCAAATGTCGTAAATTGGTATTAAGTTATAGTTTCCTATTCATCGATTTTGATTTGCGAATTACATAAAACAAATTTCGGATATAGATTTTGGAGCTATTTTTTCGATTTCGGAAAAAGATAGCAGGTCACACGGGGTAAATATGTATATTCGGCTGAAATTTTTGAAAAGTTGAAGTAGCTGGTTGCCCCTCAAAAAACTTTCGCAAACTTGTTTTGATGCCATCATCTAGTCTTCAGTGGGGCTAAATGATTCGTCAATTTGAATTGGTTTGATCCTTTAATTGGAAGCGAATATAGGGATCCTGATATGTTTATCACATAGACCCCACTCTTAAATTAAATGTAAAATGCGGAAATGATGAAGTTTCACAGTGAACCACTAAAGGCATCAAATGGAGGGAGAATTTCTATGGCGAACGCTATATTACACTCTGATAAGGCACTCGAAAGAAAAAAACAGCAGAAAAAAACGTGGAAACTGATTTCTCAAGTCATTATTCGCTAGCCACTAAAAAGGGTAAGGAAAGGAAGAAAATTGGGAAGGATTACGTGAAATTGGTTTCTAACCCCTCGAACCTGGTTGCCGCGACGCAACTGCTCGCATTAATTCGTGAGCAAAACGATATAGCGTATAAACTCACAGAAAAGAAATAGTGTCACCTGGAGAATGTTTACGATCAAAGCCATATCCTGGTTTGGTTGTTTTGTAGGTACATTAGGCGATGCAGCCAAAAAAACCAGTCTTGCCTGTCAATGAGAGTTTTGCTCGAGAAACAGCCGTGAAATAGTCTAGAAATAGCCCAGCAGGCTCCGCAGCGACTCCTGGTGGGCTATGTCGCGGCTATTTCTCGGCTTTTCACGAAGCGGACATGAAATATCCGAAAAATAACGAGAGGTAAGCAAAAATGACCAAGGCGCAGCCGTCGCCTGCTCGCCGAGCCGCCATCGGGCTCGCAAGCGGTTGGGCGGGGCCTACAGAGGCTGAGCGTACCTCAAACTTGTATAATTGAACTGAACGAAGTGTTGACATCTGAATCATGCCTCTGGAATGTGTCGTATATGTACTTACTTGGAGAGCGTTATTTCTGGGCTGTTTCGCGGCGAGCATTATTTTGCGGCTATTTGGCGGCTATTACGCGGCAAGCAGGAATTTCGCGGCCATGTCGGGACTATTTCTCGGTCAAAACTCTCGGAGTTATTGTGTGTTTGCCGTAGGGTTCAGACGTCGGGAGTAGTTTTGCGTTTTAAGTTTCTTAGATGAGTGACTTCTGTGTTTCTACCAGAAACTCTTTAAGAATAAGTTTTCAGTGTCCATGTTCGGACGTTAGAATTTTGAAATAAAGAGTTACAAGTAACTTCGGCTATTGTTCTCTGGATGGGCATCTCTTTCATGATGTGGGCTGACTTATCGATATGGCGGCTGACTCATGCGATATTCGCCACTTTCTGGCTGTTTTACGTCGTTCTTTTTTCCTCGCTTTCCCTTAAAGGACCCAGAGCCTACATTTCTGCCAAAAAAAATTTTTAAAAATTTTTGTCATCAACACTGGCTTCAAATTATTCAAAACTCACGATGAGCTTTCCTTTTGTGATTCATGAAATATTAGTTTTGATTTGCCCATTCCCTTCATAAGCATTTGCTAACCGAAATTGATTCTGTTCGGCTAAATGCATACAGTCGGCAGGGATCGCACCGATCTTCACGTTTCTTACTGGGCGTTAGGCCTCTTTCAGAGTGCGATCGCTGATTGCCGCGATGGCATGCTTTGAGTGCAGATCGACGTGCGACGCGATCTCGATCGATGCTTATGATTATCATCCCATCGCGTCGCGCGGCGATCGAACTCTGAAGCAGGCCTTATCGCGAACTCGGTGCGCGTGTGTTTTCGAGTCCCCTCCATTGCATGACGTCGCGCCTTTCGGCAGCGAGACTCTTATCGGCCTTGTACTGGTCGTTTACACTTCCGCCGCCATGTGACGCGACGAAGTGCCGTTCTATGAAGCATCGCTCATGTTTCCACCGCCTTGAGGCCCGGAGAAGTTCAATCTATGATATTGATCACGCGGCGCGGCACGATCGGTGTTAGGGGCCGAATAGACTACCGCCGCTGAAAGACGCGGCAGCATGCAATGGAAGGAACTCGATTGTGTCGCGGCGCATGATCGATATTCCTTAACCGCATGCTGCCGCGCCTATCAGCGGCAGGAATCTATTCGGTCCCTGATAGAACTACACTCTACGGCGCCGCTCGGCGGCGTAACTATAAAGGACCACTAATATTAATCGTGTGGCGCCGCATGATCAATGTCATGGAATCGTACTTCGCCGCGTCACTCGGTGGGGAACGGCGTCTCAATGAGCGCAAAAGTCAGCGTCATCTGGGCCGTGTGTATATTTTTAGCTATTTAAATCCTGTATATTCGTAGTGCACTCAATTTTGTCATTATCTAGTGGATCCTCTTGCTGAGCCATGTGCAGTGTGTGGGGACAAGTCAACTGGAACACACTATGGAGTTATATCATGCAATGGATGCAAGGTTGGTTTTGGTGGTTGTCTTGGAACTTCTTTTCTAGGTCTTGTATGTTGCTAATGTGCTTATCATTGTTGCCTTATTTTACTTTTACTGCTCTGAACTGGTCTTATTATTATATGTGCGTAGAGTTTAAGGCTCATTTTGCCCTTGCGTCGAGTTTAAAGAAATTTATGTTTTGAATTTTGCTGGTCTAGTCCACTGTATCAATCATCCGTATGCAAAATTTCCCAAGTACCTCAGGAGATCGAAAAACTGTAACCGTTTTGGATTTTAGAAGTTGAAAATTTCTAAGCCCAAACTTTGTCTTAGATTGTTATTTGGTGGAAAACTGTTACATGACTAGGATGGGTGATCCAATTTGTCAGCTGATCCAATGGATTTTCACCCACTTGCTGGCCGTTTTCAGTCGCTCTCACGTCCTTAGTCCTCCTCGAGGACCCGAAACTTATGTCTCTGAAAAAAAAACTTAGAACTTTTCCATTTCGAACACTGCTCCAGGGTGTAACACTGAAAACAACGAATTCGCTCGAGTACGTTATATTTAAATTATGCTCTGATTTTTGAGCATTTTTAGGTAATGAAAGTTATAAAAACAGTGAGGCTTGCGCACTTGTAGAACAACTCAAAAGAATTCTTCCTATTCGAGAATATGGGAATGTATGGAAAAACGGGATTCTCTCGCAAATGATAGAGCAGATCTCGGTTAGCAGTTTTTTTAGTAGCGGGCCTTCACGAAAGTTATATTTTTGCTTAGCTAAGATAAGCTATTATTTTTTTCAATCGAAGTTTTCTCGAAGTTCTCCAATTTCGATTAGAACTGCACATTCGTTGTTTGAAGGTTTGGGAATTGAATGCTGTGAAATTGCCTCACAAGGGAAGTATGAAAAGCGTAGGTCGGATCTGCCAAAAAGACTAGTATGGTTAGAGACTCTTTTGGCCCAATAGTAGAAATGCGCAGTATCTCACCCCGAGTCGCAGGCTCAAAAAAGTTATGAACATTTTTAAGCCTCGCGAAAAGGCAAGGGTACCATCAGGCATTTTTTTGGAGTTTCAAAAAATTTTCTCGGATTTAGCCTAAGAGTTGTATGTAGGGGTAGTCTAGGGTGGTGAACACGAATCTGGAGCCCATTTGTCGACATTTTGAGGTTTACTGTAGGTTACGGTAGGTAACATGCCATTTAGGGGTCAAAACCCGCCTTAGTATTTTGAAAATCGACAAACGGACGTTAAATTCGTATTCTCCACCCCGAATAACCCCCGTTTACAAATTTTGAGTAAAATCTGAGATGTTGACCAAACTACCGTATACCCACCGTAATCTACCGTAATCTGCGAAAAATCGATGAGCGGACTCCAGATTCGTGTTTAGCACTCCAAATAACCTTCAGCAAATGATTTTGAGACATATCTATCGTAGAAAACCGGAAATCTCGAAAGTGGCGTTTTTCCCTCAAAATTTTCCCCGGTCGGAAAGCTCTAAACGAAATGAGTCGAAAACTTTTGAAAATCGACTAATAAATCTCAGAATCGTGATCAGCGCCCCCAACCCCCCCCCTGGGAGAATTTTAAGTCAAATCTGGAACATTTTTCTAAAACGCTTCCAGAGCCCTCAATTGGTAGAAATAAGCGCCCAAGCGAAAATCCGTACTAGTCCAAAACACTGTCAGGGTGGACAAAGTGCGGAGAGTGTGCGTTCACCCAAAATTTTCTCAGGGGGTAGTTTTGGGTGCTGAACACATTTATGAGGTCCGTTTCCGGATTTTACGATGAATAACGCGCTTTTTGGAAGGTACAAAAAGCACAAAAAATGAGATTTTTAAGCTTGTAACTTCTTCGAACCTGCGGCTCGCGGCGGTATACTGCGCAGTTTTACTATTGAGCCACAAGAGATACTAACGACACTAGTCGTTTTGGCAGATCAGACCTACGCTTTGTATACTTCCCTTGTTAGTTAGACGCTATATTTGTCTTGGTTTCTGGGCAATTAGCCTGAACAAGTTTGCTAATGGAGTCTGCGAAAATGTAGAAACGTTTGGCGAGTAGAGCGTTTTTTTATGTACTTCGACGAAACTGAAGGACGGAATTCCACCGGTGTTTACAAAGTTACTTACACAACAGGTTGCTTCAGGCGATTTCGGAAAGAATTTTCAATAAGTGAACTAGATAAGTTTTCAATATTTCATATTAAGGCGGGCTATTTCATCATATCAGGTTTTTTTTTTACAAATTTTCGATAACGATCGAGGTGGTTGGATTAGTGTTGGTTTTCTTCAGGGATTCTTTCGCCGTACGGTGTTACGTGATCAGAAGTTCACCTGCCGATTCAAACATCAATGCGTGGTGGACAAGAGCATGAGATGTGCTTGCAGATGCTGTCAGTTCAACAAATGCGTCCGCGTTGGAATGAAGAGGGAAGGTACGGAGAACTAGTGCGATTTATCTAACTAAATGTGAGAGTCTTCATAATATGTTCGGTTTGCGCCCCACATGCGTCACCGTAGTCACTTTTAGCCCTATTCTCTGCTTTTTTGTTACTTCCACCCATTTTCCACAAATAGTTTTTGAAAGAAACAGTCTAGCTCCTAGGATTTCGTGAGAAAGCTCTCGAGGACGCGTTTTCTCGCCTTGTCCGTCTCTGTTGAATAACTCGCCAGAGTAAGGCCGGAAACATACTTCCGTTGCGGCGACGCGTGAAAAGAAGCGGTATCGATCAGTCATGGCGATATTGTGCTTTTCAGGGAATCGTTTGTTTCTATAGGCTCAAAGGCAGTTTGGAGAGTCCAATGTGCTGAGATATTCGTCTAAGAATGGTTGACATCTACGTTTTCAATCCACTTGCCATAATTCTCAGCGAATATGCATATCGCCGCGATTTTTTTGACAACGTTGCCCAATGAAGGACGGCGCCGATGTCGTCGCGGCGATATACATAATTGCTCAATATTTCCGAAATTTGGTTGGAAACGAACAATTTAAGCGATCTCCATATCATCCCACTTCACTCAACGAGATGCTGTTTTGCTCGTCAAAACAATTGGTTCCCTCAGAAGCGCAATATCGCCGCGATCGATCGATACTGTCCTTTCTCACACATCGTCGCGACGAAGGTATGATCCAATATGATCCCGGCCGAAGGAAAGATGCTGTAATCGGGCATGAGAGGTGTGGTCCACCACTTCCGACTTGACAATTAGTGCGGCCTCCAAAGTGAGTCGTGAATGCGATCTTCAGATCAATGCAAAATTTAGCGAAATTCGATAATTCTGTGGATAATTAATTTCATTTCTATATTTTAAACTAATTTTGAGCGCGTTTTTTAAAATATGATTTTATTCTTATTATTTTTTTACAGATTTTCGAAACGCTGAATATCAACAATCTTTGCATGGTGGCTGACGTGTGCTGCCCCCCCCCCTCGTCCCAACGCCTGAAGCTGCGAGCTCCCTCTGTTATCGTCACAGCGTCAGCCTAACCCTGTAGCTCGCTTCAAACTCGACTTTGAGCAAAACTGTGATGATATTCATGGCCCTGGCGGTGAAGGATACCTAATGGTAAAGCCTTTCTGGGGTTCAGGCATGTTTGGAACTAAAGAAGTTTGGTAGCCAGCCAAGTTTGGAACTACGGTCCCGCGGATCAGAAATCTGGCTGATTGCGAAATATCTTCAATTCTCTACTAAGCCCTCGCAAAGGCTAAACCATTGGGTAGTCCTCAAGGCCAGGATCATGTATATCACCCTAGTGCCGCTGAGGCGAGTTAATCAGAAGGGACTAAAGACGAGGAAACGCATTTTCTCGCTTTCTGACCAAACCGGGGGTCAGTCGGTTCTCGCGTTGGTACTTTCATGTTTTCGGCAGATCTACATAGTACCAATTTTCTTAGCGTGGTGCAAAAATGATTGGGCGATCATGGGTGGGGGTCGAACTCATCAGTATGCAGTAACAACGGCACCGCTTCTCACTGCGCTACACGCGCTAAGAAGACTGTTGAACAGCGCCCATAGAGTCTGTATTAAAATATGTCAGTCTTGAGTTGAAGAATAAAATCATTTAACAATTGAAGTATTGGAGAGATGCGGCGCCATAGTTCACTAGCCAAGCATTTTATAATATTCAAAATGAACCCCTGGAAAGTTACATAGTTGTGACCTCATCTTTCTTGAGTTCCAGCTATACAGTTCGAGCGAGATCCAACTGGCGGCAGTCCATCGAAGCGCTCTCGTGTGAGTCCTGCGCCCGGTCCTGAACAGCAGACGGAGAATCAAGCTCCAGTTATAACAGCTCTCATGGATATGGAACGAAGGGTAAATCAGGTCAGCATCTCGGATGAGTTGCATGTGATCTACTTACTACATTTAGCGTTTTCTCAAGTCAAACTGGACATATTTTAGGCAAACCAAATGTGGTGCGTAGAGAAACGTTCATATTTCTATGGTCTAGTGCGTACTTCCCGCGACGAGCGACGCGACATAGTGTTTGTCATCTATATCGATCGAAAATCGATATTGATGATATGCACTGTCGCGGCCGCCCGTCGCAGGAAGTATGCACTAGGCCTATGAAAAGTGTCTAGATTGACTTGAAAGTTGTTGAACTTCGCGGATATTTTTGTTACAATTATTTTCATATAATTAGGTTTTCAGGAAATGTGTGCACGTTATCGAAATTCAGTGATTCAACCAGCAGCTACAACTAGTTTAGGCGGAGAACCGTCAACGTCAGCTTTCTCGCAACCTAACAAACCCTGTACTGCTGAGGTATGTTTGAGTTTTTTTTCGCGGTAAGGGTAAATATAAGCTGTGATTTGGCGTGAGCTTGAACTGGCCTATAGCGAAAGAGAGCAAACAGTTGTTGAACAATGTCAGCCGCGACGCGACCGCTTGAGCTAAACCAGAACGATTGCCCTTCCCATAAGAAACTTGGGATATAAATACATTTTCCGCTATCATTTCTGTTTTTCTGCTCAAAAGATCACAGCTATCAAAACGAGCACATACGCAAACTTCGACGTTCAGTATTAACGAAAACTACTGCGAAAGTTCTGAAGCCCTCGAGAACTCTCATTGTTTGCCGCTACGCGTCAGCCGGCGGCTGTCTACTACCCGTCCCTGAATGTCTTA
The DNA here is from genome assembly GCA_029168955.1 of Aplectana chamaeleonis. NCBI lineage: Eukaryota > Metazoa > Nematoda > Chromadorea > Rhabditida > Cosmocercidae > Aplectana > Aplectana chamaeleonis. Next base: position 1,188,311 of record JAPDOI010000102.1, on the reverse strand, counting down.
TCCGTGCCACCACTAAATGGAAACCATAATTTCGGTGTTGTGGGTGTTTGACAGCACATAAGTAATCGGTGCTCGAAACCTTATGCACTCGTGGATTATAAAGAAGCAATTTTCATCAGGGAATTTTCAAGGCGTCAAAAAAATTTTTCTGGTTCGGCTCAACACTTTTAGTTGGGGGCCGTTGCGCTAAACACGAATATTGGGTTCGTTTGTCGGTATTCTGAGAGTAACTGATGGTTACGGTAGGCGTAATGGCTTTCAATGTAACGTCGGCATGGATCCGTAAGAGTGCGCGTTCACTGTTGAAGGTTGGCGCAAACTCGGTGCTATATTCTCTAGCATAGGTGCACCGGGTTTGCGCCAACTTCCAATGGGGAACGCAAAGTCTCTTCAGGATTCATGCCGACGTTACCTAGCCTACCTTAGGATTCCGAAAATCCACAAATGGACATCCAATGGATTTGAGGAATTTTTCGTCTCTTACATCTCTCAACTTTGAATTTGCATAGGACTTGAACGAGATCTCCCGTACAACACTGCTACTGATGGTGGAATGGGCTAAAGCCTTGCAGCCGTTTCCGAACCTCATTATGGAGGATAAGATCATCCTACTGAAGAATTATGCGCCGCAGCATTTAATTTTGATGCCGGCTTTCAGGTAATAGTGGTGTCCTGTCTTCATACAAATCTATTATTTCTCAACTATCTAAGCTTTGTTCTTCAAGAAGTCCTGACACTACTCGCGTCTGTCTATTCAACAACACGTACATGAGTCGAGATCAGTCGAATGAGCTAAATGGGTTTGCTGCCTTCAAAACCAGCAATATTACGCCGAGGTAGTAAAGTTGGGGATCAGTTATAGATTCGTATTATGAATTCCGAATTTCTGAAACCTAGAGTTCTGGACGAGATTGTATGGCCAATGCGTCAGCTACAGATGCGCGAGGAGGAGTTCGTCTGCCTGAAAGTGGGTCGTGATATTTTCCTGATGTTCCTCTGTGAATCGCTCGCGTGTTTTCCGGGTACAGTGGGCGAGATGTGTTTAAAATGACGAGAAAACAAGTGCATTTCGTGGGGCATCAGATGGTGTTTTGTGTGAAAATGTGGGGTATTTGTACCCATTAAGCACGAAATGGCAATCCTCAAATTCGATCTTATTTCACCGGAGAGAGCTTAGGTTGTCACTCAATTTTTTCACTTCTCGTCCATTGTATAGTCTCCTTGTAGATTTTTGTCTAGTGAAGGAGGGGCGGTGGAGGTAGATCGCCGCGCGTGGTCGAAACCTCGTTGACCAGTGGTGTCGCTCCTGCTCCATTAGACTAAATCTTTTAAGGAGACCATACCTGTGCATGACGTGTTTTCATATTTATACAGTTGACTAACGTGGCTGTGCTCACCCGCCCTTCTTTCTTTCTCTCTGAGCTTATCTGTTCCTCTATGTGTTTGTCTCCCTGTCTTGTTTGGTCTGTGCATCTCTCTTCTTTTCCCTTAATTCTTCTCTCACCTCCCTCGTCTTCCTGCCTGTGTCTTTCTTTCTGTCCATCTATCTGTCCCTCCTTCTCTGCTTGCCTGCGAATCCCTATCTGTATATCTACTTCTCATTATGCCTTTTTATTTCTCTTTTTCGCCGTCTGTCTCTCAGTCTGTAAGCTTCTCTGTCTATCTGTCTGTTTCTCTTTCTGTGTGTTACTCTTTGTTTTCTCTATCCCTTGCCTTCTATCTCTCCCACCTTCCTGTCTTTTCTTTGTCTGTGTGTCTCTGTCTGTCTGCCTTTTGTCTCCCTCTCACCTTTTTCTGTCCATCTATGTCTCCTTTCTATTCTTGCTCATCTCTCTGCCCTCTCTTACCATCTACCAGTCCATTTCTCTCTGTTTGTCTGTCCTAAATCTCTCTGTGTCTAACTCTTTTCATGAGTGGCTTTTCATTTCTCTTTTGGTCATCTGTCTGCTTGTATATCTGCCTGCCCGTCTATCTATCTATCTATCTATCTATCTATCTATCTATCCTATCTATCTATCTATCTATCTATCTATCTATCTATCTATCTATCTATCTATCTATCTATCTATCTATCTATCTATCTATCTATCTATCTATCTATCTATTTCATATTCTATCTATCTATCTATCTATCTATCTATCTATCTATCTATCTATCTATCTATCTATCTATCTATCTATCTATCTATCTATCTATCTTATCTACCTATTCTATCTATCCTATCTATTCTATCTATCTATCTATCTATCTATCTATCTATCTATCTATCTATCTATCTATCTATCTATCTATCTGTGTATTGGTCTGTCTGTTTCTTTCTGTCTTTTCTCTGTCCCACTGTCTATCTATCTCTCCTTCTACCTGCCCATCTTCATCTTCGTGTCTTTCTTTCTCTGTTTGTCTGTTTCCATTTCCATATGTCCTTCTCCTTTCTCTGTCTTACTATCTGTCGCTCTGTCTATCTATCTCTCTCCTTTCCCTGTCTACTTATAACTGTCGCTCAATCTGCCTGTTTGTAAGTGTCTCGCCTTCTATTCCTTCCAGTATATTTCTCTTCTGCTCCCTTTTTCGATGCTCTCACAATTTTCACTGTTCTTTCCTACTCTCACTTCTTCCTCTCTCTTTGTTCGTTTGCCTTTAATTCCTTTCAGTACTCTTTTGTTTCTTTTGTGACAATGTTTTCTGTTTTTTTTCATGGACTCGCTCCTTCCGTCTATATCTCCCCATTCTCTCGCCGACGCTCTCCTCTCATTTTTTTCTGTTCAGGCCTTAGCTTTTCTCCATCCTGAGGCGAAGGGACTTACTCCAACAAGTCAAGCTTTGGTGAGAGAAGCAAGGAACAAAGTGTTGAAAGCACTTTATGCATTCATCGTGGAAAATAATCGTGAAGAAGCACCGACGAGGTTGAGGCTTTAAATTTGTCGTACAATTTGAAATAGTCGCGAACAAAGTTGAGAAAATTTCAGGTATGGAAATATCTTGCTACTGGCTCCTGCACTGAAAGCGCTCACTCAGCTGCTCATTGAAAATATGACACTCACAAAATTCTTTGGATTAGCTGAGGTAGGTCGTTGCGTTCTTTTCTTTCAAACAGCAGGTTTCTCGCTCTGTTTTGTAGGCATAAAATGACAGAAAATGTTGTTGAATAGATTTCTATGAATGTAGATAAGATAAATATTTCGATCGGTTAGAGTTTAAAGTTGTTCGAAAATTAAACACCTGTATGAGATTATCGTCAGAATCGAAAAATATGAGAGCTCGTGTTGGCCATTCTTTGGATCGATTTCTAAATACATAGTGATAGTTTCTTATTAGGTGGACTCGCTTCTTTCGGAGTTTATACTCGATGATGTGAATGACCAGAGTGCTGCTCCAGTCAACCTACAAGCGCACCTGTCATCTCCGACTACTCTACCAAGCAGCATAGCCTCACAGATGGCCGGGGTAAGTCTCTGAACTGCTAATTTTAGTTTTTCTCCATGCGGAAAACCTCCCTCTCTTCTCGTATTTCTGAAGAACCAGCATATGAAGAAATGGGGGGGGGGGCGGTTGAAAACTACGGGATTAACATTCAAGCGCGATTTTCTGAGTGAGTGATGCTGATGAGTTCAACTAATTTCTCATAGATGACACCTCTGGAGGGAAGTCTGATGGTCAGTGCCGACACGACCGGTAATACTGTGATGACGATACTGTGACCCGCTCGAACAGCTGATGTGATGAGGAGGATAATACTTTCATCTTCCTAACAGTGTATACACGGGTTGTACAGTCGAGTTCAGCAAGATTGAGAGCGGAGAAGGGTCGGGCGAGCGGTCGGGATGCGGTAGCTCCATTATCACATTGTGGTTGAGCCGAGATTGATTTCATTTTGTCTTCGAAAATAATTGCACGAAAGCAGCTGTGGGAAATGTGCGCGCTCTTAATGACCGCATCAACGGCTTCTCAGCGCCGCCCATTACGCATCTGACTTGATGAATTCGACTACAGATACCAAATGCAGGATGTTTTGAAAAAAAAAATTGTGCATACTGACCCCACATCAAAGGTGAAGAACTGAGGTTCTTGGCGACTTTCTCAGTTGGGTTTGCGTCAAGTACTCGTTTGAGATTCCGAAAATGGGGAAAAATACTGTTTTATATCTAATGAGCGCGTGTAGGGCAGCGGCAGAAGGCGCCACTGTCGTCCACACGGTCGAGTGATCGATCCTCGCCTGAGGTTAAGCGCGCCTTCTGTATCTTTGGAGTAGGTGAATTGGTTTCAGTTTTGTCTTAGATACTGACCTTGACTTGAACATCGGCGCCCTCGCAAGTCATTGTACGTGCGCAATACAGTTTCAACGCCTTATTCTGAATTCATAAGTGAAGTCGAGTGTGTGGCGCATTCCCAGAGGGATTGATCAACGCCGAGAACTTCATTCTTCTCTTTTCCTTCGAGGAACCTGGATGACACGAAAACGCCGAGAACTTCATTCTTCTCTTTTCCTTCGAGGAACCTGGATGACACGAATCGGAAACTGGTGGCCTTTTGAACGGCCGCGGACGAGATAGCCGCTTAGACGCGACGCTCGTGGTCCTTTATTCTCCCGCCACTGAGCGATGCGGCACAGTGCATTTTAATGATATTTGTCGCGCCGCGTGATCAATATTACAGGAATGCACTGTGCCACGCCGCTTGGCGGCGGAAGTATAAAGGACCCCTAAGTGGCTGAACAGAGTAGCATCGCGGTGAGGCACGACATAAAGGGCTGCCGTATCGACAGATCGTGGCGATCAATCAATACGGTGGCCCATCATGAGGTCGAGCTGCGATGCCACTCTGCTCATCCCTATGTCCGCTCCGCTGCTGGAGCCTTCCTGGAGCACATTCAACTTGGACTCTTTGAGGGTCCAATTGATGGTGTTTCCATAGTGCGCGTCGCGTATAAGCAGCTAGTTCTTTCGCAGTTCCTCCTTTTTCGTGTACTGCGACCAGAACCCTGTCAAAACAGCCCAGTTTTCTTCAAGACACCATGTATCAGACACTTTATCCAGAGTGCGATGTTCAACATATCCCCTAGAATTCTTCAGTTGGCTAAGGTTCATGAATATTGCAGAAACTATATATTATGATACTTCTCAATGATTTACCTAGATTACTAGTTACGTAGATCAGTAACAGATTTCGTTTCCTTCATGGAAAACCAATGTATGAAGATGTTTAGTGATTTCCATTTGTATACTGGATATGATTGCTGCCTTGCTTGAATCACGGTTGTTTGCCCGCTTTGAATCAGGCCCATACTTTGTCCAAAATTTGCTTCGTTGAGCACATGTTAGCAGAATTATCATCATCTCCACGGCATTCAGGTCCGCCCGCCGCAACTTGTTCAATAGTGTTTGGTGTAGTTCAGTATGTACTTAGCTATTATAAAACTTGTAGCGACTGAATAGAGATGTATGGATTTCTTGAATATTTTTTTCTGATACTCAAGTAAATAAAGTTGAAGTGATCGCGGTGTTGAGAAGGGTACGCTCCTATTTTCATACCAGTTTCCATTCACTGCTATTCGTTAACCTGCGTAGATCTCTAACTCGGTAGCCAAACTAACATTTTTGCGAATAATAAGTAGTCCGGGGGTGTGTATACAAGTCTGTTGGTACCTGCTCGTTGGTGCCCCTGCTTCTACTGAACCCAGCAGACGTTTGAGTGTACACAGGGAACGTTCGAGCGATATAGCGTGCACAACTATATCGCGAAAGTATCCCGCACATTGCATAAAGGTGTCGCCGTCCGGCACACTAAGGCCTCTGGTCCATAACACCTTAGGATCCGTACCTAGGGAGTCATGGAGTCTTTGGCCACAAGCCACAATTTCGCCACCCTGAACTGTCGATCGCTGTAGAGTGATATCCAAAAAACTGCGCTATCCAGACTTCTGAGCTATTTCCATGCACCGTTTGCTGCTTTGCAGGAAACCCGCCTCAGGATAGACCCGTCATCAGCGTCGGAGAGTACACCATCTACTGCGGTAACGCTGACGTTAGGAGAGTGGGAGGCTGTGCAATAGCTGTAAGGAAGGATTTCAATGGTATGGTCAAGGAGTTCGGCTCAACGTCGTGTCGGAATGCATTCGTACGACTGCGGGATCACAGAGGATTCAATCTGTGGATAGTGAGTGCTCATGCGCCCACTGAAACCGCCGAAGACAATTCGAAGGATGCGTTTTATGAGGAACTCAATACGTTGCTGGCCAGGATACCTTGTCAACATGCTGTTGTCGTGGGGATTGACGCAAATGCGAAGATGGGACTTGATCAGGAATCCGAAGTACTCGGTAAATGGTTCTACCCAGTGGAGCAAACATCGGACAATGGCTACCGCCTTGTCGACTTTTGTGAACGCAGTGGTCTGATTATTGCATCGACATTCAAGAGGAATCATCGCCGCCATCAGCTTACGTGGCAGGGACCAACCCGGCTATCTCCAGAAGAGCAGCGGAAGCGGAAGATGACAACTTTGAAACTACAGCTTGACTATGTCCTGACGAGGAATATTCCAGTATCGGACATTCGAAGATCTAGAGCTGTGTGGGATGTCGCATTCTATTCGGATCACCGTCCTGTTCTGTTGAACTTCACTGCGAGGATTCATAAGAGGAAGCGAGGGGCTCAGCCTCTCCAGAGGATTGACATGACAAGTCTCAGAGATGAAGAGTGCAGAAGGAATTTCCGACAACGCGTTTCTATTCACATCGGAGTACGGACTAAGAAGAAACTTTGCGACGCGGATTCTTTTGTCAAGTGCATCCAGGACGCTTCGAAAGAGGCACTCTCGGTTGTACAGCCTAAGAAGAAGTTCGCCTACGTCTCAGAAGAAACAACATCTACCTACAACAGAGTATGTGCTCTCCGAACTGCAGGAAACTTCGTGGAGGAGAAGCGTCTGAGGAGGAAGTTGCGTCGGCAGCTTCAAAGTGACCGCGAACGAGAGTGGACGTGTAGAGCTAAGGAGTTCGAGAAGGCTTGGGAGGAGAAGAATCCGAAGAAAGCCTACACGTTGCTGCGACAGTATAGCGGGAAGATGAAGAGATGTTCTCCTGTCTTGAACACTACCAATGGAGTTGCAGTTGGTGATGCGACGCTGCCAATATGGAAGGATTACTTCAGTTCACTACTGAATCGTCCAGCGCCATCAGTACCTGAGCTCCCGCATGTTCAGAGAGCACATTACGATGTCAGTGAGGAACCGCCGACTGAGTCTGAAGTTTTGGATTGTGTCCGGAAAATGAAGAATGGAAAGGCAGGTGGAGATGACAACATCACTGCTGAAATGCTGAAAGCTCTTCCTCCGTCTGGGATTCGTGAAATGACCAACACCATCCGTGCCATATGGATGAGCGAAAGGATACCCGATTCGTGGAGACATGCGATCATCGTACCTCTTCACAAGAAGCTATCCGTCACGGATCCTAAGAACTACAGAGGAATCTCTCTACTTCGTGTCATGTACAAGGTTTTAGAACGTATCATTCTCGAGCGACTTATCAAACATCGTGAAGGAACGACCAGAGATGAGCAAGCCGGTTTTCGACCTGGAAGATCGACCATCGACCAAGTGTTCGTCGTGAGAAGAGTAATTGAATCGTGGCAGCGGTTTTCGAAGCCATTACAGCTTGCTTTTTGGACTTTGAAGCCGCGTTCGACTCTCCTCATTGTGATCGATTGCTCAATGCTCTGCGAGCAGATGGAGTCCCGGAAAGAGTATGTTCGGTTAATCGAGGACATGAACAAAGGAACAACAGCAGCAGTTCCGTACACCTGTCGGATTTACGTCAGCTTTCGAGGTGAAAACAGGAGTAAGGCAAGGAGCCGTTGCAGGACCTTTTCTTTTCAACTTCGCCGTTGATGACATCATGCGTAGAGTTGCAGAACAGTTTCCTGCGGATGTGATCCTAACACCATCAGGACGCTCCTTGTCGACCTGGAGTACGCCGACGACATTGTGTTATTCGCTGAAAACAACGCAAAACTGCAAAGGATTGTGAACCTCGTTTCGAAGTATGCCGCAGCCTATGGACTTCGTCTTCGTCCCGACAAATGCAAGCAGATGTGGGTCTCTCAGAGGCCTTCAACTGGAGTTTGTGTGGACGGACAACGTATCGAACTGGTGGACGATTTCTGTTATTTGGGCTGTTTGCTGAAGAACGATGGTAGTTATGCAGTGGATATTCGACAACGATGTGCGAAAGCTACGTCTGCATTCAATTCTCTAACCAAGTGTTTGTGGTCTACCACCATCGCGAAGGAAGTCAAGTTGCGCGTCTACCTATCCGCTATTCGCCCTATCATGATGTACGGATCGGAGACGTGGGCAGCACCGAAAACGCAGATGGAAAGGTTGGATTGCACGGAGAGGAAGCTTTTTAGGCGTTTGCTTGGATATTTCTGGCCGCGTGTATGCCATAACGAAGACCTTTACAAGGAAATCGACGCGGTACATCAACGCTTGACACGAGGGAGGTGCCAGCATCTCCTAACGCCATCTCAAGCAGCAATGGAAAGTCGACTTCGACTGCTCGGGCATATACTGAGAAGAACGCCGGATCGTCTCGTACAACACGCTTTAAAAATGCCTCCAAATCCTGTCTGGAAACGGCCACCTGGGCGTAGGCGAAAGTTCTGGACGGATGTGGTTAAAGAGGATTTAAAGTCACTCGGCATCGAAAGACAGTTCAGGCGCGATGTTTCGTTTCGCAGGAAATGGAATAGTGACAGCTGGATGGAATGTGTTCAAATTGTGGCTGAAGACCGTGAAAAATGGACACGGCTGACTACTAGGACGGCACACCTCGGTGAAGATGCGGAATGACCGCGTCAGGCGAAAGCCAACCGATTAAGTAAGAGTAAGTAAGAAAATAAGTAGTCCGTGTGTTTCGATTAATTCCCCCATCGCCGGCGTGGTCAGGAGCTATTCATACACCTCAATGTCGGCGCTTGACGCACGTGACTGGCGTTGCAGCATGAACACTTGGTACGAGCGGCAGGATCGTCGCGCGCGTAAAGGGACTATGAATACTCTATCTTATGCTGGTGGCTGTCAATAGCTATGAATCGTTTGACAGGGCCACGGTCTTTGAGCTGAAATCTAAATTTTCGCAATGGCATCTTGTCTAGAATTAGGCATCGTTCGTTACGACTGTCCTAAGGAGACTGCCCGTCCATGCATATGGTCGGCGTGCGTGTCGAGCGGCCGTCATAAGGCATTTCTTTGGAGAGCCTTTCCACGGATGCAACAGCTGACTGATATATTCTTCATAATTCGTCTAATGGTTTTTCTAATCCATTCATATGTCCGACAAATCCCCTCTCGCCTGCCGTTCGACACGCACCCCGACCGCGTGGGCGGGCAGTCTAATCAGGGCAGACTTTACAAACGTTGCCTAATGCTAGACAAAATGCTATTGCAAAATTGGCGATTTCAGCTCATAGACTGCGGCTCTATCAAGCGATATCTAAGTCTACGAAGGTGTTTGCTATTGGAAGTCCCCGGCATAAGATGGGCTTTTGAAGACTTGTTTTTTTAGGGTTAGCTTCACGTGAGGTGAAAAAGAAACCTCTTCGATGTTTTGAAACTTCCTTGATAGATCGAAGACAAGCTGGAACGAATCAGCCTGTCATGGAAGCAAAGCAGGTCAGCTTTTAAATCGTTTCTTGATCTGCAGGGATGCATCGAGAAGACTTTGGGAGAGTGGGGTATTCTCCTTCTCATCACGCTTTGAAGAACCTTTTATTCAGAAACAACAGTTTATGTCAGCTACGACACCGCTCGTCGGATATGATCAGGAAGGCGTGCGGGGACTCGTTCTCGCGTCTCCGAGGCCCTTTTTGATAACTCTCCAGAACAATTCTTTTCCACTTCTAAAAAAATCTCTCAAGATCGTGGTGAGAAGGTTGAGTTTGAACAAAAAAGTTTGGGATGGATGTTTTTGTCTGTCATACATTATGCAAATGCAATATGTGGCTGTACAGCGTTGTAAGTGTCATCCGTGTCATTCAATCAGGAAGCCGCACTCAGCCATTGGGCTCGAAATCATTCGATCGATTACCATATTCTCTTCGTTTTCACGCGCGCGAAAATTCCCACCAAGTAGCGTCGCGTCTTGGTACTTGAATTACACATACCGTACTGAACATATTCCTGAAAACGACATTCCGAAAATTCCGGTTTGATCTATATCGCAGCAAGCATGACAGGGTTGGATAGCTCTCTTCACCTAGATCCGAAATATTTTTAGATCTGCAAAGATTTGACTTCGAAGAACTTCGCAAAGAAGGGCGCTATGGGGCTATCCATACTCTCCGAAGCCAGCGCCCTTGACGCGGTATGCTTAGTGAAAACGCGCACCCGAGAAACCACCTTTTTTCGTTACCATGTGATCTCCTCGTCAGATTCAGTCTTGTGATTGGAACAGGCGCGATCATTGCGGCTGGTCGTGCTGTGTTGGCGTCACTGCCAGCCAATGAGGTATCGCGCGCGACGATCTATCCTCTATTTCGAAGTTAAGTTTACTCTATTGCTCCACGGTCATATGTGGAACGAGGGGAGAGACAGAGAGAAAGTGTGGGAGAGAAGGAGACGTCGAGCGCACACGCACGCGATCGACTTAAATACATTTCACCCTGAAATGGAGGTTACCTTCGCAGCCCCGTTCACTCACTAGTCTAGAAAGAGACTGTTACACCGCGCTTACCATTTTCGTCCATTTTTTTTTGTTGGAGGAAAAAAGGGACATAACTTTCTGTAATCAAATGGAGAGAGGTGATATTTCTTTTTACAAAAGCTTCGATTACAATTAATCGGGACAAATTTGCCACAGGTATATTTATTTATTACGTTCTGTAGAACGCTCCAATAATTAACTTGCTGAACATTAAAAAGAAATATATTTTATGGACAGGAAAACGAAAAAGAACCAAAATTCAACAAAAAAATTAATAAAACCATCGGCAACTAAATCAATGCATACAACAACAATGGTAAACAAAAAAAACTAAGAGGCATCGGAGTTTGAAATAGCGGCACATTTTACAGAAATGGTTGAATGTGCGTGAGCGTATTTTTTTTAAAATTTCGTTCCAAAATGAAATAGTTCGTAGGACTTCATCTCTATACAGACCAGCGAAGCTAGGAGCTGGGGGAGGACGGAGTACGGGGTGGCGTCGGCGCCAGCCGGCTGGCAGCAGTGACCGCTCTCGGCCGAGTCGACCCAGCAGCGAGATCGATGGCTCCCTCGCTCGTTGATTGGCGATCGACGGAGATCACGCACGCATGATCAGAGGCTGTGCGTTTATAACAATCGCTTCTTCAAACAAAGAGGGTGATGACTTCGTATATTAAAGCAAATGAATCATTGTAAATGATATCAGTGTGTAGTACTGGAATTAGAGCGCCAGTAGTCGGCGAAAGCGTAAAATATTCGCGCTCATGAATGAATCTCATTCGCTCGGAGTTCCAACTCCTAGAAAAAATCGGAGAAAACTTCGCACTCATGTCAGACTCTCGCCCTCCCGGGTTTCCGACCGCTTGAAAATCGGGGAAAACTTCGCACTCATGTCAGAATGTCGCCAACCCGTGGTTCCGACCCCTCCGAAAAATCGAGAACTTCTCACTCATGTCAGACTCTCGCCCGCCCGATGTTCCAACCAGGGGTGGGCGGGGAATTCTGTCCGGTAATTTTTTTACCGATTTTTTTTTGGTAAATACGGTAAAAACGGAAAATTCAGTATAAATTCTGAATTCGACTTTGCCTATCTCATACGATAGCACAAAAGACAGATAATATTTATGTATCATTTTCAATAGCTCATGAGGATAGTGCAAACAATGAGGGAGTTTTACATATCAAAGGCAGTGGTCTCGATGAAAAACGTTATCGAAGAAACTACAAAAATCAACTTAGATCAAAAACAGCTGAAAAACTATGAAGGTAGCGCGGTGGAAAACGGGCTAGAACTAGAGTTTCTAGTGCCCAAAGAAGCCAGTTTGTGTATAAGTGCACAACGCCGCCCAGAAAGATCGCAGTCTCATGCCGAGCATTCAAAAATCATCGGCATTTAGAGGAAGAAGTAAATGCAAATTTACCAAATAAGAACAGTTGAACAATGAACGAAAGCACTCCAGTCAATGTTTTTGACTAGATGTGTACATAAGTTTGAAGGTTCATTGATTGAAATTCAATTTCAAGCCAGCTGATGTTCTTGATGAAGGAGGTCATCGATGCCGATGATGTGGAGTGAAACAAATCCACCATGAAAGAGCAAGAAAGTTCAGGCGTCAAATTTGGCCCAAAACAGTGATTTTTTCGCGATTTTTTCATATAGGTCCTACTACTCGAGACCCAGCAAACGGTTTAGAGAGAAAAAGCCGACAAACATAATTGATCGCGACCACTGCCTTTAAACTGAGCTCAACGCCTGAACCCGATCGGCGGGACGTTGATTTCTAGAAAAAGTGACATTTCGGAATTTTCTGTCGTCAAGGCCTTTCAGTAGTCACACAAAATCAGGCCAGCTGAGGAAAACATCCTTCCCGCCTCAACTGTGCCAGGAGGCGCGCAAAAGTACTTATTGGCCAGTGAGGAAAGGTGCGGGTACGATAATTTCACAATGGAGTCGTTCTAGAACTGCAGTGGGTTGTGTTGTGTCCGGGGGATCCGAAAAGAATTTTCCCAGTTCCTGAAATATCTGCTTCAGGACTCTGCTGCGTTTCAAACAAATTTACATTTCTGAATAAATTATGTATTTCTCGTAGTAGCTTCTCGACAAGAAGAAGCACGTGATACAAAAGGTGAAGAGATCGTTTGGACATTTAAAAAGTAAGCCAAAGGAAGTGAAAAAGGAGTGATAAAAAGGAGGAAGAAGGATATCGCGCCAAAGCTATGCCATAACAGTGGCAAACCCGTGAAATACGGGTAAGAAGTAGGCCGATTGGGCGAAAAACACCCAATATTTCTTTTCGATAAAAATTTCGGTATATTTCGAGAATAAAAATTTACCGAAAAACACCGGTCAATCCGGAAAATCGGTAAACGGAAAATGCACACCCCTGGTTCCAACCCCTTGAAATAATCGGAGAAAGCTTCGCGCTCATGTCAGAATCTCGCCCACCCGGGTTCCAACCCCTTTGAAAATCGGGAATAATGACCTCCCTAGAAAGTAGTTTAACCCCTCGAAAAACTCGTGGGCTGTACGCTGTAATATAGGAAATCATCACCTTTTTGTTTGAAAAAAAAAACCATTGAGTCCCACCCACAGGTCCTGATCTCGCGCACGTGATCTCCTTCGATCGCCAATCAACGAGCGAACGAGTCATCGATCTCGCTGTCGGGGCTACTCGGCCGACAGCGGTCACTGCTTCCAGCCGGCTGGCGCCGACGCCACCCCGTACTCTGCCAACACGTAACTAGATGCCTTCGAGGGCGCGGCCTGTAACGCCACCCCATTCCATGTAGCGAGAATTCACGGGTTTTAGCTACAATAGCTAAAACCCGCATATTCTTGTGTCGACGGTACAAGGGTGCAAATTCTACGCATATTCTACGTAAAAAACGAAGGCTAAATTCGATACATTGATCTCTCTGTCGCTAAACCCGTATATCCTCGCTATAATTTTGTGGCGAGAATCTACGGATTTCGCGACAGCCTGTGTTGAAATGCAATCTTAAACCCGCGCTGGCTACGCGGAATGCAGGGATGCCGTTCGAACAGTGTTGGCCCAGCCATCTCACTAGTGATTACTTGACAGTCTGTGGCTGACCGTGGAGGGTGACCCCGTGTCGCTCTTTGGGAGACCATGGTGAGGATAATTTTGATCATTGGCAGGCCGTGGATAAGAAACGGCGATGCGCTAGATCGCAGCGGGGATCGTCTTTCTAGTACGGATCAAGACTGGGTGGGTCGATCGACCGAGTGCTGCAACGAGAATAAGCATAGAATATGCGGGTGCTATAGCGAGAATTTACGTAGAATATGCGGGCTATGTAGCTAAAATTCCACCAACTGAGGCTAAACTTTCCGTAATTTACGCAAAATCTCGGGTCAAAATTAGACTAGATGCCTCCGAAACCCTGGGCATCTCCGGTTTCTGTGTGAAGCATTTAACTACGCGCTGGTAGAGTACTCCGTTCTCCCCCTGTACCCGAAGCTAAGGATCGCCGTGCCAGCCACCTATGGCACATTGCATATTACCGAAACTTCGGATCATGGGTAGGTCGAGGAAACGGACTAAACTACTTCGTTCATTTCAACGTGAGGTGATGGTATTTCATTCGTATTCAGCTGCGAGAACAGTTCTCATTCTTTCATGGGAGCGGCTAAGAAAATATACTCTTAGTGAACTTCCCATATATGGGGTTTATGCAACGAATACTCACCGTTTTATAGGCCTTCTCAGCCTATTTTATCATATGTGACCAAGTCGATTCTGTTCTTTTTTTTTCTGGAAATCTATCTGTCATGGCTTCTGACACACGAGGATTATTTTGCGAAGCCAAGTAGCAAACGGTTGTTATTTTCACTTTTGTCGATGTTTTCTTGCGATCGATCGCCGATCATTCCAAGCACTGAAAACATCGCGCTATCTCTTTACTGCTGCCAGCGCTGTTTGCGCGCTGTCATCACCCAGCCGCAGTCGTCGCAGCAGCTCATGATCACAGATCTGTGCTCAAACTTACCTGGCCTTCCTGTGTTCTTCGGTTCAGTGTAGCATTGACCAGATTTTTTTGGTATCAAGCGTTTTTGAGCAAGTGTAGAGTTTTGAGGTTTATTTAAAAATTGTAGAATTCACATACCTATATGTAATGTAGCTTATGCTTTTGAAACGCTTGTATACAAGCGTTTGGTAGTAAATATGATTTGTATCTTTTTTCTGAGACATGGCTTAAATCTATTCACTCCATTCCTTCCATGCTTGACGATTGGATAAAAGAGTCCGCCATTCTACGCTGCGATCGAAGTCGGAGGTCTGGTGGTGGGGTGGCAATTTTTCTTAGAAGCACTTTATCGCATTCTGTGGTTTTTTCTGATTCAGTTGTCAATGGATACGAAATTTTAGCAGTAGACATCTTTCATGGTGACTTGTGCTTCAGAATAGTTTTAGTTTACAGACCACCCTCTGCCGCTATGGCTATAACTGAAGAGCTGACTAAAATACTGAGTGATCTCGCGACTACAGAATATTCTGCAATTTTGATTGGCGATTTCAATTTTCCTGAAGTCGATTGGGCAGGGTGGAACGAGCAGACCTGTTTCACGGATACTTTTTCTGAAGTTATCAGCAGCCACGATTTCAAACAATTCGTTTTGGAACCTACTCGAGGGGAGAACATTCTGGATTTATTATTTTCAAATGGGAAGATTGTCTAAGTAATGTCTCATTCACTTCACCAGTTGGCGACAGCGACCACAGGAGCGTTTCTTTTGATACCCGCGTTAATGGTATTGAACGCCCCCCCATTCGCAAACGATTGTTCAGCAAAGCCGACTTCACTTCTATTTCGCTATATTTGTACAACATTGCGTGGGTCGACTCGTTCGAGTCGGCTTCATCAGTTGACGAAAAGTACATGATGTTCCTCGCCATTCTTGAGCATGTTATTGATATGTTTATTCCTTGGGCTTGGGTTTATCCCAGCAAATTTAACCTCCCACTTCATCTCCGCAATATGTCGGATCACAGGAATGTCTTCTTCGTTATGCCAAACTATCCGGTGATTGGGCTGAGTACAAAAGCTTTTCTAAAAGTTTGCAGAACAGCTAATGAAATACACCAGAAACGTCGAGAAAAATATCATAGAGTCGAAACAGAAGCAACGTTTTTACAAATTTATGAAAAGCAGACTTAGTTCCAAATCACATTTTGGTGCTCTGAAGCAGAATGGATCGACTTTGTTGAATGATAATGATAGGGCTAATGCATTAGGGCTCGAGTTTAGCAAAGTGTTTTCTGAAGATGATGGCTTTCTTCCTGAGTCTAGCGTCCCTCATCAATTTCCAATGCACGACTTTCCTTATTTTGATGAAATCACGATCTATGAACACTTGATGAAATGGCCTAATTCTTATTCATTCACTCCTGATAAAATCCCTTTTATATTTGTTAAGAACGTTGCGCATGTAACATCGGCGTTGAACCTGAAGAGACTTTGCGTTCCCCATTGGGGGTTGGCCCAAACTCGGTGCACCTATGTTATAGCATATGGCACCGAGTTTGCGCCAACCCTCAACAGTGAACGCAAAGTCTCTTCCGGATCCATGCCGACGTTAATTGCCTATCCATTATCGTACATATTCAATCAGTCGATGAGCCTTTCCGAGGTCCCTCGACTTTGGAAACACTCCTACATCACTCCTCTCCTGAAAAAGGAACCGTCCCATGATCCCGGAAACTACAGGCCAATCAGTATAACTTCTCTGTTCTGCAGGCTTCTTGAGAAAATTTTAAAGTCCCACATCCTCAAGCATATAGGGCTAAATAATCTCATTCCTCCATGTCAACATGGGTTTGTTGGTGGGAAATCAGTTGCGACAAATATGCTGGAGACTCTTGAAGATTGGACATTAGCTTTAGATGCCAGAAAAAGTGTTGACGTGATCTATGTAGATTTTGCTAAAGCATTCGATAAAGTTAGCCACAAAAAGCTCATTCACGTACTGGAAAAGCTCGGTTTCCATGAAAATGTATTGAAATGGATCAAAGAGTTTTTTTTTGACTGGAAGAACGTTCCAAGTTCGCATAAATTCGACTTTGTCGAATGTTTTTGAGGTCAAAAGTGGAGTGCCACAAGGAGGTGTACTGTCGACGATACTCTTTAACATTTTTTCTGCTGATCTGGGTAATATTTTGCACAAAAATGGGGTCGTTTGTAGACAATATGCCGACGACCTAAAAATTTACAGGGAGGTCTCTTTCCTTCTTGATACAGAGCGCTTGCAAACAGCTATAGATCGTTTACAAGCATGGTCAAAGACATGGCAGATTCCGATTTCTCCCGGAAAGTCTTTCTGGATGCGTATTGGTTCTTCCGTGCTGCCCACTTCGTATAATATAGATGCCCAGGGTATTGAGAGAGTCAGCCAAATCAAGGATCTCGGTTTCTTGTTTGATGAGAAACTTGATTTCAATTCTCATTACAAAGAGCTGTACAAAAGGGCTCACAACCGTACCTATCAAATTTTTAAGGCTCTCACTACAAAAGACAGTAGCGTCCTTTTGAGAGTGTACAAGGTTTACGTTCGTCCGCTTGTTGAAAATGGTACGGTTGTCTTCTCTCCGTACAAGAAAAAAGACATCACTCTCCTAGAGAAGGTGCAGAACAACTTCACCAGAAAGATATTAATACGGCGTGGAGGGTTTCTGTACTCTAAAATTCCAATTGCCAGGATTCGGAACCAATATTTCAACATAGCGAACCTCGAGTCACGGCGTGAATTGTTTGACATTTGTATGGTGCACAAGCTTTTGAACGGGATGTCTGGTGCTAAATTTTCACACTTCTTCAGTATAGTCCTCTCGAAAACACGAGGTGGGGACAGGAAAATATCATTTGCGAGGCCGAAAACCACAATTAGATGCAAATTCTTCACAGTAAGGGCGGGTTCAGCGTATCTTCGTGTCAGTAAAAGCACACTCACTTCCAGTTCAATGATAACATTCAAGCGGGGAATGGCCAAACCCTTGCTGAAATCATAGGCGTTTTTTGCGTATCTGAGCTCATGTTTATTCATTCGAGTTTTTTTTTCTTTTTAAGCGTGTGTCTTATACAGCGTACCTAAATAAATAAATAAAATAAAAACGTTTCGAGTCGAAACCGGAACGATTATTTGAAGACATTAAAAGTGGCCCGTGGTTTCCTTGTGAGCTCTACCTTGTTGCACAAATGAGGAAACCCTCATAACTCGGTTAAGAGAAGTCTTACGCATCTCATTGCGTAGATTTGAGAAAACGTTATTGTAAGACTTTAACTGGTATTAATTCTTTTGAAAAAAACCTTTTTTGACCAAACGTGGTTCCATGAAAAAATTCTTAGAACCTTTTTAGTCACCGTATTAATTACGAAAGCCAGATCGAGTTGCGTATGTTTTTATAGGGGTGTGACAAAGATGATTTCGCGATCACTCTGATCGCATGAAGGTCGTCGACGGACGGCGACAGATTTCTGATACGACGATGGGTTTCCGATCGAGTGGTGTTTGCCGTTGTAAACTCGGCCAGATTGATCCATTGCACTATCGATTCCTGGACTGATTTTTCCTTCCTCCTTCTTCGACTCGTGCGCAGTCCATGCCTTTTCAGTTGATTCTCTGTATTCGGTGGATTTTAGAACATTCGAATTGAGTCCATATGCCTATTTCCTTCCCTCTCTGTGAAACTGTTTTATTGGAAATCGATGCTGCCTTTTATGAAATCTTTAGTCATTTCGAACTCTTCTAGAGTCAAATACTATTCATGAAAGTTGGAATATTTCTGAAAATTCGTGTGTGAAAGAGGCACCCTCAATCACCTGTTGGCACAAACTCGGTGTACGTACAGTCGGCATGGAACGCACTAAATTTCGCGTTCCCTATTGAAGTTTGGCGCAAGCATGACTGTACACGCTCAGAACGCTGCCAGTTTCATGTAAAACAAAACGAGTGATGTTTCCGAATTATGAAAATAATCAGTCTGAAAAATTTTGACTCCTTCCAGGGGAAATAGGTCATAACTAGGTCTAGACATGAATTTTTCGCACGTCTGAATGCATCGTCGGAATCAGCTCGTCGAGGGAAATCGAATGGTTTTTTAAGATATTGAAAATGTTCACTCCGGACAAAAGCGGCGTTGTGACGCGATTTCGCGTCACCGACGCGCTTTGGGACACAAGTTATGGCCGGTATCTGGGGTCGCTTTTCGAAGCCGAAATCACCGGGGTGGCGCTAGGCAGGAGATCCTTCTAGATAAGTTAGCTGGTTCTCAACGAGTCTACATTGACTATGCTTGTGGACGCAGACATTTTGCGGCCGAGCGAAGGGCAATGATTGTGTCTGTAGGGGCGAGGAAACGGCTGAAAAACATTAATTTTCACTCTCGCCAACTCCATAAATTGGTCTTATTTACGTGGATATAACTCGTCCTTGATCTATACGGTTGGTATGAAGTCAAATATTTACACCAATTGGATATCTAGCTTCAGTTTTTAAACATTCGATTGAATCTGCTAACCCTATATTCCTTGTTTGCAAGGTAGGACATGTGTGAGCTCAAAATGAAGAGCTCTCGATGGTGATTCCTAAACATGCCCCTAGCAACCCAAACGAACCGCTTTGAACAAAGTTATGACGAAGCGGCACTTTTCGGCGAAAAAAAAAGCGGCGAAAATGCCGTGTTTTCCGAAGTCGCGGGCGGCATTGTGGAGGACCAATTGGGGCTCACTCAGGGCCGTTTTTGCGACGTGGCTGTCGGCCTGGGCCACACTCGCTTCGATTCCCGGTGAGATTCTTAAACCCTGAAAAAGGACTTCACATTTGTGTTAAGCGCCCAAATAACCTCTATGTACGATGTTCAAGCGGGGTTTTCTTTCGACCTCTGGTCTCCCACAGAGGTCCACTCTTTGCGAATTTTGGGGCGCGGGAAGTCGATTCCATTGAATTTCATTGAGGGGGTTGTTTGGGAAGCTGAGAGAGCATGTGGTCCGTTTTCAGTTATAATGAAGATTAAGGTAGGTTACGGTGGGAATATTGACAACTAATCATGACAGCCCACTAATAAACGCCCATAGCTCCGTTTGGATCAATAGAGCGCAGCTATGATGGCCAAATTCGGAGTTTTCATTCCAAATTCGTCCTACGAAATTGAATTTCGTTTGGAATGGCCACTTTCTGCCAGTGGCCTCCTCTTGTCAGACGGAGGCTCCACTCCAGAACGCCCCTTTTCCACATACGAGGACGGGCCCGAAACGTGTGCCTGCCCTGTTTCCTTCTTCCTGCTACCGCGTTTGTGGAGAAGTGTAGATTGGCCGCGACTTAGGCACGACACCGTCGCGTATAGCAGCTCCCATTAGATTCGCCGCACGCGATGACTGTCAGTGCTAGGCGCGATCAATTGTTGGCACAGGGCGCAGCGGGTTGTACCAGTTCCTTTACCGCGACCCCGTCGCCGCGACGCAAGTATGCACTAGGCCTCATGGTTAGGAGTCTTTAGAGTCGCAGCAGCAGGCGATTGGTGGCTGAGCGTCGACCTAAACGCGGCGACAAAGTATTTCTGAAGATTATCGTCGCGGTACCGGCTGCCGCTCGTTGGCAGTTACAAAGGGACGTCGCGACGTCCAAACACTGCGGCGCTCCATCGACGCACTTCACTCCGCGCTGGTTGATCCCTTTTCCGAAGGTAATCGATATGACATCACCTAGCGCTAACCATCGCTGTGAGCAACACCGCGACTTCAAGGCAGCGTCCGCGCAGGAAACCACACTTAATTTTCTCTTCCAAATCCAATGTTCCAACCAAGTGGAGATAGTTGGCAACGCTTAAAGGCAGTGTTCACGATGATCTTCATTTTTGAAATTATTCGCAAAATCGATTAGTTGACCCCCGGGTAGAACTAAAATGACGGAGAAACTGAGAAAAACGGACCAGAAGGGCACAAAATCCTTTACTTCCACCCCGCCTCTTTACTCTCCCAGGAACTGTTCGTTGTGACAATGATATATTTTGCGGACCCGTCCTCTGCCATTTTCTGCTTTCTGTTGCCCCGTCCCTTCCTTCGGACCCTAACTAATACAGTTGTGCATAAATTTTTTTCCATTTTCGACTGACCCCATTTTTCACCGTTGACAAGCACAATGAACATGTTCATCCAACCGGACAACTAGTCCATGTTATAGAATAATCTAACTGAAATACGACGTTTTAATGCGTTTCTCGCCGTTTCTTCGTAATTTTGGTAAGACTTGGAGGCCAAAGCTTTGTTTTATGTGAAAAAATCGGAAATTAAAATCATCGTGAACACTGCCTCTAATATCTCAATGCTGCGTATTCACAATGCCATAGCCTCTTCAAAATTGCTCCGTATTATGAAAAGGCGTTTTCCCGGTCGATCATCTAGCACGAGGAGCAGAACCGCCACAACGTGCTCCGACAGGCCGTGGAAATCAAAAATTCTATATTCTCTAGTTCGAGAGATCTTCGCGTTCAAACTTGTGTTGTTCTTCTGGAGGTGCTTAACACGGGGCTGGAATTTGAAAACTTTTTGTTTTTGGAGAATCTAGACATTGGAAAGGCCACCATTTAGGAAGTTTAGTTTTCCGACATGTGTGTTTCTCCCGAATTTGAGTGTTTTGGGTGGCATCTTGGCGATGTATCACAACTTGGTAGACTTACCTGCCCAAAATAATAAAAAAGTGGAACGCGGTTCTTTGCGCTTACGCTGCCTTTAGGCCTATTGCATACTTCCCGCGATGCATGACGCGACATAGTTTTAATCAGCCATATCTACCGAAGATCTATATAGATTTTTTGCACTGTCGCTGTCACGCGTCACGGGAAGTGTGCACTATGCCTTAAATTGTGCTGGCCCATCCTTATTTATTCTCGATCAGTCTATGTAGATGGTGAACACTGCGTCGCACAGTCAGCTGCCGCGAAAAGCATGGTTGCGGCCTCTGGAGATTTTCATAGGCTCTCTAACAAAAAAATTTCCTTGGGTGCCGCCTTTACTGTAAGAGCGTGGGGACTGGCCGGGTATTCAAATTGAGTATGCAGGACGTTTACGGATAGGTGCAGAGCTTTATAAGGTGTAGTGCATACTTCTCGCAAAGCGTGGCAGCGACAATGCATGTCAGCCGTTTGGATTTTTAGTCAATTCGTATGAAAAGCACTATTTCGCGTTGCCGGGAAGTACGCACTAGGGCGAAATGGTATAGGATGTTGAGCAAAGTGGGTGCGGCTAGATAACAAATCGTTCTGCGGAAGAGGTTTAATTTCTAATATTTCACAGTCGGTGGCAAGATCTATAGAATTGTCGCGAAAAGTTAGTGCGACTTGGCGTAATCGCCTCTGCAGCGACTCTGTGAGCTGTGACCGTCATCATATCAGGTCGCGTGTATTCTGGTGTCGTTTTTGTCATCCGAGTTGTGTTAATTCTTCTTGATAAGGTACAGTGTAGCGGTCTTCTTAGAGGGAGACAGTTTTTGAATGATGACTAGAATGGAAGTTGTTCGTTTTCAGTTTGAAGAGCACAGAAAGAGTTCATTTGGCTTAAAAATGCCTTCGTCACGGTTTATAAGCCGGCGCCTCGCCTTTTTCTGGCCGACCCGTCTGTCGCTGTCTCCCCGCATTGCCCTTATCACGTTACTGTTAATATAGTCGTGCGATTCAGAGCGCACATGATCGTGTTTTTCCTGGAAATTTGCACTGTTTGTGTGTTCTGAACTGTTGGTAATTTCGCTTTGGTATCATTCTTCCTTCCTTGTCGGCAGGTAAAAATCGCGGATACAACGTTTTTCAGCAATTTTTCTAATCATGTCCTGCCTCAATAAATAGCTACAAATATTAAATATGTACTCATGTGCTGGGGGGGGGGGTCCTGTCACAACCCGCCGTGGTGAAGCCGCCCCACCCCTTTTTGACCGGGGGGAGAAGGGGGAACGTTATAAGTTAGGGACAAATATGAAAATTACTCCCGGAGACTCGTCAGTAGAGTGAGGAGTGTAGTGTTAATTGCAGAAAAAACAATATCGTTTATTCTTTTCTACAAATCGTGAGCTCAGAACCGTCGAAAAAATCGATTGTAAGAGGGACGTGAAAAGTTTAGATTTTTCCAAATATCTCGATACCCAAGGATGGCGTATGTGGCTTCGTCGGGGTCCGAGACAAGTCTTTTCTGGACCCTGCTAATGATTCTAGTCACATCATTGCGTTAGTCTAATCGTTAGCAGTTCATAAGTAGTTTGGTCTCAATCGTTCTGGCTTACAAAGGAAACTATTTCAGCGTTGTGCGAGTTGACCAGAATAAAGTACCTCACCTAGATGTCCTCGCTACCAGAAGCAGGCAAAAATTGTGAAGATGCTTGCCAAAATCTCTATCCCAAAAGGTCATGAACTCGAAATTGTAAGTCATAGCAGATAATTGACGTTCTTCTTACCATAACCTACCGTAGAGGCCCGGAAAGCTCAAATCGGTATTCATTTCGGGTTCAGCACCACAGCATAACCCTTTCACGGAGTTTGAGTGCAAAAAAATTAGACATCTAGTCCCAGTAAAACGGAATTGAGCCCATCTGGCTTCCAAGGTGGAAATAAATTGAACCAACTTTGTCAACAGTTCTTTTTGGGGAGCTGAGAGTGAATATGAGGTCCGTTTTTGGTTTAAGGACGAATACGGTATTTAACGATAGTAGCCGTAATCATCCGGTTAACTGAAATCGAACATCGCAATCGTTTCAAGCTCTAGGTGTACCTCTCCTAAAGTTGTTTCGAACGCTAGAAGCAGATAGAAGGAGGCGAGCATGTTCGACTATGTGCCAGGACCATACTTTGCTATACCAGCGGCTGCGCCAAGGCTAGCATATCAAATTCGGTCGATAGTTACTCGTTGCTTATTCGCTGCAGACGCCTTTGGGTCCAGACTGTCAATACCCATTAATGTCGACCAACCCTCATGTAGTCATCATTTTACTCACCTTTGAATGGGGGTACCAGTCTTGGTGCCGTCTCATCGATGGAAGAAAAGAAGTTAGCGGACAGGTGCGCAATTATACTGAAGGTTTTTTAAGAATTAAGCATCGCGCAGATAAAAAAAATCTCAGAATACGTTGTAATTTTTGAGCGAAACATGCAAGTTTCCCGAAATCGTAGGTGAAATATATGTTAGTAGGTGCCATGTTCAATTCATGTTTGGACTTACTTCACTGGTATTAAGGTCATACCGCGGAGCTAAATGCTCAAATAACATTCAGATTGTGAATTTGGGACCAGGTATGAAAGCTCTCCAAAGTGCAAAAAAGGCCAACAAGGAAATTCGATCCATGGTTTCATGCATGATAGGCACTACCATTGTGTCACAAGGGCTTGAGCTCGCGGCTTAGCTCCGCGTAGACTTGGTAGGGGACCCCTGGCCTCCACGGAAACCTGCACATAACTCCTCACGTATAAATTCTTTTACAAATCATTGATACTGCAGGTGATTCGGAGTTTTTAACACGAACATAAGGTCCTTTTTCCTTTTTTATGGACTCGCGGTAGGTCAAATTTGAATTTGCATCCGTGACCTGCCATTTCGAACGGAATACTTTTTGGTATATAGGTTTGACAGAATACTCGGTAATTACTACTCATAGAAAGGTCATCCTCTTCATTCTTTTCAATTCGCTCAACGCTGGAATGGTTTTCCCGGTTAGAGGTATTGACGAATTTCATGTATCCTCCATTTTGGAAACAAATTTAGTTTGTTCCTCCTTGTTTGAGCTGAGAGAGGGAAGAGACAGGGAGGAAGTATAGGTGAGGAGACACAGCATGCTGGCGCACGCGCACGCTATCAAGAGCAGTAAAATTCACTCCGAAGTAAAGGATATTTGTTTACATCATATTCTGGTTTTCTTTTCATAGAGATCCCTTGGTTTCTCTTTTCAGCGGTAGCGTGCATGAATTTCAGTTCGAGAATCGACTCTAGTTTCAGGCCTTTCGTGTCATCGTTTGCTCGCCAGGTGATAAGCTATCAGTGTCGCCACCTGATCGATAATAAAGCTGTTCTTCTACCGTTTTAAGCCACATTTTCTAGTGGTTATCTTCTCAAATATTCAGTTGGGAATTACAATATTATCAATGTACGCTATTTCTGCTTTGAGTGTGCACTTTTCTAACCAAACTAGAAACACTTCCAGAACACTTTAAGTGCTGTTCTGTGCAGAAAAGAATCTTTTTGGATGATTTTTGTTTCGGACTCTGTGAGCCGTTTGTACAATATTGTATACTGAAACTTCTACCTTTGCTAACGGCAATATCAGCGTTTACATTTGCGAAAACAAGATGGTATCTCCAAACTTTGCGAAAACGCTTGATGTATGTTGAGTAAGTTTTTAGTCAAATTTGTTAAAAATTTCAAACGGAAGTCGTCTATAGCGATTTAGAGGCTATGTGTCAACGTTTTTGTGGTATTTGTTTCCGCAATATACTCGAATTTTGCAGCTCAGGCTCCTGTCATTATCCTAAGGCGGTCAGGAGGTTTGAAGCTCCGCTTTTGAAAGGGGCGTGATCTTAACTCTCGATAGAGTGGGGTCCAACCGCTTCGATGAGAGCGGGGTATCCCCCAGTAAGGTTACGGTCCATGTCATGATCCGCAGCTAAGGGGTCACCCCCACCATAGTCCGCAACAGGGACATCATCCTCGCCACAGTTCACAACTAGGGAGCTTTCGTTGCTGAGGACCGTGCGGAAGACCCCGTTAGCGGTCAAAAATCGTCAGGAAAGTCAATCGTGGTCACCTCTGAAGACCTGCGCGAGTATTGTTCCGAGATCATTCTCGTAAGTATACTCCTTTTATACCGAAGTGCACAAATCTTGCTCCGCCACTGACCCACTATTGGCCCTCTTTTACTGTAATCGGCGCGTTTTCGACCGACCCCAATATCCATCGGCGCTGCGATCAATACGTCAGTGCCGCCACTGATGATCTGACCGCCATCAGTCCTGGAGAAGGAGACGGGTTCTGTTCTAGTTAGGGTGGGGGTGGAGGCTGTCCAGATTCATCATCAGAAATGTTTAAAGAAACTTTGATATCAGATATTGATACTGCTTCATCTCTCACAGTTCCTTGGAACTCCATAGAAGTGCCTCGATTTCCGTTTTGTACCTGAGGACGTTGCCGGTTCCACCAACAGTTGGTGTCGGATGCTAATTGCGAGCAACCCGGAGTGGCCGCGGCCGCCTTCGCTTTTAGTGGCTTTAGGCCGGGTTTATACTTCCCGCGACGAGCAACAGCGACAAAGCTTATCAGGCGTATCGATTTTCGGTCGATATTGATTTTAAAAATCGCGTCGCGTCCTTTGTCGCCAGAAGTATGATCCCGGCCTCCTCGTCTGGGTACACTTCTCTGCTTTTTCCCATATTTGGGTTAATAAGGGCCTGATTCGGTGTTTCATTTTGTTCTTGATAATTTAGCAAGGCCTTTTCCTTAGCACTCTGTCAAGTTCGACTTGAAAAACTCGAAAGTTGCTTAAGCTTCCGCGCGTTTTGGAGTTATTCTTCAGTGGTCATTTCTGCTTTGAATATGACAGTCTGTGCATTTTTCTGAGTTGATAAGGGATGTCATAGAACTCCCCACCAATGGTGCGATTTCCTCAATTTCTATTGCGGTAGACCATAGTTTCAGACGACTCACATACAGATGTAGAAAATTCTACTGTAGACTAGGAGTTTTTGAATACTTCTCCTTTTTTAAAATAACTCTTTTATTACTGAATTAACCTTCGGTGCAAGCAAGATAAAACTGGAATTTTGTGAATGATCGTCACCAATTCGTCAGAAAGTTCATGCCCGTATTAGTTGAAAGCTCCACTCAGGCCTCAATTCGGTGTCGGCGTTTTTTCCAAAGATCAAGTAAAGTTCCTCAAACGCAGTGTTCACGATAAGTTTCACTTCCGATATCTCCACGGTTTACGGAAGGTCTGGTGCCCAATATAGCAAGGGATGCTTCAATGAGACGCGAAAGCCGTGTTTTTGAGCCAAAATAGGCCGGCCCTCCCTTGTTTACGTTGATTTTGGAGCGTGGAGGAATTGACCGCTAGGAGGATGATATCTATCAGTGCAATGAAGCGATCAGCTCACTTATCAGCACTTCCTTGACTTAACCATTCCTGTAATCTGAGTGTTCATTTGTTCATATTGAAGGGACGGATCTGGAGCACGGGGCGGTTCTGGTACACCAAAACGCTTGTTCGCAGCCGTTATTTTGTCACTCCTGGCTCGCTTTCTACCGTTATTTGAACGTTTGGAGCCCAGGGTCCTTCTTACCTATCATTTCACTGCGGAAAGTCACCAATGATGATCATCGTGACCGCTGCCTTTAACTTTTCGGTGTTGATCAATCCCTTGAGAGATGCGCCACGCATTCGACTTCGACATGATCGTAGAGGCGAGGAGGCCCTGTCGGCCTTGGACGAGGATCGATCACTCGATAGTGTGTGTGACAGTGGCACCTCTTGCCACTGCCGTACATGCACCCCGAGATACATTATTCTATTCATCAACGACGGGCTATAGTTTTTCTCGAGAGTTATTTCGTCGAAGTCGAAAAGAAGGAAGTCGAAATAGGGGTATACAGAAGTTGTCAACTATTGATACTGCATAGTACCCTGCGAGTAGTAGCTTCCGAATTCGAAATTCGAAATATATTGGTCAACTTAAAAACTTCGCTCCTTTAAGAACATCAATGCTTGCCGGAAATTTGAATGAAACGGTATCATTTTTTAAATACTCGTTTTTTTTCCACGGAAGTGTAATGCACAACATAAGCAATAGCGTAAGGAAGCAATTATTTATATTGAACTGATCGTATCCGTCGTAAACTGTAACGAGTCGCGGGATTCTAGATCAACTAAGAAGAGTAGGCAGGCCCAATGTCTCTTTTCATATCTCTTGCCTCGAATATTCCGAGGTTGATTGCAATAGTATTGTCGCTGAAAACAATCCATAATTAGTCCTATACGGACCCAGAACTTGAATGAGGTATGCCCGCCCCGCCTACTTCGTAGATGATCTTGAAGGAGATGGGCGGAGCAAGCGTTGACTATCCTAGTTTTGAGGCCGTTTAGTTCTGTTTATTGCTCGTTTTCTACTGTTTTTTATACACTATTGTTTCAGTTGACCCCGTAACTTTTGATTTCCGGTGAAAACTCTGGAACCGTTTCTATCGTGGACACTTTCAACAACTTTTCTCTATCTTTCTGTTGGTTCCAATTGTTTTCCTGGGATTTTGTTCTTCTCTTTCCAAATTCTTCCACCCTTAACCCAATCGTCAGTGAGGATAGTTGATTGTTTCTGTTTTCGATTGTTTTAGCATTTTTTTCATGCATTTTATCCACGTCATGTACTATATTGTTGGGCATAGCGTTTCTTCGCGCGCAGTAAAAGATAATAAATAATAAATAATACTAATAATAATGTTTACACAAGGTGTTGAGTTGATCGCAAAACGCTTGGCTCCGGGCGAGATTGAACCAGCATATTCCCTTTCCGGGGGAGCGCCTTATCGCACTGCACCACCAAAGCCCCAGCGCCGCTCTCACTCAACTGCTCGGTAAATCTTCACCGAAGCAATCATCCTTTCACCCGCATAACGGGATGAAACAGGAATACCGCCAGAGACTATCTAACAGTCGTAGACCTGTCAAGATGATGCCCTAGTTAAGTCTTACACGATTTTTGGATGTTTTTTGCCGTAACTGCAGTTCAACGTCGCAGTGCACGTTATGGTATGTTTACACAAGGTGTTGAGTTGATCGCAAAACGCTTGGCTCCGGGCGAGATTGAACCAGCATATTCCCTTTCCGGGGGAGTATGACTAATAATAATAATAATAATAATAATAATAATAATAATAATAATAATAATAATAATAATAATAATATAATATAATATAATAATAATAATAATAATAATAATAATAATAATAATAATAACTAGCGAGACCTAGCGAAGTTTTCGCTCAAAAAAGTTTTCACATCCGCTAGCTCTCTGAGGCAGATTATTCTGACAAAACGGTGTTGACTGCCTTCCGTATATCCGAAACTTGCTGTCCGTATGGACTCTCCTGAGCAAAACTGGCCGCCGGACATTTATAGCAGGGCGTAGGGTATAAAAAACGTGGCATAAAAAAAGCAAAACATAAGAAGCCAGCGGTAGATCGTCGGTTGTTACCGGCATCTTATTTACGACCCCTTCCTTCTGAGACGATTATAAATTGCCACCGGCACAAAATTCTAACGGTAAACAAAACTGATGATAACCAGTTGATAAAGGGTAGGGTATAAAAGAATTTGAGAGCGGTGTGTTTCCATTCACAAACCATCTTTCTCCGAAGTGAGCGGCCGAAGCTGAACACACTAGGGATTAGGGAAACAGCCTCACCGTTGATAGAGATAGCACGATATTGGGGCCTATTCATGGAAAACTCTGTTAAGAAAAACCACTTCACTTCCGTGAGAATTTTGTGCCGGTGGCAAATTATAATCCTGTTTCCTTCTGTAATGTACGCAAGCTATTATTCTCGCTCTACCATCCCTGTCATGTTGAGAAAAAAGCACTCGCATTTTAGATGTGGTTTCCCTTGTTGACCAACACCATGCCTTTGTTCTCAATAAATGAAATATGTCCGTTGATGTTTACGTTTTTGTGAAACAGATTTTGATAATCTCAGACGTTCAACATATATAAAACTGGTTTATCGAAGTTTGTGAATCAAAATGACTGACCGGTTGTATTGAGTGACGAACAGAGATGATGCGGAAGTGGAGCTGCCGATTGTTTCGTCAGACTGGCGAGGAAGTGTCTCCATAGTTTCGCGTACTCCTCAAAACGCGTTGCACGCTTCTCAAGATGCATGATTTCCTATCTGTTTTCTTCGCTACACAAAGGCTAAGATTTCGCATGAAAAATTGAGAAAATCTCGCTGATTCAATTCTACTTTCTTCATGACGTCCTGCACTTTTCCACTGCGGCCCTGCTAACTCTCCATGACGTCCTGCACATTCCCACCTGGGTCCCAACACATTTCACGACGTCCTGCACGCACCTACTGGGGTACTGCACCCATTCCATTACGTCCTGCACATTCTTCCTGGGAACCTGCGCACTTTTGATGATGTCCTGCACGCCTCCATTCGGGTCCTGCACACTCCCACTGGGGTCCTGCACACTTCCTCCGACGTTCTGCACACTTTCTATGACATTCTGCACACTCCCATTTGGGTAATGCAAACTCCCACTGTGGTCATGCACATTTTCTCTGACGTTCTGCACTTTTTCTATGACATTCTGCACACTCCCATTTGGGTCATGCACACTCCCACTGGAGTCCTGCAGACTTCGTATGACGTCCTGAACACTACCATTTGGGTCCTGCACACTCTCACTGGGGTCCTGCACACTACCTCCGACGTTCTGCACACTTTCTATGACATTGTGCACACTCCCATTTGGGTCATGCACACTCCCACTGGGGTCCTGCACACTTTCTCTGACGTTCTGCACACTCCGGCTTGGGTCCTGCATACTCCCACTGGGATCCTGCACACTTTCTACGACGTTCTGGACACTCCCACTGGGGTCCTGCACACTTTCCATGACGTTTTGCACAATTCCATTTGGGTCCTGCACACTCCCACTGGGGTCCTGCACACTTCCTCCGACGTTCTGCACACTCCCATTTGGGTCCTGCACACTCCCACTAGGGTTCTGCACACTTCCTCCGACGTTCTACACACTCTCACTGGGGTCCTGCACACTTTCTATGACGTTCTGCACACTCCCATTTGGGTCCTGCACACTTTCTATGACGTTCTGCGCACTTCCATTTGGGTCCTGCACACCTTCTGTGACGTCCTGCACACTACCATTTGGGTTCTGCACATTTTCTATGACGTCCTCCACACTTTTTGTGACGTTCTGCACACTCCCAATGGGGTCCTGCACACTTTCTATGACGTCCTGCACACTCCCACTGGGGTCTTGCACACTTACCATGACGGCCTGCACAGTCCCACTGGGGTCCTGCACACTTCCTATGACGACCTGCACACTCCCACTGGGGTCCTGCCCGCTTTTTATGACGTCCTGCACACTCCCACTGGGGTCCTGCACACTTACCATGACGGCCTGCACAGTCCCACTGGGGTCCTGCACGCTTTTTATGACGTCCTGCACACTCCCACAGGGGTCCTGCACACTCCCACTGGGGTCCTGCACACTTACCATGACGGCCTGCACAGCCCCACTGTGGTCCACTACCACAGCTGTCCTGCAGACTCATCAAACCCGAGATTCTGTACGGCGTCCCGTAAAATATTACCGAAGACCTGTCGCCGTGATTAGAGCGTAGCACTTCTACCTCTGGATGACTCATAGAGGTTTCCATGACCCGCGGCTAAAATTGCGCCCCACGAACAAACTCGGTGGCCCCGAGGCGCGCAAGAGGTGATTCAGGCTGATTTTTTGGTAATCGATGAGTGTCCCACCCACGCAAATGTTGGTACCATTTCATCCCTGTTTTGATCGGCCATTCCGAAGATTCACGGGAAAACACAATTACACACACACACACACATACATACATACAAACATCGGGACCAACATTTGCGTGGGTGGGACACTCATCGATTACCAAAAAATCAGCCTGAATCACCTCTTGCGCGCCTCAGGGCCACCGAGTTTGTTCGTGGGGCGCAATTTTAGCCGTGGGTCATGAAAACCTCTATGAGTCATCCAGAGGTAGAAGTGCTACGCTCTAATCACGGCGACAGGTCTTCGGTAATATTTTACGGGACGCCGTACAGAATCTCGGGTTTGATGAGTCTGCAGGACAGCAGTGGTAGTGTGCAGGACCACAGTGGGGCTGTGCAGGCCGTGATGGTAAGTGTGCAGGACCCCAGTGGGAGTGTGCAGGACCCTGTGGAGTGTGCAGGACGTCATTAAAAGCGTGCAGGACCCCAGTGGGACTGTGCAGGCCGTCATGGTAAGTGTGCAGGACCCCAGTGGGAGTGTGCAGGACGTCATAAAAAGCGTGCAGGACCCCAGTAGGAGTGTGCAGGTCGTTATAGGAAGTGTGCAGGACCCCAGTGGGACTGTGCAGGCCGTCATGGTAAGTGTGCAGGACCCCAGTGGGAGTGCGCAGGACGTCATAGAAAGTGTGCAGGACCCCAGTGGGAGTGTGCAGGACGTCATGGAAAACGTGCAGGAGTCCAGTCGAAATAAGCAGAACGTCGTAAAAAGCGTACAGGGCTACAGTGGGAGTGTGCAGGCCGTCATGGTAAGTGTGCAGGACCCCAGTGGGAGTGTGCAGGACGTCATAAAAAGCGTGCAGGACCCCAGTGGGAGTGTGCAGGTCGTTATAGGAAGTGTGCAGGACCCCAGTGGGACTGTGCAGGCCGTCATGGTAAGTGTGCAGGACCCCAGTGGGAGTGCGCAGGACGTCATAGAAAGTGTGCAGGACCCCAGTGGGACTGTGCAGGCCGTCATGGTAAGTGTGCAGGACCCCAGTGGGAGTGTGCAGGACGTCATAGAAAGTGTGCAGGACCCCAGTGGGAGTGTGCAGGACGTCATAGAAAGTGTGCAGGAGCCCAGTGGGAATGTACAGAACGTCGTTAAAAGCGTGCAGGACTACAGTGGGATTGTGCAGGACGTCATAGATAGTGTGCAGGACCCCATTGGGAGTGTGCAGAACGTCACAAAAAGTGTGCAGGACGTCATAGAAAATGTGCAGAACCCAAATGGGAGTGTGCAGGACGTCACAGAAGGTGTGCAGGACCCCAGTGAGAGTGTGCAGGACCCAAATGAGAGTGTGTAGAACGTCGGAGGAAGTGTGCAGAACCCTAGTGGGAGTGTGCAGGACCCAAATGGGAGTGTGCAGAACGTCGGAGGAAGTGTGCAGGACCCCAGTGGGAGTGTGCAGGACCCAAATGGAATTGTGCAAAACGTCATGGAAAGTGTGCAGGACCCCAGTGGGAGTGTCCAGAACGTCGTAGAAAGTGTGCAGGATCCCAGTGGGAGTATGCAGGACCCAAATCGGAGTGTGCAGAACGTCAGAGAAAGTGTGCAGGACCCCAGTGGGAGTGTGCATGACCCAAATGGGAGTGTGCAGAATGTCATAGAAAGTGTGCAGAACGTCGGAGGTAGTGTGCAGGACCCCAGTGAGAGTGTGCAGGACCCAAATGGTAGTGTTCAGGACGTCATACGAAGTCTGCAGGACTCCAGTGGGAGTGTGCATGACCCAAATGGGAGTGTGCAGAATGTCATAGAAAAAGTGCAGAACGTCAGAGAAAATGTGCAGGACCACAGTGGGAGTTTGCATTACCCAAATGGGAGTGTGCAGAATGTCATAGAAAGTGTGCAGAACGTCGGAGGAAGTGTGCAGGACCCCAGTGGGAGTGTGCAGGACCCGAATGGAGGCGTGCAGGACATCATCAAAAGTGCGCAGGTTCCCAGTAAGAATGTGCAGGACGTAATGGAATGGGTGCAGTACCCCAGTAGGTGCGTGCAGGACGTCGTGAAATGTGTTAAGGACCCAGGTGGGAATGTGCAGGACGTCATAGAGAGTTAGCAGGGCCGCAGTGGAAAAGTGCAGGACGTCATGAAGAAAGTAGAATTGAATCAGCGAGATTTTCTCAATTTTTCATGCGAAATCTTAGCCTTTGTGTAGCGAAGAAAACAGATAGGAAATCATGCATCTTGAGAAGCGTGCAACGCGTTTTGAGGAGTACGCGAAACTATGGAGACACTTCCTCGCCAGTCTGACGAAACAATCGGCAGCTCCACTTCCGCATCATCTCTGTTCGTCACTCAATACAACCGCTCAGTCATTTTGATTCACTAACTTCGATAAACCAGTTTTATATATGTTGAACGTCTGAGATTATCAAAATCTGCTTCACAAAAACGTAAACATCAACGGACATATTTCATTTATTGAGAAAAAAAGGCATGGTGTTGGTCAACAAGGGAAACCACATCTAAAATGCGAGTGCTTTTTTCTCAACATGACAGGGATGGTAGAGCGAGAATAATAGCTTGCGTACATTACAGAAGGAAGGGGTCGTAAATAAGATGCCGGTAACAACCGACGATCTACCGCTGGCTTCTTATGTTTTGCTTTTTTATGCCACGTTTTTTATACCCTACGCCCTGCTATAAATGTCCGGCAGCCAGTTTTGCTCAGGAGAGTCCATACGGACAGCAAGTTTCGGATATACGGAAGGCAGTCAACACCGTTTTGTCAGAATAATCTGCCTCAGGAAGCTAGCGGACGTGAAAATTTTTTTGAGCGAAAACTTCGCTAGGTCTCGCTAGTAATAATAATAATAATAATAATAATAATAATAATAATAATAATAATAATAATAATAATAGTTTAGGAAGCAACATCGTATGGTCTGTGTCGTTTCTGTAGGAAGCCGCGACACAGCTCAATGACGCAATATCATTCGGTCGATAGGCGGCTTCAAAGTTCGTTCGCGGCGAGACGCGACTTTATAATTAGCCTACGTATCGATTAAGCGACGTTGCGTCGCGTCGTCGCTAGGTGTTAACAGTGAGGTGGCGCGATACATCGGATTTGACGCGAAAATGATGATCGCTTCGCGTCGATCCCATCGAGTTGCATTGTAACGCGACGCGATGGTCGTCGCTCGATGGAAAGGTCGTTGCTGGTTTTCTCTTGGGTTTCTTTCATTAACTCAACCAGATCTCGCAATGAAACAGTGAAGTGAGTATATTTAAGACCACTTGCACTCAAACAAACACGAAGAAACTGTTGCTAACTTTACTGAAAAAATGTTGCCGTACGTACTCAGTTATGCATAACTTCCCAGCATCGCTCAACGTTCACACCTGAGTTGCTAAGTGACGCGAGTATCGCGTCGCACTGACATGTGCCATCGCGTCGCCCCATGAAAACTCTGAACGCCGCCATAGTCATCACCTGCTCTTTTCTACGATTTCCATGTAGTTGCGTCGCGGATTCCTACAAAAATGGCGTGAACTAAGTATATATGCATGATATTTGAAAGAAGAGTGTTTTAAAAATCTCAGCTTCTCTATACCCTCTGCAGAAAGATTTTGTAAACGCATTCTTCTGTGTTATCGTCTTTCTGTATTTCTGTGATTTCCCCGCGAAGCAAAAAAAACTCAAATATTCCAGAACAAGCGAGCATTTTTTTTCTCAAATTCCACTTTACTGCATATATTGTTTTCATAGCATGAAGTACAAATTTATAAACTAGATTCTTTGATAGAATAAGATATGCAGAACGAAACAGATGAAAATGGCGGACATGTCGGCTGAGCGCCTCGCCACACTTTCTAGTAGGTGCCGTAGCGCAACCGCTCGTACTGGTTTCTAGGACTTCGCAGCTTTGCCATCTATGATGCGAACAGCTTCTCACAGTTTCTCTTTGATATATCTTTTCGAGATGCTTTATTGTTTGTTCTATCAGTGACCATGAACCACATTGTCATGTTGTGGTGCTCACACTTTGCGGTGTACATGCTTTCGTGGTTTTTTGTAAGAAAAACTATCTTCTGACTCCGTTCAGATATCTCTATCAACCGATGGTGGCAATAATCCTACACTGTGTCTATAACTAACCCCGCTCCTTAATATTCTCTATTTTTGTATTCAACTGGCTGGCGATGGTGGAGGAGATATGCCACATCTGCGACGATCGCGCCACTGGCAAACACTACGGTGCGATCAGCTGCGACGGATGTAAAGGTAGCTTTTAATGGTATTACATTTGCTACAAGCCGCTGCGGCGATGGGTTCCTTTAAAACGGGAGCTACAGACGGCTCGACTCAAAGCGATACATTGCGCTCCTTCTTGTACGTTGGTGCAAACTCGTTGCGCATAGGTGATTCAGGCTGTAGAACCGCAAAATTTTCATGGTTTTCACGCGTGCTGGTGCGGAGCGGAGCTTGGAGACAGCGAGAGAGCGTATGACAAATGGAGGGAGCAGCATTGCGCGCCGCTTTCCTCATGAATGAGCAGAAATGCGATTTTTTTACAGAGGGTAACATACGGCACCGAGTTTGCGCCAAACGGCAATAAGGAAACCAAGTATCTGTGCGATCCGTGCCGGCTGTACGCGGGCTGCTGCAGTTTCTCTATAAGGTTCACATACATCATATTCCGATGCAAGTGGTGCGACATATTCTTTATCCTCCGTATTGATCGAAAACCGATATGGCTTGTATGCGCGTCACAGTAAAATGACAAAGGCGGGGATCATTAGTCCCGCAACAAGTGACACTGCCTGTGAGGCACATCGCTTCTGGTCGATATGGATGGCAGACGTCGCGTCGCTCGTCGCTGGTAGGCGCTGTTCATACTTCTCGACTTCAGCGCGTCTCGTGCGGACGTGGTGTCGGAGTATGCATGGTCTGACGCCTGCGCGACACTGCCATATCGACAACGGCCGTTACGAAATTTTCATCATTTTCATTATTAATCAATCATCAATTTCATTCGGTTCCATAATGTTTAAGTCCAGGATTGCTACCCGTAGTAGTGAACGCATGTACAGATTTTTCCGCTTCTCCATAGCCTCGCCGCTGGAGTATTCATAGTCTCCTCAATAGCGTGACGCGCTGGCGCTGAGGAGTAGGAATAGCGCCGTAGTATGATCTTGGCTCAGTGCGTACCTACGGCGACTCGCGAACACAAGACTGCATGCTAGCAATATTGATTTTAAGTCGATATAGGTGTCAAAACCATGCCGCATCGCCCGTCGCGGGAGTTATGCACTTAGCCGAAGTGCGCTCTATGCGCAAACATTGACAGCAGAATTAGAATCGCAAGCCTGTAGTAGATGAAAATATATTAGCGCTATCACTTACTTAATACTTTTTTTCGATTTTTTGAGTGGCTTCAGATCCTTGAAACTGCTATACAACATAGTAGGCAGAACTCAAGCGTCATGCTTCTATGAGAGACTTGTGAATTCACTACTTCAAGTGGTTGTGACGAAAAATAGCTTTTTTTGCAGGATTCTTCCGCCGAAGTATACGAAAGCGTCACAACTATGTGTGTAGATTCAGCAAGAACTGTGATGTCACAAAAAGTGATTTTTTTTTCACCCCATATTATTTTTGTTTTGTTTTTTTTGTTGTTTTGTTCTGTTGATTTCCTTTTCAGTTTGACTATATTAATGATCGTAAAGGTTTAAAAGATTCAAGTGGGTTCAAAGGCGTCGTGCACTCGACAAATCAGTTTAATTTTCCGTGTACTGTCCTTACAAGGGAAGTATGCAAAACGTAGGTCTGATCTGCCAAAACGACTAGTGTCGTTAGTATCTCTTATGGCTCAATAGTGAAACTGCGCAGTATCCCGCCGCGAGCCGCAGGTTCCAAGAATTCACAAGCTTAAAAAGCTCATTTTTTGTGCTTTTTGTACCTTCCAAAAATCGCGTTATTCTTCGGAAAATCCGGAAACGGACCTCATGAATGTGTTCAGCACCCAAAACTACCCCCCTGAGCAAATTTTGGATGAACGCACATTTTCCGTACTTTGTCCAGACTGATAGCGTTTTGGACTTGAACGGATTTTCGGTTGGGCGCTTATTTCTACCAATTGAGGGCTCTGGAAGCGTTTTAGAAAAATGTCCCAGATTTGACTTAAAATTCTCCCAGAAGAGTTTTTTGGGGTGCTGATCACGATTCTGAGATTTATTAGTCGATTTCCAAAAGTTTTTGGCTTATTTCGCTTGAAGCTTCCCAACCGGGGAAAATTTCGAGGGAAAACGCCACTTTCGAGATTTCCGGCTCTCTACGATAGATATGTCTCAAAATCATTCTCTGAGGGTTCTTTGGAGTGCTAAACACGAATCTGGAGTCCGTTTATCGATCTATTGCAGATTACGGTGGGTATACGGTAGTTTGGTCAAAATCTCAGATTTTACTCAAAATTTGTATACGGGGGTTATTCGGGGTGGAGAATACGAATTTAACGTCCGTTTGTCGATTTTCAAAATACTAAGGTGGGTTTTGACCCCTAAATGTTATGTTACCTACCGTAACCTCCAGTAAACCTCAAAATTTCGACGAATGGACTCCAGATTCGTGTTCGCCACCCTAGATTACCCCTACATACAACTTTTGAGCTAAATCCGAGAAAATTTTTTGAAACTCCAAAAAAAATGCCTGATGGGAACCCTTGCCTTTTCGCCAGGCTTAAAAAATGCTCATAACTTTTTTGAACCTGCTGCTCGCGGCGGGATACTGCGCATTTTTACTATTGAGCCAGAAAAGATACTAACCATACTAGTCGTTTTGGCAGATCCGACCTACGCTTTTTATACTTCCCTTGTTAGTGGAGGGAAGTTCCGGTCTGCAGTTGCGAACAGCCGCTGCTCCAGTATGTACATGTGTCGCAACAGAGGTTTTTCGCAGGTGCGGATCGAAATTCCACTACGATTAGGAGGGGCAATCAAGTTATTCGTGCTCAACACTTGAACATTTTTTGGGGGGGGGGTCGATCATCCGGCACCCCCGGGTCTGTCATCTAGCATTTTTTCATAAATGGTTCATGTGACTGTCACACGATTCTGAAAACATTTGTGACACGCAGTCCATATGCTGAAAAGCTTCGAAAATAGCTCAGTGGCTTGGACTCTAAATGCAGGAAAAATCTTAGAAACGATTTTCTCGCAAAGTTCAAATCCACTTTCACTGCGAAGAAATATGAAGTTGCTTTGGACGTCTTCAAATCAAGGTTTTTTCGAAGGCAACTTCATATTTTTGTTCACTGGAGAGACCTAGCTATACAAAAACATGGAAAAGTTGTATATGATTTTTTTCGCCTTTTTTTCCTTTTAAAGAAGTTTCCGAATTGGCTCTCGACTCTGATTTCGCAAGACATGGTAAACCGTCGCTCTGAGCGGGACCGACTCCTCCCACTTATGACGTCATCGCCCGGACAGCGGTTGAGGGGCGAACTGGCATAGCAGTCCCTGTCCGGTTGGAGTAGCAGCCTCGGCCGCTGTCCGGTCGCTCTCTATGATTTGTCTGAGGGTTTTTGTAACGAACTGAGTAATACCCATTAAGTTTCATTATTTAGGTGTTCGAAGATTCGATTTGTTCGAAAAATAGGATTTCGTCGGGACAGTGGGGACAGTGCGAGATTTCACCGGAAATGGAAAGGTCCGAGGCTTTTTGCAGTAGCGAAAAAAACGGTGAAAAACGAACAATAAAGTGCTCTATTCGGTCTCATAACTTCCGTGTGAAACGCTCCCCGCCAAGATCCTCAACTTCCAACGAGGAAGGGGGTGAGCATCTCACAGCCGAGTTCTGAGACCGTAAAGGGCTAACAATGGCTCGTTTATAGCAGTTTTTTTTTTCGACTTTATTGTTGCAGTGGAACCTGGGCCATTCAGTTTACGGTGAGATTTCGAAGAGTTTTTGAATCGTAAACTGTGCCTTTGGAACGATGCATTTTCTGAATATTCGGGCAGTTTTAGGTGGGGTAATCATTTATTTTGTCCACAAGTTTTTCTAATGAACTCGAATTTTCATCCGAAAGAAAGTTGAACACGATTTTGACAAATTTCTGTAAATTAAATTGTAAAATTAAAAGAAAGGAGAATATGAGGGAAGTGAAATCAATTGAAGATAGAAAATCTTGGTATTAATCAGAGTTGAGGGTTTTTTTTGGGTCGGCTTTTCGAGTCATAGGCTCAGATTCATGAACGGCAAACCGTGGGCTACAGTTGGGTTTGCCGCAATCTTCGGAGACAAACCCAACTGTAGCCCATGGTTTGCGTTCATGAATCCAGCCATAGTTTCTTTCGGAAAACCGACGTATTCGATTTATGACTACTCGGTCAATTTTGTCTCATGACGTGCGAATATGAAGCCACTGAGCAAAATATTCAGAGAAGTTTGTGAATTATTCAAAAATTTGAATATTGTTTTGATAATTTAGATGAATTTTCTGAATAATCATTTGAATCAAATAGAAGACAGTTTTTCGCATTTATTCATCCATTCGAAAAAAATTTGAGAGGCCTTCTCCGATTTCTATTCATTCAGAGATTTTTAAAACAGGTTATGCTTGAAGGAGTGCGGTAATTGTCAGGGTAACTTTGCAGACCAGCGGAATGCGTGCCGGTCATGTCGTCTACAGAAATGCATTGAGGTTGGAATGAAATCGAATGGTATATTTTACTTCTACTTTTCTATCACTCGCCATAGTTTCTCATTTTTCTGTCACCTATTGAGTGAATACATCCATTTACTACATACATATTAAAGGCAGTGTTCTCGATAAAAACAGTTTTCAAGTTATCTCCGGAATTGGGGAAGATGCGGGGTCCATTGAACATTGATGTCGAAGAAACGGCTAGAAACCACCCACTAACATTTATTAGCAGGCCCTAAGCTTGAATGTAACATGCCCGCAACGCCCTTCTCTCCCAACGTCAACCGAGGAAGTGGACGTGGCGGGCCTGCCACATTTAAGTGTTGGGGCCTTATAGGACTATTTCTGGCTAATATTTAGCCGTTTACCGACACTGATGTTGCGATAGTTCTCGGGCTTTCCGATTTGCGGTGATAATCGAGGAAGGATTTTTGTCATGAACGCGGCCTTCAAAGACCTCACTTTTTCCACTAGTTGAAAGGGTTGGAACCGGTTTTGGAAGGACATTTGCCACTGAAATGGCGAATAGAACTTAGTTTTTTAATCCTTCGGGTATTTCAGCAATACAGAACGAACGCGACACAATTGGCAAGCGGCGTAAACCGGAAGTGGAAACAGAGGAGCTGCTGGATGGATTGTTAAAATCAGAAAAACTTTGTCAGCAG
Source organism: Aplectana chamaeleonis (assembly GCA_029168955.1). Taxonomy (NCBI): domain Eukaryota; kingdom Metazoa; phylum Nematoda; class Chromadorea; order Rhabditida; family Cosmocercidae; genus Aplectana; species Aplectana chamaeleonis. Next base: position 1,147,731 of record JAPDOI010000102.1, on the reverse strand, counting down.
CTCCGGAGTTCAGTGATAAAAAGCACAGAACAGGTTCGTCAAGTGGCATTACCATCTAGGTAAAAATTGGAATCACATACAACGCTAAGATGTGATCTACATAGATTGAATCCGAGCCAAATATGTGAGCATTTAGGTGTCGTACGATTGTGGAAAAGTGAAGATGTGGCGGATAGAGGATGATCGTCGAGCGACATTAGATGATGTTGGCAAAAGTATTCATCAGCAACTGGTGCTGCTTGTAGAATGGGCCAAATCGTTGCCACAGTTCGCTTGCCTGACAATGGACGACCAGGTGACAATTTAGTTGAGGCAGTGTACCTGGCGCTAACCTCATGCGTTTTGTACCTGGAACATGTATCTCAAAAAGGCCTACTTTTTAGGCTGCCTTACTAAAAGCCACCGCAGCGCAAATCATCATCCTTGGTGTGGCATTCCGATCATTGTCACTGGATAATGCGATTTGCTTGGCAAACGACACACTCATTCCTAAGGAACATGCAGCGAACATCGGTGACATCAAGTTCGTTTTTATGTTATACCCCTCCTTTCATTTTAATTTGGAGAACTATTCCTTTGAGTTCTTTTCAGGGCTCATAAAAATCCACTGCCACGCGTCATGTTCGCGATGAGGGAGTATCGATTGTCGCCGTCGCTGAATCGATAAGGCTTCTAAGAGCTGAAATCTGCGGCGTTGTTAGCAGTGTTGAGTAGTATTGAAAGATGTGATGGCGATTGCATCATGCATGAGGGACCTGCAGAGTTGAAGTCGCGGCGTTGATCGCAGCGACTAGCAACGATGAGGGATGCTTTATAGATTACGTTGGGCGACTACAGCCACCGTTGCGGCAAGAAAGGGGACGAAGGGGGACCGCAGAGTGTTTTGACGCCATGGCAGTCCTGCGCCACCGCCAGCGAGCGGCAGCCGACTTTGCGACGATAATGTCCGAGAAAATTTCTGTCGCTGCGACAATGCTGACGCTCCACGACCTTCCGCCGCTGGCTGCAACTTTGCAGACCCGTCTAGGTGGCGAGCGTCGCTGTCTCGGTGGCCACGAAGAGGGTTCACAGAGTGTCTTGACGCCGTGTCGGCCCGTCGACAAGGCAGCGAGGTGCGAATAGTAATCATGAAGGGCGTTTCAGTTGCCCATCAGAGGTCTTTCATACTCCCGCCGCCGAGCGGCACAGTGCAACGTATTTGTGTAAGGCGTCGTTATACTTCCGCCGCCGAGCGGCGCGACGAAGTGCAATCCTAGAATATCGATCGTGCCGCGCCGCATGATCAATATTACAAAAATGCACCGTGCCGCGCCGCTCGGCGGCGGGAATATAAACGACCCCAGATACTGATCATGCGGCGCGGCACGATCGATACTGTAGGTTGCACTCCGCCCCGCCGCTCGACGGCTGTAGTATGAACGATGCCCAGAGGTTGGCCTTAATGCGGCTACAGGATTGGGACACACCTCCTAGCCTAGCGCTCAGCGTCGAGTGCATATCAACCACAAATACAATTTCGCGTCGCGAGCTGTACATCAGAGGCTTAACATGAGGGCCTGCTCTAAGGCGAGACCACCATGTAGCCATTTGCTCCCAGCCCAAGTTAGACCTTTTTAGGGGCCAACCGCTGTGCAACGCGATGTGAAGATTTGAATACGAATTGATGCGCGGTGCGACATCGATCGGATCCCTTTGAGAGAATCCAATCGCGCCGCGTCGCTATGGAGCTCTACAAGGGTCTAAGCAAAGTTTTACTGGTGGCGTTAAGAAGCAGGCATTTACTGGTGTGGCTCGTGCAGCGCTCTAAAAAGTGCTTGCTCAGTTGGTTCCGGTATACCATGTATTGCGAGAAGATGAGCATGGATTCTACCGTGGATCGCTTGCCTGCCGCGTACCTTGAATCCGAGTTCTTATTATTTCCGGGTAGCACTGTACACTCTAGCGAATGAGGGCAGTAAATTCGCTGTCGAACCTTGGTTTGTAGGGTGTTTGGTCTTGCTCCGCGTTAGCATTATAAGGACACGTTTTGAAAAAAAAACATTGCTGCCAAGATACCAAGCTAGTCTTAGCATTGATTTTCTCATGTCATTAGGAACGGAAAACCAATACCAAAACAGTTTTTTAAGCTGTGTGGTTGGCCGCATTATCGATGAGTTGGTTCTACCGATGCGCCGCTTGGGAGTGGACTTATGCGAGTACGTGGCTCTGAAAGCGATTCTGTTTTTCAATCCAGGTGAGCTTAGATAAGCCTCGTTATGGAAAATCTCCAACAATCTTCAGTGAATCTAGCAGAGTTCATATCGTCCGTGGCTTTGTGTTTGAAGCCGTGGTGCAGCTGCGTGGCACGCACGTGAGTGAGGCTATAGATTGAATGATATCGCGCCTTGTTGCTGCGTAGCGGCTTTCCAAACAAATCACACGGACTATGCAATGGGCACTGTAGACATGCAATGTGAGCTTCTTACCCGCACACTTAGATGTTATTTTTTCCAGTGGCGAGAGACGTCAACGATGCCACTTCAGTAGAAAGCGCCAGAATCGCATGCCTCCGTGCCATTGAAAGGAGGTGAGGAGGTTTTTTCGAAAATCGCTCCTGTCTCTACTTTGTTCATTTCCTTGTTCTGAATCTATGCACTTTAAAGTAATTTGCTTGATAAGGCTGTATGGGTAGATACCGCCTGAGTTTTTTCACGGCTTCCGATTTCAGATGCCAACGTGTGTCACTGATTTCAACGTCAGAATGCCGGACGGGTCGACTACTGTTGTTATTACCTTCACTACAGGCCGTCGCCCAGCAGATGGTTGGTTATTCTCCAGATATATATCTACACATGTATAGTCGCTTCATAAATTTTAGTTTAGTTTTTGAACTGCTAGAGTGTAGTCTCTGCCGCGCACGCGGCAGTAGATACACTGCAGTTGTTCAGGGCGATTGCGATTTCGCGAGGGCAACGGCGGCCACTCTCATGCAGTACAGTGACTAGATAGAAAATTATGAGGTGATCAAATAACTCGCGTCATCGACGAAAACGGTTAGCATACTGTATACGTACCGTAGTAGGTCAAGCGCAATAAGGAGAGCACTTATGGTTTTCGGGAATCTTGTTGAGAGCCTATTGCGTGGAAAATTGCTGTAAGTGCGTATACCTTGGGCGAAACACTGCATGCCAGTTTTCAGGTTTCACTTAAACTCCACTGGAGACTACAGGCAATTACAACATATCTTTCGATTCTAGCGACAATTTTGTAGGTTACCCTATTGATCAGTGATTTGTATTGGTCTATACTCGAAACAAGCCAATGGTAAGGAGATTCCGACAAGATCGACCGCTCAGCTCCTGACTCCTTACCTTATCTTGATACCTTGATGATCCATCTTTATAAGCAGCGAGTGAGATTTCCAGAAAATCGCCATCACTGGATGCCTCCTGTTCGGGATCGATCGAGATGGATGAGATGTGGTCCACACGGCGTCGAAGCGCTGTGAAGATGGATCATCAAGGTATCAAGGTCAGGTAAGGGGTCAGGAGCAGGGTGGTCGATCTTGTCTGAATCTCCTCAACATTGGTGTCTTCTTCTTCTTGTCAGCCATGAACAGAGCATCGCATCAGAGGCTTAGGAAGCTAGCCACCTCACACGGCTTGTACCATAGATCTCGAGCAGACAAGGTTGTAGGCCTGGCCGGACATGAAAATAGATGCAATGAATCATGTCCAGCACATTCACAATCGGGGCACTTATCAGGGACTTAAAAACATTGGTGTGCTTCGTCATGACCGAGCTATCCACTCCTTACACCAGACGCCCAGAAATAAGGGAGAAACGCTTTGTAAAAGGTGAATTCCTCTTAACAGTGCTCGATACGCAGCCAAACAGTTATCGAATAGGCATAAAACAGCTGCAAAATGGCTGATAGCCCACCAGTTGGTGATCATCACTCAACTTTCGAAGGCTTTAGGTTGAAGACGTGCAGCTGGCCCGTCTTTTTGGTCTCGCCAATGTCGACTCGCTGATGGAGGAGTTGATACTGCACGACGAGAGACCTGATCGTGATGTGCGGCAAAGCCTCGCGAGCCCGTGTCAAGTGGCTGAGACTATTATTTGACTTGATTCGCAAAAATTGTCAGTCGATAACTGATTAATTCCACCTACATAGTATTCGGGTCTGTAAAGTCCTTGGTTTTCTTGCTCGTTTTTGTGATTTGTAGTAGCCAACATACTGCCACCTCTTAGAAGGCTTTTATCAATTGCCAGTAATAATTTTGTTAATTGTAAATTTTTAAGAACGTTAAAGAGACGGGAACTGATTCCACTATCTACCAACTACTTACATACTTTATCTCTATCTGCGAATACCACCCTTTGACGATTTTGTCCAAAATAATGCGGTGCTTGTGTTTGGATTTGTGATTGATTCTATGTGTAACTAGTCCCTCATACCTCATATTCAGATGTGAAAGTCTACTTCACTGTGATTCTTCCTATGTTTAGATTTGGGTCACTATAAATTCAAATTGCTACTGGATTCCCAGCATGTTGCAATAGGTTTGAGCGAAACCGAGTTATCTGTACTACATACTGTTCATATCGGAGTGAAATTTCAATCCGAATTCGTAAGCAACCGCTGGTTCAGCACGCAGCTCGATTACATTCGTGCTGGGACAAGGGGAGTAGTACTGCGTGCTGCTACAAACTCCTGTCCGCAATTGCGGACCAGAGTTTCTCTCCGATCAGGACTGTGAATATGGGATTGAAATGTGTGCTTGTGAACCTATCCTCTCCAAAGTTGGCAAGTCATGTGACGTGTCGTACAGACAGCCATTGTATAGTTCGGGTGACAAAGAAGATTCTGAGACTAAAAACATGACGGTTGAGACCATGCACGAGGTGAGACGAGATGGTGATGCGTCAAAAAGTAGATTTCTCATAAGCGTGGTTCGTAGTTGAACGCTGCGATTAAACACAGCACTGCCAGCTGTTACTCAACCGTCACACAAGCACAAGATTTGATCTTTCGTGGCGTGCCGGTAAGTCATTAGTATCTCAAGACGCGAAGCGTTTACATTTCAATGCAACCTTTTTGTCGAATTTATTTTGGCATCGTTCATAGTTCCGCGTCGGGACGACCCACCACTCAAAGGCGGAATCATAAGGCCTCGTTTATACTCTCGCCGCGCAGCCTGGCGGGAAATGGTCAAGACTTATGCAGAGCCTGGCGGCGAAAGTCGTGCCGCAATGATGGGGAGTTGAAGGCGGGCGCAGAGCTGAGTAGCTACCCTCTATCCTTTATCTTGACGGCTGCCGCTGGACTACGCAGAGGCCTTATGCGATGCCTTACATTTAGGAACTCGCATGTTGTGGACGCTATGCGCGGTACTCATGCGTAAGTGTTGCATGCTTGTGTGTATACGTAAACATATGCATACGCACGGGCAAGCGCGCAATACGCGCGCATGAACGCTTTTATATTCGCTTTAGCACCTGCACGCATGCACGCAACAGGAACGCACACGCACGCATTAACACACACACACACACACACACACGCGAGCTTGAGCACCCAATCATACACACATGTTTGCCTGCATGCCACATGCCTGCAGACACGCACACAGCAGGCTCGCATGAACACGCTTGTATCCACCGACACATCCGTACGCGGGCATGTAATACGCACGCATGAGCACGCACACACTCATACACACGCACGTTTGCATGCAATACGCATGCATGCCACGCGGCCGCATTGGCGTACTCATTCACAAACTTGCACGCACGTAAGGCGGCGTTCAGAGTTCACTCGCGGCGCGACGCGATCTTATAATCAGCCTACGTATCGATCTACGATAATAAACTTTTGATAGAGCTGAATGTGTATCTACATGCTTTTGAAGCGAAAATGGTAGTACTCTCAGATTACTTTGTTTCTGCTCCGTGCTGACGTCCGCTTCCTGAAACAATTTTGGGACCCTAGCAATGTAAATTGACAATGTGCGACCTCACACTCATGTAGATAGTGATCTTTCTACGAGTGTGTGTCTTATTGACTGGTGGATTCGATTGTTTTCACTGTGATAATAATGTTACAGTGTAGAAACAAGGTATATAAACAATCTTAGTCTAGTCCGCATTCATTCATTCTCAAATAGGTTTGGGATGTCTGACGAAGGGTCAAAGAAGAGGAATGTCCGGCTCATCAAGAATCCAAAGGATGTGAGTCGAGACATCCGTGCGAAACTGGCCACCATCAACAGGAGTCTTCTCAACAACAGCAAGGAGAGACCGAAAGCGAGGAAAAGCGGTAGTGGACGTGAGCGTATGAATTGTTTCAATCTTGAAGCACCCTGAACGTTTTTCCTTTGTTCTTTTTTTCAGCCAGGACCGCGAAATCCAACCCTTGGGCACCTTTGGACAACTTGGCTGAGAGGCGACGAGTTTCAAAGTCGAGCAAGACTGGCACGCTGGGCCTCCCCATTCAACGTGAGCAGTTGATGAGCTTTCGGCGCGCAGGTGTAGTCACACGAAATTCGGACATGCGTCAAGTATGCTCTGTCAGGCTCTATTTCGACACTAAATTTGCTCGGTTTATTACGGACATCTGTGCGAAGATAGGGGAAGAAACAGCGAAAGTGCACGGGGCGAGGTGGAAAGGGCAGCTTACGCGCCCATAATCACGCGGTGAGCCCGAGTTGAATTCGCTCTCAACATTTTACTTGGAAATTGCGAGAATCGCGCCACCCCGAGTTCTATAGCATCGCACGGCCATCGAACTCTAAAGCCTTAGGCAGCGTCTGTGGGCGGCGGCACTAAAAATCGGTACGCATCATCAGCACACCCGCTTTAGCCCGCTGCGGTCACAACTGTATCACACTCGTCGTGACTCACTTATCATAATTTTTGCGAATAGTCCGCTTTGATAACGGTCTGAGAGCGACTGGAAGCCGTTTTTAGCCTCCATGACTGTCATTTGGCCCCCATGATCAGCGATTTGCCGCCTTGAGCGGGCAAAGCCTTACTGGGATTTAGTTTCAGACTTGCCGTGAGGTTTTAGGAAACCATGCGTTGAATGTTTTAGGATAAGTTCTGTGTATCAATAATCCGTATTAGAAACTCCGTAAATGCCTCCAGGGTTTCAAAAAAAAAACGATAGAAAGCCTAGCTTCTGTGGATTTCAGAAACTGAATCATTTTTAGCCCAAACTCTGTCCGAAGGATTTGTTCGAGGCGCCGAACACGAATATGAGGTCCATCTTTAGTCAATCCGGGAAATTATGTCAAGTTACTGCAGCTGAACGACACTTTACCTGTTGGAAGCTGTCGTGGTCTTTGGAAAAACTGAAAACGAGGTCGGCATTTGTGTTCAGCGCACCAAATAATCCCCTGGGTCAAAGCTGGGGCCAAAAACGTTCCAGTTTCTCAGATCGAAAAATAATCTTTCGGCCATTTTTGGAATTCCCTGTAGCATTAGGGAAGTCCCCAAACGGATTATTGATGCCCAGAATATCCGAGACATTTCTTACTATCACGCTATCTGAACAACTACTAATTTAAGCCGTCTTGCCTCGAAAGCTGGAGACCCAGCCGAAAGTGGATCCCGCGCACAAGGCGGACCCTTCCCACAAGATGCGACCGTATGAGCCCATCATGAAACAACCTCTGGTCGAAGCTAATACTGCTGCTACCACTACCAAAACCGATGATGATAAAACACAGGGAGTTGACGTGGACTTCCCGACAGAGGTGAGCATTCGAATGAAATTATTCTTTTTATATTTTGAATTCTCTCGCTTCTGAGCCGAATGTCACTGAGGGCTGTATTTGCAGAGCGGAGTAGTCGTTACGTTACATATATTCAAATTCACCTCACGTGATCTCGTTACACACCTGAAGCAAATGGGTGGGTTATGCAACCGGTCACGGGGTAACGGTCGTGGTACAATGAGGTACTTGTGTAGGTGTAAAACTAGTCGGGGGGGGGGGGCACTCGAGAAAATGAAATGATTCATAATTTGTGCTGATATCATATGTCTGATAGCGTTATCAGTCATTGTTTTCATCAAAACTTCATGGAAATACTTCAATTCCTGGAAGCGGTGCCATTCATTTTTCAACGCTCAGATAAAAACTGCCCACTTCCCACCGGCCAAGTCGGGCTAGTCGACTTCGCGCGGCCCCAATTTTGTGGGCGTGGCACAGCGCCCCACTTCCCGCTGACAGAGAGGCTCTACCGTCTTTCCGCGGAGTGTCGGCGGGCAGTCGGCTATTCCTGGGGGTCATCGAACACTCACTCATCGATTCTCACTTTGATATCATCATTGCACCACAGACAAGAGTGGAGCCAATGAACAATTGCTGAGCAGAGAACGCTGTGTTGAGACTCTTTCCAAAACCCGCGCTGTGTGCGACGGTGGCCTTGGGCAGGTGAACCACTGTCCGTTAATGGCATCTGCGAATGGGAAGGCTGCAAGAAGCAGTGAGTGTAGGAAGCTTCCCCGTAGAAGCTCACTCCTTACTTGTCAAATGCAGTTCAAGATGAAATCCCCAGGAGCGGATTTTTCGAATTTTGTTAGGAGATACCTTTACTTAAAGGGTGATTTTTAAATGTGCCGCAAACTGTTTTAGGACTGTCTTCTGTCCGTCATCAGATAAGCCGTAAGGCGATGGCACAAGGGCCGCAGAGTGCGTGTTCACCGTATACGGGCAGTCAACGAAACAGCACTGCCGACTGCCCGCGACCGATCTATTGGCCTTCCGCGGGAGGGGTTACGGGACATCGGCTAGTGATACCGCGGGAAGTGTGATGTCTCTATCTGAGTGGCCTGTCGCTAACGGTGGAGGCATAGCGGCAGTAGAGGCTGTCACTAAAATTATCAATACCATCGTTAACCCCGTGCCGTCCTCGGACACACTGCATGCGCCAGCTGTTTGGCGTCATGCGCCAGCGTTTCAGCGCCGGTGCATGACGCTCCAACGCCTTGACGCTTACCGCCTGTCGTTCGCTATGGACGGATCCTTAGGCTCCGTTTATAGCAAACTTCCTAGCGCCAAGTGACGCTTGGGGTTTGCATCTTTAGCCTTTGTTATTGATCTGACTCCCCAGCGACCACTGCAGCTGGCCTGTCGCTGACGGTGGAGACAAGCGGCAGTATCTGTTGTCACCAATATTGCCAATACCATCGGTAAATACGGGCCGTTCTCGGACACGTTTAATGCGCCAGCCGCCAAGCGTCATACGCCAGCGTTTTAGCGCTGGCGCACAACGCTTCGGCGACTTGACGCTTTGCCGCTGGTCGTGTGCTATGGACGGAGCCTTGGCCTGCAATGGTAGTTCGCTGCTATATAAACCATACCCTAGCAGTCTTTGCTGGAAGAGCCTCCTAGGTATCTATCAGTTTGCAGGTGTCCTTCAGTTCCTCATCAGGGCGCCATCCTAAGGAAAAGAAAAAAGAGCCGGCTCCAAAGAAAACTGTGAAAGGAGCTAAAAACTCAAAGCCGTACACCGACAGACAACTCAAGAAAAAAGTTGCTAAATTGCACAAGTAGGTTCTGAACGAACTGGGATGCGTTCCAAGAAGATTTTTCCACGGGAGTAAAATGGGTCTGATAAGATATAACGAATGATAAGCTAAAAGATAGGTTCATTTCGAGCGGTTTCTTGAACTATCATTAATTGGTATCCCTATCAAATACGATTTCCTCTCGTGGAAATCTTCTTGGAGCGCACCCCTGGTAGTCCCGGAGTTCCTTGGGAACAAGTCAGCTCTGTGTAGGCAAGCGGAGAAATGGAGCATTTTTTTCATGCCATAGTACCGGACACTAATAGCGACCCTGAGAAGTACTGTGCTTATCTGGGTCAAATTCCGGTCCGCAATTGCGTCTCGACACGCTTTGCGGCCGCACGCCCTCGAGTCAATCGCGTTTCCAGCTCCAAAGCCGACTCGATATGGTTTTTTTATACAGTCTTCTTCAATTTTGTTTAGTTTCCAGTTTCTAAAACCCACCTAGAGTCAACAAATCGGCAGCTGCGTCGCTGGAAACTCTTCTGACTCGGAAGCGCGCGGCCGCAAAGCTTGTGGAGACGCAATTGCGGTCCGGAATTTGACCCAGATAAGCACAGTAGGTGTTGCTGACAGTCGTCTTGTTTCTACATAAGATTTTCCAAATCAGGAACGACTCTGTGGAACAAGAGCGCAGCTTGCTGAACGTTTCAAAATGGATTTGTCTCCGAATGATCACCAAATCATAGTCTACAGCAATGTTAGTAGGACCTGGTGAGGTTGCGGACTTGTCCTAACATACCGTAGTTTGTTAGTGGTATCACTCATTTTTCCGGAACAGCTTTGATAGATCGGTGAGTCTGTATGTTCACGGATACGACTAGATCTGTGGAAGCAACGAAAACAGGTGAAAATGTGAGAGCAGAAGCCGAAACTCACCGACCATTCTTAGTTGTTCCCAAAAAGTTAGTGATAACACTATCAGGCTACAGTATGTTAGGGAAAACCCGCTACCTCACCAGGTCCTACTTCCATTGCTGTGGACTGTACTTGTTCTCCGTTGTTAGGACCCTATAGAATTTGAAGCAGTACGAACAAAAAAATGGGCGAAAATTGGTGAATAAAATGAACCTCAGACTGACTTGGGTAATTGAATCGGTGACAATTCCGTTTTTCCACACAGGACAGTACATATTTCTCGAAGCGAGCTCGCTGCTGCGTCCTCGCGGAGCCGGCGCGGTTCTAACACTGAGCCGCTGCGGTATTATCGCGGCGTTGTCGAGGCTCAAGACACTGCAATAGAATCGTCTCGGCACAATGTTGATCCGCTGCGGTACTATCGCGGAAGTATCGCGGCACAGTCGAGGGTCGCGGTACTTTCCCGGCACTGGCGTGGCAAAAATCTCGCCTTTATAAGCAGTCTGCATTTGTTAGGCTCGCGAAGCCGGGATCCTGCAGTGAACCCACTAAACTGTTGACTGCACCGGAGAGCGAGTCCGCATCATATAGCGTAGTAGGAAGTATGATCTCATTATTGTGCATAAATTGATCCCTGGTAAAATCCATGTTCCCCTCAATGATTTTTACACGCCCTCCCCCTCAACCACTAGAGGTTGGCTGGCTAAACTGGGTTTCACAACAGTCAAAAGTCGTATGAGGGCTTCATTTTCACGCAGAGAGCAGAGTCTGAATTTTTGAAAATTTCAAAGAAATATCCCATACCTACCTCATTAGCGAAATTTAAATAGCTTGCTGACAATTACCTGAAAGAGAATGCTCGAGGTTTAATAGAAGCCTGGTTATTTATCGGATAATTTTTAGCATGATTTTTTGATCATGGCAGTGATCATAGTCTGGGGCTGTTTGGTGCTTCATTTGATTAACGATAGCCTTGCGACAGAAAGACTTGACTTGTTAGAGGAAGGGGAAGGGAGAGAGATTGGGATGGAAAAGAGAAATTCAGATAGTTCAGGAATCGCTCTTGAAGAGATCCTCGCAACGGAAGGTCACTCACAATTAGATAAAGGAGCCATTCCAAACTAAATGCAACCATTTAGAATCAATTATCAACGAAAAAAATTAAATTTGACCTATTTAGCTGCGCTCCGATTCTCTGCACGGAGTTTCAGGCGTTTTGAGCATTTGACTCTGATGTGCATCGCAGCGTGTAACTTATGGATCCCTAGAGCACCCTGTGATGCATCGATATCAACCTTGGAACAGAAATCGTCCTGCAATATGATCGTACCCGGAAATTCGTTGCTATCTTGGGTAAAAGGGCGCGCTCACAAGGCAGATATACGAAGCATTAGTGGCATCTGCGAAAACGAATTGCATTGTTAGTATTTCTTGGGTATCTATGGTCGAGCTGCCCACAACCTTCCCGTCCCGAGCTGCTGATTCCAAGAAGATATATGCTCTAGACGCTCGTTTTCTACACCTATCGCATCCTGAACTTTCGAAAATCTGGAAACGGCCTCATTATCGTATTTAGCGCCTAAAATAGCCTACCTGGACAAGGTTTCGGTGGATGCACTTTTCGAACTCCGGACAGAGTAGTAGCGTTTTCCGCTTGTACCGATTGTTAGTTCGTTGAGCGTTCACGCGCTCACAAGGGAAGTACAATGCGGTGCAATATTCTAGGTCCACCCTAATTTTCTGTTCCTGTTGACTGCTCTTTCTAAAATGCAATTTGAGTGGGCAGTTGCGATCCGCGCCTTGAAGATAGTTGTGCCTGGACCTCGCGGCCCGTCACGATTTTCATTGCACTACGTATCGCAACGGCGGTTGTCCGCATCTGCGGACCGGAATTTTATTCCGATAAAGTCAGTACAGTGCCGCCTTAATATTTTTTACGGATTTAGAAAGACGCAGACGCTGCGTGCTGAGGATCCAGCTGTTGACAAGCTCATTGCAGAAGCAAAGGAATCTCTGGCAGCTATAGAGGTTATATTGTCAGTTCTGCCTCAAGAAGAGGTGCGAAAATTAGTGAATAAAATTTCAGACGTTGAACAAGCTGTACACCGAAATATACCAAGAAGCCAGGAGTCGAACGAAGCAGTTGACGGAGGATTTCGAGAAATTGAAGGCAACTAGACAGCGAGTAAGTACATACATAGTAGAACTCTGAGAAAACCCATAAAGCCTTGAACTTCCGAAAGAAGAAGAAACTTCAAATTTCAAAATCTTTCTGACGATTCCGCTTTGAAACTGCAAAATTTCAGCATTTTCGCGATTTGGACGCGCAGATTGCACAGCAGGTTCGGGCAGAGGTGGACACGCGGAGGCAGCTAGACGAGATGCTGAAAGACGCGAACTTCAAGAGTTTGGTGGGTGTATTGAAAGAGTCTGCCTAAGAAAATATTAGTGATTAAGAGAAAACTGCGTCATACAAATCGTATAGGCCGGGATCATACTTCTTGCGACCAGCGACAGCTGCAGTGCACATCATCGGGCATGTCGATTTTCGGTCGATATTGATGGTAAACATTGCGACGCGTCACTCGTCGCTGGAAGTACTCCGCCAACGCGTAGCTAGATGCCTCACACGGGAACCGGAGATGCCCAGGGTTTCGGAGGCATCTAGTCTGATTTTGACACGAGAATTTACGTAAGTTACGGAAAGTTTAGCCTCAGTTGGTGAAATTGTAGCTACAGCGCCCGCATATTCTACGCAAATTTTCGCTGCAGCACCCGCATATTCTCGTTGCAGCACTCGGTCGATCGACCCACCCAGTCTTGATACGTACTGAAGCGGCGATCCCCACTGCGATCGAGCGCATCGCCGTTTCTTCCACACGGCCTGCAGCATCGCAGCGGCCAAAATTATCCCTGGCAAGGTCTTCCAGAGAGCGACACGGGGTCACCCTCCACGACCACCTACAGAGTGTCAAGTTATTCGTGGTTTGACTGGGCCAGGACTGTTCAAACCGCATCCCTTCGTTCCGCGTAGCCAACGCGGGTTTGAGATTGCATTTCAACACAGGCTGTCGTAAAATCCGTAGATTCTCGCTACAAAATTAAAGCGAGAATATACGGGTTCAGCGTCAGGGAGATCAATGTTTCTAATTTAGCCTTCGTTTTTACGTAGAATACGCGCAGAATCTGCACCCTTCTTCTTCTTCTTTGCAGCCACAGAGAGGGGTTCTGTCATAGGTTCAGAAACTCGGCCACTAGCACTGGGTTCGTCCACAGATCCATTGTCGTCAATGTAGTCGGTCTTTTCGGGCAATTGAACAGGTGCGCAGTAGTATGCCCTTGACTACCGCAATCAGGACACTCGTCAGGTTTGCTGTTGTCAATCCTATGCAAGTATGACATAAGCATGGGGGAGTGTCCACAGCGTAACGATGCAAGGGTGCACCTGGCACGCCTGCCAAGTTCCATCTCTGTCTCGGAGACCTTTGGAGGTGCGACTCCCAGGGTGGGGTTTATGGCAACTCTGCTCAAGTGTTCGTTCACGAATCGGGTATGCTCCGTGCGCAAGAGACGGAGGCGTTCTTGTTGTGCTTCAGTCCATCTCTGCACATCTACTTTCGACGGAGCATCAGCGAAAGGCTTTCTGATACATCTCTCTCTCACCGGGTTTAGTACTCTTCGCGAAGGATGATTCGGCTGCTTCACGATGTTAATGTACATTTGTTGCGCCTGGAGCTGGCAGTGGTCTCTAACTGGCAATATGCGAGCCTCGGCATGTAAGTGCTCTATTGGAGAGCTTTTGGAACAGCCTGTTGCAATTCGCAGAGCACAATTTTGGACGCGCTGCAGCTTGGACCAAGAGGTGTCCGACACGATGTGCTGCCAGACTGGCGCAGCATACTCCAAGGCGGGCTGCACAATAGCCTTATACGTGGTCAGGATCGTTTCTTTATTGCATCCCCAGGACGTTCCACCGAGAGCACGCAAGACGTTGAGTCTTGTTTTCACTGTGGCTTGCTTCTGCTCAGTGTTCTTATGAAACTTCAACGAAGGATCCAACACGAGTCCAAGCAGCTTGGGGAATCGGGTGGCCTGCAATTGAGTTTCGTCCCATTTAACCATAGGATGGGCACTGTGCTCTGCATTATCAGTGGAAAAGACGGTGACGGACGATTTGGAGGCAGAGACTGTGAGCATTTTGCGATCGAAGAAACATTTCAACTCGATCAAGTAGTCATTGATCTTACTGGTGGCTACCTTAATGTCGCGATCTCGGCACAGAATAGTAATATCATCCGCGTATGCAACGACCTTGATCTGCACCCTTGTGGCCTCGACACAAGAATATGCGGGTTTTAGCTATCGTAGCTAGAACCCGTAATTTACCGCTACATGGAATGGGGCGGCGTTTCAGGCCGCGCCCTCGGAGGCATATAGCTACGCGTTGGCAGAATATGTATAATCCTGGCCATACACTATCGATAATATCTTTCGCGTTTTGGGCGAAAAATGAAACCCCTAAAAAAACGATCTTGTGTCCATTGGGAATGGGAATCTGGAAAGATACTTGGAGTCGTCACTGAAAACTCTTTCTTTTCAAGTGGTACGTGGCTTATTCTTTTCTTTCCCATTTTCATTTGCTTCCTTTCTCTGACTGCTTTGCTTCTTTTTTTCCTGCTCTTCCTTTTGTTCTTCTACTCCCTTCTTCACCTCCATCGTTTTTTTTATCATTTCCTCTTTGTTCTTTGTCTTCACAACTTTCTTTCTGCCTTTCGTCTTTTCAATTCATTTCTTTTTGTAACATATGTAAAAAAGGACCCTTGAAATTTTCAATTATGTAGAATCAGCTGACCAGAGAGGAGAAAAACAAGGAATAAGTAGAAGGACAGAAAGAAAACAGGAAATCGAAGAAAAAGTCAATTCAAGAAGGAGAAGAAGAACAGAAAATAGAGGAAGATGAAGAGGGTGTCGGAAGTGATGACAAAAAAGAATGTTGAATCAAGAGGAAAAGGAAGAAAGAGAGAAAAAAGTGGAAGAAGAAGATGGAGACTCTGAAAGAAAGGATGTAGCAGGAAAGATGTTCTGGAAAAGAGGAAGATAAAAAAGTGAAATGTAAGTTGAAGAAGGGAGGAAAGAGTTAAAGGGAAAGAAGAAGGGGGAAGTGGGAATGAAAAGAGAAGACGAAGAAGGAATTCAAAAGAAACAGGGAATATGTGGAAGAGGAATCAGAAGATATACTCTAATTCAGAGTAAAATTTATTTCTGTCGATCGAGTGCGTATGCGCGCGTAGGCTGCGTCTCCTTCACCACAGTTTCTCGCTCTCTGTAGCCTCGCTCCGCACAAGCAAACGAAGACATTGTGAAAATAAGGCTTCGAAATAGAGGATAGGCAATTTAAAAGAGAAATAATATGTTTGGAGAGAAGCAATAAGAAAAAAAATTAAAGCGAACAAAAGTTATAGAATTCGTTCGAGGATGTAGAGGGAGAAATTCGACGAGAGGGTGCCATAAAGGTTTTACTGAACTTTGAGGTTTATCGTGTTCCCATCTTGTTCCAATTCGTACAAGTCAATTTTTGCTGCCATTCATTGTGTATATGAAAATGAAAAAATGAAATCTACTAGATTAGCTCCACCTCATTCAAATTTGAATCATGACGACACGATCTCTACATAGATCAACTGCCGTATTGATAGATCACGGCGAGGTACAGGGGAGGACGGAGTACGGGTTGGCGTCGGCGCCAGCCGGCTGGCAGCAGTGACCGCTCTCGGCCGAGTCGCCCGACAGCGAGATCGATGGCTCGCTCGCTCGTTGATTGGCGATCAGAGGAGATCACGCACGCGAGATCAGGGCCTGTGCGTGGAACTCAATCGTTTTTCCAAAAAAAAAGGTGACGATTTCCTATATTGAAGCAAACAGCCCCGAGTTTTTTGAGGGGTAGAAGTACTCTCTAGGGAGGACACAATCTCCAAATTTTCAAGGGGTTGGACCCCCGGGTGGGCGATATTCTGACATGAATGCGAAGTTTCTCCGATTTTTTCAAGAGGTTGGAACCAGGGATGTGCGGAATTTTCTGTTTTCTGTTTTCTGCCCATTTTTGGCCATTTTTTTGTTTTCTGTTCCCTGTAAAAATGGGCGAAAATTGGGCAGAAAATAGAAAAAACGTGTACCGCGATCTGCAGCAGGATTGTCCTAGAAAAAAAGTAGCCGGATTTATCGAAGCTAAGTCGATAAGGTGAGGGTGTACTTCACCCAGGCTCTCTGCAGTTGTTCCACGCGAGACACTTTTATCTCGCTGTAGTGGTCATCAATTAGGGCACGTGTGGCGTGGTGGGAGGAAACGGTGATGTTCCCTGTACACGGTCAGGTTCGATCCTCGCCGAGGTGAACCAAACCAACCATTCCTCCGGGGTCCTTCAATTGGTAACAGATTCATGTAGGGAGATGAAGGCACTCTTTAGGAAGTCGGCTGGTCCCTGCAAAAACCCACTCCTCTAAAAAAAATTTGCCGCGTCAGTGCCGGGAAATTACCGCGATCCTTGACTGTGCCGCGAAAGTTCCGCCTCAGACATTGGGACTGGCGGACCGACGGCATTTGCATGGCGAGCAAAAACCATTCCCGGTGTCGGACAGCTATTACCCGGCGGTCCGCCAAAACCCTGCCAGCGGTCCGCCAGGACGCTGGCAGTCTCTTGGCTATTACCTGGCAGCCCGCTGTTGAACAATCATTTGCCAGCGGTCCGCCTGTCTCTTGGCAGACGGATGAATCGGGGTGGATTCCCCACCGCAGACCGTTGCGTAGGAGATCGCCTACGCAACGGTCTGAGGTGAGGCATCCACCCCCCCTCCCCCCCCCCCACGCCGTGGGGACTTTCCCCTCAGTTACCAAAAATATTCTAGCCTCTGAAGAGTGACTTCAGGTCACCTTCCAGGTCCGGCATCAAAGTGCCGAGTGAGCACTCACTGGACTGAATCGCCTTATATACCGGCTGAATTTATCAATGAAATCAGAGATCAAGCTATGAAATGTTGAAACGTGCTCTCTCGAGTGCCAGTCATTTGACGACTCAGCGCCAAGCGAAGGCCACTGGGCGGTTGAGCGCAAGCCGAGTGCCGATTGGCGGACAACTGCGTTTTCATGCACTCGGTAATTTCGAGGTGTCATCGCCCGTTTCAGCCGAATGCATGTTATCGCGCAGTTTTCAGGCAGCTGGCACATTTTCGCCAGCGGTCCGCCGCTCGTACTAATTGAGATGCCAAGTATGAGCCAGCTGTCGGCTTCGTAGTTGCCGATTGCTAGCTAAATGTCAGTTATCATCCAGCTGCTAGGCAACTGGCACATATTCGCCAGCCGTCCGCCGCTGGCATTAAATGACATGACGAGTGTATGCCAACTGTCGGCCTCGTGATTGCCATTGGCCAGCTAAATGCCAGCTGTCATCCAGCTGTTGAGCAACTGGCGAATTTTCGTCAGCTATCCGCTGCTCCCAATGTCTGAGGCTATAGTGCCGCAGCGGCTCCATGATCAGACGATTCTGCTGCCGTGTCTTATGCCTCGACATCGCCGCGGCAGTACCGCAGCGGCTCCGCGTTTGAACCGCGCCGGCTCCACAAGGATGCAGCAGCGAACCCGCGTGGAGTACGATTAACTGTCCTGTGTGGTAAAACGAAATAGTCGCCGGTTCAATATACCCAATTTTGAGGTACATTTCGTATTTCCTCGTGCGCAAAAGCGGCGGTAAGCTCTGTCCTTATCAGACAAAGGACGTAATGACCGCAGGTGCGAATTTTCGTTCTTACATTTAGCCCCCCCCCTATTTGCCTTATAATTTCCAAATACCTTCGTATCGGACACTCTCCCGGAGCCGCTGCGGCGTTATCGCGGAGCCGAAACGGCACTTTCGGGTCCCCGCTACGGATCTGCGGTAGTGCCCCCGCGGCTCCGCGATAGTGCCGCTTCGGCGCTTGTATGCGCCAAGGCAGCGCTATCGCGGAGCCGCAGCGGCAATTTCTCTCAAAGTCAGAAGCCGATTTATTATCTTTATCTCATAGTGCATACTCTCGACCAGAGGTTTATCGTTGACGAATCCCTCAGATGTAACGCAAAGCAGTGAAGTGAAAGGAAAACTGCCATGTGACTCTTTAGTAACAATAATAAGCCATCACTACTAAGCACTTAAAGGCAGGGTTCTCGATAAAATCGGTTGTTGTGCTATCCCCATGGAATGATAGATCTGGCCATCACAAAAGTCAAAATAAGTAAAAAATTGGAGAAAAAACGCTCAGGAACAAGTTATGGCTTGGTGTCCTCCCGCCTCCAAATTTCGAGATTGGTGTAAAACCCTGTTTTGTCAACTTTTATTTTGCTTCCAAACTATTTTTTAAACATTTCTGGAGACTACTGATTACTTTAACAGCAAAATAAATCGCGGATAAGCGAGTAATAATGAAAATCGCGTTAATTAGGGGGCCGGCCGACACCGGTAATTAGCCGTTATACTTTGTTATTGAGCGTTTTTCCCGCTAATTTCCGGGTTTTTTCACTTACTTTTACTTTTTGATGGCCAAATCTACATTCTCATGAAGAGAGCTCAAAAGTCGTTTTTATCGTGAACTCTGCCTTTAACGCCCACTATTCATACCCGCTCCCCAGCGTACCCGCTTTAGCAGAGCGGGGCAATATTGACCCCAACTGTGCCATGCACGCAAAACTCTAAATACGTGTTTTAATCAACTGCAACGTAGATGGCACAGAATTTAAGATGAAGCGCCAAGAAATTGATGGTGAGACGTGACTTTCAGCTCTGACTGAGGAGTAGTACAGTGTTCAAACCAGCAGTTATCCCACAATCAGTGTCAAAATATGTACCTTAGGGAACGGAAAGCTCGCTCCGTCTGCACTACGTACTCCTTGCCCAGATATACATATGTATTGAGCTTCTAATAGAGTAATCGAGCTTTTATTGCCTGTGAAAAGGAAGGTTCGATGAACATTTGTCATCTCATCGCACTCATAATCTGCATTTCTTGAGCGTCTATACTTTTTTGCTCTGGCCAATCGTAAGGCTCTGGAAATTCAATGAAAGAGACATACATCACTCAAAAAAATGTATTAAAAAATTGAATGTTCTGAAAAATTTCGTTTAGTGTAGGCTGAACACCCTTTATTGATTTTTCGAAATTTTCTGTTTTCTGCCCATTTTTGGAGATTTTTTCTGTTTTTTGTTTTCTGTCAAACTAGATGTTCTGTTTTCTGTTTCCGAAAATATTTTTTCCGCACATCCCTGGTTGGAACCCCGGGTTGGCGAGATTCTGACACGAATGCGAAGTTTCTCCGATTTTTTCAAGGGATTGGAACCCCGGGTTGGCGATATTCTGACATGAGTGCGAAGTTTCTCCGGTTTTTTCAAGGGGTTGGAACCCCGGGTGGGCGAGATTCTGACATGAATGCAAATATTTCTACGCTTTCGCTCACTACTGGAGCTCTATTATCAGTACTATATACACTCATATTGTTCACTATTATTCACTTGCTTTATTATAGGCAATCGTCATCCTTTTTATTTGAACAAACGACGTTCTCCACGCACAGGCTCTGATCTTGCGTGCGTGATCTCCGTCAATCCCTGATCAACGAGCGAGAGAGCCATCGATCTCTCTGTTAGGGCGACTCGGCCGAGATCGGTCACTGCTGCCAGCTGGCTGGTGCCGATGCCACCCCGTACTCCGTCCTCCCCAGCTCCGTTTTCTTCAAATTCGCTCCCAAAATCCCGCTCAGTCCCATATTTCTTAAAGGGATCTGCAGCATTTTCGAAAAGTACAAATCAACTTCTGCTGCTGTTTTCTTCGTTTCCTAGTAAAATAGGAAATAGAACGGAACCACCTATAAATTAGTATTATGGATGCAAAAGTTTTCTATGTGGCACGTATCGGAAACTGCCCTATCTTGACGTGCACTCTATCTACATAATTGGCAGTGCAGCGGTAACATTTCGCATTCATGTTTTCTAGAATTAAAAGTTGTAAGTTTGGCGTTTTAAGTCGGATAATCTAATGAATTTCATGGGAAGGAAATTGTTAGATAGTTGTCGACCTCCTACACATCCTCTGGTTCCGAGTCAAATTTACTCCGTTCCCTCGCGCGCTTGTGCGGAGCGAGGGTAGAGACAGCGAGAAAGTGTGGGGAGAAGGAGACGCAGCATACGCGCTCCGAAGCACGCGATGAACGGAAATCAATTTCGAACTGAAACATAGGATATGTATGTAGATGGTTATTATTAAATCCCTCTGGTAACCTTCGGTTAACCACAGAATCATTCTCTACATTTTTGTATTCTAGTCCTGGAGGATTCTTTCCTGATGCGTCTGGGTCACGATAGCCGAAAAGTATTGATTTCTAATTCAGTAGGAGTTTGATGTGAAATTTGAGATTATGGCATATTTTTGATTTTCGCATCATTTCTGAAAAGATGAAATTTTCGAGCATTGAACATAAATTTGTTTCAAAATTTGTATCCAATGTTACGATGGATCTTAATGAAAAGGCATTTTTATTGGGTCATACATAAAAACTGCTGCCTAAAGGCATCGCACGCGAAGACAATCTTTTTTTTAGGTTTTTGCCAGATTTTTCTTTAAAATAAGATTTTTGGAACTGAAATTTTTTTTTCGGAATAAACATCGAGAGCTCTTGAATCTGAAATGACACTTGACTTATTGTTAATTAAATGATATAGGCAAAACAAGGCAGCTCTGCCGATGTGTACAGTTATGTCCGTGGCTTGCTTCCTCAAGAAAAATCCTTCTTAATCACACCCGCGGCTGGCGCGGGCGGTTTAAATCTCACCGGCTACCGGCGGTATGGTGAGCTGATCAGCTGCGCTCTTCTCTCGAATCGTTATGCGAGCCGGCGCGAGCGACCGCCGCGCCAGCCGCGGGTGAGATTTACATGCTTTTTCTTGAGGAAGCAAGCCACGGGCCTAACTGTAGCTAGATGGCTCTGAGGGAGCGACCTGTCACGCCCTGTCATTCGAAAATAATCCTAGTCCAGCGACTTTCGATATAATGGTGAAAAGTTAGCATCGAAGGTTTAGATGGGGAATTATAAGATGTTCGTAATGATTTCGCGACGTTTCTAAATGAATAATAACGCGGACGAAACAAGTGACAGCCTTGGAGTGGTGATCTTCTTCCTTCGCTGTAGGGGAACAGGAGTACTTTTCTCCGTCTACTCTACCTGTAGACTTTACACTTTGACTGATTATTAATAAAACTTGACAACTGTTTTTATCGCAAGCACTGCTGTCAATGCGCACAATACCTCTACGCATCAGAAAATTTCAATTTTAGAGCTACCTGCCTTATTAGCGATTCTTTTGAATAGTCATATACATTTTCCCTTATCCACCTTTTACTGTGAAACGTCATGCGACTGATTGCCAATTGGACTGCATGCAGCGCCTTTCTGTATCACATCAAGATACAATCCGTTTCCTATGTCGAAGTTCTTATCTTTACTGCATTCAACTAAGTTTCTTGCTTGAAGTCAGCTTCAGGAGTTATTCACGATTATCAAATCCACAGCATACACATTGTCTCTTCATAAATTCTAGTCCAGTGAATGAATCAGATGCGATCATTAGCGGCTGACCATGCGGCGACCGTGACGCGGCGACGAGCCAGTATTTCGCCGCGAATGATGAAACAGTCGCCTCGCCCACGTCCATTCACTAGAATACAATGTATGAGGCAACCATATGGAAAAATTTGCAACCTCTGAGTAAGAAGAAGAAGGAGCGGTAGCATGTAATTCGGAGGACGGCGCTTCCCACCCGCTAGAGGCTAGCGTTGTGTGCTATAATTATAATCCAGCAGTAGCGTATCGGTGGTTTCTTATCAACGGTCTGGCATGAGAGAGAGGATGGTGATTTATTCTCCTCACATGCTGACGAATGGATTGGGCTCGCGCGCGTGTCGACGACGAGCAATGACCAGATTTAGGAAAGAAATTAGCTGTGCATACGTGCAGCCGCGTACAGATCGAAAATCGACAGCTTGCGACGCTGGCGCTGACACTTTTTATTAACGCGCAACCGCGACAATGTATCTTGGGCATGTCCATTTTCGATCGATATTGATCACAAACACTGTGTCGCTTCGTTAATTTTGGGAATTTTGTCTTTGACCCGAGGTTGGGTTTATATGTATTCACCTCGATGCGCCACCACGGCAACGTATGGGTAATGGGCATATGTCGTGTCGCCGGGTGCGGTAAGTGTGTACCTGGCTCTAGAAATGACACTGCGTACCAACCGCGTGGCAGTGCGTATCGATCGCGCTGATTTTAGTGCCAAGTGGTTGTATATTCCGTTCCGAATGTAGCCCATCTCGTGATTGGCTTGTCGCGCGGTCAGTATCCATCGCTACGCGGTCGGCACGCATTGTTACGCGGTCGGTACGCCTCGTTGTCTAACAATAAGTGTGTTACTGGAGCAGTGGTGGAGAAGCGAAATTCTTATTTGACTCCGCAGCCATTTCAAGTGGTTGTTTCTTTGGAAAGAAAGAGTTTCATGAACGCAATTTCCGGCAAGTTTCTGGGTATACATAGTTAGAATTAAAACCGCGGTTCCTTAACCATGTGAACTTTGAGACAATAGTCCGCTACTGTATTGCTCTTTTTCTCTAATCATTGGTGTTTAGCTTCCATCTCTTTGAAAAATAACTTTTTCGTTTTTGTTTGGTTGAGCGAGACAACAGATGAGGGCCGAGGTTAGTGACATCATTTCCTCGCTAGCCTCTTCGCTCGCCTGCTACTGCCTTCAGTGAGTGTGCGATGTGCTGCCGTCAAAGTTTTCCTAGCAGTGCCCCTAGTCTACAATTACTCTCCGTCAGGTGACACACGATTTCCCATTCAACTTGTTGACGATTTTTCTGATTTTTCTTTGCGCTGCCAAACTCAGCAAGACTTCCGTCGTTTTAAAGGCATCGTACACGATGAAAACCATACTTGGGTTTTTGACTTTTCCGTGTTGTTATATCCCTATAGTGACTGACGGTTGCAAAAAGCCCCCTCAGAAACGTCAACTTTTGACGAAAAACTCATTTCAAGAAAGCTCAATACAAATTTGAAGTTCCCGCCAACATCACTTTGGGATAGTTGCGCGAAGAACGCAAGGAACACTTTAACGATTCGTTCCCTGGCGCAGCGTCGGAAGCAATTCACCGAGGATGCCATTCAGATGAGCGATCTTTTTTTCTTGAAAGAGACTGAAAAGGGTTACTAACCTGCTGCGTCCATCGCTGTCAGCTGCTTTCGATCGATGCCGAACGTGAAATCAAGTGGCATGTGAATTGCGCCCTACGACGCGTCAACGCACGATCGCCGGCAGCGACCACGGAGTTTTGCTCCTTGTAACAACGGATCGACCCCAAGGCCGGCCCCCAAAACCCAGGAAGCCTTTTTCAGGTAAGAAGATCTCCGTTCAGAGGCGATTTTGGAACTCCAAAATTTCTGAGTGACATTGTTATGACCCCCTAGTCCGACAGAACACAAAAGCTGGAATTCGGTTTTCATCGTGTACGATGCCTTTAACGGAATTTTCTTGGTCTTCTGTTTTCATATCTCTGCATCGCCTTGTGAGTGCACGTATAGGAACGATGGGGTGTTAGGCCTCTATCAGAGTTCGATAGCCACGCGTCGCGATGTCATGATAAACATGAGCATCGATCGAGATCGCGTCGCACGTCGATATGTATTCAAAATATGTCATCGCGGCGATCAGCGATTGCTTTCTGAAAGAGGCCTTAAATAAGTTTTTCCTCAAATCTCCTCTACTTGGAAGACATCAGTCGTTCCGTTTCTGGTGTTAGTGGCATTGTTTTTATAGAATTTGTTTCTTTTCTGGTTAGGAGGGCAACAGGAACTGACGATCCATCAGCCGCAACTGTACATTTTGATCTGATTAGGAGTCTTCCTCTCATTTTTCTCCTGATTCCTATGCAGGGTTAGGCATGGCATTGTGATCGGCTCCTGAAGGGTGCGGCCCCCATGCCTTTTAGTCGAAAATTCGTGCGACCCCCTCCTCCGTCTCAAAAATTTTTGCGACCTCCTAGGTTTAAAACGAGTGTGATCGACAGGTCAATCACAAAGTTTTGCGAAATTTTATGATTTTGTGTACAGATTGCTATTATTTTAGTACTTCACGCTGTTCTCCAATGTGCTCTACTGATATACGTTTATTCCATTCATTATTTTTACAAAATTTTGAACCGCCGGATACCATCTATTTTTGCATTGTGACCGGCGGTGGCTGCGGCCCCCTCACTTCCGGGCGCCCAAAGCTGCGGCCCCCCTCGGTGATCACCACAGCGCGTGCATGACCCTGTTCCTACGATGAGTAAGGAAGGTTCTTTAGTACCCCATATAGAAGCGAAATTTACTTGGTTCTGCCGCGGGCGCGTACTTGCATGCGCTGCACGCCACTTCTTCACACCTCTGTACGGTTATCTCGTGCACTCGGTACGCACACGCACGCGTCGAAATCAAGTGGACTCCGCTTTGAAATAAAGTGTAATTCTTTCAACCTGCGAGGCAACGTTGAGATTCGCCACAGAATTAATTTAGCTTTGTCTCGAAAATGTCCTATGGGGTTCACCCCGGCTGCTGGACACGAATCTGGTAACCGTTCTGTAGGTGTAGTGTGTCATTTTTATCGCGTAACCTACATACTCTAATATTTTGAAAATTGTAAATTGGACGTAAAATTCGGACCAGCACCAAGAATGCGCGGATGCGGTTTTCGGAATCAATGTACCGTAATTGGCTGCGCTTTATCTGGTTCTTGCACTGTGGGATAGAGAAGCTCAAAAAGGCACGAAAAGGCAAATTACTAAGCACCGAACGCTGAGCTCCACTCATCGCTAATCAGCACATCCAAGTAACCCCCATGGGAAATTTCGGAGCGAAATTTAAGATTTAGCGATCCTACATGCACTTGCCTTGCCCTACCGAAAATTGATAATTGGTCTTCAGATTTGTGTCAGGCATTCAAAATAACCCTCACATGGAATTTTCCGAGCCAAATCCATGTCAGCATTTTCAGGAAATCTCTGCTGTCGACAGAAGGTCTGTTTGCTGTCATCTTATGAAGCGCTTTCTGTTGACAACTGAGATGGAATGTGTATGCTGCGGGAGACGTGTCCACTCGAACCGCCTCCGTGATCCCCCGAAAACTCCACATGTTCCCCTCTGCCCACAGTCGGCCACATCCTTTTAAACTGCCTCACTTGTACTTGTTTTTTTTCTTTGCCACTCATTTCCTTGACTTCAAGACTTGTGTTGTCTGATCTGACTACGCATTGTCTCTGTCATTCATACGGTTGTACGACGGCACAACAGGGGTTGCATCCAAGGGCTGATATATGATTGAGCACTTCATTGTCAGCTGCAGCTGCTGCTATGCTGCCATCTCATGCTGGGTATAGACACCTCATCGGCAGCAGCTGCTGCTTTTAGCAACAGCTGCTACCGATAGCGAGGGTTGAACCGGATGCCTACCCTGTAATGCAAACCCTCGTTATCGGCAACATGTTCTGCAAACAGTGAGAGAATTCGTGTCATCACCTCCTCCATCGGGATAAGGTAGGATCCTTCTCACGGGCCACCTTCGAAGACCGACATCGAACGGCCAACTACTCTCTAATAAGGGTAGCCACCTCACATACCCGCCACCGTCGTAGAATAGGATGCTGTCGCATTCACACGTATCAGTGTAGGGTTAGAGTCCCAGGTCAAAGGGATCAGCTGTAAAATAGGAAAGGAGTTGCCGAACTCCTTCGCGCCAAGAAATTCAAGGGTAGGGATCAAGGTCGCCAACGAAGGGATCAGCATCACACTATCCGGCGGAGCTGCTGTTTGGTGGCAGCTGCTGCTGTTAGCGGGAGCTACAGCAGGTATGATGCAAATCTCTTTGTGCGCGGGATCGATTGCTATTGTGTTGACGTTCAACCCAACGAGTGCGTGTGGTGGTATGGGAAGTAGATAGTCACGGAACATGGGGACACTTCAATTAAGTACCACTTGGGCTTGAAAAGACTATGGGACCATGAAAGGTGCTCAGAGGCCGGATTCGTCAATCATTATACCCCAGGTATAAGGGCGAATCAGGGTATATTCTTCCGCACTCACTAAGGAAGCGCGGGTGATTATACCTTGCTACGCCCCTATACCCGTGGTATGGTCGATGGAGAATCCTTTCTCAGAAAGCTATCCTCTGTAAAAAAATCGAAATTTTTCTCACTCAAAGCGCTGCGTGTGCGCACGATGCTGCTCCCTACGTCTGTCACATGCTCTTTTGATGTCTTTAGCTTTCACTCCGCATTCGCACGCAAAATAACTTTGGGAATTTCGTTGTTTTACAGCTCGTAGATATAAGCCTTTTTTTACATAAGAGGAAAGGGCATATGCCCCTGAATTTAACGCGGTTCCTGATATGATGCGTACCTAGCTTTTCACGATGAAGCTTACGGTCGGCACGGATCGCTCTGATACTTTGCGTTCCTTATTGCGAGTTTGTGCAGGCTCGGTGCGCACATGTTATAAAAAACGCGCACCGAGTTTGCACCAAGGCATAACAAGAAAATCAAAGTACTGTTCTTCTCTGGGCCAAATTCCGGTCCGCAATTGCGTCTCGAGAAGCTTTGCGGCCGCACGCGACCAAGCCGGTCGAGTTCCCAGCGCCAAAGCCGACTCGATGTGGCTTTTTTTTACAGTTTTCTCCAATTTTTTGGTTTCTAGTTTCCAAAATCCATATCTAGAGTCAACAGATCGGCTGCTACGGCTCTGGAAACTTCCGACTCAAGCGCGTGCGGCGGTAAAAAGTGTCGGGACGCAATTGCTGACCGGAATTTGGCTAAAAGAAGCACAGTACATATCAGTGCGAGCCGTGCCGACTTTACATTTTGTTCTTTGTTTTCAGTCGAAGCAGCATTCTATCCGTCAAAGAAGGCAGCCTAAGGAGCAGACGTCACTTTTCTCATCAGTGTCGAAAAGCATATTCGGCTAGTGTAGGAACAGTGTCATTAGGACTCTACTCTATTTCTGTTCTTACGTAATTCTTTCAATGACACTACCGTAACTTCAGCGAGAATATTACGTGCTTGCCGGTTCATGTATACCATGTAATTGATAAAATAGTTTAAACACATTTCTAGTGTGTCATAAATAGTTGATTGAGCTTCCTAAATTTTTTGGTTGGTGTTTTAAGTTGTTAAATCAATAGGGTGCACGTGTATAGTCGACTCAATATTGACATTTGGTTCGTAGTTATTTCGCGTAGCCTGCGTCTGCATGCGTATTCTCGCAGCGCGCAGTATATCGTTTTGAGTGATGGTGGCCAGAAAAAGGAATTCGCGCCCACTTTCAGAATTTTGCCCACCCAGTTTCGGAGAAATCAGGAAACGTTTAGCCTTTAGAATTTACAAAGATCTCAGGTGTCCAATCCATCACCTGAAACCAGATGTGGCGCCCTTGACTATTTTATTGTTCCATACAGATAGGGTCAAAATTACAAAGAAACCCATAGTTCAGCAGAACCACTTCTTACTAGGGAATTCTCTTATTTTCGACGATTCTAGCTATTCCTGTGAGAAAAAATGCTCGGAAACAAGGCTGACCGATTAATCCTTAGTTGGAAATATATGTACTTATCTAATAAATGAGAAAACGAAGGCAAACTTACCTGAATAACTTCTTGAGGCGAGACCACAAAGCTCGTGCAAAATCGTATGTCGCGTGCTGCGAGCGCGTGTATCAGAATGAGAAAAATGGAATTTGGCATTGGAATGGAGCGTATGTTGTACAATCTTGTCCGTCGTGCTGAAGTAGGAAAGATGAGCATGTATGTCGAACGTGTTACTAGATATCCAGCTTCTGCTACCCCCCCCGCTAAGCAGCGTTTGCGAATTTCTTCTGGTTTTGATCTGCCACCTTTGCCTCCAACAGCAAATTTTATGGTTTTTGTACAGCAGTTTCTATTCGCGACCATGCGTATTGTTCCAAAGAATTCCGCGACGGTAAAATATCGCTGCAAGACCTTATTCAAAGATTCCGATTCCAGGCTTTTTTAGTGCGCCCTCCTTCCTGGGAATCAGATTAAATCTCAAGTCCAAAGCACATGTATATAACTCTTCAACTTCACACTCTCAAAAAGGTGCAGTAAGAGAACGTTTCAAATTTGCGACTCCCTGAGCCGGGAAACGCGCTATGATGCTGCCAACGCTGCGCGACCGCACGCTGGCGGTGCAAAAAGAGGTCGATTTCCAGTAAGCTCGATCTCGAAGACTTGCTCATTGCTCTGCCTGAATCTATTGACTTTTTAATTAGTAATGCTGCCCGTATTCCTTGGCTAGGTGTGTAGGCAACGGATTTTCAAGGGGATTAGTCCGCTATAACGAAGGGAAATCGGGTCGTGCTACTTCCAATATTTTTCCTCAAGTTAAATGTGCGTAATGTCGTTGATCCTATTGTTATAATAGTTGGCTTGTTTCGGATATTAGTGAAGGAAACGAGAAGGAAGCAGGTGTCGGTGGAGCTGATATGTCCAGCGGGAAACGGCGAAATCCCCTCGGTCTCAGTCTTCCTCCTACCGTGAATGAGAATGAACGCGAGGATGGCACGAAAGAGGTGATTTTCAATTTCTGATTTAATTTATGAGCGTTTATTCCAGAGCACATTCTCGGTGACTGTTTCAGGTTGTATTCACGCTTACCCCTTTGTTCCGACCAAGCATGAGGTGTAAAAATGAAAAATCTTGCTAGGGCACCATTTTTCTCGGGTATCAGAGTCGGGATCGAACCCTTACAAAACAAACTCGCAGCTAACCCTCACGGCGGCTGCGGGGTGTAACTCGTCCAAACGCATACGCTACCCGTGGATTTCTCACAGGAATTGAAACCTACGGGTGTGCAAAACCCTTGTATGAAGTGCACACCTTCACAGCTACAAAATAGAATCTGATCTCGCTTTGTGTTGCTTTGCAGCGTTGTAAAGAGAGCGAGATGGACGAGTTGTCCGCCACCCCGACAAGGCAAGAAGCGAACAGCTCTTTCCTTTGAAACACAATGAAACCGATTTTCTTCAGACAGGGATCAAGTGAGGCTCCTGTTCTCCTGAATGTGAGCTATTCCCGATGGTAAAACACGAATTTGTGGGAAAATAGGAGCAGCATGCGGTGATTTGACGAGCTAACTCCCGCAGCCGCCGTGAGGGTTAGCTTCGAGTACAAAACAAGATGTGGTTTCTGGTAGTCGGACATTATCAGATAGTTTTTTGAGAAGCGCGCTCATACCGATCAAAGTGGACGCAGGCCTATCGTAATCCTGCGCGTAAATTAAATCGCGCCGGCTGCCTGGCTGCGAACTTTGTCACATACCTTACGGCGATCCACATATTTTCTAACCAGCATTGCCTTAAAATTAGCCATCCAAATACTTTTAGTGGTTCTGTGATTTAGATGCATCCGTCGCGTGGAGACAACAGGGGATTATAGGGCTATGTTTTATCGCAATTGTAAAGAAGTATGACTTGTTTGCTATAAAGAAAGCGACACGAGTCACATAAGGTTGCATTTAGAGATCTGCGAGCTGACAGTTGCGACAATGACAGGGAATAAAGGGCAGCTACGGAGCGTTGTAGCTGCCCTTCATTTCCTACCATTAGGGCCTTTCAGAGTGGCGTTGCTGCAAAATTAGAGGCATCGCTCCCCAGAGCGAGTGAGAAAAGGCGTGGCCTATTGATTGCCGCCGCGTCATATTTCTTTCTCAGCGTCTCTTATTTCTTCGCTGCCCTTTAAGTTTGATCAGAGCACATAAACATATTGGCGTGCCATCCCTCGCGTGTTCTGCAATCTCAGACATTCTGGAATCGATCAACAAAAACGAGTTATTGGTTTCGAATAATATACCAGGAGACACTACCATCAGTAGAATCACCGATAAATCGTGGATAAACAATTAAATACCTTGACGAAATTTATCCTGGATGGCAAACATCTAGTGAAATAGGCAAAAAATTATTTTACAGAGAGTTAATGGGCAGATAGTAACGAAGGAACACTAATTAATACGAGATAGTAACGAAGGAACACTGACCAATGTGAAGAAACTTCAGCGACAAATAGCGACAGCGACAAAAATGGTCGAGACCATTTGCCTCGCAAAAAGTCGCAACACGTCTCAGAACGTCGCTCCCAGCTCGCGCCGTCGCTCTCACTCTGAATGCGCGACATTCGCTCCCGTCGCGCGGCACGGTTTGCGCTGCGTAGCACCTCCCATCTCTCACCACGTCGCCGCGACAGCGATTTTTTCTGCGACGCCACTCTTAAAGGCCCTAATAAGATGATTCTTCAGAGAGTTAATGGGCTGATAGTAACGAAGGAACATTAACTAATACGAGCTAGTAGCGAAGGAACACTAACTAATATGAAGAAACTACAGCGACAAATAGCGACAGCGACAAAAATGGTCGAGACCATTTGCCTCGCAAAACGTCGCTCCCACTCTGAAAGCGCGACGTTCACTCCCGTCGCGCGCACGGTTTGCGCTGCGTAGCACCCCACATCTCCCACCACGTCGCCGCGACAGCGAATTTTTCTGCGACGCCACTCTGAAAGGCCCTATTGTCGCAACTCGCTGCTCGCAGAGCTCGAGATGCCATCTAAGATCGAAAATTGATCCGCGAAACAAAGAGATCTTTGAAAGTTGTGAAACTCTTCTTCACAAAGGGATGGTTTCAATCATGCAATTTTCGAACTTTAGTTGAAAGACATTTTTTTTAACTGCAGAAAAAGTATCTTAGGTAGAGTACGGCCGGCACATTTCGACAGTTACAGGTGTACAATAAGAATCAACCTCGCCTGCTAATTTATGAATCCGCCAAAAAAACCGATTTTTGGCATTTCTGGGGTAACACAACGTCTCCTGGCCGAAGTTTACCTGGGCGGGAAGCCATACAGCAAAATTAGTGGAAGCGGTAAGATATTTGGCAAAGTCCGCAGCCATGCAGCCGGCGCTATTACGCGCAGGATTACGGCAGCCCTGCGTCTGTTTTGATCGGTACGATCGTGCTTTTTTTTCTTTGCACTGTTCTACCCTATGGACCCAATGGTCGAAAATTGACGCCCATAATTTATTCTCGGCTGTGCTGGGGGGGGGGTGCTGAGCACGAATATGAAACTTTTAACTGGTTTTGGTTTTCGGAAGCTTACGGTAGGTTACGGTACTACTATGGCGGGGGTGGCCGCCAAACTCGTTATTGCGGACCATTCAGCAGCCCGTGCGCCTGTCCGGTGCCGATCGATCGTCACACTTCGCGCGGGCGCCCACGACGTCGCGCAGGCTGCTGAGTGGTCTGCAGCCGTATACTTCGCGGTCACCCCGCTATTCCGTCATAAAGGCAGCGTTCACGATGATCATCATCGGTGACTTTTCGCAGTGAAATTATAGGCGAGAAGGGCCCTAGGCTCCCAGTGTCGAAATAACGGTAGAAAACGAGCCAGGAGTGACAAAATAACTGCTACGAACAAGCGTTTTGGTGTACCTTGACCGCCCGGTGCTCCAGATCCGCCCCCTCGATATGAACAAATGAAGACTTAGATTACAGGAATGATCAAGTCAACTCAGACACGGGGGTGGTTATTCCGTAGGGGAATGTGGGTTGCCCCTCCCTGTTCATCCAGCGTATAACCGGTACTCTCCCTCCGACAACCGCACAGACACGTGAGCGGTTATTCGGCGGGGAACGTCGGATGACCCCCTGGGGCATCTGCGGGGCAACCGATTTTCCACCGCCGTTCAACCGATCTCACACCGCGGTACAACCGAACCAGATTGCCCGTCACGCGCTTTTCAATACATCCTGGGTCTTCCCGGGTCCGCTGAGGGGACCCCGGGGACATCCCTATTGGGGTGATCCCACCGCCACGGTCCACTATGGGGTGCACCCTACCGCGGACCATGGGGAGATGGTCCCACAGATGGCCTTAAGGAAGTTTTGATAAGTGAGCTGATCCCTTGATTGCATTGAATGCTATCATCCTTCATAGCGATCAATTCCTCCACGCTCAAAAATCAACGTAAACAAGGGAGGACCTACCTTGGCTGAAAACGCGACTTTCGCATCCTTTTGAAGCGTGCATCGCTATATAGGGCAGCAGACCTTCTGTAAACCATGAAGATATTGGAAGTGGAATTCATCGTGAACACTGCCTTAAAGTCGATGTTTTAAATTTGACTGGAACTATTTTGCCAAAGGGGGTTTTTTGAGGTGATGATCACGAATCCAATACTACTCTTCTGATTTCGGAATTGTAAAGGTTGGCCACTGTAAGTTTCTTGTCATTCGGCTTGCGTAACCTATCGTTTTTTTTAAGTGGGAAAACTGACGGCGGATTCTCGTGTTTAGCATCTCAAAGAACCTTGATAGACAAAGTTTTAATCAAAGCAATGGCTCTGACCAAACTACTGTACTCCTTAAGTATTCTCCCGTCAAGCTGAAAAGTGACTAGTCGACACGGATCACACTGACACTTTGGCTTCATTACTGTGCGCAAACTAGGTGCTTATGTTTTTATATAAGTGCACCGAGTTTGCGCGCACGCACAATAAGGAACGCAAAGTCTGACTGCGATCCTTGCCAAAGTTTTGGCGAAAATTGTTTTGAGCGCTGAAGTCCGAAAGTTGAAATTTCGCCATTTTGATACCAAGAGATATAAGTCATACCCTCGCATTCCGCAGTGTTTTTAGCGGTTTTTGTTACGCGAAAGGTCAAAAATGCGCGAAACCAGGGTGTTTCGAAACATGGAAAGCGTAATTATGTTTGCCCTCATTTTCAGTATTTTGGGTAAAATCGGGAAAACTGCAATATGGGTTCGAAGCAGAGAAGAGCTGATTTCGAAACGAATTTGCAGTATTCGGTCAAAACAACACTAAAATCATTTGTGTTCAGGAGGAAGTCACCGCTCAGGTGAGTCTTGATGAGCAGCTGAAGCGATTAGGCCTCACAGAACCACAGAAGCAGCGAATGAGTGAATGGATACAAGTCAAAGAAGCTATCAAGGTTGGTTTCGCTCTGACACTCTGATGATAGTGAAGGCTTTCGACATGTTTTGTAAATTTTCAAAATAATTCTTTCTGAAATTTGTTTAAATGTTGTTGTTACTTTTTCAACGGTTAAAACCGATGATTTTCAATGCTCGTAAACTCTCTAGACTGGCTTTGCCAAAGCGAAAGAATTCTCACTAAAGTTGGTTTTTGACATCATAGATAAGCTCTGGTACATCCCTAGTGACCTGTAGGTTTTGATTATCACTAGCAGCGGAGCGGTGGGCCTCGGTGAAATATAATTAGTGATTAGGAGTTTCCGGCGAAAAGCGACCGCTCCGCGCTGTGATAATCGAAAACAAGAGTATACTTGTATCGGAACGGAGTCTACCAAAACTCGTCGGAAAACCCGAAAATGTACCTCATATTCGCACTCAACACCCAAACCTCCTTCTGGATGAAGTTTGGGTGCAGAAAAAGGAAGGTTTTCAGGACCATCCATCTTTGAGCTGGTAACTTTTTGAAGTCTGGGTTTTGAAGAAGGGACACTCACAGTTTTTGTAGTACATTGTAGCATGGGTATCCTCTTCAGATGCTCTAATAGGCTCATTTCGTACTAAGCTAACATGTTTTTCCTTGTAAGCGAACTGACAGCTTCTTTCAAGGAGCAAGATCTCTCTGAAGACATGTTGGAAAACGAAGGCGAGCTTGGTCACGGAAACGGAGGGGTTGTGCATAAGGTTCGTCGACATTTTTGAATTCGGCATTATGGAGAGACGATTTTTCCCCATTGATCATGTTTCAGGTTGTTCATAAGAAAAATGGGGTAACAATGGCTCGAAAATTGGTACATCTAGAAGTGAAACCTTCTGTTCGACAACAAATTGTAAAGGGTTGGTATTCCAGTGTTTTGATAGTTTCTTTGTGGTATTATTTGGCTGAGAGTGCACCCCTTTGTTACCCAAGTGGTTGCCGCCCGGGGAGAGCTTGTCATGCGAAAGGCACAACTAGCTCATAAAATGGGATTTTACCCAAATAACTGGCGCATTTGTTCTAAAATGACACATTATTGGGCATTCTTGTCACAATCGCACAAATCGCCCTGTGTTTTCAGTCAGAAAAAAAGTTCATCAAACCAAGGACATCTTTGCCGGGCGTGATATTTGGCCTTTGCGACGGAACCGGTCGCGTATGGCCCATGCTAGGAGTCGCGAGCGCTGCTTTGATTCGATTTATAAATGTGAAAAAGGTTTTGCACTCGTAGCGAACGCCGAATCGGAGTGGTTCTGTAGTTGCCCTAAATTTTCTCAAGGAAAACGTGGTTTCGCGCTAGCAGGGTAATCGCCCAATTCGATAAGACCTCAATTTCATTGTCACTAATCTTCCCTCACTAGGAAATCCATTGTGAAAAAATTCCGCTTGACGTTAACGGCGTTTTCAACTATATGTTTGTAACTAGGTGATGAAGACTTCTCTTAACCGAGTGATGGCGGCTTTCTTCAGTTGGGCGAAAAGACAAGGGTACTCGCAGCCGTTACTGTCCCGTGTGATAACTTTTTTTTGGGGGGGGCGTATAATTTTTTTTTGAAAAGCAATTCGAATGTTGGGGGTAGAGATGGCATAAATATGTCGGGCGCAATTTTTGAGATGTTTTTTTTTAATAAAAGTTGAACTGGCAATCGTTGAGGCTCGCCAGTAGGGTGCGCAATGTAGTGTTCATTACAAAAAAAAATGCGGAAAGAAATTAGTTAGAAGTGGGGAAATTTCAGTATCTCCTTTAAAATTTTCGGCCATTATTGCAAAAAATGTTCGCCGAGAAGGACCTGTGTCGGGTAGTGTGGGCCGTGACGTGTGTTGTCTAGGGGTGTTGGACACTGAATAACCAGAGAGTTTATTAGAAGAACCGCACACGCGGTGTCCAGACGAGAAGAATAATAATGAGTATGAGACGGAGCGCCTTATATAGGGGGAATTGGCGCCCGATTCAAATAACTATCGTAAAAGGGTTTCCACGCGGGACCGCGTGGATGCTGCTTCAGAGATTTCGAAAAGATGACAAATAAAAATGAGTCATAGGGAAGACAACGGATCAAGAGGTGAGTACATATATCGTCTATGCATTGTCTTTCTTCTTTACACGCCTCCGGTCGAAGGAGAGTCGTCTCGGCTCGTATGTTTCATGTTGTGGCGGCGACGTGGGTGGCTCATCTGGTGGCGCCGACGTTGGTGGCTAGTCTCCTCGAACTGGTGGTAACATCGACGGCGGTCGGGTCCATAATCATCATAGCAGCTTCGGTGGCGATCGGCGGAACGTCCCAGTTTACTTGAAGATGGCCCAGGCGTAGAAGCCGTTTCCATACGGCGGCACTTTGCTTGATCCGGTTCCATACGATGTCGTTCTCTCGGATCTCGTTGGCGACAGGGCTCTTCAAAGGTCAGCTGACGCTCGTGGCGGCGGCGCTGAAGGTCTCCAACTACCCAGAAATTAGGCATTCTTTCCTCCTTACGCCTCTTGGTTTTCGCCAGCTTTTCCTTACGTCGAATTTCTTTCAATTCTGG
Source organism: Aplectana chamaeleonis (assembly GCA_029168955.1). Lineage (NCBI taxonomy): Eukaryota > Metazoa > Nematoda > Chromadorea > Rhabditida > Cosmocercidae > Aplectana > Aplectana chamaeleonis. The sequence continues at coordinate 1,111,658 of JAPDOI010000102.1, read as the reverse complement.
GGATGCCATATCGAAGACATCCATCTTGATCAGATCATTTACTGTTAGGCGCACCTTTTCCAGGAACCACATAATCTGTCGACCAGTGAACGGTGTCTTTCTGTAGCGCGGGTGTCCTCCCAAACAATTGGCTGGATGTGTGTGGGGACTCTGCTCTAGGACATCGCTGTAATGGTCCCTTACAATTGCCTCGAACCTGCGCTTAGGCCCCGTGATGTACTTCACGTACTCGGCACAAACTGTTCCCGCGTAAGTCCATTCAGCTACGTTGTCGTCCTCATAGGGACTCGGGAAGAATGCTAAGGCTCCACCGCTCTGCAAGTGACGCTCCAGACAGATCAGTACTTGCCTCATCGGTCGACTTTCCGGAGTTGCATCAGGCCATACAATCACAATCGATGTGACAATTGGCATCGCTATCATCTTCTGTGCAAGTGTACTCCAATCTGCATACACATACAGTTCCACATTTTCGGGAGAATCCACCTCCGCGTTAGCACGAGCAAAAGATGACGGCAGGGCAATGAAAATTGTCTGATCTGCGCTGGCTTGAACTCTCGGAAGGCGTATGTGTTCAAGCAACGCGATAGCTGTCGTCAGATGAGCTCCAGCGTCATAAGGCACGGGCCACGGAAAGAGTGCAGCTTGTTCAAAACGCTTTCCTTTGCCATCTTCCAGTGCAAGGGCGTACTCGTGACAACGACGACGATGAGCGTCCATAGCAAGTGCAATTCCATATGGAGTGATATACAAGGAATTTTTCTTCCGAAGTTCCTCTTCTTTACGCTGATCGCCCCAACACGATTGTTCGGAGATTGAAGCAATATTAGCGAGTTGGAACATGTCCTGCACTTTCTTGGATCTTGCCATAGGATGTGTTAGGCTCGGTATTGCGACGTGTGCCATTTGACCAAACAACGAATATGACGTCTGTAGCGTAGATGCAGCGGATCGTTCATTCCGAGCAAGATCCTGGAAACAGTAATCTTTTTACACACAATCTGCGAACTGTCCTGTGGAGGATTTTTACATGGGCGACCTCTTTTTCCCCGACTTCTCTGTGTCTTCACAGGGTCATCGGTGATACCCAGTGGCAGTTTCCGCAGATTATCAAAAGGTACCCTCAGTGGCTCTTTGTTCTGTCCTATTAGAGTGATTAGTGCACTATTCTCACTACATTCAACAACTCCATAAGGACCTTCCCACTGGTTAGTAAGTTTTGGATTGAGTGACTGTCTTTCGCTGGGAACTCGCATATAAACACGGTCACCTGGGTTTATTGGGTTTTCACATACCCCTTTGTCTTTATCATAGGCTTTCTTCATTCTTTCGCGCATCTTCTCATTGATCTCAACTGCATACTTGCGCGCGATTTCCGTTCCAATCGCCAGCTCCTGAACATAGCTTTCCATGTCTACCATGTACTCGCTAATATTGTGCTCTGGGACGGTTTCCCACGGAACATGCGCGTCCATTCCATGCAGGAGAAAGAACGGCGATTCCCCCGTTGCTTCGTGAACGGTCGAGTTATACGCGAAAACACAGAATGGTAAGACTTTATCCCATTCGCTGGGAACCTTTACTTTCTTACGGAGCATACCTATGAGAGTACGATTTAACCTTTCGGTGACACCGTTTTCCCGAGGGTTATACCCTTTTGTGAACAAATGTTGGATTCCCAGAATGGCCTTCAACTCATTCATCAGTTTGTTGTCGAATTCGCCTCCCAAGTCGGAGAGTATGGTTTTGGGTTGACGGCACCCTTCTGCTACCCATCTCTCAAAGAAAACTCTAGCAACAGCTTCAGCTGTCTTCGAGGGTAATGCATACGCTCCACCAAACTTGGAAAAATGGTCTATTACGCTCAGAATGTACCGGTTTCCGCTTGAGGTTTGACCCATTTCCAGTATATCGATGCCTACTACTTCGTACGGCTTAGTGGTCACGATTGGTTTGAGCGGCGGAGTTAACGGGTGGCGGGCGTTATGACACAAACACTCCCTGCACTCCTCTGACCATTTGGTTACATCCCTGCTCAGTGTTTCCCAGAACAATCTCTTGGAAAGTTGCCGTATCACTTTCTTCGGGCCAAAATGTCCGGCTAACAGACCAGAGTGTGCTTCTTCGAAAACGGCTTTGCGCTTTGACGGCGGGACCACCTTTTTGCGCATGTCATTTTCTAGTAGAACAAGTGTTCCTTGGTCCATTACAAAATCAGCAACTTTCCACCTGCGAGTTACATCCGAAAATCTAACATCGCGGTTCAGTTTCCCTTCTTCCAGGTCTCTGATGACACCGCCATAAACCGGATGCTCCCTCAACTCCGCAGTCCATTCTGGCTCTTGAAACACTGCTCCAACTATGAGCTCATTTGGTATGGGCTCTTCTTCAGCAGTCTCATGAAGAGGCACAGCTCCACGACTAAGAGCATCGGCTACTTTGTTAGCTGCTCCCTTCAGATAAATGACCTTCAGGTTGTACTTTTGAAGCTCAAGCGTTCAACGGAGAACTCTACCTGACACATTCGTCCGTTTGAACAGAGATGTGAGCGCTTGGTGATCTGTGTAAACCTCCACAGGCAGACCATAGATACACATATGGAACTTCCTGAGTGCGAATACAACGGCTAACGTTTCCAAATCCGTAACGTGATACTTTTTTTCGCACTTTGTGAGACCTTTTGACGCGAAAAACACAGGATGTATCAGGCCATCATCGCCTTCTTGACTTAGAACTGCTCCTAGTCCTTGGCCGCTGGCATCTGTATGGATTTTGAACGGTTTCCGTCCACTGCGAGCTCCCTCGATGTCAGGTTGCGCAAGGACTGGCGCCTTTGTAATAATTCGTTTCAGCTCATCAAAAGCAACATGCCTAGCATTTGTCCACTCAAAATCCATTTTGTCTGAGGTCTTCTCATGTAGTGGACCCGCAACCTTTGAGAATCCAAGGACGAATTTGCGGTAGTTCGAGGCCATTCCCAGAAAGGTTTGGAGTTCCGCTCGATTCTGAGGTAATGGGTAGCGTTGGATTGCTTCTACCTTGGCAGGATCCATGTGAAGTCCACTGGAGTCAATTACGTGACCAAGAAATTCGACTTCGTCCTCTATCAATACACACTTCTTCGGGTTTAGCTTCAGTCGCGCTTCCCGCAATGCATCGAACACCTTTCCCATTACTTCTAGATGCCGCTCAGTAGTTACTGTTGCGATCATAATGTCATCCAGATAGCAGAAGGCTTCCTCACCTAGAAGAGGAGCGAGTACTACATGCATTAAGCGTTGGGAAACCGCTGGGGAAGAAGCTAGTCCGAACGGCAACACTCTGAATTGGTACAAGCCTTCGGTGGTTGTGAAGGCCGATTTCTCTTTAGCCTCTTCAGATAGGCTTATCTGCCAATATCCTGACGACAGATCCAAAGTAGAGAATTTTTTCTTCCCATTCAGGCTCTGTAATATGGCGTCAATGCTTGGCAGGGGGTAGCTGTCCACCTTCGTCAATGAATTTAGCTTACGGTAGTCAACGCATAGTCGCAGAGTGCCGTCTTTCTTATGTACCAAGACAATAGGCGACGCCCAGCTCGAATTACTTGGCTCGATGACATTGCGCGCTTTAAGTTCGGTTAGTATGCGGCGAAGTTCTACACGCGTTGCTAGCGGTATTGGACGAGCTTTTTGTCGAATGGGGCTTGCATCACCTGTCTCAATTGTATGCTCGACTAACGTCGTTTGTGTCAACTCTTGCTCGCTGACGGCAAACACATCTGCGTAACGCTTAACCAAGCATGCTAGGTTTCCGTCCTGTCCGCTTTTTTTCTTGCTGTTTAGTGTTTGCAAGAGCACGTCTTCCCGATTTTCTACCGCCGTAGCGGTACGTTCCATCATATCACCGCTGTGTTTGAACGGTTCCACTTCGACCACCTGTGCAGCCTCGTAGCTACCCACCCTCTCTCCAGCGCGGAAGATCTTCGCTCCTGCGGAGGTGTTGGTTACGGGGATGTCGAAGACGTCTGTTGAACCGTCACATACCACGTCTGGTAATAAGTCGCTATCTGACCAGAGAATCCCTTCTCCGCTGATTCTGCTGCAACTTATGGGCACGAGTTTCGTATCTCCTGGGCGGATGTACACTCTTTTTGTTACAATCACATGCTCTGCAGTAGATCCTTACTCCGTCTGCTTGCCTCGACGATTAACATTTTTCCGTGTATCACCTGCCGTATTGCCCTTTTCTTCTTTCTCTAACGACTGCCGACTTTTGCTTGCAGATGTCAGACTGAATCCCAACGAGTGAAGTACGTTAGTGCCGAGCACTAGCGTTTCGTCTCCACCATCCATCACGAATAGTGCAACACGGCGCTTTACTCCGTCTTTGACTTCAAGAGTCAGTCTCACCGCACCTTTGAATGTCATTTTATTTCCTGACGCGTCGTACGCTGGCATTTGGTTCTCCAGCGATATCTCCTCTACATCAGCGTCTAGATCGAATCCTGAATGATGTGCAGTTCGCAGCATTCCGAGAGGGATGATACTTATCTGTGAGCCTGTATCCAGGAGTGCCTTCCTTGACAGTCCTAACAGCGTCACGTTTCCCATCACAGCCTCTCCCACTAATTCGTCTTTCACTGCTGAGGTCTCTACCGCTCCACAGAACCATTTGTTCAGTGACGCACTAAATACTCTGGGTCCGTCGGTCTTACGGTTGCCATTCGTGGGTTCCGTTATGGTTTCCTTAGTCCTCCGTGTCTTCTTGCAATCACGTCGGAAATGTCCGGTTTCGTTGCAGTTGTAACACTTGGACAGTTTTTTCTTCGCGGCATTCTCGCTTCTTTCTATACTTGTAGTTTCCGCACGTTTCTCGTACTCTACGGTTTTCCGTCTTGCTTGCAGAAAACTGCGCATTTTGGTCGGATCGGTGGTCTTCTTTGTGGCCATCGCAAGTTCCCTGCTGCGTTCACAGCGCTGCGCTAAAGCCTTGATCATCTCGTACGCGAATTCCTTGGGTGCAAGCCCCATTGTAGTGTACAGCTGGAGGTTTTCGGGCCAGTCGGACAGCTGGGCCACTAGTTCTCCTGCTCGTGTGCGTGACAGTTCCTGTTCAGAGGCATCAGGGTACGCCTGCTGTGTCACTCCTTCTAGTTCGACACAGTAACTAGCGACATCTCCCTGCTTCCGAAGAGTTTTCAGTTTCATGTACGCTCTCATTTGCGTAGCGGAGTCGTTTTCCCTGAACTTATCGTTCAGATTGTTAACAAAAGACTCGAAGTCACCTTCTCTAACTGACTTGGGCAACGCATTCGCCACCGACCGTGGGTAGCCGTCTAGTTTAGAGAGGAGGTGAACCAGCATCTCGTCACTCAACCCAACACTCTGGTATTTCATTCTGAACCTGGCTAAAAAGTCGCCGAACTTTTTTCCCTTTGGGTCGCTAAACGTTTCTACCTCGGGTAAAGTCATGGCCGCAAACATTTTAGCAAGGTCAAACTCAGAACTTTTAGAAGAGTTGTTGTACGAATGCTCACCTTGGAGTCTGTTGGTTGTTGTCATCGTTGACGGGTGGAATACCCTCTGCTTCGGCGGCTGCACGTTCCTCCTTGGTGGCTGAAAAGCACCATTCAATCGCGTACCGATTTGAGGAACAGGCCACTCACCTTGTGCAGCGGCTATTGGGTCGAATGTAGCGTGGTATTCCGAATCTCCGAGCTCATGGACGTTGAGTTGTTCAATAACAACGTTGCTTGTCCTGCCTTGCCACGACGACGATGCCGCATCCTGAATAGAACGGTTTGAGTCTACTAGAGTATGCGTTTCACTTGAAGTGTTTTTCTCAAGTGCCCTATGGACGCATTTTCGACTAGTAGCTTGACCTTTATCTACCACATCAGTGGAATCTACGTTTAGCAAGCGTGCCAGTTCCTGCATACAAATATCGTCATGATGCGCCTGTACTATCTGCTCTTTTAATGCGCTCTGTAGAGTTCCTTGCGATAGGTCAGCGATTTTGGCGACATGCTGGCGCACTAGTTCTAGCCTATCTAGTTCTCCCTGAATTGCTATAGATTCTCTAGCAAGAAGTTTCTTGGCAATTTCGGAAAACTGACTGCTCTCTATGTCTGGCTCGTTTACTATAATCTGAGTCAAGGCGCTAGGTAAGTCTTGCAGGGCTGCAAGTTTGTCTGCAATAGTCAAATGAGACAGTTTTACCTGCAGCGCACTCTTCTGCGCGATTTCTCGTACCGTCCCTACTAGCGTCTCGATCGTGGCCTTCATTGAAGCAATTTGATCCGACGGAGTAGGCTCGTCCAGTAGCATGCGCTCGAATTCCGCAGCATCATCCATCTGCGAATCATTAGTAGCCATATCGATTTTTATCTGTAATAGATGTGCTTATTTGCTGTTGTTTCCACTCTAATACGCAACGTTAATGCGATTTCACAAGAGTCCCACAGTCAAATGCACCCCAGACAATAATCGATAATCCCAGGTCTGACTTTCCCCGTCTTCTCCGTGTGCTTTCCCGCTGTTGTTCCCGTTCCCCTACTCAGCGCAATGCTATTTCGCAAGAACCAACAGACACGGCACCTCGTTCAGAGAAATCGATAATCAGGGCCTGATCCTCGAATTTGTAATGTGTGCTTCTCGGCTGTTGTTCCCGTTCCCCTACTCAGCGCAATGATATTTCGCAAGAACCAACAGACACGACACCTCGGTCAGAGAAATCGATAATCAGGGCCTGATCCTCGAATTTGTAATGTGTGCTTCTCGGCTGTTGTTCCCGTTCCCCTACTCAGCGCAATGCTATTTCGCAAGAACCAACAGACACGGCACCTCGGTCAGAGAAATCGATAATCAGGGCCTGACCCTCGAATTTGTAATGTGTGCTTCTCGGCTGTTGTTCCCGTTCCCCTACTCAGCGCAATGCTATTTCGCAAGAACCAACAGACACGGCACCTCGGTCAGAGAAATCGATAATCAGGGCCTGGTCCTCGAATTTGTAATGTGTGCTTCTCGGCTGTTGTTCCCGTTCCCCTACTCAGCGCAATGCTATTTCGCAAGAACCAACAGACACGGCACCTCGGCCAGAGAAATCGATAATCTCAGGATAATCCCGAGATATCGGTCGCCAACACACGAAAGATCAGCCAAGAAGACTGCTCCTCCTTGTTTGGAGACTTTCTCTGCCCTTTATAATCTCGGCAGGATCGCGCCTAACCGGTTTTTCCGGTATTCAGGCGGTAGCTTCTTCTCTCCTCTGGTTCGGCCCCTATGTCGGGTAGTGTGGGCCGTGACGTGTGTTGTCTAGGGGTGTTGGACATTGAATAACCAGAGAGTTTATTAGAAGAACCGCACACGCGGTGTCCAGACGAGAAGAATAATAATGAGTATGAGACGGAGCGCCTTATATAGGGGGAATTGGCGCCCGATTCAAATAACTATCGTAAAAGGGTTTCCACGCGGGACCGCGTGAATGCTGCTTCAGAGATTTCGAAAAGATGACAAATAAAAATGAGTCATAGGGAAGACAACGGATCAAGAGGTGAGCACATATATCGTCTGTGCATTGTCTTTCTTCTTTACACCTGAATTTTCACGAATTTTATCAAAAAAAAAATAACGTTACCAAGAGGGTGGGGCGTACCGTCATGTCTGCGATTACTATGCCAGGCGGCGCTGAGTTGAAGCGGCGCGGCCGCGCGACTAGTGTCTTATTGCTCCTTTTCTGATGTCCTTGTGATTCTACTAGCCTGCTGCTCGTATTCCTAACATATTCCGACTTCGTCATCCTCAAGTTCACAGGAATATGGGCAGAAGGCTGGCGTGATCATTTCAGTAAGAGTGGCGGGAGCAATCTGATACACGCTGCGCGGCCGCGCCTCACCCGCTTCATTTCAGCGCCGCTCGCCTCAGTCATCACAGGCTTGACGGTAGCTTTGTCGAGGTACGGGGAAACGGTCTGCTGGACCTTGGTGACCGTAGGGCAATTTAAGGGTGATCATAAAAGTTGTTTCAAATTTCGCTCAAGACTTTTCTGATTGTAATTATTGGTCCTGAACACTGAACTGGGGTTCGTTTCTTAATAGTATTCTGCGGCATTTTGAAGGTTTCGGTAGATCCAATGCTAATTGTCTGGCGTAACCTACCTGAGTATTTTGAAAACTAGTAAGTACATCACAATTTGGAGTCCATCCAGGATCACCAATAATCCTCAGAAACGGGTCAAGTCATAATGTTTTCCTCCACTTGCGAGTCCCTTGATAGTAGTTATTCCCTTTGCACGTTTGTCTTTTTGCTGCCGCGAAATTCAAGCTTTTCCTGATGCTAGGGCACAAAGGAAACGTTTGGCCACTCTGAGCTGAAGTTGAATAAGAATTTCAGGGGCTGAAAATCTCGAAGTTTTTATTTCTAAATTAAGCAAATGTTCGTTCAAGTACATTATACTGTAGTTCCGTTGAGTTGTGGATTTACCATCTGATCTTCACCACTTCTATATGTAAATGTTTGAATTTCAGAGCTTGCTGTTTTACACAAGTGCAATAGCCCATATATAGTTGGATTTTATGGTGCCTTCATTGATAATAATAACAGTGATATTTCTATATGCATGGAATATATGGATGGACTTTCGCTGGACATAGTTATGAAAAAGGTCGTCATTTTCCTCTCTCCTATACTATATCTAATCTTGAACGGTGTGCTTATGTTTTTAATGCAGGTTGGTCGAATTCCTGAGAAATTTGTTGGCAAAATTTCCGTGGCTGTTGTTCGAGGTCTCGCGTACCTGAAAGATGAAATCAAGATCCTTCATAGAGGTAGTGTTACAGTTTTTTGGGGCACTAACGCGTGTTTTTTTTGAATTCTAGTGCAGTCGACTCCCAAAATACATGTTTTCTACGTTGAGGAACCTCAGCGCTCACCAGGGTTGAGCAGGACGTTGCTCCGATTCTCGGCGGAGCTGAGAGGCACCTGTTGACCAAAATTTTGGAATTTTTTAAAAACATTTTTACGACCCCTTTCCCCGACAAGTAGACATCAAACTTGGATTCAGCCCAGCGAATAACTTTAGAATAGACATTTTGATTGAAATCTGATGCATTGCTCAAACCACCATTTACTCACAGTATCGTAGAATTTCATGACGGCCTCTGCGCATACAGCTGTTCTCGCGCGCAATCTTACTATTAGGGCGCGACTTTTACTACCTCATTTTTGCTTACCAACTGGTTTGGAGAAATTTCCTTTCTCTCCAAATATAGCACGAGTACCCCTACCAATTTTCATATTTCTTCAATTTTTTTCCTAAAGTTTTACGACCTCTCGTTGCACCGAGTCGCACCCCTGCTCAACACTCGCGCACGCAATTTATTCTCTAAGGCGACCAACGAGTTCTGGTCATGGACCTCTCCCTTCGGGGACAAAAAAAAACTCGAGATTTTCTACTATCTGATCCCCAAATAGTCGCTCTTGGACGGAAATTCTCACGATCTTCTTCTGGAATTTTTATTTTTGGGCTTGAATCCGTACGACCCCACCCGTTGATTCAATTTGTGTGGCTACTTTCTCTGCTCATTGCGATTCTTGGTTTTCAAGATGTGAAACCATCGAACATGCTGGTGAATAGCAACGGTGAAATCAAGCTCTGTGACTTTGGTGTGTCTGGAATGCTAATTGACAGTATGGCCAATTCTTTTGTTGGAACTAGATCCTATATGGCGGTAAGTATGATTGCTTGTCAAAAAATTCTAAGAAAGGGAGTGGTATAGTTCATTTTGTTGGCGTATTCAAACGGCTGACTCGCCCTCGATGAGCATGATTGAAAGATACAGCTGTAGTATTTAAGCCGATTAGTCGCAAAATGTATCCCCCTTCTGCGTAAACTATGCAGTGGTAACTTCTGAGCAGCGGAATTTTTGAATTTCAGTGGGGGAGCCCGGGTGGGGAGGGGGGTGGGCGACGGTACGAGGGATGGTGGACACGAATATGAGTCCAACTTGTCGTTTTTCGAAAGATTTGGGTGAGGATCGGTTTACAGATTCCTTGAGTTTGTGTCATGAGGTTACTGATTGTGTGGTAAAGGTGGTGTACCTCATTAGATCGTTAGGCGAATGTCTAAACTAGTGCAGGAAAGTTCTGTTATTCATACTTTTTTTAAAGTGTTTTTCACTTCAGCCAGAGCGTCTTACTGGATCGCATTATTCTATACAGTCAGATATTTGGTCGTTTGGATTATCCCTGGTTGAGCTCCTTATTGGACGGTACCCGGTGCCATCTCCGTCCAAACACGAATACTCAGTACTGTTTGGAATTCCTGAGTCACAAATCCAGTTAGCAGATGGACGACCAGACGTGAGTTGGCGAAGATTCAACAACTTTATTCTGATTACTCTGGATGGTGTCTTAATCGTTTCTCTGTAGACTTCGGATAATCACATTTCTGTTATTCGTTGAAGAAGAGGACTGCTAAGATCTCAGTTGAAATATAGGAGGCCCATTTGTTTTGGCTGGTTTCTGGTAGAGGCTAAATCAATTTTCTGTCGTGATTCCGGAGTTGTCTGCTCACGCGTTTTTTGTGACAGTGCGAAACCTAACCCATTTGGGCTTGGTTTTGCCTTTGAACTCGTGAACACTTGTGCGCATTCATTAAAACATCAGCGTTTGGTCCCTCCTCAAGTTGCAACCAACCTTAAATCGGTAAACATTTCACATTAAATGGTGAGCTCCTTCGCGCTGTCCTTAATCCATTATGAGCGGAATCAGTAATTTTCCCAAAAGGCATGGCCCATACAGGAAACCACATGTGTTTATTTCCTTTTGAATCCCATGTTTGAACCAAGTCGAGGTACTTGGCAAAGCTTCAGGCCTCAGTGTTGCGAATCCATGACACCATAGCCCAAGGGAAACGTTTCTGTGGAACTTGAAGGTTGGGTCCTTTTCTCATCAGCCACATAGAGCTTCTCACAGGCGCAAAAAAAGTTGGCTTTGTCGCACGGCTTGCTCCACATGTTTGAGCAGACAGAGAACTTGGTCTTGCTGTGCATGAAAATTACGGATGTAAATCATGCCCTGTGCGTGGTCAGAGAGGACATTTATCAGAGACAAAATCATCGATTCTGTTTACGTAAGCCTTGAGGCACTGAAAATGGCCAAGGTCACACATAAGCTTCTGATTGGGACTTCTTCGCTATCATAGATCGTGAGCGACACACCTGTGCTGGTTCCTGGGTCGGTCGTCCAGCATGGGAATCAGAAGTGCCATTATAGGCATTAAAATCCAGCGTTAAAGGCAGCGTTCACGATGATCATCCTCGTTGACTTTCTATAGTGAAATTATAGGCGAGAAGGATCCTAGGCTCCCAGTGTCGAAAGAACTGTAGAAAACGAGCCAGGAGCGACAAATTAACGGCTGCAAACAAGCGTTTTGGTGCCCCAGACACGCCTGGTGCCCCAGATCCGCCCCTCGGAATGAACAAATGAAGACTAAGATTATAGGAATGATCAAGTCAAGGAAGTGCTCATAAATGAGCTGATCGCTTCGTTGCACTGATAGGTATCATACTTCTGGTGGTCCATTCCTCCACGCTCAAAAATCAACGTAAACAGGAGAGGGCCTATTTTTGCTCAAAAACGCGTCTTTCGTGTCCTTTGTAAGCATGCCTTGCTATATAGGGCACCAGACCTTCCGTAAGCCTTGGAGATATCGGAAGTGAATTTCATCGTGAACACTGCCTTTAAACATTCTCCAATCCAAGAAATCCTTACAGCCGAACATGTTCATTGAAAGTTTCTCATTACCATTTCGACAATAGTGTTTTTTGATGTTTTTGGCAGTACTTTCCTACTTCGTGGGCCTTACCTCTTCAAAACAGTGAAAAAGTAAGGTATGTTTTTTACGCGTACTCTGTCTTTAAGGTACGGGCTGTGATCTCTGCAGTTCTTTTCGTGTTTGAGAGGAGTATCCTCTGGTTCCGAGCCTGATTTACTATGTTCCCTCGCGCGCTTGTGCGGAGCGAGGGTAGAGACAGCGAGAGTTTGTGGGGAGACGGAGACGCAGCGTACGCACGCAGACGCACGCTACGAACGGAAATCAATCACACTCGGAAACAGAAGATAAGATATCGCATTTTGAGGATGTCGCAGGCTGCGCCCGCGATAGTCTGTGCTCTTGAGCTTCGAAACGTTGAGATTTTTTTCCATGAAGAGGCATGACATTTAAAAGATCGTATTTTTTATGTTAGGTGCCGTGGGTTTGGGGTCAAATTTTTAAGAAATGGGCTTGACAGTAAACACATAAAGCGATCATAAATTTTCTAGGCCAGAAGTGAGAACAGCTTAAAGGCAGCAGACACGATCAAAAGGCTTATCGATTTTATGACATAAATCAAAGGTTTGGAGCTGGTTGTAGTGGGAACTGACGAAAAAACGAACGAAAACTGTGTGCAAGTAGAGTTATAACGGTTATTTTGTTATCGGGTGAAAGTGGACGAGTTTTACCGCGCGCGGTTGAAACCGCAAATATTAGCAACAAAGCGATTGAGATAGAGAAGCCGATATACTCTTACAGCCTGTACTGGAACCTTCACCTCGTTCAGGGTAAGGCATAGCGGTGTGATCGGCCAGTGAGAGCTGCGGCCTCCCCTCCTCCAGCTTTGGATTCGGTGCGGCCCCCCTCCCACCGAGGTTGTAACTTTAGACCCTTGTGCGAACCAATTTGAGAGTCTCTTCCGAACAATGCTTCCAGACCATTTTCAGCAAAAACGAACGTTATAGATCAAGTCACACCGGCCGTAATCGGCTTAAAATGGTCGGATCGACCTGGGACTCGGCCGACAGCTTTTTTGAAGGTCCCCTTCGAAATAAACACTGCAACAGCCTAATTCAGAAAAATTATTTTTTCGACCTCCCCTGACGTGTAAGTCCAGCCAGCGGTTTTTTGCTTTTTCAGCGCCCCAAATGACACACTCATAGTCGACTGCTTGGCTTCTGAAAGGGCTAACTAAGTAGTTTTCTCACTTTTCTATCTGATAAAGCTTTGAAAACTGATCTAGAGGCCTTCATCGCAAAAATCACACGGTGTGATGAGGCCTGTTTTTAAGGCTCAAATCACACCGTCACATCTACAGCGGTCACACCGGTCGTAATCGGCTCAAAATGGTCGGATCGACCTGGGACCCGGCCGACAGCTTTTTTTGATGGTCCCCTTCGAAATAAACTCTGCAACAGCCTAATCCAGAAAAATTATTTTTTCGATCTCCCCTGACGTGTAAGTCCAGCCAGCGGTTTTTTGCTTTTTCAGCGCCCCAAATGACACACTCATAGTCGACTGCTTGGCTTCTGAAAGGGCTAACTAAGTAGTTTTCTCACTTTTCTATCTGATAAAGCTTTGAAAACTGATCTAGAGGCCTTCATCGCAAAAATCACACGGTGTGATGAGGCCTGTTTTTAAGGCTCAAATCACACCGTCACATCTACAGCGGTCACACCGGTCGTAATCGGCTCAAAATGGTCGGATCGACCTGGGACTGGGCCGACAGCTTTTTTCGATGGTCCCCTTCGAAATAAACACTGCAACAGCCTAATCCAGAAAAATTATTTTTTCGACCTCCCGTGACGTGTAATTCCAACCAGTCGTTTTCCGATCTCTGGTAAGTATCTCGGATTTGGCTGAAATCTCGACTAGGGTTGTAATTTAGGGCGCTAAAGACGAATCTCGCGTCCGTTTCACAACATTCGGCCTGCTACCTCAGTATAAGCTGGTTTGGGAAAGACGTAATTCATGTCAGTTTTTTATATGTCGATTTTACTGTTCGATTCAATGGCGTGTATCTTCGCGCCATACCTTTTTTACTTACTACGGACAAAAAAGTGGTGAAATGGGCCCGTGAAGTAGTGCCTGCTCTCAAGAAAGCAGGAAATCAAAGGGCTTCTAAGAATTCATGCAAAGCCTGTGAGGAGTTTCAACAACCACGTTCTGAGTTGGTCTCGGCAATCAGAAACCCAGAAAAATCTCGAAATTCTGGATTATTTGTCGGTCAACATATTGGGATCACTCAGAGAACTAACACGTTGGCAAATAAGGAAATTGCTTCGGTTAGCGACCAGGTTGCAAAACTGTGCGGAATGTTTCGGGATGAGAATGCGGTCCTGCGTTTCGAATCGAGATTGCAACGCGTTGATGTTGCAGGACCTTAATCATCCAATGCTTCGATTGAGACAATGGTGTGAGAAACAACACTAGCAAGACAACACTCTCTATTGCTGCAAACTTTCCTGCAGCAAGCTTTGCGACAGTCGTCAGACCGCGAGGATTGGCATACTAGATCTATTAGATGGGAATCCAGATCAGAATCAATGCCAGTAGAACGAAGAAAGCGATATACTCGCCCTTCATTCTGGAAAGTGCGTAGAATACAGATCCAACAGAGCACGGCAAGGTACGGAGAGGCCCCCTCCCACGGCGACAGCCAAGGGAGGGTGAAGACTGTCTTCGACACAGCTCACTTTGACAAAGACAAGGTGTCCTGTCTTCTTCTTCTTCTTATCGGCCACATAGAGCTTCTCCTCATAGGTGTAAAAAGGCAGCCACATCGCACGGATTCATCCACATATCCTTAACTGTTAGAGAAGTCGGCCTTGCAGGACATGAAAATGAATGAAATGAATCGTGCCCTGGGTTGTGGCAGTAAGGACATTCGTCGGGGATCGACGATTCGATCTTATGGACGAAGGCTTTGAGGTGTGAGGAGTGTCCACATCGTAGACCTGCCAGGATGACGCGTGTACGTCTGGGTAGGTCCGTTTCGCTGTCATCGATTGGGGGTGGCACGTTACCAAGAATTGGATTTGGGGGAGCACTGGAAAGGTATTCTCTGACGAATCGGGTGTGCTCCATTTGCAGTAGTCTGACGCGATTGAGCTCCTACGTTGCCCAACGTTGACGATCCAAGACAGAGACTGCAGCATGAAGTGGCGAGCGAATATGTCGGAAATGGGGACCAGATGACAGTAATGGGAAATTGGGGTGTGTGGAATTACTTACAATGCCAACATGGAACTGTTGCGACTGGAGTTGACCATGCTGCTTTACAGGAAGCAGCGAACACTCTTGATGTAGATGAGATACCGGTGTGGATCTAGGGCATCCAGTGATATCGCGTAGAGCAGTGTTCTGTGCACGCTGAAGCTTGCTCCAGGAGGCTTCCGACAGGTGTCTTGACCATATTGGGGCTCCATAATCCAGCACCGGCTGCACCATAGCCCTGTAGGTGGTTCGCAAAATTTCCTCAGAGCTGCCCCATGTAGTGCCTGCTATCGAACGTAGAATGTTGTTACGTGTGTTAGCAGCAGCAGCTCGAATACGTGTGTTTTCGTGAAAACGCAGTGACGGGTTCAGGAATACACCAAGTAAACGAGGGTGTTTTAATAAGGGCAGCATATTTGCTTCCCAGAGAATCTTGGGATGCAGCTTGTGTTCGGCAGTCGCTGTAGTGCACAAAGTAACGCTGGACTTGGTTGGAGAGACCTTTAGCTGCTTCGATTCAAGTAACTTGGTCAGACTGACGAGGTATTTATTCATCTCAGCAGTGGCTCGATCGATGACAAGGTCAGTACAAATAATAGTGGTGTCATCCGCATATAGACATAAGTGGAGGTTTGGTGACGGCTCCGGCAGATCAGACAAATACAAAGAAAACAGGCTGGGAGATAAAACTCCTCCTTGTGGGACGCCTGCCTTCAGGGGCACAGACTTCGAAAAGTGTCCATCAAATTTCACACGAATGGAACGATTTTTGACAAAGTTATCGGTCCATCTTTTGCACCAGTCGGGAATAGTAGAGTCCAGGATCGATTTGGACAGCAGCGGGATACTGACATTATCGATGGCAGCAGTTAAGTCAACTGCCACGACTATACTTCTACTAGCTGGAGATTTCATGTTGAAGCCAGCAATTATGTGTTCTGTGATGGACGTGAGTGCCGTGATGGTAGAGTGGGCCTTCTTGAAGCCATGTTGATGCACGTTATGACGTAATGCTTCTTGGAGGTGCGGGTCGATGAATTTTCCGCTAAGACAACGAATAATCGGATAGCAAGAAGTGGAGGGATTTCCAGCAATAGGGGACAAAAGGGAGATGGGTCGATGCGAAGTTGCTTGATCTTCTGGTTTGCCAGGCTTGAGGATCGGAAGAACAATTGCTTGCTTCCATCTAGCGGGAATGACACCTGTGCTGAATGACGAGTAGACTAGGTCACAAAGTAATTCAAGGAACATGTCCTGCCTTAAAAAAACTATCTACAGATTTTTTGAACGTGCAGAAATGGGTTGAGATCACTTCGCCAGACGATGAGATGACACAACTATACAACCCTACAGAGCACAACAAAACCCTGCGTGTTTCCTAGGCCATGAGAAGGAAGGCTTGAAGCGAGTCACCGGGGCTGCAATAACATCTACTGTCATAGCCTACACTACATCTAGAAACGCATTTAATTTTACCAAAGAATTTCCTCTAGTAATTGCATACTGAAGACAGGAACAGTTGCTTGTGGAGCTCATTACGAAGCGACAAGAGCCTACAGCTATGATTAAGCAGATCGCTGTTAACATGAAACACGGTCTGTTGAAGTAAGTCATCGACGAAAACCTCCCGATCTCACCTCTAACAGATGATCACGCCGGGAACGGATTAGAATAGATAGTCTTTTCATTGAGAACTGCATCTCCTGTCAATCATTCATTAACTAATGTGGAAGTTCAGAATAAGTTCGCGCGTGGCACCTTGCATGTCTCACGGAAACGCTTAACTTCATTAGATTCCCAGACACAGCAAGCTGGCCTCTCGATGAGTCTTTGAACATTCTTCATTAAACGTCTTATTTCTCTTTCTTGAGGCAGTTGTGGTGGGGCTTCCGTTATGACCGGTAGGATGCCAGGTATCTACGGATTATTGAAATAACATATATAACCAGCAACAAAGTTTCGGGACGAGCAAGAAATGACCTGCTGATGACTGCGGAGCTCACAATTTGACCCTTGTGATCACGACGCAGGAGGATATGCAATGAACCTCACCCAAATACTTTTTATGAAGGAGTACTTCCTATTTGGTTCACCAACCAGGATAAATGGGATATCTACCTAACGATCTCTTGCAGAGAACATTAATTTCGGGTTCCTTCAAATGCTGTTCAAAAATGGCATTAAATTGAATTCGTAGGACTCTGATACAAGTTATGGCTATGTGGCGCTTTGTGCGCGCGAAATGGCCACAAATCGCCGGTTTTGCGAAAAAATCTGCTCGGTACGGTAGGAGGGAAAGGGCCTGCGCCCCCCCCCCCCCTACCCGGCGTCTGAGGCTGCGCCCCCCCCCCTCTGTGATCGTCACACCGTACGCCTGAGCCTGACCTCGTTGGAAGCATCAAAAACCAGCCAAAGTGACCGTATTAGTACTATCAATCGGGACGAGTTTGTATTTTGGGGCGGGGTTGCAGAAGCTCAGGGGTGGGGTTGCAGAAATTTTTCGATTTGCATTACTGAAATTTAGTAATTTTGACTCGTTTTTGACGCCTCCAACGGCGTGAGCAGTCTACTAGGAGCCATGCGACTCCAGAAACGTGCTTATCTCAGAAACTTTTTCGAGCGTGTCTGCTGCCTTTAAGATGTTTCACAAAGTACTCATTGCGAATTATTTTCAGATATAGAAAAAAAAATTATGGAGATTTCGAACTTTCGACTCCCTGGGGGTCGTAAGATTTCTCAGAATGTTGGGTGACCCAGGGAATCGTAGCTTTGCTTTCGTCGGGCAGAATGACCACCTTGACCTCTCTGTGTGGTGTGAATCCGGCCATGCCAGCTTACTAGTTTTTCCTTGTCTAAGCAATACAAATAGCATGCAATAGTATACCCTTAGTTCGTTCTATTGAGTGAAATGTTTCAGGTTCCGCCTTATCAGGCGTCAAATAATCCAGCTGCCATGGCTATTTTCGAAATGCTAGATTATATTGTCAACGAGCCTCCACCGACGCTTCCAAAAGGAGTCTTTAGGTGATTTGAAATTCACTTTTGATTTCGTGTACGCCCTTGGAACATTTTCTAGCGGGTTTGTTCCCGGCTATATTGTTCGCGGCGGTAACTATTTCGTGTGCTGAAAGAATTGAAGCACATGACATACATTTCTACTGAAAATCGCTGGATGCTAAGGGACAAGTTGCACTCGAGCTTAACGCCTCCGAACTTCCGCTTAAATAGGATGTTTGGAAAAAAGTGCGGGCCTCAAAAAGAGGATGTTTCTTCCTCCGTTCATACTCTTTTGTCGTCCTTTATCCGATTCTCTGCCGCCAAGCCTAAAATTCCATTGCTGTCGAATTTCCTATTTAAACGATCTGGGCAAAGTGAGCCGTCGGCAACATGGATAGATTGTCATCTAATAGAAAGACATCTGTTTACAAATCTCAGAAATGTACATAGTTATCTTAAAACAGTGAATCGAAGTTTAATAAGTGTAGTAAACACATTGTAGTAAATTAAATAAGTATTAGAATGGTTAAATAAGTAAGTTGTCGGAAAGTTTCCCGCCATCTGAGTTTTTTCAAAACATTCGGAGTCAGTCTTCTGGTCAAATTACTTATAGCGTTCGGAAGTGCAAATTCTAAGCCTCTATTGGATGCTTCCCTCAGCTTCGAGAAGAATCTGGTTATTCTCGAATTATGAGCAGAAGTTCAGTGGTAATTTTCAGTAAAGAGCATCTTCGAGTGCATCGATTTACTTCATACGTGCCACGTAATGGCTAGGCAAAATCGTCTGCGGAAAATCTCGACCGGACGTGATTATAAATTTTTTTGTGAATCGTGTGAATCTTCAATAAGTATAAGTTTATTACGAGTGCATAGGACATGAGGAAAAAAACAAACTACGCAAAGTATCGAACAAGAACATGAAGAAAAATGGGACTGAGCATTTTCAAACGAAACGCAATGATGTGAATCGCGCAGCTGGTTCTTTGAACCTGGATTTCTGTGTCAAACTTACTACATCGTGTCTTCTCTGCCTTATTAGAGCGATTTCGGTAGCAAAACTCTGAAGTTGAATATTTTGGGCAAGTCCCTTCTCAATGGTATTCGTTTGGCCAATTATCGATCATTTTGGCTAAAATTTGTTTTGCCTTTTTTTGTTGATTTTAGGGAAAATGATCTATAATTAACAAATCAAATACTATTGGGTGAAGACTTGCTCGTTATTTTTGACTCAGAAGTTTCGCGGTGGAAACTGGCTTGAAAACGCAGAAAAGACTGACATCTAAACTTTACGAAATTTGCAAAAAGTTAATAATCGCGCTCCGTCGAAAATTTCTGAGAGCGCCATTAGCTAGTTCTCAGATGGTGCAGGTGTCCTGCCAACGTTGGCAGCGTTGGTGGCTTGTCTCTTAATGTAGAGTGGAAGGTGCTCAGTGCTAAAGAGAAAGTGTTGGATAGAAGGCAATTTGCGCTTTCGATTGGTCACACTTGACTAAAGGGACAGCCCCGGGAGTTTTACATTGAGAAATCGAATGGAGGGACACTCTGGCTTGTCTCTTAATGTAGAGTGGAAGGTGCTCAGTGCTAAAGAGAAAGTGTTGGATAGAAGGCAATTTGCGCTTTCGATTGGTCACACTTGACTAAAGGGACAGCCCCGGGAGTTTTACATTGAGAAATCGAATGGAGGGACACTCTCAGGAAAATGAATACAAGTTACTTGTTAAATACAAGGACAAAAACCAGTTACTTGTGACATATCTAAGCCGATGCAAGTTACTTGCGACTTATCTGAGGACATACAAGTCATGTGCAACATATAGTTATACTGAAGAAAATTGAGAATTGGAGATTCTCGAATACGAAGTTAATTATGCAAAAATTTCAGTCCGATAGGATATAAGGAAGTATGAAAGTTGTAATAACTAACAATTCGGGTGTCGTTAACCTTTTGATATGCACTGTATAGTATACTTTGACATCGAATGATTTCGAACGATCCTATAAATGAACTCTTTCTCTCTTTAGACGAAGTGGTTCAAGCCATGTTCGGTTTTCAGACAACGGGTGAGAGATAAGCTTCTCGTAAGTCATGCCAGAGTGGAATTTTTTGCATTCGCAAAATCAAAATTACCAAAACTTTGAAAAAATAGTCGACTGTCATTCGAAGTCGACTATTTTTTCGAATATTTGATAATTTTGATTTTGTGAATGCAGAGAGTTCTACTCTGACCTGTTTTACGAGAAGCTTACCTCTTACTTGTTGTCTGAAAACCGAACACGGCTTGAACCACTTTGTCACAAGAGAGAAAGAGGCCATTTATAGGATCATTCGAAATCATTCGATGTCAAAGTATACTGTATAGCATGAATATGCGTGAAACGGTTGGCGTCAATGCAATTATAACACGAATCTTCAGTGATGAGGCTGTGAATTTCGTCTCGAAGTGTTTGAAGAAGTTACCCGGTGAACGAGCAAATCTCAAATCTCTATCAACGGATCCATTTTTCATAAAATACGCAGATATCGATGATAATGGCGAGTTCGCCAGTTTTGTCACAGATACGATCTCGATCCAGTCAGTACAATAGGAAATCCGAGTGTGTTGGTATTGCTGAATTCATTATCACCGCCCTTTCATGTATTTTGTGTCGAATTTTCATATATTTAGATTTATTTTCCATTGATTTGTTTTTTTTCACATGAAAATTGGAAGCCATCATAGCATGTTAGTAAGGATATCATCATCAGAGTATACTTCATATTTATTGTGTATATTTATTATCAGTTTTCTTTCTTCGTCTCCTTTGCGTTGGCTGTATGTCGTCCTGCAATACAAGATCTTCTTACGTTTTCAATTGTCGATATTTGTCATTGAGCTTAGGATATCAATCAAGGTCGTAATCGTAGTTTGCTCTATACATTTTACTACTAACCTTACATGTATGGTCGATTAGACGCTAACTAGCTGCCGACCTGTTCTTCTGGGCTGGAATTCATGAAACGACAGCGACTTCTAAGTCATGATTTGTGGCCAATCGATTTGCTCGCTGTACGTTCAATTATGGCCACGCTAACCATGGTTACAACGTGGTAATCGTTTGGTGAATTCTTGCCGTGGTCTGCAACTTTGCAATTTCTGGTGGACCAGTATCAATTTTCGTGCTTACAAGGGAAACCGCATAAGCGTTGCGCGAGTTGAGCAAAATGAAGCCCGGCCAGTGGGGCCCTGCCTCCTTTATCAGGAACTGAAGCACCAAGCAAGGTGTGTTCGGGGTGTAGTGGTGGAGAGGCTAGATTCCCAGGCGTGACACTAGGATTCGAATTCCCTCCACGATGAAACTTTTCCATTTTGTGGTATGTTCACATTTGGCCTCGAAATCACATCCTGATGCCTATTTGAACATCTTGCAGAGCAGTATACCCTCTATAAAACGTCTAAATTCACATCACTCGAGGCGCGAGCGGCGCGCGCCGCCTCGGCCTCCGTCTGCCCTATGCTCTCTCACTGTCTCTACCCTCCGCTCCTCACCAGCACGCGTGGGAACCAAGTGAATTTCGCGGTTTTATAGCCTGTAGCTTTTTGGTTGGGGACATCAATCAAACCTCGGAATTGAAGAACTTTATCGATACCGGTACCGCATTCTAAGTTGCTGCTCGAAGTTAGGCCGACATTTGTGGCCAATGATAGTCAACACAGAGCTCGCAATCAGCAACGCTTAGCTATCGATCCACAATCGGTGTGTTCAACTTGGAGTAGCCGCAGCCAAGCGAAGTATGGACCTGACTCGTAATGGCGCACGCTCGTCTCAATATCTCTAACTCCGGTGTTTCCAACTTTTTAATGAGTTATAGGGATTATTTCAGGCGCTGAACACAAATACCAGGATTAATTTCAATCTTTTGCGAGAATACAGCGTCGTACGGGAGTTATAATGGTTATTTTAGTGTTTACCACCTTCCAGAATGAGGTCGCTCAATCTAATTTTTGGGGGTCTGGAGGTCGAAGCTTTTCCCGTCAGAACTGCTGTCAGTGGTCAGTTTGGGGCGCTGAACACGAACATAAGGTCCGCTTTCAGTGTCTCGTACTTATATGGTTGGTTACATTAGGTAGAAGGTCATTTTTATACTGCAACCGATCGTTTCCAACTTGAAAATTTTTATTCGTAAGTTTAGGCCGGGTCACTAATTTTTACTATTCATCATAGCATGAGCATTCTCGCTATATAATTCATTTTGCGAATCTCGGGCTACGCTGAAATGGTTTCCCTTGGAAGTGTCAGATGGATCATATCTGAGAAAGCTTTCAAAGGAGGAGCTGGTTCTCGCAGAGCGTGGAATAAGAGCGGGAGCGAATTGATAGTCTGGCGCCTCATAAGATTCCGACTCTACTCCAAAGACCGACTTGCTATTTGGCTTTTTAGTGGTAGTTTCTGGTATTTCAAAACTGATCTGCCTCAAAATTAGAGGTTTTTAAAGTGGACTTTCGTCGTTTCCATCTTTTATGGATGCCTACCGACACAAAAACAAGACTGAAAAATATATTCGCTGCGCATATGATGCTCTTCGGGGTTAGAAGTTTCAAAGTTAAACGTACCTTTCGTGTGACTTGCGCTTTCTTCTGCTTCTTTCTTATTGTAGAAGTAAAGGACAACGCATACGAAGGTTATGGCAACTAGAGGAATGAAAATATGGATACCTGGAACAAATTCCTTACGATAGAATGGAAATGTTCACTTTGCTATAACTTTTTTCACCCACTTTCAACGACGTCGTAGATGACATCCATTATGTCACACCTATCAAATCTGTTTTTTGTTGAACTCGATCCACCGCCTAGATGTTGAGGTCCTGAACGCGGTTAAAGCAATTACCAATCGGCATCCCTTCTGCTGACTGTGATGGAGTTAGTACGGGTTTTCGAACAAAGACTGATTAAAGACCTAAAAATCCCGAAGAAAAAACAGATTTTTTTCGAAAGGCATAGTAGGTAACTATAGGGTGAAGAACCATGCGATTTCTTTGGTGGAAAATATGATATGCGGCGATCTCATTTTTCTATTTTTTAGGGCTTGTTTGAGAAGTTATTCATTTGGGAATCATAAAACACGTCATTAGAACTACTCATCTATTCGATCTACAACATCTACATCTACAACAATTTGAGCACTTTCTATCGTAGCGTTCCGGAAATCGTCAAAAGTCACATTTTGTCCTCAATTTTCCCCCATCGGAGGCTTTGAGCGATTTTAGTCGAAAATTTTGGAAAATCGGCAGATAAACCCCAGATTCGTGATCAGCGCCCCAAATAACCCACCTGGGAGGAGTTTAAGTAAAATCTGGAACATTTGTCTAGAATGCTTCCAGAGCTCTCTAATCGGTTTAGGTAAGTGCCCAACCGAAAACACGTTCAAGTCCAAAACGCTATCAGTCTGCACAAAGTTCGGAAAATTCGCTTTCACCCAAACTGCTCAGGGGATAGTTTTCGGCGCTGAACCCAAATATGAGGTCGGTGCGGGATTTTCTGGAGGCTAAAGCGCGTTTGGAGAGGTAGAAAAAGCACAAAAACAAATAGCGTTTTAGGCTTGCAACTTCTTGGAACCTGCAGCTCGGGGTGGGATACTGTGCGGTTTTACTATGGAGGCTCAGGAAATCCCTTGTAAGACATGGAAATTCCGAAAAAAAAATTGAAAGAGAAAAAAGACAGATCTTTTTTTCGAAGGGCATAATGTGTAACTATGAAGTAACGATTCATACAATTTCTTATTGTTGAAAAACATGATATTCGGTAATTTCATTTTTCTATTTTTTAAGAAGGGTTTGTTTGAAAAGTTTTTTATTTGGAAATCATAAATCACATCACTGTAACCATTCATCGAATCGATAGGAACTATGTAAACATGCTAAACTTGAGTTATTCGGTAATTCATGATAGTGAAATAGGTATAGGGAGAGAACTTCAGCGCTGAAGCGAAAGACGGCCTGATATACGGCTGCATTCTCCTTCTTCGACTTCGCTAGCCGTCAGCACATGCGTGCTCATGGCTCTGCATCGATTCTTCGGCAATGACCACCACGACAATTCGAACTTGATGAGCTGCACTGCACACGATTGAGTTCTGCATTCACGACACATGCGTTTTGGAGGTTAAGACAAAAAAAGGAAAAGATAAACTTGTAAACAAATTCTAGGAACCGATTCAGCCAATGCAACAGTATGCTTAGTGAGAATGCACAACCGCATCCGTTCCCGCGAACTGTATGAGAACAGTCTTTTCTAGAATCCCCTGAGGGAAATGAGGTAATTTTAGAACGGGTTATTCATGCCCTGTCTCACACCTACAACAATCAAAACGCGTTTTTCTAAAACTTCGTGAGAAAGAAAAAGCAAGTCCTAGCGGAAGTTAAACTTATTTAACGCTGCAGATGGCCGTGCAAGGCTTAACCAGTTATTGAAGACCGCGACTTATGCTCGAAATCGAAGCGTTGAGACCGCAGATGATACTAGAATCTTGAACATTTTTGACGAGACGTGGAGCGATGAAATTTCAGTTTTTCCTAACTTAACATGAAAAATTCAGTCAAAGTGCCTCTGCCTGAACGGAATTTGGTCTAACTAGCTATAGATTGACAGGAATATATCCAATCTCCTTGAAATCAGTCAAAAACCCGAAAATACTTCTAGAGGTTTACGGTTCTGAGGAATCCGCGGAGTCGGCGGTGAACCTAAGAATTGCAGTAGAAACATTTCGAAATTCTGCCTCTAGTCAACGAAATCTGGTTGATTTTTCACGGAATCCAACCACAGATTCAAGAAAATCAGAATTTTCGCTACAGAACGAAAAACATATAGAGTCAAGAATCGAGCAATTTTGACCTGACTTCAGCGAACCCAATGAAAAATCGAGAAAGTTAGCCTCTGAGTTGCAGCGTTGAAAAACTTTTACTAAAAATGCACAAGTTCTGGACTTGAAACTATTTGAGGGGGGGGGGGAGACACTGGAGCAAATGAAATGATTCTTAATTGAGTTTGAAAATTTGGGCTGATATCATATGCCTAATAGCGCTATCAGTCATTATTTTCGAAGAGACTTCATGGAAATACTTCAAGCTCTAAAAGCGGTATCATTCGTTCTCCAACTGAATCCTCAGTGACCCCCCCCCAAATAATTTCATACCAAGTTTTGTTAATGAGTTACCAAAGTAGATGAATTAATGAGCTTAAAGGCATCGTTCGCGCTGAAAACCAATTTCCATTTCTCAGGCCGAACGCCATGAATGAGCCCGGTACACCACACCGGTGGGCTACGCAGCGTGAAGAACGTTTGGTTATGAGGTTGGAAAAGGTTAAAGATATGGATCCGCCACCAGTTTTCACCAGCAATTTAGTACTTTTTTATGGAATTTCGATGTGATCTTCAAGCAACATGTAAAACAGTTACGGCACAAACTCCACATGCAGAAAAAATTTAGAAAATGACAGTGACGGGGACTCCAAAGGCAGAAAGGCGTCAAAAACCATTTTGGCTCGAAATTCAAATTCATATTTACAAAGTGTTCGATTGACTTTCCTTTACAAATTAGGGGTTTTCATGGGCCCCTTTGACGTTTTCGTTCACTAGAGAGTCCATGCTACACAAAAACATGAAAAAATAACATACGGTTTTCTGTGCGTACGATGCCATTAAGGTTCGATTCGGCATTTTTTTCATTGATTCGGGTATGGTCGGTTCGATTCAGATTTGGCTCTTATTCGGAAATACAGACTTAGAGTTAATGAAACTTTTAGACGGTGTCCAGCTAGACGAGTCCAATCTATCTAACCCGAATTTCGGTTGGGTCAAAATCTGACCGGACCTTGCCTTTAAGTAGCTATCGCTCCATTTTTCCTTCAGGGTAAGAATTGTGCCACCTACTCACTACTGATATACTCCAGAAACGTTATTTGTTTCATTGTTCCCGTTATTTGTTACCTCTTGGGCACGCCAAGCCTTGATCTTGTTCAATGCATTACTGTTCGTCCTTACCTTTCAACGAGTAATGGTGGTCAGTGCGCGCTGCCTACCCTGACCAGTCATGCCGCGCCGCGCAGTAATGTGGGACACATGGATAGAACCGGCAGTGCTTAACACAACAAGTTTCATACCTGAGATGGAACTGCGTCCAGGCGAGATTATTTTCCACATTGGCAAGGGCACGATTTCTTAGCAAGCTAGAAGCAATAAGGGAACCATACGCTTTTCGAAGATAGAATCTTTATTGAATCGGATGGTCCTGGAAACCCGATTTCGCTGAAGGCCGCGGATGGTCCGGGAAGCCAGATTTCGTCAAAGGCGGATGGTCCGGAAACCTCAATTTCGTTAAAGGCCGCACATGGTCCGGAAATCCCAATTTTGTTGAAGGCCGCGCATGGTCCGAAAATCCCAATTTTGTTAAAGACCGCGCATGGTCCGGAAAGCACAACTTTGCTAAAGGCCGTGGATGTTCCTGGAAACCCGATTCCGTCAAAGGCCGCGGATGGTCCGGAAATCCCAATTTTGTTAAAGGTCGCGCATGGTTCGGAAATCTCAATTTTGTTAAAGACCGCGCATGGTCCAGAAATCCCAACTTCGCCAAAGGCCGCGGATGGTCCGAAAAGCCAAATTTCGTCAAAGGCCGCGGATGGTCCGGAAATCCCAATCTTATTAAAGGCCGCGCATGGTCCGGAAATCCCAATTTTGTTAAAGACAGCGCATGGTCCGGGAAGCCCAATTTTGTCAAAAGCCGCGGATGGTCTGGAAAGCTTAATTTTGTTCAAGGCCGCGCATGGTCCGGAAAGCCCGATTTTGTCAAAGGCTGCGGATAGTCTGAAGATCTCAATTTCGTTAAAGGCCGCGCATGGTCCAGAAATCCCAACTTCGCTAAAGGCCGCGGAAGGTCCGGGAAGCCAGATTTCGTCAAAGGCCGCGGATGGTCCGGAAATCCCAACTTCGCTAAAGGCCGCGGATGGTCCGGGAATCCCAATTTTATTAAAGGCCGCGCATGGTCCGGAAATCCCAATTTTGTTAAAGACCGCGCATGGTCCGGGAAGCCCAATTTTGTCAAAGGCCGCGGATGGTCTGGAAAGCTCAATTTTGTTTAAGGCCGCGCATGCTCCGGAAAGCCCAACTTTGCTAAAGGCCGTGGATGTTCCTGGAAACCCGATCTCGTCAAAGGCTGCGGATGGTCCGGATTTTGTTAGAGACCGCGCTCGGTCCGGAAAGCCCGATTTTGTCAAACGCCGCGGATGGTCCTGGAAACCCAATTTTGTCAACTGCCGCTGATGGTCCGGGAAGCCAGATTTTGTCAAAGGCCGCGGGTGGCCCGAGAAGCCCGATTTCGTCAAAGGCTGCGGATAGTCTGGAAATCTCAATTTTGTTAAAGGCCGCGCATGGTTCAGAAATCCCAACTTCGCTAAAGGCCGCGGAAGGTCCGGGAAGCCAGATTTCGTCAAAGGCCGCGGATGGTCCGGAAATCCCAATTTGTTAAAGGCCGCGCATGGTCCGGAAATCCCAAATTCGTTCAAGGCCGCGCATGGTCCGGAAAGCCCAATTTCGCCAAAGGCCGTGGATGTTGCTGGAAACCCGATTTCGTCAAAGGCCGCGGATGGTCCGGGAAGCCCGATTCCGCTAAAGGCCGCGGATTGTCCGGGAAGCCCGATTTCGCTAAAGGCCGCGCATGGTCCGGAAATCCCAACTTCGCTCAAGGCCGCGGATGGTCCGGGAAGCCAGATTTCGCCAAAGCTCGCGGATGGTCCGGGAAGCCCGATTTCGCTAAAGGCCGCGGATGGTCCGGGAAGCCAGATTTCGCCAAAGCCCGCGAATGGTCCGGGAAGCCCGATTTCGCTAAAGGACGCGGATGGTCTGGGAAGCCAGATTTCGTCAAGGGCCGCGAATGGTCCAGGATCCCGATTTCGTTGAAGGCCGCGGATGGTCCGGGAATCCCAATTCTGTGAAGGCCGCGTATGGTCCGGAAAATCCCAATTTCGCTAAAGGCCGCGGATGGCCCGGGAAGCCAGATTTCGTCAAAGGCCGTGGATGGTCCGGGATCCCGAATTCGTTAAAGGCCGCGGATGGTCCGGGAATCCCAATTCTGTAAAGGCCGCGGATTGTGCGGAAAGCCCAATTTTGTTAAAGGCCTTAACAATAAGGGAATCATACGCTTTTCGAGGATAGAATCTTTATTGGACGCTCAGATTGGGATGTGCTATCCATGACGTATGAACAAGTGAATAAGTAGGTATCAAATGCGCAGCAGCCCTCGCTCGATTACTTTAGCACCGTACACACAACTTTTGGAAAAAAGGTCACCAGATGAAAGCCTAAGCCTAGGGCTTAGGCTTAGGCTTAAACTTAGGCTTAGACTTAGGCTTAGGCTTAGGCTTAGACATAGGCTTAGGCTTAGGCTTAAGCTTAGAGATAGGCTTAGGCGTAGGCTTAGCCTTAGACTTGGGCTTAGGCTTACGCTTAGGTTTAGACCGTAGTGAAGCCGGCGAAAATTTCAGTTCAGCCTATCTGAATCCATGTTCTGAAAAGAATTCAGATGAGCCGCACACATTTCAGACGTACTTGTTGTAGGATAGCGACCTAGGCTAAACAGAGAAAGGCAGCAACAAACAAGTTAAGCTGAATCACTCAGTCAGATCTGACTGAATCGATTCAGTCAGATCTGACTGACATCCTGGCTAGAGAAGAGTGAAACAGCGTGCCAGGTCAGGAGTGCGCTAGAGACTGTTTTAAGGAGCAAAGGAGTGACTTAATTGATTCAGCTGAGATTTCGGCTCATCAATGTATCATTACCAATATCAGCTCCCACGAAACAAACAGCATTTCATTTATTGAGAAACGGAGCATAGAGTTGGTCGGCTCGTGAACGACCACGTAGAGAAAAATGGGCGGTTGTTCTTGTAATCACAAGTATCATCATGCCCCCATCATCAAGGCTTTGCAAGACCGACCGCTTGAAAGCAATCTATCGCTCGATACGATTTCGGACTCGTGTGAGCCCTGTCTGAATCGTTTCGGGCTCGTCTTATCACCCATTCAGATGATCATGGTTGAGTGGTGGGTTTACTACGAGCCATAGGCTTAGGCTTAGACTCAGACTTGGACTTAGGCTTAGGCTTAGGCTGAGGCATAGGCTTAGGCTTAGGCTTAGGCTTAGGCATAGGCTTAGGCTTAGACTTAAGCTCAGGCTTAGGCTTAGGCTTAGACTTGGGCTTAGGCCTAGGCATAGGCTTAGGCTTAGACTTAGGCTTAGGCTTATGCTTAGGCATAGGCTTGGGCTTAGGCTTAGGCTTAGGCTTAGACTTAGGCTTAGGCTTAGACATAGGCATAGGCATAGGCTTAGACTTAGGCTTAAGCTTAGACTTAGGCTTAGGCTTAGACTTAGACTCAGACTTGGGCTTAGGCATAGGCTTAGATTTAGGTTTAGGCTTAGGCTTAGGCTTAGACTTAGACTCAGACTTGGGCTTAGGCTTAGGCTCAGACGTAGGCTTAGGCTTAGACTTAGGCTTAGACTTAGGCTTAGGCTTAGACTTAGGCTAAGGCATAGGCTTAGGCTTAGGCATAGGCCTATGCTTAGACATTGGCTTAGGCTTAGGCTTAGACTTAGGCTTAGGCTTAGGCATAGGCTTAGGCTTAGGCTTAGGCTTAGACTAAGGCTTAGGCTTAGGCTTAGGCTTAAGCTTAGGCATAGACTTCGGCTTAGGCTTAGGCTTAGGCTTAGGCTTAGGCTTAGACTTAGGCTTAGGCTTAGGCTTAGACATAGGCTTAGGCTTAGACTTAGACTCAGACTTGGGCTTAGGCTTAGGCTTAGGCTTAGACATTGGCTTAGGCTTAGGCTTAGGCTTAGGCTTAGGCATAGGCTTAGGCTTAGGCTGAGACTAAGGCTTAGGCTTAGGCTTAGACTTGAGCTTAGACTTGGGCTTGGGCTTAGGCTTAAACATAGGCTTGGGCTTAGGCTTAGCCTTAGGCTCAGACTTGGGCTTGGGCTTAGGCTTAAACATAGGCTTGGGCTTAGGCTTAGCCTTAGGCTCAGACTTAGGCTTA
This sequence comes from Aplectana chamaeleonis, assembly GCA_029168955.1. NCBI lineage: Eukaryota > Metazoa > Nematoda > Chromadorea > Rhabditida > Cosmocercidae > Aplectana > Aplectana chamaeleonis. The sequence goes on along the minus strand of JAPDOI010000102.1, from coordinate 1,081,587 downwards.
GGCTTAGACATAGGCATAGGCTGAGACTTAGGTTTAGGCTTAGGCTTAGACTTAGACTCAGACTTAGGCTTAGACTTATACTTAGGCTTAGACTTAGGCTTAGGCTTAGACTTAGGCTAAGGCATAGGCTTAGGCTTAGGCATAGGCTTATGCTTAGACATTGGCTTAGGCTTAGGCTTAGACTTAGGCTTAGGCTTAGGCATAGGCTAAGGCTTAGGCATAGGCTTAGGCTTAGGCTTAGGCTTAGGCTTAGGCTTAGGCTTAGACTTAGACTTAGGCTTAGGCTTAGACTTAGGCTGAGGCATAGGCTTAGGCTTAGGCATAGGCTTATGCTTAGACATTGGCTTAGGCTTAGGCTTAGGCTTAGGCTTAGGCTTAGGCTTAGACATAGGCTTAGGCTTAGACTTAGACTCAGACTTGGGCTTAGGCTTAGGCTTAGGCTTAGACTTAGACTTAGGCTAAGGCATAGGCTTAGGCTTAGGCATAGGCTTATGCTTAGACATTGGCTTAGGCTTAGGCTTAGGCTTAGACTTAGACTTAGGCTTAGGCTTAGGCATAGGCTTAGGCTTAGGCATAGGCTTAGGCTTAGGCTGAGACTAAAGCTTAGGCTTAGGCTTAGGCATAGACTTCGGCTTAGGCTTAGGCTCAGGCTTAGACTTAGGCTTAGGCTTAGACATAGGCTTAGGCTTAGACTTAGACTTAGACTCAGACTTGGGCTTAGGCTTAGGCTAAGGCTTAGGCTTAGGCTTAGGCTTAGACTTGAACTTAGGCTTAGACTTAGACTTAGGCTGAGGCATAGGCTTAGGCTTAGGCATAGGCTTATGCTTAGACATTGGCTTAGGCTTAGGCTTAGGCTTAGGCTTAGGCTTAGACATAGGCTTAGGCTTAGACTTAGACTCAGACTTGGGCTTAGGCTCAGGCTAAGGCTTAGGCTTAGGCTTAGGCTTAGACTTAGACTTAGGCTTAGACTTAGACTTAGGCTAAGGCATAGGCGTAGGCTTAGGCATAGGCTTATGCTTAGACATTGGCTTAGGCTTAGGCTCAGGCTTAGGCTTAGACTTAGGCTTAGGCATAGGCTTAGGCTTAGGCATAGGCTTAGGCTTAGGCTGAGACTAAAGCTTAGGCTTAGGCTTAGACTTAAGCTTAGACTTGGGCTTGGGCTTAGGCTTAAACATAGGCTTGGGCTTAGGCTTAGCCTTAGGCTCAGACTTAGGCTTAGGCTTAGATATAGGCATAGGCTTAGACTTAGGTTTAGGCTTAGGCTTAGACTTAGACTTAGGCTTAGGCTTAAACATAGGCTTGGGCTTAGGCTTAGCCTTAGGCTCAGCCTTAGGCTTAGGCTTAGGCTTAGACATAGGCATAGGCTTAGATTTAGGTTTAGGCTTGGGCTTAGGCTTAGCCTTAGACTCAGACTTGGGCTTAGGCTTAGGCTCAGACTTAGGCTTAGGCTTAGACTTAGACTTAGACTTAGGCTTAGGCTTAGACTTAGGCTTAGGCCTAGACTTAGGCTAAGGCATAGGCTTAGGCTTAGGCATAGGCTTATGCTTAGACATTGGCTTAGGCTTAGGCTTAGACTTAGACTTAGGCTTAGGCATAGGCTTAGGCATAGGCTTAGGCTTAGACTAAGGCTTAGGCTTAGGCTTAGGCATAGACTTCGGCTTAGGCTTAGGCTTAGGCTTAGACTTAGGCTTAGGCTTAGACATAGGCTTAGGCTTAGACTTAGACTCAGACTTGGGCTTAGGCTAAGGCTTAGGCTTAGGCTTAGGCTTAGACTTAGGCTTAGACTTAGACTTAGGCTGAGGCATAGGCTTAGGCTTAGGCATAGGCTTATGCTTAGACATTGGCTTAAGCTTAGGCTTAGGCCTAGGCTTAGGCTTAGACATAGGCTTAGGCTTAGACTTAGACTCAGACTTGGGCTTAGGCTTAGGCTAAGGCTTAGGCTTAGGCTTAGACTTAGACTTAGGCTTAGACTTAGACTTAGGCTAAGGCATAGGCTTAGGCTTAGGCATAGGCTTATGCTTAGGCATAGGCTTATGCTTAGACATTGGCTTAGGCTTAGGCTCAGGCTTAGGCATAGGCTTAGGCTTAGGCATAGGCTTAGGCTTAGGCTGAGACTAAGGCTTAGGCTTAGGCTTAGACTTGAGCTTAGACTTGGGCTTAGGCTTAGGCTTAGACTTAGGCTTAGGCTTAGGCTTAGCCTTAGACTTAGGCTAAGGCATAGGCTTAGGCTTAGGCATAGGCTTATGCTTAGACATTGGCTTAGGCTTAGGCTTAGGCTTAGACTTAGGCTTAGACTTAGGCTTAGGCTTAGGCATAGGCTTAGGCTTAGGCATAGGCTTAGGCTTAGGCTGAGACTAAGGCTTAGGCTTAGGCTTAGACTTGAGCTTAGACTTGGGCTTGGGCTTAGGCTTAAACATAGGCTTGGGCTTAGGCTTAGCCTTAGGCTCAGACTTAGGCTTAGGCTTAGACATAGGCATAGGCTTAGACTTAGGTTTAGGCTTAGGCTTGGACTTAGACTCAGACTTGGGCTTAGGCTTAGGCTCAGACTTAGGCTTAGGCTTAGGCTTAGACTTAGGCTTAGACTTAGGCTTAGACTTAGGCTTAGGCTTAGACTTAGGCTAAGGCATAGGCTTAGGCTTAGTCATAGGCTTATGCTTAGACATTGGCTTAGGCTTAGGCTTAGACTTAGGCTTAGGCTTAGGCATAGGCTTAGGCTTAGGCATAGGCTTAGGCTTAGGCTTAGACTAAGGCTTAGGCTTAGGCTTAGACTTAGGCTTAGGCATAGACTTCGGCTTGGGCTTAGGCTTAGGCTTAGACATAGGCTTAGGCTTAGACTTAGACTCAGACTTGGGCTTAGGCTTAGGCTAAGGCTTAGGCTTAGGCTTAGGCTTAGGCTTAGACTTAGGCTTAGACTTAGACTGAGGCATAGGCTTAGGCTTAGGCATAGGCTTATGCTTAGACATTGGCTTAGGCTTAGACTTAGGCTTAGACTTAGGCTTAGGCTTAGGCATAGGCTTAGGCTTAGGCATAGGCTTAGGCTTAGGCTTAGACTTAGGCTTAGGCTAAGGCATAGGCTCAGGCTTAGGCATAGGCTTAGGCTTAGGCCTAGGCTTAGACTTAGGATTAGACTTACAAGGGAACCACAATAAGTCATAGTGACCATTCCAAACGAAATGTACTTTTCTAGAACCATTTTTGGACGAAAAGTCCGAATATGCCCATCGCACCTGCCTAGACCCACTCTGAAAAAAGTTATGAGCGTTTTTTTTACCTCCGCGGCAAGGTAAGGGTACTCCCCATGCAATTTTTGGAATGTTTTTAAATTTTCATTCCGACTTTGACCAAACATGTATGTAGGGGTAATCTGGGGTGCTGAACACGAATCTGGGGTTTGCTTGCCCAAACTTTAGGGTTTACTCTAGGTTATGGTAGGTAACATGCCATTTAGGAGGCAAAACTCACCTAAATATTCCGATAATCGACAAATGTGCATCAAATTCGTATTCAGCACCCCCAAATAACCCCACATAGAAACTTTGAGACAAATCTGAAACTTTGACCAAACTACCGACCCACATTAATCTACCGTAAGCTGCCAAAAATCGATAAACCGACATCAGATTCGTGTTCAGCACTCCAAATAACCCCCAGAAAAATAACTTGAGCATATTCTATAGAAGCACTCCGGAAATCGTCAAAAGTCGCGATTTGCCATCAAATTCTCCCCCGATTCTAATTGGTATAAATAAACGCTCAACCGAAAATCCGTACAAGTCTAAAACGCTGCTCTGCGCAAAGTTTGGAAAATCTTCCTTCAACCTAACTTTGCTTAGTGGGGTAGTTTTTGGCGCTGAACACGATTATGAGGTCCGTTTCCGGATTTTCGTAAAAATAATGCGCTTTTTGGAGGGTACAATAAGTACGAAAATCAGAGAAAAAATGCCTATAACTTTTTTCAGAGTGGGTCTAGGCAGCTGCGATGGGCATATTCGGACTTTTCGTCCGAAAATGGTTCTAGAAAAGTACATTTCATTTGGAATGGTCACTATGACCTACTGTGGTTCCCTTGTTAGGCTTAGGCATAGGCTTAGGCTTAGGCATAGACTTAGGCTTATGCTTAGGCTTAGACATAGGCTTAGACTTGGGCTTAGGCATAGATTTAGGCTTAGGCTTGGGCTTAGGCTTAGGCATAGGTTTAGACTTAGGCTTAGGCTCAGGCTTAGACTCAGACTTGGGCTTAGGCTTAGGCTTAGATTTAGGCTTTGACTTAGGCTTAGGCACAGATTTAGGCTTGGGCTTAGGCTTAGGCTTAGGCATAGGCTTAGGCTTAGGCTTAGACTTAGGCTTAGTCTTAGGCTTAGACATAGGCATAGGCTTAGACTCAGACTAGGGCTTAGGCTTTGGCTTAGACTTAGGCTTAGGCTTAGGCTTATACATAGGCTTGGGCTTAGGCTTAGGCTTAGGCATAGGCTTAAGCTTAGGCTTAGGCTGTCTTTCATCTGGTGACCTTTTTTCCAAAAGTTGTGTGTGCGGTGCTGAAGTAATCGAGCGAGGGCTGCTGCGCATATCCTCGAAAAGCGTATGGTTCCCTTATTGCTGAGACCTTTAACAAAATTGAGCTTTCCGGACCATCCGCGGTCTTTAACGAAATCGGGATCCCGGACCATCCGCGGCCTTTGACGAAATCTGGCTTCCCGGAACATCCGCGGCCTTTAGCGAAATCGGGCTTCACGGACCATCCGCGGGCTTCGACAAAATCTGGCTTCCCGGGCCATCCGCGGCCTTTAGCGAAGTTGGGATTTCCGAACCGTGCGCGCCCTTTAGCGAAGTTGGAATTTCCGGACCATGCGCGGCCTTTAGCGAAATCGGGCTTCCCGGACCATCCGCGGCCTTTGACGAAATCTGGCTTCCCAGACCATCCGTGGCTTTTAGCGAAGTTGGGATTTCCGGACCGTGCGCGGCTTCAACAAAATTGGGATTTCCGAACCATCCGCGGCCTTTGACGAAATCTGGCTTCCCGGACCATCCGCGGCCTTTGACAAAATCGGGCTTCCCGGACCATCCGCGGCCTTTAACGAAAATGGAATTCTCGGACCATGGGCGGCCTTGGGCTTACCGGACAATGCGCGGCCTTTAACGGAATTGAGATTTCCAGACCATCCGCGGCCTTTGACGAAATCGGGCTTCCCGGGCCACCCGCGGTCTTTGACAAAATCTGGCTTCCCGGACCGTATGCGGCGTTTGACTCCGGGAAGTCCGATTTCGTCAAAGGCCGCGGATGATCCGGGGAGCCCGATTCCGTCAAAGGCCGCGGATGGTCTCGAAAGCCCAATTTTGTTAAAGGCCGCGCGTGGTTCGGGAATCCCAATTTCGCTAATGGCCGCGGATGTTCCGGGAAGCCAGATTTCGTCGAAGGCCGCGAATGGTCCGGGGAGCCAAGTTTCGTTAAAGGCCGCGGATGGTTCGAAAAGCCCAATTTTGTTAAAGGCCGCGGATGGTCTGGAAAGCCCAATTTTGCCTAAGGCCGCGGATGGTCCGTATATCCCAATTTGTAAAAGGCCGCGGATGGTCCGGGAATCCCAATTTCGTTGAAGGCCGCGGATGATCCGGAAAGCCCATTCTGTTAAAGGCCGCTGGTGGTCCGGGAGGTACGGTTTTGGTAAAGGTCGCGGATGATCCGGAAAGCCCGATTTTGTTAAAGACCGCGCATGATCTGGAAATCATAAGTTAGCCAAAGGCCGCGGGTGGTTCGGGGAACCTAATTTCGTTAATGGCCCTTTGCTAGGGTCACGTTTCATTTTGAAACTATCAAAACCACTCAACTAATGCCACGTCTAAACTAGCTTAGATAGCAAATGCAATGTTGGTAAAACAGATTCATTCGCAGTGTTGTAAAATCATAGAATGCTTAAAAACAATACATATACATCAGTTCCACATGTTCTCTGTTTACAACAAAGTGCGAAAACTCATAGTCCGTCATTAGTCCTCTACCGGCCCTCTACAATGGTAATCGGTGCGTTCTCGGCTGACGACACCGTAAGCGATCAATATGCCACAGCCGAAATCCACACACCCTCCATAGCACCCTGGCTTCCAGCTGTAGAGTTTTGGTGGATGGGTGAGTGGCGGCAGTGAAATATCGATCGCTCCGAGGCCGATTGACACCGCGGTCGGCCGAAAATCTGTCCATTGCCGTAACAGAGGGTCATTAGAGGACCAGTGGCGGTGAGTTTATGCACTCCGTTATAAACACAGTATACAACAATTCCATGCCACAAAATTAGAAGAAAAACTGGCTGAATAAATGGTGAAGGGTCAAAAGGTTGCGGTAATGAGGTTAGGTTCATAATACCCGCAACTGGCGGTGTGACTCAGTGCACCGAAAATCTATATGTTGGATATACGCCGTCGCGTTTGCGAGAAGCATGAACTCAGCCTTAGATTACCGAACGACCGTGATGCCACACTTGCCTATAAAGCTGACTTTGAGTCTTTGAGCTGATATGCAAAGCGGAATAATCCCTCCAAGGGTAATGTTCTTGACAGAGCGAAATTCCTGTCCGCAATCGCAGATAGCTGCTCTTGCAGCACACGTGATGAAGATATTCGTTCCGGGACCATGAAGATATTCGTTCCGGGACCATACACATGGTACCACCACGATCATCACGGTACCGCGTTCTGCAATTACGCTTGCCTGTGAATACGGACCGGAAATTTGTTTCGGCAGGGAGTGCGATTCTGAGTAATGACTTAGACAGTCTACCCTGATGACTCAATTAGCCGGAGCAACATGGAAAATGGAGCCACGAGAATAACACTATAGGAAAACCTTGGCACAACAAAAATGCTATTATTCATCCATAGAATGTCTGATCCTCGTCTAACACTGGGTGAAGGGTTATTGGCGGCAAAATTCCAGTGGCGTCGTGGTGCACGAAACGCGACGTCGCAGGTGAAGGCAGTTCTCTGAAGAACTCATTATTGGGAAGATTGATACATTCACGGAAATCATTTGGGGATATCGAATCCCACCTCCCTAGGCGTAGACCGGTTCTCTGAACGGAGTTATGAGCGTTTTCTACCATCAACCATATTTGGTTGAGCGTTTACGAAAAACTTTTCATATCTGACATGAAATTCTTCATGGGATTTACTTGGGGTGACGATCATGGTTCGGAGATCGATCCATTTGGCGATGTTCGAAGGTCCTCAACATACCTTGCTCAGAGCGTACCGTCAGGGAAAACTTTGAGAGTCTAAGGCGACTTCTTATATATGACATAAAATTTAGACATGAAATTTAATTCAAAAAATGCTAGTATAGATTTGGCTTTAAATTTTTTTACAGTGGGGGGGATTTGGGGTGGGCAACAATTATCGATTTTTATGGATTACGATACGCTTTCGTGCTTTTACGGTGAAGCGATCAACGTCTCATACTTGGTTCAAAGATTCTCTGTGGGAGTAATTTGGGTAGAGAACACTAATTTGCAGACGATTATAAATTGCCATCGGCATAACATTTTCACGGTAAACAAAATTGATTATACCCAATTGATAAGGGGTAGGGTATGAAAGAAATTGAGAGCGGTATGGTTTCATTCACGTACCGTCTTTCTCCGGAAGTGAGCGGCTGATGCTTAACAGGCTAGGGATTAGGGAAACAGGCTGACCGGTGATAAAGATATCACGATATCGGGGCCTAAACATGAAAAACTCTGGTAAGAGAAACTACAACACTTCCGTGAGAATTTTGTGACACGTTGATAATTTGCCACCGGCACAAAATTCTCACTCAGGAATTACCCTGGTAAAGCTCCGCGTTGGAATATTGAGGCAAGTTAAAACCTGTTTCACGTTCACCATGTTAAGATGCGTATGAATCTGAAGCTTCTCCGAACAATGTGTAGCATGAAAGCTTCGCCAAACCATATACCGGCTCAGCCGCGGGCATCTCCCATTAACCATGAGTAGCGTTCGTTTGGCTTTGCCAAGCCATTTACCGGCTTTGCCGGTTCATTCAACAATGTGTATGATTCTTTTGGCCTAGCTGAGTGATGGGTTGGCTTTGTCGACCTCATTCCAATAACCACTAACCATAGCATTCTACGTGGGTTCCACAATGATCCGTCACAATGGAAGTTTGTAGGACGCAATGTACAACCATGTCGTGGGTGCCCCAACCATATCCGCCCAGAGTCGTCTTTTTCCGTCACGTTTTGCGCGATGAGCCTGAAGCCCCACCCATTTTCGCGAAGTAATGGGTTTTGCTATCTGAATCTCGCACACATTGTACGCGTCGATTCCGAAGTCCCGCGCGTTTTCCGTGTCGTTTTACGCAATAAACCCAAAGCCCCTACAACTTTCATAAAGTGCTGTTTAATCGTTCCTGAGCTCCGCACACGCTGTACGCGTCGATTTCGGAGTCTCGCGCGCTTTACGTGCATTTTTACGCGATAAACCTGAAGCCTCGCCCACTATTAGCGAGTTCTCCTTGGTTGTCCCTGAGCCCCGTACACTTTTCACGCGACAACTCCCAAATCTCGCGCGATTTCCATGGTGTCGTTTTACGCTTAAACCCGGAGTCCCGCCCAATTTCGCAAAGCACTGTTTGGTTGTCCCTGAGTACCACACACGTTGCACGCGTTGATTTTTTAATAGCTGAGATGAGCCCACCAGAATTCGTAACCAAGGCGGTTTGAACGACCCAATTATCTAACTGTTTTGCTTTGCTACGGATTTGTATGATTAGGAAATGTAACATTTGTGTGAAATTCGTTGAAAGAAGTGAAATGTCTTATGCTACTGATTTGGCATGGGAATAAACTCAAAAGAAGCGCTAAAAACTCAGTGAAATGATTCATCGTTGATTTGGCTGTGCGCTTGTTTACTAAAAAACAAAACTTGAGTGTCACATTGAAAAACCAAATCACGCACTTCTTACTGAGCATTTATGCATTCGTGTGACAGCAGTTCTCTTAGTTAACGACATTCGCATAAACACACTATATACGTGACGTTGATTCCACTTTCATTAAAGGCACAGTCCAACCTCAGAAGTAATTTTTGATATTATGGTCCGGTCGCCGCCTATAGCAACCCTGCCAAGCGTGAAATCTCAATTCGCTCAAATAAGCGAGAAAAAGCTAGGAAAAAGTCGGCCACGCACCCTTGAAAGAAAAAATGGGTAACGCCCACTGCCAGGTTTCCGACCTCAATAGGGAAGAGACGCGAGAATGATTTTATCCAAAACCTACGTTCTTCAATTTGTTTTCGGTCTGGCTTTATATTGTGGCCTGCTTCACAGCGATGGCTGCGAATAACGAGAAAATACAGGCTCGAGACAACTCTTCCGCGATCTTCTAGCCGTTCAAAATCGAAATTTTCGAGGAGCCGTAACTCAGTTCACAGTGAGTTCTGAGCGATTCTGGAGACACCATTGTGATCAGCGTTACATTTTCTTCAAGATAGGCAGTGAAACAAAAAATCTATTCTGAGCTTGGACTGTGGCTTTAATAGATAGCCAATCGAAAGCGAACGCGTCAAATGATTTAGTTATGCTAGAAAATCAATATTTCTGAATGATTGAGGTGGGAGACACAACATGATTTTGCAAGGACCTGAGACTTGTTAACCTAAACTGCGAGCGATTTCAGAAGAGGTTGATTTCAGAAGAGAAGCGCGTGATTTGATTTTTCAATGTCACACTCAATTTTTGTTGTTTGGTAAACAAGCGCACAGCCAATTCAACGATGAATCATTTCACTGAGTTTTCAGCGCTCCTTTCGAGTTTATTCCCATGCCAAATCAGTAGCATAAGACATTTCACTTCTTTTAACGAGTTTCACGCAAATGTTACATTTCCAAATCGTACTAATCCGTAGCAAAGCAAAACAGTTAGATAATTTTCACCTTATTTTAGCAAAGGTTTCCTTTTAAAAGCACATTACATCCTCAGATATGACTTTTCGAATGTTCATGCAGTTGTGTAGTAGACCCCTCGGTGGGCCTCGGTGAAATATAACTAGTAATGAGGAGATCTCGACGAAAAAGCCACCGCTCCACGCTGTGATAACCGAAAACATGAGTTCACTTGGAACGAAACAGAGTCTATGTTCATACGCGTCTTAACATAGTACACGTAAAACAGGTTTCTACTTGCCTCAATAGGCGAAAGCGCAACTTTAACTGGATGATTCCTGAGTGAGAATTTTGTGCCGGTGGCAAATTATAAACTTGTCTGATTTGCAGACCGAATGTGTCGATGTTCGTGATATCAAGACAGGTTACGCCAGCTCAGTGACATTACGCCCACTTTACTAACCTACAGTTAACCTCAGAATATCGAGTAACGGACCTCAGATTCGTGTTCAGCACCAAGAGTGGTCTCTATACGCAAGTTTCAAGCTGAATCTGAAGACCTTTTTCAAAACACCTAAAAAAACTCCGATGGACCCTTATAAATTCGCGAAGCTTTTCAATTGCTCATAGTTCCATTCGGAAACCGTTCCTCACTTACTTAAAATGAAGTATAGTCGTTTATAAGGTAGTTTTCTGACGGGGAATTCAGAAAATCTGAATTCCCCGTCAGAAAACTACCTTATAAACGACTATACTTCATTTTAAACGACCTTTTTTCCATGAATATTCTTCTTATGAGGTCGGCTCGCAGCCTTACAAAAGGTTAATGTGGCTTTGCGGACTATCCTAAAGGGGGGGGCACTTTCAGAAATGAATTGAATCACCTCATAGAAATGAATGGAAAACCTGATAAAAGATGCTTGATGCTGCTATCAGTCATTGTTGTTGATGAAATTCTATAGAAATACTTCGATTGATAGCCTTATAGATCGGTGGTTCATTTCAAATTTGACTTTAGCTCAAGTGCCCCTCCCCCCGTTTAGGATAGTCTCTGGTTTTGTGTAGGGTTACTCAACTATGTATGTACCGTAGCGTGGTGTGCACTTAAGAGAATCGACAACTATGTCTGGAGTCCTTGTTCCTGCACATCAAACTATACCGTCAATCCTGCGCTGACTAAGCCGGGCGGCGCTCAGTTGAAGCGCGTGCGGGGCGGCCGCGCAGCGTGTATCACATTGCCTCGCCACTGCTATTCAAGTGGTTCCACCAGCCTATGGCAGCAGGTATTATTGTGAATTTGAGGATGAAGAAGTCGAAATATGTTAGAATTATGAGCAGCAGGCTAGCAGAATGACTTCAATATCAGTGGCGGGGCAATCTGATAGAAGCCGCACAGCGGCCGCTTCAACTCAGCGCCGCCCGGCTATGTCATTGCAGGCCTGACGATACATATCAATCTTGAGCTCTCAGCCACGCAACAAGTAAAAACCTATCGCCAATTTTCGTCTAGCCAATGGGCGAGACCAGATCGTTGTAATGTTCGTGACGCCAGCAGCAGGCGGGGTTTCGATCGCGCACTGCGCGAAGGCCTTAGGGTGCAGGGATATTGGCGCAAAACTAGTTGGGGGGTGGGGCGCTCAGAATTCAAGTGAGAAATGAATGATTCTGCTTTCAGAAATCGATCAAATTTCATGGAATTTCTAGGAAATTACGAGTGATTTTCATGGTTGAATCTTTTCATTTCTATGAGTAAATCTTGGGTGGCCCCCACCAACTAGTTTTGCACCGCGATATTAGCCCGAAGGCCGGACTGAGCCGCCTGCTCCCGATCCTCCGCCGTTTTGCGCAGTTCCTAGTGCATCGGCGCCATATCATTCGATTATGCAGGCGTACTCGAGCGAACTGCGGCCCGCTCAGTCCGGCCACAACGAGGGATTTGCCACCTCTGTAAGCAATGCATTGCATAACTATCGACCGGAACGGCCACAACTGGATGAGAAAAATCCCTACGTTGTGACCGGACTGAGCCTGCTGCCGGGAGGATGGACCCGGCAGGCTTAGTCCGGTCACAACGTAAGGATTTTTCGATCCTGAGTAAGCGATGTAGGAAGGTATCGACCGGGACAGACACGGACGGTACAGAAGTTTCGCGCGTTTAAAGAACGTGACTCCTTACTACAGCACAGACATAACTCGACGAGGTACTCGAGTTGAATGCCTATCGTGGTGGAATCGGACCTGACCAGTGTTTGAGTACTCTTCACAGTTGCAGGTTATCGTAACTCAATCACTCTATTCACCTCAAGTCTTTGCGGATAATGAAGAAAAAAGTTGCATACTCACGAGTCGTTAATCGATTTGCCAACGGGTTTTTGAGATCGGAATGGCTGCCGCTGGCGATGTCTTGAGCTATGACTGCGTTGACGCTTCTTCTTACGCTCAAGCTTGGATTTGAAGAGGTAACAGAAAAACATACAAATGAAAAGGAATGTTCCACCACAAAATACGCCCGCAATCACAATCGTCTTGTCGGTGCTGCTCTCCTTCCGTGCACCTAAACTTCACACATTTTTGTTTCTTTTCTCTCCCGAAATATCAAAATTCGAAAGTTTCCCTTCATGACTACGATATTCAGCTAAATGCATTTTGTTGAAAAACGCTATTCTACGAAAAAAAATCTTGTTGTTGTTGTGTACACTTGTACACAAAGTTTCAAAAGTTTGCGCCCTTTACGGTCATTAATATTAGGTCTTGTCGGAAAAGTTGGGACTGGTTCCGTCGGAAGAGGGTTGAATACTTGGTTCTTTCCAAATTTGAAAGTATTTGGTTTTGGTTTATCAGACCTGTAGAAGAGTTCGGATTATTTGTTTTTTCAAAAATTCGATCCATTCAAAAAATAGAAATATTCGATTCTCCGAATATTCGACCATTCTTGGGTCACGACACTCGGATAACAGGCTACTGAATCAAAATGTTCAAAAACAGTAGTAAAATATTCGAGAATAAATCGCGAGAACAGATAATAATTCGAATGATAAGGCGACTTCCCGAATAATTATACAAACTGAATGGACGACAGATTTTTGGATAAAAAAAATGGAGGGGCCTCATTAGAATTTAGTCATTCATTCGAAAAAAATTAAAACTTGTTATTCAAAAAAAAATTATTCGGAAATTTGTGAAAAGTCTTATTGAATTTAAACATTTATCGGGTAATTCGATAAGGCTATATTCGAAAAAGGTCAGTTGAATCTATTATTCTGCATCGCTATTTTATAAGACTGAAGTCGGACCAATTTGAAGCAAATGGTGGCGATGCGGCGCAAAAGCGAAAAAAAACGCTGCTCTGGCACAAAAAAAATCTACCCAGTACTGAATTTAGGGCGCTGAACATTAATATAAAGTCACTTTTCAGTTTTTCGGACAACCACGCTCGGTACATCATTGTAACACACCATGATCGTCCGAAAAGTTGGAAACATACTTTATTTCCACTGTCAGAGCCCCAAGTGATCCCTCAAACGAAACTAGTTGTTATGAACTATGAAGTCCGAAAGATGGAGACGAACATGTGCGACTGGGAACTAGGCCATACAGTCCACGGTAACGGAAAAAGGCGGTGGTGTGGTTTTGTTTTTCTGTTTTGAGACCCCACCTTTTCGAGATACAGGTTGAGGGACGAGTCACCTGCAAATTGTTCTAAACAAATAGAATGGACATCTTTGCAGGGCAACTCAGTCAGCTCGAGTCGGACGACGGTCAACAGCTAAGCTTGTGAGCCGTTGAAATGTTTCTATTTAGTACGAGAACACAAGAAGTTCTCGAAGTTGATTAGGCATTCGAACCCACTAAATGCTGAATGTAAGCATCAGTGGAAGTGCTGAACACCGAGTACGATTCGCATTTTTCAATATTTTTTTGTGATTTCAACGCTACTGTCGTTTCTGATCTATCATACTTGTTTCAGCAACAAAACTTTCTCACACGTCGGTGGGGAACTCCCAGAGAGCGAGCACGGATTTTCTTTCAATACAACTGGGGAACTTCCCGCGAATCGGGGAAGACGAGTAGGGCCTCCCGATAGCAGGTTATCCCTTATTTTCCCGACTACAAATCTTCCCCATGATATATCAACCCAGCTGTCCTTGTTCGTTGATTTATCAAAAATCAGTTCATCATAAGTCGCTGCTTTGAACAGTTCCCTGTCCTAAAAAAGCCAAACTAATAGCAAAAATTACGGATTCCGTCATGGGATTACATTCTTAGTTGGGGCGACAAGGGAATAACGGGGAAAGAAACGTTCTTTGTTTCCCTTGTTCTCTCCTCCCCCCCCCCTCAATCAACTGTCCCAAGCGTCCTTTGTAATGAATAACTAGGGGACACAATGTTGGGAGGCCCCTTTTGAAGGGAACGTACTACCATTCTTCCCTCGACAGTGTGATGACGACCGATTCAGGTGTATTCTCTTTGAGAATACCCACCAATCTGTGGGTTAGATTTAGGTTACATGGACGAATCCCCGCCTGAAAGCATTTTTTCTCTTTTCATTTATCAATTTCTTTATCAATTTCTCTTCGGGAATCGTTCGAAACTGTAAGCGCCAAGACAGAACTCCTTAGCAGAGGTATATCAAGTCAAATATTTCAATAAGCATGCTTTTAACAACCGAGAATATCCGCGTGGTAAAGTTATGCACACTACTTCACTCCCATGAGGGTTGAATTTCAACTAGATATTTATTTACTGATATAGTGAGATACAAAACAACTTCTACTCACACCTCTGCAAGCCGGAAATTCGGCTTTCTCGTGCTAACTTACACGGCACTTTTCGGACAAATTACAGGCTAGATCACTTACAACCGACTGTCAATCAATATTCATCAATTGCACTGCACACAATGTGAGGAGGTTCCACACAGCAATAAGCATAACGTTGTTCAGCCGAGTAGGCAGTGCTGAGCTGGAGAACAACATCGAGAATGAGCCATACACGGACGACTGAGATCGTGCACCTCAAACGCATGCAGGTAATACAGACACACATCTCGGCAACGTTTAATACACAAACAATTTGATTAGTATCGTGAGAAATTGATGAACTGCCCTTATCAGAAAGAAAATCCGGTTAGCCGCTGCGGAAAGCAGCGGTTGCAGCACGCAGTTCGAAGTTTATCGCGCCGGGACCTCGTGGTCTGAGCACGTATTCGCTAGCACTGCGTGTCGCAACAGCTTTTCTCCACAAATCAGGACCGGAACTCCATTCCGATATAAACAGTACACACAATGAACTTTGAATGACGCATCTGTGTTAGTGCTGTAAGTCGTAGTCATTGAAAGAGCTCCGCTATACTCCGGCGTGACGCTGCAGGAGTCATCCGCGACATGTCTGCCATAGGTTACAATACCATTCATAACCTTTGTCCTAAGGCCTAGTGCATACTTCCCGCGACGCGCGATCGCGACAGTGCGAAACAGCAATACAGATTTTAGGCTGATATAGATGTCAAACACTATGCCGCGTCGCTCGTCGTGGGAACTATGCACTAGGTCTAAAACGCGTCGGCGATGAGAAAACGCAAACGCCGAACACGCCGTTTTCGTTTGGAGTGGATAATTTTCAAGTCCAAAAACATCATCATTTCATTCGTCTCATCCTGCTGTTACCAAAGAATGTTATGTTAGCAACTGCTGAAGACTTCTCCAAACCGAGTTATAGGCGGTTTCCAAAACGAAAACCAGGGAAAGAGCAGACCTGTCTGACAATTTTTATGCTGTTAAGAAACTTGTTTCGGATTTCGCGCAAAATTATTGGGGGTCCTGAACACAAAGCGCGGGGACCGTTCCTCGATTGTCCGCGGTTCACGGTGGATATAATATTATTTAGCTGTGGTAGCCTAACTTGGCAATCCGAAGATCGATAATTGAACTTTAAGATCGTGTTCAGCGCCCCAAATAATTTTTTTCAATTACATCCCAAATATTTTCTTTGTTCTTCAAGCACCCCCCCCCCCACATAGGAGTTTTGAAGCAAATCTGAGACAATGAACAAACTACAGCACACCCACCGTAACCCACCAAAGCCAATCTAAATTATCTAACTGTTTTGCTTTACTACGGATTAGTATGATTTGGAAATGTAACATTTGTTAGAAAGTCGTTAAAAGAAGTGAAATGTCTTATGCTACTGATTTGGCATGGGAATAAACTCGAAAGAAGCGCTGAAAACTCAGTGAAATGAATCTTCGTTGATTTGGCTGTGCACTTGTTTACTAAACAACAAAAATTGAGTGTGACATTGAAAAACCAAATCACGCGCTTCTTACTAAGCATTTATGTATTCGTGTGACAGCAGTTCTCCTATTGTTAGTTGACGACCTTAGCATAAACACACTACGTGATGTTATTTCCACTTTCATTACTTGATAGTCAATCGGAAGCGAACGCGTCAAATAATTTAGTTATGCTTGAAAATCAATATTTCTGAATGATCGAGGTGGGAGACACAACATAATTTTGCAAGGGCCTGAGACTTGTGACTAGACGAAAAATACCGTGCGGTACACTCCGACACTGGCAGCGGAGTCCTACGGGAGAAAACTACGATCGCGGTCTCCTACAGGAGCTGTTTTGTCCTGTGGGAGACCGAACTAGAGCGAAGCGCTCTCCTACAGGACATGCTGCCGCATCGCTTCCACTGGGTCTCCTACGGGACAAAACAGCTCCGGTAGTTGTCCTGAAACGCGCACGTTGAACCATTGATCGAACCCGCGCGGTGTACGATACGCGTGTGCTTGGGGTGGAGAGTAGAGTGTTGGAACGAATAATTTTTTTTGAATATTCGAATAAACGAATAATTCGAATATTTCACTTCTTCGAATATTCGATTATTCGAATAAACGAATATTTCACTTCTTTGAATATTCGATTATTCGAATAACCCGAATAATCCACTTCTCTGAATATTCGAATATTATTCGAATAAACGAATATTTGGGGAACACTATTGCGTACTATCCCATCCAATCCACTCGGGCAAACTGGGGCATCGACAACAGGTTGAGAAGTTGTAATCTCATAAACTGCACCCTCTTGACAAGTCAAATCGCTCGCATTGTAAGCCTGACAACTGCCCGTTGCCCAGCGACTTCCGCCTGTTGTCAGTCTGTTGACATTTTGACCTGTCACGTTTAGCGGCCTATTTAGCAGCGGTTCACATCCAGCAAGACTTTTATGTGGCTTAGGAACTACTTTGCACCGACCCGCGTCGCGGTCGGCGCAACGATACGCATCGCGGTCAGCACACCTACACGCATCGCGGTCGGCACACCGACACGCGTCGCGGTCGGCAAACCGACACGCGTCGCGGTCGACACACCGACACGCAGCGTAGTCGGTAGACCCAAGCGTCGCGGCTGGGTCGCCCAACCTCCACTGAGGCCGCCACCGGATGGGCAGGGCTTCCAGATGCTGGGCGGGGCCAATGTACTGCATACTTGGGTAATTGAACCGACAGCACTCTTATCACCTGAAGGCAGTGTTCACGATAAAAAATGTGTTTCAGTTTCCACTAGGAATGGGTAGTGGAGGGGCACACGGTAACGTTTACGTCGAAAGAACGTATGAAAACGAGCCAGGAAAAGCTCCGCAAGAGCCCGAAGTTGCCACTTCGAGCGCATTGCAAACCTCAAAAGCGCAACACACGCCCACCGACGTGAACAAATGAATGCTCGAGATCGAGAGATGAGCGATGGTTTCCGATCAAAAGCCCCGTTCTTCCCTTCATTCTCAACTTCTCTCTTTATTCAGGTTAGCTCGCATACATCGGCTGCAAAAGACGGAAGTTACAAGACTCGGACAACTCGTCCACCATGTTTCCTTATCTCAATCTTTTAGGGACCATAACTCCGTTCCCAGAAGGTCTTGTACGATTTCAGAGTTGTCATTGGAATCAGCATGGGGCCGTTTTCAAGATAGGCGGGAAAACAGAAAAACGATTTTTATCGTGAACACTGCCTTTAAGTTCAGCATACACGCTCGTAAACGTGGTTGAGATACTAACTACGGAAGTTGAATGGCATGGCTCAGAATACAACGCCTACGCATTCTGAAGCGTCGAAAACGACCACAAGTGACGCTACACGACTGAGGAGTCGGCCCCGCACCTGTATTTGCGTCCTTCCCCAAACAGGAGTGCTGGGCCATTCCCACCATTGTCGATGTGTATGGCTCACTTATTGTACTCATTGTACCACCCACAAGCGTCGCCGATGGTGGGAATGGCCCAGAACCCCTTTTTTAGAGGAGGACGCAAATGCAAGGGCGGGCAGATACGGGGCGGGGCCAACTTCTCACACGTGTTGCGTCATTGTGAGTCGTTTTTGACGCTTCAAAATGCGTAGGCGTTGTGTTCTGAGCCATACCATTATATTTCCGTGGTTATCTCAACCACGTTTACGAGCGTGTGCTCTGAGTCTTGGCCGAGAAATAGCCGCGAAACAGACGCAAAATGCCTTTTTCCCGAGTAATAGCTGCGAAATAGCCGCCAAATAATGCTGGCTGCGAAATAGTCGCCAAATAATGCTCGCCGTGAAATAGCCGCAAAATACCCGCTAAATTGCCGCAAAATTAGTGGTCTGCTTCGGTCTAGTTTGGTTTAGCTTAGTTGAGTTCAGTTGAGTTATGCGCGGTCTATGCGATGGCGAACTGCCTAGTGCTGCTTAGCCGTGCCCTACTCCGGAATCTCAGCGACAATTCGAAAAAACTCAGCGACAGTTCGTAGTTAGTCGTTGAGACCGACACCATGTCACTGGGAACTCGCCGTGTAATATCTCGCTTTCCAGCTCCATGAGACGTCTGGGCGACAACAGACGGATCTGGCACGAACTTGAAACTACGTCCAGCTGGCCCTCCTAGGTGGCTGGAAACCATCGAATTCTACGTCCAGCATTATGGAAGGAGAGAACTTGGGCTTTTGCGTCAGAATTCAGGTGAAGTTCACCGGGAAAGTAGACAAATAGCATCACCTCGAAGCAGTTTCATGAAAATACACATGAAAAATGGCTCATTCTGGCCATCATCGTAAGAAATTTCCATGTTGCTCAAGTGTTGCTATACTTATGAGCCGCTCGAGATTTAGACTTTTCTCTATAAATAAAGGTGAAATGGGCTTTTCTAGCGTTTTGACAAAATCCTACGAGCGATTTAATATATTGGAAGTACCTGCTATACTGTGCTTATCTAGGTCAAACTCCGGTCCGCAATTGCGTCTCGACACGCTTTGCGGCCGCGCGCTTTCGAGTCGGAAGAGTTTCCAGCGCCGCAGCTGCGGATCTGTTGACTCTAGGTGGGTTTAGAAACTGGAAACTAAACAAAATTGAAGAAAACTGCATAAAAAAGCCATATCGTGTCGGCTTTGGAGCTGGAAACTCGATTGACTCGAGCGCGTGCGGCCGCAAAGCGTGTCGAGACGCAATTTCTGAATGAAATTTAACCCAGATAAGCACAGTAACTTTATATTTATGAGGTACCGAAGAATTGTGAGAAATTAGTAGTCACTACGCTAAGATGTTTGAAATGTAAAATCAGGGCAAAATGAAGTGCGATCTTGTCGAATGTTCAAATTATTCGTGCTGAATATTCGAATAAACCGAATATTTCACTTCTTCGAATATTCTAATATTCGAATAAACGAATATTCCACTTCTTTGAATATTCGATTATTCGAATAACCCGAATAATCCACTTCTTTGAATATTCGAATTATTCGAATATTATTCGAATAAACGAATATTCGGGCAACACTATAGTGGAGAGCTGATTCGCCCATGCAGGTTCACGAGGCGCCCCTCTCATTGATTGATTGGGGTGCTTAGGAGCCGAATTTCCTCCTTGATGAAAAGTGAGCGAGGAATGTAATGGGGCTTAATGCCCTACACTAGTTTTTGCCGTTGACAAAATCGTCAACGAAGAAGTGTGAAAATCATGCTTTGATTTAGAAGAAATTCGAAAACAAGGCGGTTTTGGCTTGATTCCAGCAAACGTTATTTGAAATTCCCTCCAAGCTACCGTACAAGTTTCGGTCTCCTACAGGAGAATAATAGGACTCCTACAGGAGTATCACAGGACTCCTACAAGGGAAAATCAGGACTCCTGTTGCAGGGGAGACTAGGACTCCCAGCCGACTCCTGTAGGAGTCCGCTGCCAGTGTCGGAGCAAATTGCCACGATAGCCGTAAAATATAGTGTATGGTGCAATTACACAACTCACACCGGGAATCACGCCTGTAATTCCAGTGCAACCGCATTCTCAATAAATAATCACATAGGAACGGTTGTTTGGCGGTGGAAAAGGGATTGTCGGTGCAACCGCGGAAGCAAGAATAAAGATATCAGGTTGAAATCACTTGAAACCCAGATTGGACGGTGCAGCCTTCGGCTGCACCGTCAGGCAAGGGAGGTAATCCCCGGGTGGGGGCTGATTTTCGTGTTGGCTGCAATTCGGAGTGGTTTAAATCACTTGAGACCCTGGATGGACGGTGCAGCCTTCGGCTGCACCGTCAGGCAAGGGAGGTAATCCCCGGGTGGAGGCTGATTTTAGTGTTGGCTGCAATTCGGAGTGGTTTAAATCATTTGAGACCCTGGATGGACGGTGCAGCCTTGGGCTGCACCGTCAGGCAAGGGAGGTAATCCCCGGGTGGAGGCTGATTTTAGTGTTGGCTGCAATTCGGAGTGGTTTAAATCACTTGAGACCCTGGATGGACGGTGCAGCCTTGGGCTGCACCGTCAGGCAAGGTTTAGCAAAAGTTTCCTTTTAGAGGCACATTACACCCTCAGATATGACTTTTCATGTGTTCATGCAGTTGTGTAGTAAACCCCTCTTGCATAACACTTGCCCACCCCTTCTAGCGCCACCACAGTTCACACCCTTTTTCATGGTTTTTTTTTCAGTTGGGTCCCGCACACTTTTACGGGCGCCTGGTACCTCTTCAGTCAAGTACCGCACACGCTCCCCGGCGCTTGGCGCACTCTTGGTTGGGTCTCGCACTCTCTACCCTGCGCTTTGCGCATTTTCATTCGGGTCCCGCGGACGTTTCCTGGCGCTTGGCGCACTTTCAATCGGATCCTACACACGTTTTGTGGCGTTTGGCACACTTCCAGTTGGGCACCGCGCACGTTCCTTTGCGCATGGCACACTTCCAGTCGGACCCCGCACAATAAACGGTGTGCATGCGGTTCCTGACGGACGTAAGGCCCCGGTCATAGTTGGATGAGCCGACGCCTCCAGCCCGGTCGATACACACAGAATGCATTGGAAATGGGATGCAAAAATCACTCGGTGTATCCCCCCCGCACCCCCCAACACCCACCCGGTCGATACGTATGAACAACATGGTGAGGTGAAGCTGAGAAAATTACTCGGTGTAAACCTTACTGCTACCTCCGTGACTTCACCATACTCGCCTTCACTATTTCTCTGAACAGGTGCAATCCTGTTGGCCACGTAATCATCGTCATATCTAGTTGGATGCATCGAGTGATTTTCTCAACCTCACTCCATCATTTTAAACATACGTATCGACCGGGGTGGTGTTGGGGGTGTTGGGGGTGCGGGGTGTTGGGGTGCGGGGGTGCGGGGGGGATGCAGATGCAAATAGCACCAACTATGACCGGGGCCTAAAGGAGACCTACTCTAACGCTTGCAATCAATTCACTCTTATCACAATACCACTCCATTTCTCTCAATTGGCCAACCATGTTTCTTATCATTCAAAAGTTTCACCGGACTGACACACACCCACACACACCCTACACACACACACACACACACACACACACACACACACACCCACACCCACACACACACACACACACACACACACACACACACACACACTCACACACACACACACACACACACACATACACACATACACACACATACACACACATACACACACACACACACACACACACACACACAACACACACACTCACACACACACATACACACACATACACACACGTACACACACACACACACTCACACACACACACATACACACACATACACACACACACAACACACACACACACTCACACACACATATACACACATACACACACATACACACACACACAACACACACACCACACACACACACACACCACACACACACACACACACACACACACACACACCACACACACACACACACATTTTAAAATTCGCAAAATTTTCAATATCTCGAGAACCACAAAGCAGATTTTTCTAAAACTTGGGCAGTGCTAAGAACCTTTACTGCTCTACATTTTGTGAAAATTCCAAGTTTGGTAAAATCTTCCAAACCGAGATTCTGTAACGAGGGGTGTGCGCAGAAGCAATCCTTTTCCGAATCAGGTGCACCACAATTTGATAAACGGATCGAAAGTCGCATCTGCCTCGAAAATTTGTCCACGGTGAGAGGCTCCAAACCAAAACTGTCCAAAAGCACTGACGGTCCTCAATTTAGTGTTCTCCAGAAACTCCGATTAATCTCCAGAAACAAGTTTTGAGCCAAATCCGAAACAAGTTTCAGGGTTCAGAGAAGTCTTCCTTGGTTATGAATAAAGATTTTGAAACGTCATTGGAAGAGCATGACGTGGAATGGAATTTTTTTTTTGGAAACGACGTTCTCGAACAGTAGTGATTTCCTAGTAAGTCAGGGAAACAAGCAGTGTGACTAGGTTAGAGAGACGGGGTAAGATTCTCGAATAAGACACTTCAACTGTTATTTAAAAAAATTTAGTCAGAAGATTCGTTAACCGTGTTGTCGCACATCCTGGAATGAGGCGATAAGCGGTATATATCCGCTATTCCAGAGCGGAAAATTCGCTTAGTTCCTTCGTGTGCGTACGCGAAGCAAGGGCAGAGACGATGAGAGTGTAGGGAGGAGGATAAGCTGCATTAGTGCGTACACTCACACGCGATCGAACCGAGAAAATTTGGCTCCGAATTAGAGAGTATACAACGCAGGCTGCGATATTTAGAGAACCCCATGTGCATTCGCCTATGCATGTAGCCAGCTCGAGTGCCGCGTCTACGATCGATATAGGCAAGAGTGCCGGGGCTCTCTAGACACCGTGGGAGGAGTTGTCCCGCCTTTTGCGGCTCTAATTCGACTCGGGACCACTTCGTTCACGTTCAGTGGCGTGACGTTTCAAACTGCGAAAACGGGACAACTCCTCACTCGGTGTGTAGACAGCCCTTGTCCCTGGACAAAATCAAAGGATGACGTGACAAGCGAGCGATCTGCGAGCGGTCTCGCTGTGAGGCGACATTGCACGGAGAGGACGATATATACAACCTTCTTTTTGGAAAATGATTTTTGTAGCTGCAATTATCACAGAGAATGTAGGGTTATGTTCATAATAAACCGAGAAGGTAGAGGCGCGGACGATTCAGAGGCCTAGACGCGATGCGCGAGTAGTGAATTCGCCGCGTTGACGCCGTTGCCGGAACGCGCCTACCCAAGGCTATTCGAAAAACTTTTAGATGTTAGGGAAGCAAATCACCAGGACGCGCATCGCGTCTAGGCGACGAACCCGTCCGCGGCAAGTACTTTTTCGTCAGAAGGAACAATGTCTGGGGCGCTCGTAAAAAGCTCTACGATCCGCACTTCATCAGTAGCGAGCGATCGTAATGCATGCTTTCACTGCCACATTTCTGATGAACGGCAAAGTTCGACAATCTGAGCTCTTTAAGAACACATCAGACGTGATTGCAAGGTTGAATTCTAAATGCAAACATCAGGTATTAGGTCACACTTCGCACTGCAGCACCACATGCTAATCACATTCAATATGAATAGTACATACATACTTGATATGGTTGTTTTACGAATTAAGCCAACATTACAATCGATAGTACATATAAATACACCGCATAAACGATATTTAAAACAAGTTTTCCGTAAAAAATGTCACATTGGATTTGATTAGTTTTTGATTCCTTCGCATGAGCGATCACTCAACTAGAAAACAGCATACGTTATTGAATTCCACTTACAATGTGTTTCGTCAGTGTCATCCTGATGGCCACAATTCGCATCACTATTGCATCGCAACATTGAGCTTATACACAGTTTCGTATAGGTGCACATATACTCAGAGGAAGATGAGCACTCGCTCATTTCTGAAACGACTCCAGTCAATTTTTCCCAGACAAGTGCACATTCGAGACTTGTAGTCATGTAAAGTCTGTACAAACGAGTCTGTCCGCCCGCGCGGTCGGCGTGCGCGTCGAGCGGTTGTCACGAAGACATTTTTCAGACGAGCGTTCCCACCACTGAGATACAAAAGACTGGAATATTATGTACCACTCGACTGATGCTCCTGATTCATGGGTCCGAAAAACGCCTTCGCGACTGAAGATCAACAGGCCCTCCGACCGAGTGGGCGGACTGTCTGCTTCGTACAGACTTTATGTACACGCTGCATACATATAACGAAGTGCACAACTTCATGGTCAGCCACTGGTCCTCTAGTGGCCCTCTAATACGCGTTCTCAGTCAAACCCGGTGGGTGTCGACGACCCCTTAGGCGATCGGTATGTCACTTCCGAGTCTCAATAACAAATCACGTCGCTCCGCCTAGTAGCTGGCGAGCTAACATCAACTCATTTTCGTTTTTTATCTTTGCATTGTGTTTTTCAAGAATAATTTCTTTAGTAGGAGATTTAAGGGTTTTAGTGAAAGTCTAGGTAGCTTCAGAAGTGTTTTGTGACGCTTTAAAGGTTTTTTAGAGATCAAATTGAAGGTTTCGGAATTTGTTCCATAGTTTTCTTGAAATCTTTGAGCCTATTTTCCATCATACACAAATGGTGACTTTTATATTTTTCTCCTAAACCTATCTAAACTTTCACTGAAGCCCTAAATCTACTCCTGGTGAAATTATTATCAGGATTAATTTGACATAAACTCATCAGCTGGACGGCAGAATGCTGCCAGTAACGTTTTCACCGCTTAGGCGCTATTAAAACTCAACGCCCGCGCGTGAAGCGCTTGACGCACGAGCGAGGCGTTGGAGTATGAAAACTTTCTTCGCTCGTCATACACTTGCGGAAGCTATTAATACTCTAGCAGTGACGCTATGGCGGAGCGGATTTAGTGGGCCCTGGCACCGTCGAGCAAGCAAAGTGTGTACACGCGTTCACCATCATGGTAGCAGAGACTACTACTGGAATTAATAATTATGAAACGCTATGAAATTGATGGATTATTAATCAAGATTATAAAAAAATCGCTGCGGCCGCCACCACCATGGCGGAGCGGGTCTCACGCGGTTGTGGCCATTCATACCCCAACGCCAAGCCCGCGCGTTACGCGAGTGACGCGCTGGTGTTGGGGAGTATGAATAGCACCTTAGGCTCATTTCAGGGTGAGATCGCAGAGTGAGATCGCAGCGTGACACGATCGTGTGCACAGCGATGCAACCATCGCGTAGCCGCGCAATGCACAGCGATGCGATCGAGGCATCGAGTCGCCAAACTGCGCAAATTCAGCAATTTCTAAAGAGAGTGTGTTTGAACATGCAGCGACCAGCGTTACTGCACTCCGGAAGAGGTTTCATGGGGTCGCCAATGTACACCGGAATCGGCCGAGAGCGCGACGATTATTGTAGTAGAGGGCATCTGACTATAGTCGCGGACTATGAGTTCGTGCCCTCTGGTAGCTGCCGAGATGTCGTACGTTCGTGCCGTGGCAGTGTGGAGGAAAGAAGACCCCTTCCGTGCAAACCGACGTCAATCCCTCCGCGGAGAGGGTTTTTTTCATGGGAGAGGTGCTGGCTGGCCGCAGCTCTCCTGAAGATCCTACTGCAAAGAGTCGGCGTCGAGAGGAGCCCAGGACCCGCGAAGAAGAAGAAGTACCCATGTGCCAAATGCGACAGAGATGTCACTTGGTATGGAACCAGCGTCCAATGTTTTGGATGCCAAAGGTGGGTGCACTTCTCTTGTTCGGGTCTCAGTTCTGTGAGGCACCACGATTCTTCCTTTCGTTGTATTGTGTGCTCCGCCTCCAGTAACTCCAATTCCTCATCTACCAACCGCCCGCTCTTTATTGTACATATCAATCTCAACGGCCTTCGCGCCAAGCTTTCTGAATTATGTCTCTTCGCCCATACTCATCACCCGGATGTTATCATGGTTCAGGAAACCAAACTCTCTCCCTCTGCTACCTCTCAACATCCAAACATCCCGGGCTATACTGCATATCATAATCCTAGGTCATCTCAGGGAGGCGGAGTCTCTACTTTTGTTCTGTCCTCTCTTCCCTCTCACATCATTCCAAACACTCCAGTGGATGGCACTCTCGAGTACATCCCCATCCATCTACCTCTAAAAACTCCACTTTATCTTTCCAATATATACATTCCTCCTCCTACATCCTGTCCACCAACCTACAATCCTATACCTCCACTCAAGCAGCTGTATGACTGCTCTCTATCTCCCTCAATTGTCTTTGCGGGTGACTTCAATGCTCACACGTTCTGCTCGTCGCTCGATTCTGATGCTAGAGGAAATGACGTCGAAGAATGGGCGGATGAGTGCGACCTGGTTATCCTTAAAGGCACAGGACACCCAGGAAATTAATTTTCAGGTTTTATGCCTATCTTGGAAAGAGACACACGCTGCTCACAAAGGTATCTCTAAAATCGTCCAAGACCCTCTTTGAACAGAGTTATGGCTCTTCAAAGATGCCTAGATTTTGAGGGTGAAAAATTGGTGGACGAGTTGTCTCAGGCCTGTGTTTCTCTTCATTCGCAATCGTTGCGCGAGAACAAGCCAGGATAAGAAGACAGCCTGGCAGTGGACTGAAGAACGCGACGAGGTCGAAATTAATCCAACCATCTAGCCGCTATCGAGTTCGGAAATCTGATAGGGGGCCGGGCCTGTGGTGGTGAGCCAAGGAGGTCGGGCCTGTGGTAGTCGCCTATTTCTCGCTTATTTGGAGGATTTGAGATCTCGCACTTGGCACGTGTTATATAGGAGGGGTCTACTACACAATGAAATAAAAATCACCAAATTCATGTCTGAGGGTGTACTGTGCCTTTAACGATGACCAGCCCACTCGTCTCCCTGCCTACGGTCGATCCTCCAGCCCAGACATCTCCCTTGTCTCTTCTAATCTCTCTAATGCCTGCTCTTGGTCTACATCCACAACTCTTTCCAGTGATCACATTCCAGTCTTTGTCAATATCGATCTCTCTAACTCTCTTGCTCCCTATACAGATGTTCGTCATCGTTCTTATCTCAATTTAGGCCTTGCAGATTGGAGTCTATTCAGGGAGGTTGCACTCCGCCAAGCGGACGAATATCCGTGGAATGGCGATGTACACCAGAAGGAGCGCCACCTCTCTGATGCCATCCGGAAGGCGATGAAAGCTGCGATTCCTGAAGGTCGCGTTAAGACCTTCTTTCCCAATGTCACCAGGGAGACACTGCAGAAGATAAGGACAAGGGACGCAAAGAGAGCTGCTAATCATCTTGACCCAGACATTGCCGAGCTGGATAATGAGATCAGGATGGACCTTGATAGGCACAAGAAAGAATCTTGGGAAAAGTTCACTGAGAAGATGAACTTCAGGAGTGATGCTGCAGCAACGTGGAAGGCTTTGAAAAGTATCTCCGGAAAGTTCACCTCGCCAACAATTCCACGATTTAATTCGACGGTGGAGTCTTCAAGTCAGGGAAAGAGGCCGCAAATGCCTTGGGAAGCATTTTTTCATAACTAGAACAAAAAGAGAGAAGCAGAATAGATTAACTGTTCGGGAACTCTGTAAATTGCCACTCATGGCTAAAGATGAGGCAGTCACGCCCGCTCAGGTCGAGAAGGTGATCAAGGAAATGAGTAATTTGAAGGCAGTAGGGCCAGATGGTTTGAGCCCAGCAGTTCTAAAGAGACTGCCAAGTGAACTACTATCCCTGCTCGCTGACTTCATTATTACATCGTTTCGCACTTGTACATTACCTCAAGATTGGAAAGTAGCCCGCGTCATCCCATTGCCGAAGCCGGGTAAATCACCATCCACGGCAAAAGGTTATAGACCAATCAGTCTTCTCTCACCTATTGCAAAAGTTGCGGAAAAATTCGGCTGTGGAGGAGCATGCCGAACATAATAGCAAACAAAAGCATCAACATGGTTTCCGTAAGCTACATTCCACCACTACGGCCCTGCTGGAAATTGTGAGCTATGTTTTGGACGGCTTCAATGCCATGAAACCTCAGCGAACCGTAGGTGTAGCCCTCAACCTAACGAAGGCTTTTGACAGTGTAAACTTGGGCATTTTGTCGGAGAGCCTGTTAAGGTCTACCATTCCGCCCTGGCAGAAGCGGTGGATAACCGCATTCACAAAGGACGTCGGAAAAAATGTGCTGTTTCAAGGGCACGTCTCCATTAGCATCCCAATTGCCGCCGGCGTACCTCAAGGAGGAGTTCTATCGCCTGCTCTTTTCAGTCTGTATATTGAAGATCTACCCGTTCCATCCCAAGACATCAAGGTCGTAGCATATGCGGATGATATTACTATACTATGCCGGGAGCGCGACATAAATGTAGCTGCCAGTAAGATCAATGACTACTTGATCGAGTTGAAATGTTTTCTCGATAGCAAGATGCTTACGGTCTCTGCCGCTAAATCATCCGTCACCGTCTTTTCCACTGATCCTGCGGAGCACAGAGCTCATCCCATGGTGAAATGGGACGAAACTCGCCTGCCGGCCGCCCGATTCCCTAAGCTGCTCGGACTCGTGTTGGATCCTTCGTTGAGGTTTCATAAGAACACTGAGCAGAAGCAAGCTGCAGTGAAAACGAGACTTAACGTCCTACGTGCTCTCGGCGGAACGTCCTGGGGGTGCAGTAAAGAAACTATCCTGATCAGGTACAGTTGACCGCAATGTTAACAGGACATGGTGCGGTTGCGGACTCGCACTAAAACTACGGTAGAATCTGGCACTTTGCCAGATTTCGTCATCGATCACCGCCACAGCTGATATTCTCGTGAGCAGAGAGACGACGGTTGGCGCCGATCGATGACGAAATCTGGCAAAGTGCCAGATTCTACCGTAATTTAGTGCGAGTCCGCAACCGCACCATGTCCTATTAACATTGCGGTCAACTATACAAGGCCATCGTACAGCCCGCCCTGGAGTATGCTGCACCAGTCTGGCAGCATATCGTGTCGGACACATCCTGGTCCAAGCTGCAGCGCATCCAAAATGGAGCATTGCGAATCGCAACAGGCTGTTCTAAAAGCTCTCCAGTAGAGCACCTACACGCCGAAGCTCGCATCCTGCCAGTTAAGGACCATTGCCAACTCCACGCACAACAGCTGTACATAAACATTCTGAAGCAGCCAAATCATCCGTCGCGAAGAGTATTAGACCCCACGAGAGAGAGAAGTATAAGAAAGCCGTTTGCTGATGCTCCCACGAAAATCAATATACATAGATGGACCAACGCACAACAAGAACGCCTCCGTCTCTTACGTGCTGAGCATACCCAATTCGTCAAAACCCACTTATGCAAGACCGCCGTAAACTCCATTCTCGGAGTCGTGCCGCCTGAGGTCAGCGAAACCGAGATGGAACTCGGTAGGCGTGCCAGGTGCACCCTTGCCTCGGTGCGCTGCGGGCACTCCCCCATGCCCATGTCTTATTTACATAAGATCGATAACAGCAGACCTGACGAGTGCCTGGATTGTGGAAATAAAGGGCATACTACTGCACACCTTTTCAACTGCCCGATGAGACCAACATCGTTAACACCAGTAGATCTGTGGAAGAATCCGACGCTTGTGGCTCAGTTCCTCAATCTATGACAGGACCCTCTTTGTGGCTGCAGGGGCGGCATGCATGAACGCAGCGAACGGTGTCAGCGAGCCGCTCCGCGTGCCATGCGCGCAGCGTCGAGCAACGGGGCGGCCCCGAATTTCGTGGCGTGTATTGATTTGCCTGATTTTCGGGGCCGCCCCGTTGCTCGACGCTGCGCGCATTGCATGCGGAGCGGCTCCCTGACACCGTTCGCTGCGTTCATGCATGCCGCCCCAGAAAAAGAAGAAGAAGCCCTCTGGTATTATAGCCAGAGTATACAACACAGCTCCTCGGATTCCGTCAGAGAACGCGCGGGAATGCGTCTTCGCGCTTTTAGCGTCTCATCTGATAAGTTATCTGGAATCCAGGTAAGAAGGGCTATTCGACGGTTCGATGATTGCTAGAGTCTTGAAATTTGAACAAAAACGCTTCGGATAAAAATCTCAGTGCAGGCATTTTCAAGCGCTCAGACTCAATCCTACGAGCAGTAATGTATGTACCACTTTCTCCGGTTTCCCCATCTTTTTTTCAGTTAAAAGCACAATACCTATGCGACTCAAAAAAAAAAAGAAAAAAATCAAACCCACCGTTCACTTCGCGAACTTCAGTCCAGCTCATATTGAACCCAATCAAGCCGTTTACTTTGTCAGGGCTTGTCAGGAAACTGAAAAACAGCTTTAGGCAAAGAACCGGCTTTCATTAAATAGGAGACTTTTCTTCCTACATCCCATTCCCCGTACCTTGATAAAGTAGACCTTTCCGCAGTCAACAAAACTACAGGCTTCAATGTTAATTTTTGAATATTGTCTGTTTGATGGTTCTTTATGTTCATTTTTGGCTAAACTTGTTTGTTGTTGTTGTGAACGGGTTTGGCTTCGAAGCCTGTCCGAAATAGACTGTCCGAGCACGCGGTCGGCGAGCGTGTCGAGCGGTGGTTGTGGAGGCATTTTTCTGATGAGCGTCACCACGACTGCAACCAGCTGACTGGGATGTTATTCACTGTGTCTAACATTCCTACTGATCGATTCGCATGTCCGAAAAATGTCTTAGCGACTGTCGCGCGACACACACGCCGACCGTATGGGCGCACAGCCTTATTCGGACAGACTTCACCTTCCATTGAAGCGTTCTCACCATATGTACCAGGGCTATGCGGACTGTTGCGCTTCCGTTACCGAAATTTCGGTGTTTTTGAGCTCTTCCGCTCCGAAGCAGCTGGTGAAATCATCGTTAGTAGGTACGCGTGGAGTATTGGACGCGACTTTTTGCGTTCAATCAAACATTTGCTCCTAACTGATAAGTTTAGGTCACAAAGTTTGTGGTTCCGAAATTGCGCCCCTAAAAACGATTGCAGCAATCTGACACCTTTTTAGGGAATTTTCGGAAAAGGATTGAAATGAAAGGGAAGATTTTGTTGGTCTTCTGTATTTCCTAGACCTATCACCGCAAAATCAATGAACAGTAGGATACAGTTTTCAAGAAAGAAATCGTGAATGCTTCAGAGTATTTTCAGTCTGAATAATTTTATGTCTATTTGTTCACACCGCAACAAGTCGGACGACACCTGCAAGCAATAACCAGCGGCGAAACGTACTTTTGACACATCCTATATTTTTTTAGTTCTCATTCAAACTCAAGTCTCCGGCGTTTTCTAGCCTTTTTTTGTTCCGTACTCCGTAAACAAAAAGCTCGGAAAAGATTTCCGCTTAGCCCTGCTACCCTCTATAACACGTCGAAATTCACATCAATCGAGGCGCGAGCGGCGCGCGCAACGCCTGGGCCTCCATCTGCCCTCCGCTCTCTAACTGTCTCTAACCTCCGCTCCGCACCAGCGCACGTAGGAACCATGTGAATTTCACCGTTTTATAGCCTGTATGTACTCTTGAAAAGCAAACGGAAAAACTGTACCTGATCCGAACAGAGTTGTTTTTGGTGACAAACGGGGTAAAAACAGCTTGATCTGTACCGCAATATTCCGGTCGAGGTGCTCCCGATACTCGAATAACTGCCTGAATTTGATGCGATATGCTGTAATTTAATAACCTGCATAAAATAAAGTGTGCCCCAACGGGAATGGCGGCCCACGCGGCCGGCGTGCTTGGCAGGCAGCCGTCGCATGTGCCGTGTGTTGAATATGCAATAAATGGTTATTAAAGGAACAGGGTCTCTCTACACACGGAGGGAGGAGAACGAACGAGATTTCATGCTGAAGCGACGCGCGCGGCGGAATTTTTTATCTGATTACCCCATCACTGGATCGCGCTTGCCACAATTTTGCGAGATTTCATGATATTTCATGTGTTTATTGATTCTCATATGACTATTTCTTTAGGTTCCATAATCCAGAGCCAAACTGGTTGTCGGCGGCAACGATCCCATCACTACATCTAAAATGGTGCTCGATCTTTAATACCATATTACATTTTCTATAAATATCAAGCGGTACTACGGCACGCGAACATACAAGAGTAATTGAAATGAGTGTCCAGGATATGATGATGAGAGGAACAACCCAGGAACATAAAGAAAAGTCATGTGAGAATGAATAAAAACATGAAAGCCCGTAAAATCTCGTGAGCTTGTGGCAAGCGCGCTCCAGAGAGGGAGTAATAGGATAAAAAGTTCCGCAGCGCGCGTCGCGTCAACAATGA
Organism: Aplectana chamaeleonis; assembly: GCA_029168955.1. Taxonomy (NCBI): domain Eukaryota; kingdom Metazoa; phylum Nematoda; class Chromadorea; order Rhabditida; family Cosmocercidae; genus Aplectana; species Aplectana chamaeleonis. Next base: position 1,049,221 of record JAPDOI010000102.1, on the reverse strand, counting down.
ATCTCGTCCGTGCTCCTCCCTCCCTGTGTAGAGAGACCGTGTCCCGTTATTCAACACCTTTCGCTACGCATTTAACATACACACAACTACATGAGAAACACAATGCAGCAAAAGGAAGGGTTGATTCACTCACAATACACAAAAAAGGAAAGACAAAACACAAACGAGTATAAGCGCGCCCCAATCCACCACCGTGTCCCACAGCGAAAATTGGGGCGCGAACAGTTAACATCGATTCCGATCCATACACCCCCCATTCACTTCGCTCTTCTCTCCGCAGGCATCCACCGTGCCCACCCCGTTCCATTTCCTGGCCGTAAGGCCTTCAATAATGTCTGGCCGTGTGGTCCCTCTTTTATTTCCTTGTTGGTTCCTGGCCGTAAGGCCTTCGTCAATAGTGTCTGGCCGTGTGGCCCCATTCTATTTCCGTGAAGGTTCTTGGCCGTAAGGCCTTCATCAATAATGTCGGGCCGTGTGGCCCCATTTCTTCTCCTGGTTAGGCTCCTGGCCGAAAGGCCTTCATCCACAATGTCTGGCCGTGTGGCCCCATGTTATTTCCTTGTAGCATTCCTGGCCGTGTGGCCCCATTCGTTTACTGAGTAGTTTGAATATATATTTTTTTGGTTGACGTTGTTATTGTTATCGCGTTTTTTATTTTATATAAAAGGTTTAATTACCCAAGTTTGAGGTTTTCGAGGCGGTTATAACCGCGTGTTATTGGTGGATTATTGTTTGTTGGCTGGTATTTTGTGCTCGTCCCAGAAGACCCGCGTTGCAGTTTTTTTTTAACTTCCGAGGTGAGTCAAACATAAGCAATACTTGGAGGACGTTCAGCACAAAATTTGGCGCTCTTGTCCCACTAGAGATTCTCACAGACGCGAATTCCCTAGGACAGAATCAAGTAGGGGACACACAACAGGACAGCTATCCAGATGTGGGGATACAAGAGCAAGCAGAGAGTCTCACACCATCAGAGCAACACGAAAATGCAGTAACAAAATACATACATACGCACCACACTCGGGAAAACACAAGATACAGCCTTCGGGGAAGGCCACAGGTCCCGTATCGACCATACAATGAGCACGAGTACGAAGTAAACAGCATACGCATTTCAAACATTCAAGACATGTTTTAGGATGGCTGAACAGCGTCAAAACATTCGGCTGCCAGAATCAGCTATGCGTTTTCTACAGGCTCTGAACGACACTGCGAAAGATCTTTTTGAAGAATCCGAACTGCAGCGCAGACTTAACGTGATATACGATGATATTCCTATCAATATTGACACAATTCACTCTGTACAAGAGTCATGTCGTGAGATTGAGCTCCTAAATTGGGGCACAGACACCCAACCACAGCTTATGAGATCCATCCATAACAAGGTTATACATTCGAAAAGCACGCTCAACATTACCCAGCAAAGAATGCTCGCTGACCTCCAGCTAGCCGACGTCTTAGGGGTATGGTATACTTTTGCGACACACGGTCGCGTCGCTCTGCACAGCGACAGCGACCGCCTCCCGCCCTTTGAATCTGTCGCTGTCGCAGTGCACTGCACAGTGGCTATGGCACATTTGCAGTATGTCAGCCCTCCGCGACACGTCGCTGCGACCCACACGCGACATCTGCTCCTACGACGACCGTTGTCGTTGCTTCGATGCGGTTCCCAACGCGATTTGTGTTAGATTGCATGCCTGTCGCTCATTACAGCGACGAAGTATACCATACCCCGTATGGGAGGTTTATCGCTTACTGATAGCCGCAGGCGGTGCGACTCGAGCCACAAGAAACACATTTATCTCGCGACCAAGAGAAGCACGGTGACCCAACAGTTAAGCACACAATGCCGCGATTCTACGCCGTTAGATCGATAACATCAGTGAACTGTTGACACAGCTGGAACGCATGGACGTACATTACCTCGTCGAAGGCTCACAGGAAAAATCTCTAGCCGACCGTGTAGCGCACATGCAACAACTACTGGAATCAAGAAAATTGGAGGTAAAGCTCAACAGCTTCGAAGACAGACTCGAAAAGATGGAACCGCTGCTACAATCACCACAGCAACTCCTCTACCAGTTCATGAACGCGGTAGACAGCAAGCTGCAGGGATTAGTTAGCCAGCAAGCGCAAGGCTACGAGAAACTCTTCCAGGCGCAAATCAGGACAATGGTCGAACTCAGAACTGCGATCCAGTGCACACCCCAAGAGGACAGAATCACGGAACGTTCGGTACCAACGCCTCCCCCTACGGTTAGCCCGACCGTCCAGAACCCGGCAGTGCCAACGCCTCCTCCTTCGGTCAGCCCGACTGTCCACAAGCCGGCAGTGACAACCCCTCCTTCTGTTAACCCGGCTGCCCAGAAGCCGACGGTTCCAGCGCCTCCTCCTTCGGTTCGCCCGACTGGGCAAGAGCCGTACAACGTCATAGCTGCCTGACGCAGGCTAGACGAACTGTGAGACGTACCGGAACGATGGCTCAAAAGACGTAAGACGCTGTTGTTCGACAGAAGAGACACGCAGATGTGGTGCACACTTTGCTCTTCCGTCGGAGAGCATAACTCGGGCAACTGCTACAGGACCAGATACGCCAGAGATCGTATGGAATTCGTGGAGAACGCGGCGCTCTGCTAGAAGTGTATGAGACTCTGTCCGACTCCGTGCCCCAAGACTGGCAGTGCAAGTACTGCAAGCGGGTAGACCATCATGAAGCACTCTGCACGTTACCGGAGGAGATTCATCAATGCCGTGAAGTGATCGGGAGCTGGGAAAAGTTCCGTCCACAAGACGGACAGCAGGTCAAAAAATCGAAAAACGAATAAGCCCACATCTCAGTCCTCATTATCTCCTGCCATTTGATTTCACCATGTGTAGGTCGCTGGCACAAGGGAGCCCGAGCCTTTGATCTCCAAGCGGCACGCACACTCACACGTCACATACACATCGCACACACTTAGTGGGCCGCAGTGTGTTGAATATGCAATAAATGGTTATTCAACACCTTTCGCATCGCACTGAACATACACACAACTACATGAGAAACACGAAAGAGCAAAAGAAAGGGTTGATTCACGCACAATACACAAAAAATGAAAGACAAAACACAAACGAGTGTAAGCGCGCCCCAATCCACCACCGGGTCGCACAGCGAAAATTGGGGCGCGAACAGTTAGCATCGATTCCAACCCAGCCACCCCCCATTCACTTCGCTCTTCTCTCCGCAGGCATCCACTGTGCCGACCCCGTTCCATTTCCTGGCCGTAAGGCCTTCAATAATGTCTGGCCGTGTGGCCCCTCTTTTATTTCCTTGTAGGTTCCTAACCGTAAGGCCTTCATCAATAGTGTCTGGCCGTGTGGCCCCGTTTTATTTCCGTGTAGGTTGTTGGCCGTAAGGCCGTAGGATTATTGTTTGTTGGCTGGTATTTTGCGCACGTCCCAGAAGACCCGCGTGGCAGTTTTTTTTTAATAGTTCTGAGGTGAATCAAACATAAGCAATACTTGGAGGACGCTCAGCACATGCCGCTCTCAGACGAGTGTTGGATTTCAACGTCTTCACGTCTGCAGAGCTGATTGATCGGCGCAGTACTTGCTGCCAGCCGGTGCCGGCCCCGTTCGTAGTCGATGGCGGTAGGGACGTTTCGCATGCTCGTCCAAGAGAGGCGAACTAGACGGCCGCCTGCCAAGCACGCCTGCTCCATGGGCCGCCATTCTCATTCGCACGCACCTTACAATACAAGTGTGCAAATACATAAAGTCTCGAAGGTTTTTATTCGGGCAGTTCCCACGGTCGTAGATATCTGACTTGGATATGATTCAATGTTCGTCTAATAATTCCACAAATCGCTTTAGAGGTCCGAAAAATGCCTACGGCACGACCGGTCGATGCGCACGTCTACCGCGTGGGCGGAGAGTCACTCGGACAGATTTTACATACATATAACAACTCTTAGTTTCAACTCTTACAATGCTTCCAACATTGCGAAAGGACACGGTTTTGTATTAATATTAAATGTGCACCTTTTGACAACTTGCTGTCGACGCTGACATTTCGCCTTCAATTTCCATCTTCACCATTGTGAGAAGGATCTGAATGAGGACTATTGATGAGTTAAGGATAATTTGGGCCGCGGGAATGGATCTGCTTGTTTAGGCCGTAGGGAAGAAAGGACCATGCAATTGGTCGCAACTGGGATCTCCTTTCTGGTAAGGATCAGCACAGAGTTGTTAGATCGAGGCGAAAATGTCACACTTTTTTCTCCATTTGAGGCGAGAAATTCTGAAGTCTACAAAGGTAATGTAATGAAAATTCACGGACTTTCTCACCAACTGGTGGCACCAAGTCCGTAGCCTGTAGAAATTCTCGCGTAAAAAGGTGAGGACGGAGTACGGGCTGGCGTCGCCGCCAGCCGGCTGGCAGCAGTGACCCTTCGCGGCCGAGTCGCCCCTACAGCGAGATCGATGGCTCACTCGCTCGTTGATTGACGATCGGCGGAGATCATGCACGCGAGGTCAGGGCCTGTGCGTGGAACTCAATCGTTTTTTTCTCAAACAGAGCGAATGACGGTTCCTATATTTAAGCAAACAGCTTCCGAGTTTTTGAGGGGTTGAAGCAATTTCTAGGGAAAACATAATCTCCGATTTTTCAAAGATCGGAACTCCTGTTGGGCGAGATTCTGACATAAGTGCGGAGTTTGCTCCAATTTTTTCAAGGGGTTGGAACCCCGGGTGGGCGAGATTCTGACATGAGTGCCAAGTTTTCCCCGATTTTCAAAGATCGGAACTCCTGGTGGGCGAGATTCCGACATGAGTGCGGAGTTTTCTCCGATTTTTTCAAGGGGTTGGAACTCCGGGTGAGCGAGATTCTGACATGAGCGCCAAGTTTTCCCCGATTTTCCAAGGCTCGGAACTCCTGGTGGGCGAGATTCTGACATTAGTGCGAATATTTGTACACGTTTGCCCACTACTGGAGCTCTAATATCAGTACTGTGTACACTCATATTACTCACAATTATTCATTTAGGATGTCGTCAGCCTTTAAGTTTGAAGAAACCGTTGTTTCCCACGCACAGGCTTTGATCATGCATGCGTGATCTCCTTCGATCGCCAATCAACGAGGAAGGCATCGATCTCGCTGTTGGGGCGACTCGGCCGAGATCGGTCACTGCTGCCAGCCGGTTGGCGCCGCCGCCACCCCGTACTCAGTCCTCCCCCAGCTTCAAAAACGTCAAAATAGGCTCAAAATATAGATGCCTCCGAACCCCTAGAAATCTCCTGTTTCCGTGTAGATCATCTACCATCCCTTCGAGAGAGTATGTAAGGTCTGGAGCAATCTTAAAGGTAGTGGTCGCCATCAAATATGCTTGTCTTATTTTCCTCTCTAAACCCTTTTCTGGGTTTAGAGTAGTAGGACCTACGAGAAAAAAATCGCGAGAAAACCGCTGTTCCGAGCAAAATTTTATGTCTGAACTTTCTTGTCTTTTGATGGTCAACGAGCACACTCCATCGAAGATCTCTAATATCAAGAACATCAGCTGGCTTGAAATTGAAATTCAATCAATGAACATTAACCTTCGGACTGACCTGCTCGAATAGTTACTATGCACTCATCTAGTCAAAAACATTGGCTGAAGTGCTTGCTTTCATCGTTCAACTGTTTTTATTAGTTAAATTTCTGAAAGTTGGGCTCCGCAGAAAAGGTCAAGGATTTGGCATTGCTCCTAAATGTCGTAAAATTGTCTTATTGGATTTGGCTCTCAACTTGATTTTTCAAATGTAGTGAAATTGTCGAATAGATTTGGCTGTGATGATACTATATGCAGATTACATAATCATTAAATGTAGTGAAATTGTTGCAAACGGATTTGGCAGGAGCTCTATGAATTATCACAGTCAAATCACGCGTCAGAAGGGGTTTTCCTTGGAGCGCATATTGAATCGAATGAGAACAGGAATAAACCTAGCAGCAAAACGTTTCTATACAATGCGAACCGTGAAAGCGTTGAGGACACGAAGACATAATCAGTAGCGAGTAAATTGCGTTAGATTTCGTTTTCATGAATTTTATCTCATCGGTGAGGGAAGGTCTGGTACCTGAAAAGGCCACACTGAAAAGGCAGAATAGCCTTTGGAAACCTTAATTCTAGCCCATAAGGCCACGTTTCGTTCAGCATTGTTGACTGAGGATTATTATTTTTTTCTTTTTGTCTTCATTCGCTCGCCAGAGGACCTTCTGACGCATGATTTGACTGTGATAATTGATAGAGCTCCTGCCAAATCCGTTTGCAACAATTTCACTACATTTAATGATTATGTAATCTGCATATAGTATCATCACAGCCAAATCTATTCGACAATTTCACTACATTTGAAAAATCAAGTTGAGAGCCAAATCCAGTAAGACAATTTTACGACATTTAGGAGCAATGCCAAATCCTTGACCTTTTCTGCGGAGCCCAACTTTCAGAAATTTCACAACTTTTTACAAGGGTTTCCCTTCTACAATATCGTCAAGCTCTAAAAGGCAAGTTGTTTTTCTTTGAAACATAGTGGTAGAAATGAAGAAACAGCTGCTAGGATTGCAAGATAATAGTTGCAACGCGGCTTCCTACAGACAAGATACAAGGCATATACTTTTTGAATTTAAAAGTCGAGAAAATGAAGAAATGAGTTTTAAAATGACCCAATTGTACAGGGTTGGCGCACAATCCTAGACGGGGGAGAGGGGGGCACCCACCATTCAAGACAGAAGTGAAATGAACCACCCATTGGTAAGGCTACCAGTCGGAGTATTTTCATGAAGTTTCTATAAAAACAATGATTGATAGCAGTATCAGACATCTTTTATCAGAATTTTTCATCATTTCTATGAGTCTTGGGTGGCCTCACCCCGTCTAGGATAGACCCAGGGTCAGTCGCTCTAGCCAAACTTCACCGGTTCTTGCTGACGTGGCTCGTCTGCGCCGGCCCATATGTCTGATTCGGAACAAGAACGATAGTTAAATACATCGTACGCGCAGAAAACCGTATATTATTTTTTCATGTTTTTGCGTAGCTTGGCCCCTCTAGTGAACGAAAATGTTGAAGGGGCCCATGAAAAACCTTCATTCTTCTTTCAACTCCCTTTTTCATTAAAGAAAAGTCAATCGGAACACATTGTAAATACGAATTTGAATTTCGCGCCAAAATCATTTTCAGAGTTTTTTTGCATGTGGAGTTCGTGCCGTAACTATTTTTCCTGTTGTCTTACGGTCGCACCAACATTCTAGGAAAAAGTGCTAGAATGTTGGTGAGAATTGGTGGCGGATATTAATCTTTGACGCCTTCCAACCTCATCGTCCAACATTTTTGACGCGCCAAAGTTTACCAGTGTGGTCTACCGGGCTCAATCATAAAATTGAGCCTGAAAAATGGAAATTGATTTCCAGCACGAACGATAGTTAAGTGCGCTAGAATAGGACTACCGTAACCTTAGGAATGATGTTATTCGGCTCTCTTAAACAAATTTGATGATACCCAATTGATCAATGATAAAGATAAAAGAAGTGAAGAGCGGTGTGTCACAGTCCTCCTCCAGAGTTCAGCAGTTGAGGATCTGCCTGGACTACAAGCAGAAAAACAACACCAGCGGTAGTGAAGATGTAGCGAATTCGGAGTCAGAACTTAGAAAATTTTAGAGCCAACTCGAGTGAGATTACAATAGCCTTGTTCTGGCGCAATTGCCTATCGCTCTTGTTGATTCGGAGGCATGACTTGCATACGGTGTCCTGGACATTAAACGGAGGTCCTGCGCACGTCCTTTGATGTTCTGCACACTCCTACTAAGGTCCTGCACACGTTCCATGATGTCCTGCACTCTCCTACTGAGATCCTGCACACATTCTTCGACGTCCTGCACACCCCTTCTGGGGTACTGCACACGTCCCATGATGTCCTGCCAACTTCTACTACGGTCCTGCACACGTACAATGATGTCCTGCACACTCCTACTGAGGTCCTGCACAGGTCCCATGGTGTCCTGCACACTCCTACTAAGGTCTTGCACACGATCCATGATGTCCTGCACACCCCTACTGAGGTCCTGCACAGGTCCCATGATGTCCTGCACACCCCTTCTGGGGTCCTGCACACGTCCCATGATGTCCTGCCCACTTCTACTACGGTCCTGCACACGTACAATGATGTCCTGCACACCCCTACTGAGGTCCTGCACAGGTCCCATGGTGTCCTGCACACTCCTACTAAGGTCTTGCAGACGATCCATAATGTCCTGCACACCCCTACTGAGGTCCTGCACAGGTCCCATGATGTCCTGCACACCCCTTCTGGGGTCCTGCACACGTCCCATGATGTCCTGCCCACTTATACTACGGTCCTGCACACATACAATGATGTCCTGCACACTCCTACTGAGGTCCTGCACAGGTCCCATGGTGTCCTGCACACTCCTACTAAGGTCTTGCACACGATCCATGATGTCCTGCACACTCCTACTGAGGTCCTGCACAGGTCCCATGATGTCCTGCACACCCCTTCTGGGGTACTGCACACGTCCCATGATGTCCTGCCCACTTCTACTACGGTCCTGCACACGTACAATGATGTCCTGCACACTCCTACTGAGGTCCTGCATAGGTCCCATGGTGTCCTGCACACTCCTACTAAGGTCTTGCACACGATCCATGATGTCCTGCACACTCCTACTAAGGTCCTGCGCACATTCAACGACGTCCTGCACACCCCTACTGGGGTCCTGCACACGTCCCATGATGTCCTGTCCACTCCTACTACGGTCCTGCACACGTTCCATGATGTCCTGCACACTCCTACTGAGGTCCTGCACAGGTCCCATGATGTCCTGCACACTCCTACTAAGGTCTTGCACACGTTCCATGATGTCCTGCACACTCCTACTGAGGTCCCGCACACATTCAACGACGTCCTGCACACTCCTACTGAGGTCCTGCACAGGTCCCATGGTGTCCTGCACACTCCTACTAAGGTCTTGCACACGATCCATGATGTCCTGCACACTCCTACTGAGGTCCTGCACAGGTCCCATGATGTCCTGCACACTCCTACTGAGGTCCTGCATAGGTCCCATGATGTCCTGCACACTCCTACTAAGGTCTTGCACACGTTTCATGATGTCCTGCACACTTCTACTGAGGTCCTGCACAGGTCCCATGATGTCCTGCACACTCCTACTGAGGTCCTGCACAGGTCCCATGATGTCCTGCACACTCCTACTAAGGTCTTGCACACGTTCCATGATGTCCTGCACACTCCTACTGAGGTCCCGCACACATTCTACGACGTCCTGCACACCCCTTCTGGGGTCCTGCACACGTCCCATGATGTCCTGCCCACTTATACTACGGTCCTGCACACGTTCCATGATGTCCTGCACACTCCTACTGAGGTCCTGCACAGGTCCCACGTGTCCTGTACACTCCTACTAAGGTCTTGCACACGATCCATGATGTCCTGCACACTCCTACTGAGGTCCCGCACACATTCTACGACGTCCTGCACACCCCTACTGGGGTCCTGCACACGTCCCATGATGTCCTGTCCACTCCTACTACGGTCCTGCACACGTTCCATGATGTCCTGCACACTTCTACTGAGGTCCTGCACAGGTCCCATGATGTCCTGCACACTCCTACTAAGGTCTTGCACACGTTCCATGATGTCCTGCACACTCCTACTAACATCCTGCGCACATTCAACGACGTACTGCACACCCCTACTGGGGTCCTGCACACGTCCCATGATGTCCTGTCCACTCCTACTACGGTCCTGCACACGTTCCATGATGTCCTGCATACTCCTACTGAGGTCCTGCACAGGTCCCATGATGTCCTGCACACTCCTACTAAGGTCTTGCACACGTTCCATGATGTCCTGCACACTCCTACTGAGGTCCCGCACACATTCTACGACGTCCTGCACACCCCTACTGGGGTCCTGCACACGTCCCATGATGTCCTGTCCACTCCTAATACGGTCCTGCACACGTTCCATAATGTCCTGCACACTCCTACTGAGGTCCTGCACAGGTCCCATGATGTCCTGCACACTCCTACTAAGGTCTTGCACACGATCCATGATGTCCTGCACACTCCTACTGAGGTCCTGCACAGGTCCCATGATGTCCTGCACACTCCTACTGAGGTCCTGCACAGGTCCCATGATGTCCTGCACACTCTTACTAAGGTCTTGCACACGTTCCATGATGTCCTGCACACTCCTACTGAGGTCCTGCATAGGTCCCATGATGTCCTGCACACTCCTACTAAGGTCTTGCACACGTTTCATGATGTCCTGCACACTTCTACTGAGGTCCTGCACAGGTCCCATGATGTCCTGCACACTCCTACTGAGGTCCTGCACAGGTCCCATGATGTCCTGCACACTCCTACTAAGGTCTTGCACACGTTCCATGATGTCCTGCACACTCCTACTGAGGTCCCGCACACATTCTACGACGTCCTGCACACCCCTTCTGGGGTCCTGCACACGTCCCATGATGTCCTGCCCACTTATACTACGGTCCTGCACACGTTCCATGATGTCCTGCACACTCCTACTGAGGTCCTGCACAGGTCCCATGATGTCCTGCACACTCCTACTAAGGTCTTGCACACGATCCATGATGTCCTGCACACTCCTACTGAGGTCCCGCACACATTCTACGACGTCCTGCACACCCCTACTGGGGTCCTGCACACGTCCCATGATGTCCTGTCCACTCCTACTACGGTCCTGCACACGTTCCATGATGTCCTGCACACTTCTACTGAGGTCCTGCACAGGTTCCATGATGTCCTGCACACTCCTACTAAGGTCTTGCACACGTTCCATGATGTCCTGCACACCCCTACTGAGGTCCTGCACAGGTCCCATGATGTCCTGCACACCCCTTCTGGGGTCCTGCACACGTCCCATGATGTCCTGCCCACTTTTACTACGGTCCTGCACACGTACAATGATGTCCTGCACACCCCTACTGAGGTCCTGCACAGGTCCCATGGTGTCCTGCACACTCCTACTAAGGTCTTGCAGACGATCCATAATGTCCTGCACACCCCTTCTGGGGTCCTGCACACGTCCCATGATGTCCTGCCCACTTATACTACGGTCCTCCACACGATCCATGATGTCCTGCACACTCCTACTGAGGTCCTGCACAGGTCCCATGATGTCCTGCACACTCCTACTAAGGTCTTGCACACGATCCATGATGTCCTGCACACTCCTACTGAGGTCCCGCACACATTCTACGACGTCCTGCACACCCCTACTGGGGTCCTGCACACGTCCCATGATGTCCTGTCCACTCCTACTACGGTCCTGCACACGTCCCATGATGTCCTGTCCACTCCTACTACGGTCCTGCACACGTTCCATGATGTCCTGCACACTTCTACTGAGGTCCTGCACAGGTTCCATGATGTCCTGCACACTCCTACTAAGGTCTTGCACACGTTCCATGATGTCCTGCACACCCCTACTGAGGTCCTGCACAGGTCCCATGATGTCCTGCACACCCCTTCTGGGGTCCTGCACACGTCCCATGATGTCCTGCCCACTTTTACTACGGTCCTGCACACGTACAATGATGTCCTGCACACCCCTACTGAGGTCCTGCACAGGTCCCATGGTGTCCTGCACACTCCTACTAAGGTCTTGCAGACGATCCATAATGTCCTGCACACCCCTACTGAGGTCCTGCACAGGTCCCATGATGTCCTGCACACCCCTTCTGGGGTCCTGCACACGTCCCATGATGTCCTGCCCACTTATACTACGGTCCTGCACACGTACAATGATGTCCTGCACACTCCTACTGAGGTCCTGCACAGGTCCCATGGTGTCCTGCACACTCCTACTAAGGTCTTGCACACGATCCATGATGTCCTGCACACTTCTACTGAGGTCCTGCACAGGTCCCATGATGTCCTGCACACCCCTTCTGGGGTACTGCACACGTCCCATGATGTCCTGCCCACTTCTACTACGGTCCTGCACACGTACAATGATGTCCTGCACACTCCTACTGAGGTCCTGCACAGGTCCCATGGTGTCCTGCACACTCCTACTAAGGTCTTGCACACGATCCATGATGTCCTGCACACTTCTACTGAGGTCCTGCACAGGTTCCATGATGTCCTGCACACTCCTACTAAGGTCTTGCACACGTTCCATGATGTCCTGCACACCCCCTTGGCTGAGGTCCTGCACAGGTCCCATGATGTCCTGCACACCCCTTCTGGGGTCCTGCACACGTCCCATGATGTCCTGCCCACTTTTACTACGGTCCTGCACACGTACAATGATGTCCTGCACACCCCTACTGAGGTCCTGCACAGGTCCCATGGTGTCCTGCACACTCCTACTAAGGTCTTGCAGACGATCCATAATGTCCTGCACACCCCTACTGAGGTCCTGCACAGGTCCCATGATGTCCTGCACACCCCTTCTGGGGTCCTGCACACGTCCCATGATGTCCTGCCCACTTATACTACGGTCCTGCACACGTACAATGATGTCCTGCACACTCCTACTGAGGTCCTGCACAGGTCCCATGGTGTCCTGCACACTCCTACTAAGGTCTTGCACACGATCCATGATGTCCTGCACACTTCTACTGAGGTCCTGCACAGGTCCCATGATGTCCTGCACACCCCTTCTGGGGTACTGCACACGTCCCATGATGTCCTGCCCACTTCTACTACGGTCCTGCACACGTACAATGATGTCCTGCACACTCCTACTGAGGTCCTGCACAGGTCCCATGGTGTCCTGCACACTCCTACTAAGGTCTTGCACACGATCCATGATGTCCTGCACACTTCTACTGAGGTCCTGCACAGGTTCCATGATGTCCTGCACACTCCTACTAAGGTCTTGCACACGTTCCATGATGTCCTGCACACCCCTACTGAGGTCCTGCACAGGTCCCATGATGTCCTGCACACCCCTTCTGGGGTCCTGCACACGTCCCATGATGTCCTGCCCACTTTTACTACGGTCCTGCACACGTTCCATGATGTCCTGCACACCCCTACTGAGGTCCTGCACAGGTCCCATGGTGTCCTGCACACTCCTACTAAGGTCTTGCAAACGATCCATGATGTCCTGCACACCCCTACTGAGGTCCTGCACAGGTCCCATGATGTCCTGCACACCCCTTCTGGGGTCCTGCACACGTCCCATGATGTCCTGCCCACTTATACTACGGTCCTGCACACGTACAATGATGTCCTGCACACTCCTACTGAGGTCCTGCACAGGTCCCATGGTGTCCTGCACACTCCTACTAAGGTCTTGCACACGATCCATGATGTCCTGCACACTCCTACTGAGGTCCTGCACAGGTCCCATGATGTCCTGCACACCCCTTCTGGGGTACTGCACACGTCCCATGATGTCCTGCCCACTTCTACTACGGTCCTGCACACGTACAATGATGTCCTGCACACTCCTACTGAGGTCCTGCACAGGTCCCATGGTGTCCTGCACACTCCTACTAAGGTCTTGCACACGATCCATGATGTCCTGCACACTCCTACTAAGGTCCTGCGCACATTCAACGACGTCCTGCACACCCCTACTGGGGTCCTGCACACGTCCCATGATGTCCTGTCCACTCCTACTACGGTCCTGCACACGTTCCATGATGTCCTGCACACTCCTACTGAGGTCCTGCACAGGTCCCATGATGTCCTGCACACTCCTACTAAGGTCTTGCACACGTTCCATGATGTCCTGCACACTCCTACTGAGGTCCTGCACACATTCTACGACGTCCTGCACACTCCTACTGAGGTCCTGCACAGGTCCCATGATGTCCTGCACACTCCTACTGAGGTCCTGCACAGGTCCCATGATGTCCTGCACACTCCTACTAAGGTCTTGCACACGTTTCATGATGTCCTGCACACTCCTACTGAGGTCCTGCACAGGTCCCATGATGTCCTGCACACTCCTACTGAGGTCCTGCACAGGTCCCATGATGTCCTGCACACTCCTACTAAGGCCTTGCACACGTTCCATGATGTCCTGCACACTCCTACTGAGGTCCCGCACACATTCTACGACGTCCTGCACACCCCTTCTGGGGTCCTGCACACGTCCCATGATGTCCTGCCCACTTATACTACGGTCCTGCACACGTTCCATGATGTCCTGCACACTCCTACTGAGGTCCTGCACAGGTCCCATGATGTCCTGCACACTCCTACTAAGGTCTTGCACACGATCCATGATGTCCTGCACACTCCTACTGAGGTCCCGCACACATTCTACGACGTCCTGCACACCCCTACTGGGGTCCTGCACACGTCCCATGATGTCCTGTCCACTCCTACTACGGTCCTGCACACGTTCCATGATGTCCTGCACACTTCTACTGAGGTCCTGCACAGGTCCCATGATGTCCTGCACACTCCTACTAAGGTCTTGCACACGTTCCATGATGTCCTGCACACTCCTACTAACATCCTGCGCACATTCAACGACGTCCTGCACACCCCTACTGGGGTCCTGCACACGTCCCATGATGTCCTGTCCACTCCTACTACGGTCCTGCACACGTTCCATGATGTCCTGCATACTCCTACTGAGGTCCTGCACAGGTCCCATGATGTCCTGCACACTCCTACTAAGGTCTTGCACACGTTCCATGATGTCCTGCACACTCCTACTGAGGTCCCGCACACTCCTACTGAGGTCCTGCACACCCCTACTGGGGTCCTGCACACGTCACATGATGTCCTGTCCACTCCTAATACGGTACTGCACACGTTCCATGATGTCCTGCACACTCCTACTGAGGTCCTGCACAGGTCCCATGATGTCCTGCACACTCCTACTAAGGTCTTGCACACGATCCATGATGTCCTGCACACTCCTACTGAGGTCCTGCACAGGTCCCATGATGTCCTGCACACTCCTACTGAGGTCCTGCACAGGTCCCATGATGTCCTGCACACTCCTACTAAGGTCTTGCACACGTTCCATGATGTCCTGCACACTCCTACTGAGGTCCTGCACAGGTCCCATGATGTCCTGCACACTCCTACTAAGGTCTTGCACACGTTTCATGATGTCCTGCACACTCCCTACTGAGGTCCTGCACAGGTCCCATGATGTCCTGCACACTTCCTACTGGAGGTCCTGCACAGGTCCCATGATGTCCTGCACACTCCTACTAAGGTCTTGCACACGTTCCATGATGTCCTGCACACTCCTACTAAGGTCTTGCACACGTTCCATGATGTCCTGCACACTCCTACTGAGGTCCCGCACACATTCTACGACGTCCTGCACACCCCTTCTGGGGTCCTGCACACGTCCCATGATGTCCTGCCCACTTATACTACGGTCCTGCACACGTTCCATGATGTCCTGCACACTCCTGAGGTCCTGCACAGGTCCCATGATGTCCTGCGCACTCCTACTAAGGTCTTGCACACGATCCATGATGTCCTGCACACTCCTACTGAGGTCCCGCACACATTCTACGACGTCCTGCACACCCCTACTGGGGTCCTGCACACGTCCCATGATGTCCTGTCCACTCCTACTACGGTCCTGCACACGTTCCATGATGTCCTGCACACTCCTACTGAGGTCCTGCACAGGTCCCATGATGTCCTGCACACTCCTACTAAGGTCTTGCACACGTTCCATGATGTCCTGCACACTCCTACTGAGGTCCCGCACACATTCTACGACGTCCTGCACACCCCTACTGGGGTCCTGCACACGTCCCATGATGTCCTGTCCACTCCTAATACGGTCCTGCACACGTTCCATGATGTCCTGCACACTTCCTACTGAGGTCCTGCACAGGTCCCATGATGTCCTGCACACTCCTACTAAGGTCTTGCACACGTTCCATGATGTCCTGCACACTCCTACTGAGGTCCTGCACAGGTCCCATGATGTCCTGCACACTCCTACTAAGGTCTTGCACACGTTCCATGATGTCCTGCACACTCCTACTGAGGTCCTGCACACATTCTACGACGTCCTGCACACCCCTACTGGGGTCCTGCACACGTCACATGATGTCCTGTCCACTCCTACTATGGTCCTGCACACGTTCCATGATGTCCTGCACACTCCTACTGAGGTCCTGCACAGGTCCCATGATGTCCTGCACGCTCCTACACACCCCCACTGGGGTCCTGCACACGTCCCATGATGTCCTGTCCACTCCTACTACGGTCCTGCGCACGTTCCATGATGTCCTGCACACTCCTACTGAGGTCCTGCACAGGTCCCATGATGTCCTGCACACTCCTACTAAGGTCTTGCACACGTTCCATGATGTCCTGCACACTCCTACTGAGGTTCTGCACACCCCTACTGGGATCCTGCACACGTTCCATGATGTCCTGCACACTCCTACTAAGGTCTTGCACACGTTCCATGATGTCCTGCACACTCCTACTGAGGTCCTGCACAGGTCCCATGATGTCCTGCACACTCCTACTGAGGTTCTGCACACCCCTACTGGGATCCTGCACACGTTCCATGATGTCCTGCACACTCCTACTAAGGTCTTGCACACGTTCCATGATGTCCTGCACACTCCTACTGAGGTCCTGCACAGGTCCCATGATGTCCTGCACACTCCTACTAAGGTCTTGCACACGTTCCACGATGTCCTGCACACTCCTTCTGAGGTCCTGAACAGGTCCCATGATGTCCTGCACACTTCTACTAAGGTCCTGCACACGTTCGATGATGTCCTGCATACTCCTACTGAGGCCCTGTATACATTCTACGGTGTCCTGCACACCCCTACTGAGGTCTCACATAGTCAACCGACACTTCAGCACGCCCTGCGACGCCTTCTTATCGATGGTGCGCTTTGAACGAATACGCGCCGCGGTCAAGTACATCAACCCGCACAGCGTCCTCTTCCGAGCCGGACGTTCAAAGTACACCACCCTGGAGAGCAAAGTGTTTATATGGATGGAGTCTAAGAAAACAATGACTGATAACGAAAAACCCACCATTTTCATAAACTATTCTTGAGAGGCCGGTTTCCGAGTTTCAAACGCCCGTTAGGGGCCCAGAAGTCATTATGGTGAGTTCTGACAATTATTTTCGTCATTCCCGTGGCCGATTACCTCTAGTCACAAATTTTCGAGCGATTTGGTCCACGCCTTCCAAAAAAATGGTTTTCGACGGACGGAGGTGGAGGCGGAGGCGGTGGTGGAGAACGTTTTTGCGTACTTTGAAAGGTCATAACTTTAGAAAGCGGGGACCAGTTGGGATGAAAAGTTGCACACATATGTAATTTCTTACAGCGCGTCGAATAGTGTACAGCTCATACCTCTGTTGACGGTATGAATAGGTGATCTCATTGTAGGGCATCCGCGCGGGAAGAGATCAAAGCCAAATCCTGGTGAGCGCTTCGCGCTCACCACAATTTGCATTCATTTCCTCCTCTAAACGTCGATGGTTTTTGACTGCTCGGCATGTGACTGCGATATTTTTGGGCGGCGCTGTGCACGTGTGCACGAACTGGCATCTTCTGGCCCTATTAACACTAATTCTAGCCCGTTTTTCACCGCGCTACCTCCATATGTAGTTTTTCAGCTGTTTTCGATCTAGGCTGATTTTTGTAGTTTTTTTTGATAACGTTTTTTTATTGTGACCACTTCCTTTGAAGAGCTCTTCATTTCGCAGTTCACCAGGTACGAGCGCGTCTTCTTGTGTGGACATGGTGATCAAGAATCATATCTCGTCATGATTCACGGCTGCAATTGGTCGCCGATCATATTCGAGAGCTTCATAGGAATGCCCCAGAGTTTACTTACAGCAGGGATAAGTGTGAGAAGAGCTCTAAAACAGTATAATTTACGGCGTTTTACAAGGATCCTTAAAATATTTCAGGTTCAAAAAAAGATAAGTACGAATTGTGGTGCGCGCGAAGCACGCACCAGATTTGGCTTTAACTCGCCCATGCGCAACTCTGCGATTCCGTAATCAGCGTTCAGATTAACTGTGAAAGTGCGGTTTTTCCTTCATTGGAAAGAGCGTAAAAAGTTGGTATACGTACCAAAAAAATGGTTTGGAATGGTTTCTTGGCACTAGAGAAAAGTGGAGAAAACCACGTGATTTTCGTCGAAAAACTGTTAATCTCCTTTTTTTTCACGATCTTGTGCTACCAGTTAAAATTGAGCTAGGAAGCTAATTTTTTGGCAGGAGGCTGAAAATGGATGCACCTAGCTCTATTCAATTTTGGAGTTTAAAGCTCAATTTTAGCGGACCCTCAAAATTGAGGGTCAAGACGGGGAAAAACATGTAAACATGTTATTGAAAACCATCCGACGTTCACTGAGCTTTGAAAATGAACTAATGAAAATCAACACAGCTTTCCGGCCGGCCAGGCTTCCGGCCAATATTGTTCTCTCTTTGAGACGGTTGGTGCAAATAGGATTTGAGAAGTGCGCAGGACGCCGCAGAAAGTGTGCGGGCTCCCAATGGGAGTGGGCAGAACGCCGTAGAAAGCGTGCGGGCTCCCAATGGGAATGCGCAGGACGCCGTAAAAAGTGTGTGGGCCCCCAATGGGAGTGCGCAGGACGCCGTAAAAAGTGTGCATGCCCAAAGTGGAAGTGCGCAGGACGCCGTAGAAAGTGTGTATGACCATAGTGGGAGTGCAAAGGACGCCGTAGAAAGTGTGCGGTATCCCAGTGAGAGTGCGCAGGACGCCGTATGAAATGTACGGGGTCCCAGCGGCAGTGCGCAGGACGCCGCAGAAAGTGTGCGGGCCCCCAGTGGGAATGCGCAGGACGCCGTAGAAAGTGTGCGACACCCCACTGGAAGTGCGCATGAAGCCGCAAAACGTGTACGGGTCTCAGTAGGGAAACGAGGGTCGTTTTTTATGGTTGAGGGTCACAATTTTTAGGAGTTATAGTTTACAGCAGTGGAAGTAGGACCTGGTGAGGTTGCGGAATCTTCCTAACATACTGTAGTCTGATTGTGTAATCACTCTTATTTCCGAAATAACTGAGATTGGTCGGTGAGTTTTTGCTCACTCTCAAATTTTCACCTGTTTTCATAGCTTCAGCAGATGTAGTCATATAGGTGAAAACAGACTCACCGATCTATCACCGCTATTTCGGAAAAATGAGTGATACCACTAACAAACTACCGTATGTTATGACGAGTCCGCAACCTAACCAGGTCCTACTTCCTTTGCTGTTGACTATATGGTTCTCAGACAACACCGATTCGTACCGGTTTCATTATTTACGCAAGGCAGAAGCTGTCATAAGAGGTTTGTCTCTCCAAAATGGGAATCGCTAAACAAAAATCAGGTCAAAAAGGGAACTTTTGGGAAAAATATATGAAATTTTCAAAAGTTTAGCTTCCTGGCAAAAGTAATGATTTGGCAATGTTATAATTTCAAGAAATCAAGAAGCTGAAAATTTAAAAAAAACGTCTTGAAATAACTTTAAAAATGATTTGGCGCAAAATAACCAGGAGTAATGAAAACACTGGGAAATGTAATGAAATGATTAAAATCGGATTTGGCGGTCAGTCATAGGCCAACTTTTTATAAGTAGTGAGAGACGAGGTATAGGATTTTACAAGCTTCTCCGTTAAACTTATCAAAGCTAAATCAAGCGCGTAACGGAAACCGTAAAACATTTCATTGAAGCTGTAATACGGAGATCAGGTTGGGTCAAACAATGTAAACGTAACGCTCAAATCCGATGCGTGCTTGATTTAGCTTTGATAAGTTTAACGGAGAAGCTTGTATAGTGGAGTCCACCAAGAATGTCTCATTTACTTATCAATGAGAAGCGGTCGATTGAAGATCAATGGACATGAAACTCATTTCAGCACAACCGCTCTCGCTGAATCGGTATGGAGCGTGCTGGTATGAGATTCATGCACATTGATCCCCAGCCGACCGCTTCTTATTGATAAGTAAATGAGGCACTCTTAGTGAACTCCACTATAAAATCCTATACCTCGTCTCTCACAACTTATAAAAAGTTGGCCTATGACTGACCGCCAAATCCGATTTTAATCATTTCACTACATTTCCCAGTTTTTTCATTACTCCTGGTTATTTTGCGCAAAATCATTTTTAAAGTTATTTCAGGACGTTTTTTTTTAATTTTTCAGTTTCTTGGTTTCTTGAAATTATAACATTGCCAAATCATTACTTTTGCCAGGAAGCTAAACTTTTAGAAATAGACTTTTAAAAAAGATGATGAAATAGGAGGAAAGCGTCGCCACTTGCATTCTGACGCGAGGGCAAGAGGGGAGGTACTGTATAGAACGTTCAACATATATAGTCCAGTGAACTGCGTGTTTGTGTTCTACGGCGAGTAAGCGATGGTGACTAAACGTGGCCTCTGTTGGTACATGAGTCGCACGCGGCGGAAAACCCGCAGCCGTTCACGACGTCGCTCAAGCGCTGGGCGCATAGCACTTATTCTACCAAATTGCTCCTAGGCGCCTCCCATTCTGTGTGATCGGCCAACAAGCCGACCTCAACTGTCGTGAACGAGTACGAAGTCGCGAATGGAGGTGCGGGCCACCCACACGCAGCGAATTTATTGAACTAGAAATGCTGAAAAGAGCATACGTACGTATAAATTGACGGAATTGTTCTTCATTTTCGTCGAGGTGGGTTGCCTTAAAAATAAATGACCTGTAGCCAGCCATTCATCGCATTTTTTATCCACATGCGTTTGGACTCAGATTTCAAGATCTCAAGTCTAAATTCATCACATCCGTCTAATGAAAAAGCGAGCAGGAGTCCTGCGTACCTTCCAGCACCACATTTTTGTTATAAAATGATTGTAATAAGCGGTAAGAAATCCGCAGTACGACCGCGCGCTTTCGGCAAAGTTCGACATGCAAAAGATCTTTACAGATGATCCAGTATTTTTATACATATATGTACATCGACGCACCTTATGTCCATCCCTCGCGACGATCTCCCAGTCGCAATGCACGTCTTTGTTGTACTTGATAGGATAGTTGGGTGACATTATATAGCCTGTTGGCGTACTTGCACTAGCCCTAATCCGTCGACCACATCTATACGCCCCTTCACCACGTGGTTCCTTGGTTTCTAAATGCAAGATTACTTCAGGGTTGAATGAAGATTCACCAATGAAGAGGAGAGGTTTTACACTCTTCCTTGGATGTTTGAGCCTATTAAAGAAAGACAAAATTCAAGTCTGATAATTTATTTAAGTAACTACCATGAGTTGGAATATCCTCCTTGTTAGCTGGCCTAATTTCGTAGAGTGCTTTAAAGCCATTCCCACTTCCTGTTGAATCCGAGCTAAAAACAACTCGCATCGCGTGTGCACCGAAGGCAGACACTGTCGGTCCGGGAAATGTGTCGGAACAATATCGTTCTGAAAAAAATCCGATTAAGAAACTACATAAATCAACTGACGCTAGAATAAAGATTCGCATGCTCCTGTCCATGGAATTTAGTTTTTTTTTCTCTCGATTTTCTCTTAGAATTTCAATAACGTGAAAATTATTCTTTCCGAGAACTCATATCAGTTATACTATATCCCAACTATGTAACTGAGTCTTCGACGTTGCATTGCAATTTTGTTGGCAAGGTACGTTAGTACTTAGTCCGCCGTGGACCTGGTATCGGAGCGGAGGTTAGAGACAGTGTCTCGAATGATGTGAATTACGACGTTTAATAGAGGGTACATTCAGAATGGCGCACAATTTTCCTTTGCGCAATGTCCATCGCGTCGCCTTGCAATGTAAGGCCGGGATCATACTTCTCGCGACCAGAGACGGCGACAATGCATATTAGGCATATTGATTTTTGGTCGATATTGATGATGAACATTGCGTCGCGTCGCTCGTCGCTGGAAGTATGATCCCGGCCTAAAGCGACGCGATGGACGTCGCGCGATGGTAAACCTTTGCTGTTTTTTTTTCAGTATTTTTCCAGTAACGCAACGAAATATAACATTGAAAGCGACAAAATAGGCGTATCTAGGATCACTTGCACTTAAACGAACACGAAAAAAACGACTTAAACGAACTGTTGGTATCGCTACAGGGAAATTTTCGTTTTTTTTTTGAGAAATCGCATACGTACGCAATTGCGCCTAGTCTCCCAGCGTTCATCTGAATACCTGCGCGACGCGATTTTTGCGTCGCACTGACGTGTGCCATCGCTTTGCCCAGCTAAAACTCCGAAAGCCGCCTTACCCAAGCCGCTTCGCCGAGTCGAAGCAGACCGCGAATCTCACTCTAATACGTCTTAAGATCGTGAAGATTCTTAAAGGCAGCAGACACGCTCGAAAAAGTTGTTGAGATAACTACGTTTCCGAAGTCGCATGGCTCCCGGTAGACTGCTCACGCCGTTGGAAGCTTCAAAAACGAGTCAAAACTACTAAATTTGTGCAACGCAAATCGAAAAATTTCTGCAACTCCACCCCTGACCTTCTGCAACCCCGCCCCAAAATACAAACTCGTCCAGACTGATAGTACTAATACGGTCACTTTGGCTGGTTTTCAATGCTTCCAACGAGGTGTTCCAGTACAGACTGTAAGAGTATATCGGCTTCTCTATCTCAACCGTTTTGTTGCCAATATTCGCTGTTTCAACCGCGCGCCGTAAAACTCGTCCACTTTCACCTGATAACAAAATAACCGTTATTCCTCTATTCTCACACAGTTTTCGTCCGTTTTTTCGTCAGTTCCCGATACAACCAGCTCCAAACCTTTGATTTATGTCATAAAATCGATACCATTTTTGAGTGTGTCTGCTGCCTTTAAAGGGGTTCATTCGTAACAAAAACCCTGGGTTAATAAACCCACTAAATTGATTTGCCGTGGAGTTCGCGGTCGGTTACGAAATTAGCCGTGGGATAAGCGGTCTCTTAAGTGTTAAGAAAGGTTGTTTTACTACCTAAATAATTTTGATTTATTTCGAAGCCACTGATATGGTTCGTATCATTCAGTCAGAAAGCCGCGACGCTACTGTGCGGTAAAAGTGGCACGCGAGAAAAAGAAGCGATGGTGGGCATCAGTCGAATAATTTTTTTGTGCTCATTTGTCGAGTGCGGCTTCGCACAGACCTAATTATGCTTATTCCTCATACCACTTCGCTCGAGTTAAGTGTTAGAGAGAACACCAGGAAACATTTTGAATCCTCCCAATAGATTATCGATCTTAAAAGCTCAGGATATTCAGAACCAATCAAAAATGGTGATCGTTTTTATGACACCGTGTAAGTACAGTTCACGTAACAAATTTAGTCTGGCGATTGGACGGGGTTGCGACGGTAGATCGCTGCGCGCGATTGAAACCCCGTTGGCTGAATATGTCGCTAACACCGCACGACCAGCCTCCTGGTTCATGCGTCAGACTAAATATATTACGAGTACCATACCTTGTAACGCGAGCCGTTCCTCCGCGCCATCCTGGAACACATCGTAGATTTCTAGCCAGTCTTTGCACCTGAAAGCAGCGCCGTAAGTGGTGAGAACAGCACGCAGACTGTTTCAGCTATCCTTATCTATTATCTTCACAAATGTTGGCAGGTGAATCAAACCACTACGTTTTCTTGACATCGCATCTGCTTTTTTCTGAATAACTCTCGGAAATAACTTTCTAAACAGATGACTCAGGATTGAACCGATAAATTGTGTAGGAATGTCACTCTTATGAATTATGCATATTATTGGAATATTCCAAGCCATAGACCCTGAATTTTTCAGACTACTGTCGAATCGATACTATACAGCGTGCGATTTTGAAAAAAAGTCTGATTCTGAAACACCTATCGTCGATCACTGCTCGAGAGATCGCCGCGTCGAACACATGGGGCACGCACGCAAGCGAGAAGGTAGTGATAGGATCATTACCTTCTCGCTCGCGTGCGTGCCACATGTGCTCGACGCGGCGCTCTCTCGACCAGTGATCCACCATAGCTACTCGAAAAGGGCGTAATCGATATCAGGAATGCACTGCTGCCGAGATGTCGTAGGTTCGTGCCGTGGCAAGGTGGAGGAAAGAAGACCACCTCCGTGCAAACCGACATCATCCCCTCCGCGTGGAGGGTTTTTGTCATGGGAGAGATGCTGGCTGGCTGCGGCTCTCCTAAGGATTCTACTACAAAAGGCCGGCATCGAGAAGAATCCAGGACCCGCTCAGGAGTACCTATGCGCCACATGCAGCGAGAAGGTCGCCTGGAATGGGATAAGTGTCCAATGTTTTGGATGTCAGAGGTTGGTGCATCTCTCCTGTTCGGGCCTCAGTTCTGTGAGGCATCACGATCCTTCCTTCCGTTGTGTTCTGTGCTCTGCCCCCAGTAACTCTGATTCCTCATTTACCAACTGCCTTCTCTCTATTGTTCATATTAACCTCAATGGCCTTCGTGCTAAGTTGTCTGATTTCTCTCTTTTTGCCCGTACTCATCATCCTGATGTCATAATGGTTCAGGAAACCAAGCTTTCTCCTTCTACTACGGCTCGTCACCCTAACATTCCTGGCTACACTGCTTGTCATGCTCCATGGTCAGCTCACGGCGGAGGAGTTTCCACTTTAGTATTATCTAATATACCCTCTCATATCATACCAAACACCCCATCAGACGGTACTCTTGGGTACCTACCTATCCATCTCCTTCTTAAAACACCTATATCTCTTTTTAATATCTATATCCCTCCTACCACGTCCCGTCCCCAATCTTATGACCCTATTCCCTCACTCAAACAGTTGTACGACTGCTCACTTTTACCCTCTGTTGTCTTCGCAGGCGATTTCAATGCTCATACATTTTGCGCTCGTCGCTTGACACTGACGCTAGAGGAGAAGACGTCGAAGAATGGGCGGAGGAGTGCGATCTGGTCATTCTCAACGATGATCAACCCACTCGTCTCCCGGTCAACGGCCGATCCTCTAGTCCAGACATCTCTCTTGCATCTTCTAATCTGTCCAGCGCCTGCTCTTGGTCGACCGCTACTACTCTGTCCAGTGATCATATCCCCGTCTTTGTCCATGTCGATCTCTCTAATTCTCTTGCTCCTTATTCAGGTATCCGTCAAAGGTCTTATCTAAATCTTTGCCTTGCAGACTGGCGCTTGTTCAGGGAGGTGGCACTTCGCCATGTGGATGACTACCCATGGAATGGAGACGTGCACCAGAAGGAACGTCACTTGACCGACGCGATTCGCAAGCCCATGAAAGCAGCCATTCCGGAGGGCCGAATTGAGACCTTCTTTCCCAATGTCACCAGGGAAATTTTGGAGAAGATAAGAACAAGGGATGCAAAGAGAGTCGCAGATCACCTGGATCCGACCATTGCTGAGCTGGACAGCGAGATTAAGCGAGATATGGACAAGCACAAGGTGGAGTGTTGGGGAGGAATTCACGGAGAAGATGAATTTCAAGTGTGATGGAGCGTCAACTTGGAAAGTTCTAAAGAAGATCTCGGGCATGAGCCCCTCCACCAACTATTCCACGATCGAGTTCGAGAATGGAGTTTTCAAAGGAAAATAGGCTGCAACTGCTCTCGGAAAGAATTTTTTCATAACTCAGGCTAAGAGAGGGAAACAGAATCGAGTGACTGTAAGAGAGTTCTGTAAGTTGCCACTCATGAATGAAGCAGAAGCAGTGACGCCCGCGCAGATTGAAAAGGTGGTAAAAGAGATGCGCAACTCGAAGGCTGTAGGGCCGGATGGCATTAGTCCAGCGGTCTTGAAGAAACTGCCGAGTGAGATTATGCCAATCCTGGCTGACGTCATCAACACATCCTTTCGCACGTGCATGATACCCCAAGACTGGAAAATGGCAAGCGTCGTTCCGTTGCCCAAGCCAGGTAAATCGCCATCGACGGCTAAGGGATACAGGCCAATAAGTCTGTTATCACCAATCGCAAAGGTCGCTGAGAAACTGGTCGTCAAGGAGCTGGCCTAGCATAATAACAATCAGCAGCACCAACATGGATTCCGCAAATTACACTCTACCACCACGGCGCTGCTGGAGATTGTGAGCTATGTTTTGGATGGCTTCAACGCCGGAAAGCCTCAACGCACTGTTGGAGTAGCCCTGGACCTCACTAAGGCGTTTGACACTGTCAACTTGGGCATACTGTCTGAGACGATATTGAGGTCCACCATCCCACCTTGGTAGAAGCGATGGATTACCGCACTCATCAAAGGCGCCGAGCTAAAGTGCCGTTTCAGGGACATGTCTCTAATAGCATCCCGATCGCTGCCGGTGTCCCTCAAGAAGGAGTCATATCGCCTGCTCTGTTCAGTCTTTACCTGGATGACTTGCCCGTCCCCCCAAGTGACATCAAAGTCGTTGCGTATGCGGATGACATCACCATCTTGTGCCGAGACAGAGACATTAATATAGCTGCACGCAAGATCAATAGCTACCTCATCGTTCTGAAGAGCTTCCTCGATGATATGATGCTCACTGTCTCTGCCGCTAAATCATCTGTATCAGTTTTCTCCACTGACCCTAAGGAACACCTCAGGCCGGAGTAATACGGGGGAATTCTGACAGATTACGGGAAAATTCTGTCAGATTACGGAACGATTTTGCCCTCCTCTGGTGGTAATTTTACCGTTTTCTGGCAGAATTTTCTCGTTTTCGGGCAGAATTTTTCCGAAATCTGTCAGAAATTTTTCGTACTCTGGTCGGGACAGTACGGAAAATTCTGCCAGACTACGCGTTCCGCCGCAGTCTGCGGTGAAGAACCACCCTCCCCGCAGATCGCGGCGAAAGCGCCCCCCCCCCCAGCCGTGGGGATACCCCTATCCCCTCAGCAGTCAACAATATGCTGGCCTCCGGAGAGTGACTCGAAGTCACCTTCCAGGGCCGGCATTCGAATGCCGAATGAGTACTCTAGTGAGATGAGACACCTTTTATACCGGCTGTGCACGTGATAAGCACGTTACGACCTGATCATTCGTGACCATTATCAATTGTCTTTCCAACCGGCCGAATTGAAGATGGCATGGCGTATTTTGTGGCTCGAGGGCGAGCCAATATCCGCGCAGCGTGTGCGTCGCATAAGGTGGTCGTCTTGAGGCGCCAGACAGTGAGAAGGGCGGGCAGATCAGTGGAAAGGGCCGGGTAGCGCTAATGATTCCAAAAGTGACCTCAACCAATAGGTGTGACAGCCTTTCTCACTGATCTGCCCGCCCTCCTCACAGTCTGGCGCCACGAGACGACCACCCCGTCGCATGCAGCCTGGTTCGCCGCTGGCGGCACCCTCGAGATGTGGGGCGCCGGCCGTCGCCCTGAGTACCTGAGCCCCCTGAATTCAGGGGGTGAGCAACCAAGACTCATCTATTGAATTCATCTACCAAGATTTAACCAAGATTTCCTCACACCCTGTGGTGTGAGGAATAAGGAAAAGCATCATACGCGATCACACGCTCGTAACGGGCCCGAGTAAAATTGACTTCGAACTGGAGAGTATGAGCACGTATACACGCATATAAAGCGTGTTTAAACGGGCGTGCGTAAATGTCAGTCTCTGGGAGCGCGTGCATTTGCGCGTGAGGACGCATACATATAGGTGTGCACGCGCTTGCGTGTGCACATGTGTGAAGGGGAGGAGAGCGCACTTGCGTACGCGTACTTTGGTCAGGCACACCACGCGCTATATGGATCACTGCGATACTTTCGCGTTCACTCGTATTCCCCAACCGTTTCGCTCAGGAGTTTCCTAGAGTGTAAGCCGCGCTCCACCATTCTTCCTGAGTTCCGAAAGAGTCTTGATATAGAACTCATCCTTACTGACCCCAAAACCGCCAATTCGGATGCTAAAGCCGTATTTCGCATTCTGTCAGAAATCGCCATTTTTCTGACAGAATACGGGAGGATTCCGGAAAATCAAGGAGAAATTTAGTGGTAACTTTCTCGTAATCTGGCAGAATATGTCAACAACAGAGATTAGGGTAAAATCTCTGGTAAAATGTTTGTAATCGGGTGGTAATTGCACATTTACCACTGATCCCTGGGGAACTTCTGGTAATTTTCTGGTACTACACCGGCCTGAGACTGCGCTCACCCCATTGTGAGTTGGGAAGACGCTCGTCCGCCTGTTTCACGTTTCCCTAAGCTGCTCGGCCTAGTATTGGATCCTTCGTTGAGGTTCCACAAGAATACTGAGCAGAAACAGGCTACAGTGAAAGCAAAGCCCAACGTCCTACGAGCTCTGGGAGGAACGTCGTGGGGATGTAGCAAGGAGACAATTTTCACCACCTACAAGGCAATATTGCAGCCGGCGTTGGAGTACGCTGCACCGCTATGGCAGCACATGATATCGGATACATCGTGAACAAAGATGCAGCGAGTTCAAAATGCTGCTCTTCGGATTGCCACAGGGTAAGCTAAAAGCACCCCAGTGGGACATCTTCATGCTGAAGCCCGAATTCTGCCAGTTAAAGGCACAGTACACCCTCAGATATGAATTTTGAGATTTTCATGTAATTGTGTAGAAGACCCCTTCTGTATAACACGTGCCAAATGCCAGATCTCCTTTCCTCCAAATAAGCGAGATATAAGCGACCACCACAGGCCCGACCCTCTTCGCTCACCACCACAGGCCCGACCCCCTAACAGATTTTCGGACTCGATAGCGGCTCGATGGATGGATGAATTTCAACAAATCGTCGTTCTTCAGTCCATTGCCGGACTGTCTCCTTATTCTGGCTTTTTCTCACGCAACGATTGCGAATGAAGAGAAATGCAGGCCTGAGACAACTCGTCCATCAATTTTTCACCTTCAAAATCTAGGTATATTTGAAGAGCCATAACTCTGTTCAAAGGGGGTCTTGGACGATTTCAGAGATACCACTGTGGTCAGCGTGTGACTCTCTCCAAGATTAGTTTAAAATCTGGAAATTAATTCCTTGGGTGTCCTGTGCCTTTGAGGAGCACTGCCAACTCCAAGCGCAGCAACTGGTTATCAACATTGTCAAGCAGACTGACCACCCATTAAGAGAGATCATGAATCCCGTGAGAGAGACATATCAGAAGGCCTTTTGCAGATGCTCCCGAGAAAGTCAATATACAAAGATGGACGGACTCCAAACTGGATCGTCTGCGTCTTTTACGTGCGGAGCACAACAAGTTCGTCAGGGATCACTTGAGTAGGATGACCGTCAATCCCATATTGGGGGTCGTACCACCCGTAGTCAGCAACACCGAGATGGAACTCGGTAGGCGGGCTAGAAGTACCCTTGCCTCGTTACGCTGCGGTCATTCCCCTATGCTGATGTCATACTTGCATAAGATCGATCGCAGTAAGCCTGACGAGTGCCCGGACTGTGGTAGCCGTGGGCACACAACTGAGCACCTATTTGATTGCCCAAAGAGGCCGACCACTCTGACAACAATGAATTTGTGGACGAATCCGGTTTCAGTCGCCCGTTTCCTGAACCTTGACAAAAACCTTCCTGCGGCTGCGAAGAAGAAGAAGGAATGCACTGCGATAGGTCCCCACCAACAGTTTAACAACTATATATACCCTCGATGCCCGAGCAGCTCGCAAGGAGGAGCTTGGATTGCGTTGCGGCTCGTTTCGATAAGATGTGAACGAGTGGCCGTGAGGTGTTCCGGCCTCGGTCCGGGCTCCTGGTAATCGATGCGTTGATGGCCATCACTCGTTCACCTCTTAACAAAACGAGCCGCAACGCAGGCCAAGCTCCCCCCTGCAAGCTGCGCGGGCATCGAGGGTACCTTAACTTTTGTACTAGATGAAAGTACGCACCTATCACCTCCTTGTTCCCCAAATAAGGCGAACTGCTCGAAATGGATGAGAATCTGCTGACCAACATTTCCTTCGATAAAGTATGTGCAGTTGGTGTCGAGAGGGTACTTAAAAATGTACTCATAGGACTACAAAGAATTGAATGGAAAGCCGTACACGATTTTGGATTTTTTTTCGTAACTGCAGCTTAAGTCGCAGTGCACGTTATGGTATGTTTACACAAGGGGCTGGGTTGATCGCAAAACGCTTGGCTCCGGACGAGATTGAACCAGCATATTTCCTTTCCGGGAGAGCGCTTGATCGAACTGCACCACCGAAGCTCCAGCGCCGCTCTCACTCAAATTCTCGGTAAATCTTTTTCGGTAATTTTTTTCCTGTTTCATCCCGTTATGCGGGTGGAAAAATGATTGCGTCGGTGGTGCAGTGCAATAAGGCGCTACCCCGGAAAGGGAATATGCTGGTACCAATCTCGCCCGGAGCCAAGCGTTTTGCGATCAACTCAGCCCCTTGTGTTATCAAAGGCGTATGTATAACTTCTTCTCAAATCTAAGTTTCGCTCTTTCCGTTAAAGGCAGGGTTCTCGATAAAATCGGTTGTTGTGCTATACCCATGGAATCGTAGATCTGGCCCTCACAGAAGTGAAAATAAGTAAAAAATTGGAGAAAAAACGCTCAGGAGCAAGTTATGGCTTGGTGTCCTCCCGCCCCCAATTATCGAGATTTGGGTAAAAGCCTGCTTTGTCAACTCTTATTTTGCTTCTAAAGTAATTTGTGAACTTTTCTGTAGACTACTGATTACTTTAACAGCAAAATAAATGTAGGATAAGCAAGCATTAATGAAAAACGCGTTAATTAGGGGGCCGGCCGACACCGGTAATTAGCCGTTATTATTTGTTTTTGAGCATTTTTCCCGCGAATTTTTGAGTTTTTTCATTTATTTTTACTTTTGTGATGGCCAAATCTACATTCTTATGAAGAGAGTTCGAAAGTTGTTTTTATCGCGAACCCTGCCTTTACTTCGTCGGGTGTATTAGCTCTTCTCGTGGCCCTTGTAAACGATACGGCGCCAGTTAACGGGCGGATAGCAGGATTAAGCCAGAGCTGCTCAAGCTACACGTCTGACCCATTGTCAGAGCATGCAGCAGAGGCGATGTTCGGCTACTCTGATGAGATTCGCCGCGAATCAGCCGCAAGCGTGTCGCGAGCCTCGAACCTACCGAGGCCAACTAGACCCTGCTTTCCTCATTTGCTCCTGGACTTCGCCGCTAATCTGGGCTTGGATTCGTGAACGCTAATCCGAGGTTCCAGCAGGGTTTGGTTGGAAACGTTCGCAAACCAGCGATTCATCATCGCTAGGTTTGATCAAGACTGGGCTACGTCTGGGTCCCACGTAACGGCACCTCCGAGGCGGTGGTTTGGTTTGGTTTCGTCCCAGCTGGGGCAGCTAACCCAAACCAAACCCTGCCGAGACCCAATGCATTCATGAATCCCAGCCCTGCTGAACGTGCCGAACACCCCTGGGAGTCTGCATCAAAGGCAGGGTTCGCGATAAAGACGGTTGTTGTTCTATCCTCATGAGAAGTTAGATCAGGCCATTAGAAAAGTGAAAATAAGTGAAAAGTTGTAGAAAAAATTCTCGGGAACAAGTTATTGCTTGGTGTCCATCCGCCCCCAATTATCGAGATTTCTATTAATGCCTTATTTATCAAATTTTCTTTTGCTTCCAAAGTAATTTCTGAGCATTTCTGAAGACAATTGACTACCTCAACAGCAGAATAAACGAAAGATGAACAAGCATTGATGAAAATCTCGTTAATTAGGGAGCCGGCCGACACCTGCAGTTAGCCATTAAAACTTGTTTTTGAGCGTTTCACCAGCAAATTTCCAAGTTTTTCCACTTATTTTTACTTTTGTAAAGACTAAATTTACATTCCCATGAAGAAAACTCATAAAGCCTTTTTATTTCGAACCCTGCCTTTGAATACAAGGCACGAATCAGCCAGAAGTATTGTGACCGCCGCTCTCCATTGAGCCAAACTCACGGCGCTCTAATGCGTCACTTAGGGGTCGTTAATACATCCGCAGCCGAGCGGCGCGGCGAAGTGCAATCCCACAGTATCGATTGTGCCGCATTCATACTCCCGCGCCGCTCGGCGTCGGGAGTATGAACGACCCCTTAGGAAACACTAGCCTAGCGACTGAATTATCCATGTATTTTAGAGAAATGGAAAAGAGGAAAGGGATTAGGGAATAAACCAGAAATTTTTAGAAAACGAGCAACATGTTTTAACGGATCCTCAGAATGTCCTCGCCATTGTAGACCTGCTGAGTGCCATTCAGTATTAAATTCGCGCTGCAGAGATTCAATTTCAAGGCAGGTTTGCACAACCGCAACCCTCGAAGCCGCAGACTTAAGCTTTCAGGAGCCTCGACTATGCTGGACTATACAGAATTATAAAACTCAAACCGCAGATTTCATCCACAGTAACCCAATAGACATGATAAGAGTAAAGGAACACATCTGAATCCCATTTACAGCCGTGAAAAAATGTGTGTTGGTGGACTTATATCATGCTTCTTGGAAGGAGTTCACTCCAATAAGCGTGCAATGTGGTTCTCCATGACCATTTGGTGAGCACTGTCGAGAGCAACACTTGGGCGGCATCGGAGCGCAGGTTTTTGGTGCGAAAACTGAAGCAGCTGGGGCATCAATCGGAGTAGGTTAAGCTCCGGTAGAAAACAGCATGGTGGCGCAAGTAATGGGGCATAAGGGCCTAACGTGCTACCTATGTAGCAGCAGGGGAAACCTGCAAGTCTTCCAACTAGAAAAGCAACTCGTAAGGCCCCCGCCATAGTCGGTGGAACTACTGAGTCCCACCGGATCGATACGCACCGAATTCGTGGGAGACGGGTGCAAAAAATCAACCCACTGAGTCCGACTGCGACCGTCTGATGCCCACCGCAATCCCGCGGTCGATACTGATGGTTCTCATGCGTAAACTCTGGTACCGCCGTAGTGACCTGTTGATTTCGATTATCACAGCGCGGGGCGGTGGCTTTTTCGTCGGAACCTCCTTATCACTAGTTATATTTCACCGAGGCCCACCGCTCCGCTGCTGGTATTGATCGAAATCAACAGGTCACTACGGCGGTACCAGAGTTTACAAGGGCGGGGCCGATGCACCGACTGAGTCCCACTGAGTCACGCTGCGTCCCAACCGAAATCATCCTCACCCCACCCGGTCGATATAGGAGTTTCTCACTGGATTTGGGTGCATTTTCTTCGGCCGTCTGCGACTTGCCGAGTCCCACCGTATCTCGACTCTCGTCGTCTGCGCTCTGCCCCACCTACTGCTGCCGCTGACTATCGATTGCGTGTTTCGCAGAGGAACTGGGTGGCGCTGGGGACAACCGGACTCAGGCTCGAGCTGACGCGATTCGAGGATAGGAGCCGTCTAAGTAACAACAAAGGCTTACAAAAAATCATGAGCAACTCACATTTGCTGGATATCTAGGGCTGTTGAAGAAACCCATAGGACTTCGAAATCGGAATAAACACTCATTCGATGTTCCTATCGGCTCACCAGCGACGCCGAAATCTGAAAGAAGGGGTGTAAAAGGAAGCGACGAAATTGTCTAGAAAAAAGTACGAGGATATGTGAGAGCCAATGTCTTGGTGGCGGTAGGTAACAAGAAACGATGACTGACAGGATTAGGAGTACAGAGCTTTTCGCGCGAATGACGGATCTTGTATGAACCTTAACTTCCAGAGCAGGCCGAATTTTGTCAGGGATTCAACTGTATTGACCACATCCAAATCGTCGCTTGGATCCGAGATGCTCAACCTACGCGTGGTGGATCTGTGGAGTCGACTACCAAGATCAAGGAGACTCATCAAACGGGCATCTACAACTCCACGAGGAGTTTTTTTCTGTGTGGGAGTGCGAATGGCTGGCTGCCGCACTCCTTCGTATTCTACTACTACGAGCTGGCATTGAGAGGAACCCAGGGCCGCGCAAGACTCCGCGATATCCCTGTTGTCACTGTGGATTATCGGCTCAACACGCTAGCGTTCAGTGCGGTGGTTGCCTTGGCTGGGTACACCTCAAATGTTCGGGGTTAGCTAGCTATAGTGACTACACTGATGCTTTTGTTGTATATCTTGCTCTAATTCTCCCCTAGTGCTCCTCATCATAGTTTGGACATTTTTCAACTTAACATTAATGGCCTGCGTGCCAAACTTGTTGAACTGACATTGTACATTGAACGCTATCATCCTGATATCATCCTCCTGCAGGAGACAAAACTTAGCGCTTCCTCTTCCCTTCCCCGCCTCCCCGGTTACACGTCTTACCACCTCCCCCGTACTTCCCATGGTGGTGGCGTCTCTACTTTTGTAAAATCTTCTATTCCCTCACACCTCATTGCGCTCCCCGCTGATAATGTTGTTGAGTGTATCGGTGTCCATATTGTATTGCAAAGTTGCCCATTAGATGTTGTTAATGTTTATATTCCCCCAACCACCTCTTGTCCCAATTCTTTTGATCCTACACCATTTTTGCTTACTGTACACTCTTCCCTCCCTTCGTCCTCAGTTATTATGGCTGGTGATTATAATGCACACTCATCGTCCTGGTTCTCCTCTCTAGGTCTCGATGATAGAGGCGAACTACTTGAGCAGTTTGCGGATGATTGTGATCTTGTTGCTATCAATGAGGATGCCCCTACTCGTCTCCCCAACACGGGCAGGCCCTCTTCGCCAGATGTTACTTTCGTCTCTTCCTCTCTGGCTGTATGTTGTAACTGGTCCACTGCTGTTGTCATGGCCAGCGATCATGTACCAATATGTGCTTCACTGGATTTGTCTCTTAATAGTCATCTTGCACCCTTCTCAGGCTCACGTAGCAAATTGTATACTAATTATCGTAAGGCTAATTGGGTCCTGTTTAAGGAGGTGTTACTTGGTCGGGTAGCCAACTATCCGCTCACCGGCTCTGTACACGAGAAAGAGAAGTTCGTCGTTGATGCCATATGCAATGCCTCTAGAACAGCCATTCCTACAGGACGGGTGAGAACGTTTCACCCTAACGTTCCGAAGGAAGTTCTGGAGCTGATCGAACTACGAGATGAGAAGCGTCGAGCCAACCCCGCTGACTCGAGCATTCAGCAACTGTCTGACGAGATCACCAACTTGCTCAACAATCACAAGCAAAAGCGATGGCAGGAGTTTACTGAATCCATTAACTTCAAGACTGACGCCAAGAAAACATGGAGCGTTCTCCAAGAAGCTTTCAGGAAAGAGAATGTCAACGGAGCGAAACATGCTGGAGTTCCCTTCTGGTAGATTCGAGTCTGGATATGGTGCTGCCTGTCGGCTTAGGAAACTCTTTGCCTCGGCGACGTCGCGCCGTGATCGTTCTCATAGAAGAACTCTCCGGTCCATAAGGAAACTCAGTCGTCACGATACACCTGCAATAACTCCCTCTACTATGTCAGCCCTCATCAATTCCTTGAAGAACTCCAGGGCTGAGGGACCCGACGGCATCTCAGCTATCCATCTGAAGCATCTGCCAAACCAATTCCACGAGTTACTAAGCGATCTTATCTACTCTTCGTTCAGTACTGGTGTGATTCCCGCAAGGTGGAAGCAAGCCATCGTCCTACCGATCCCGAAGCCAGGAAAGCCTGAGGACAAGGCAACCTCACATCGACCTATTTCCCTACTGTCCCCCATTGCTAAGTTAGCGGAGAAGATCATCTGTCCGCATCTCCAAACTGCACTACTACATAATGCGCATCAACATGGCTTCAAGAAGGCTCACTCCACTATTACCGCACTCACATCGATTACGGAACACATAATTGCCGGTTTCAATAGCAAAGCTCCTGCTGGTAGAAGCCTGGTCGTCGCAGTTGATCTGACATCCGCTTTTGACAACGTCAGCACTTCCTTGCTGTCGAAGTCGATTCTGGACTGTGATATGCCCGACTGGTGTAAACGATGGACCGACAACTTTGTCAAAAACCGCTCTATACGTGTGAAGTTCGACGGACACTTGTCGAAGTCTGTTCCCTTGAAGGCAGGCGTTCCCCAAGGTGGAGTATTGTCACCAAGCCTATTCTCTCTGTATTTGTCCGATATTCCGAAGCCATCGCCTAACATCCACTTGTGTCTGTATGCGGATGACATCACTATTGTGTGCACTGACCCTGTTATTGACCGCGCCTCTGCGGAGATGAACAAATACCTCAGCAGTCTGGCCGTATTCTTGGAATCAAAACAGTTAAAGGTCTCGCCTACGAAGTCCAGCGTTACTCTGTGCACTACTGCCACGGCTGAACACAAACTGCATCCCCAGGTTTTCTGGGAAGAAAATCTGCTGCCCCTATCCAAACACCCTCGTCTACTCGGTGTATTCCTGGACCCTTCATTGCGATTCCATGAAAACTCACGTATTCGAGCTGCTGCGGCCAATGCGCGTAACAACATACTCCGCGCTCTAGCTGGCACTACATGGGGTAGCTCAAAGGAAGCCTTGCGCGTTACGTACAAGGCGATGATACAGCCCGTACTGGAATATGGAGCCCCGGTCTGGTCAAGGCACTTGACGGAAACGTCCTGGAACAAACTTCAGCGAACACAAAACGCTGCTCTACGTGTCATCACTGGATGCCCCAAGTCCACTCCTATATCCCATCTACATCAAGAATGTGCACTACTTCCTGTAAAGCAGCATTGCCAACTGCAGACCCAACAGTTCCATATTGGCATAGTCAGGAATGTCGCTCACCCCAACTATCACTTGCTGTCATCCAACCCCCCTCATTCCCGCAACATCCGTGCACCGTTGTATGCTGCTGTCTCTGTAAATGACCGTCAACGTTGGGCGACCTCAGAGCTCAACCGGAAGAGGCTCCTGCAGATGGAGCACACCAGATTCGTCAATGAATACCTCTCCTGTGCCCCTCCCAATTCTATACTCGATGGTGTACCGCCCAAGGTCGATGATAGTGAGATGGATCTACCAAGACGCTCCCGAGTAATTTTGGCAGGTCTTCGCTGTGGACATTCCTCATTCCTGAAGGCCTATGTCCATAGGATCGATCCATCGGTCCCCGACGTATGTCCTGACTGCCATGGCACAGGGCATGATTCATTACATTTATTTTCATGCCCAGCTCGACCAACTTCACTGACAGCTCTGGATATGTGGAAGAAACCGTGCGATGTGGCCGCCTTCCTGCGCCTATGAGAAGATGCTCGTTGTGGTCGATAAGAAGAAGAAATCGTCGCTTGCCTCTAGTTCTAACTTCCGTCGACTACAAAAAAATTTGGACAGTATCGAAACAAATACTGTTCTGTCAGCTTCAGTCGATCAAAGAAACGACTCGTCTTGTGTGAGAATGTTAGACGACCGTAGTCAAAACTGTACTACGACGATACAGCTTTTCCATCGACCTTTCACCATTTCCAATGGAAAGGGTGTTCGACAAGGCGATATTAGCTGCTCAAGCTGTTCATCGCCGCTTTCAGTGGGTAATGAAATCGTTCCACTAAAACGAAAAGGGCATATGTGAGAATGGAAAGTTCATCTCGAAACTCTGTTTTGCTGACGACATCTTCATCTTTTCGCAAGTGCCAGTGAAGTGGAGGCGATGCTAGCAGAATTTGTCGAAGCAGGGAAAAAGGATGGACCATAGATCAATCGGAGGAAGATCCAGTTCATCAAGAACCCCTGGTCCATGAAGGACCATTGAGGTTGATGGTTCACAGATCAAGGAAATCAACTCCTACGTAGACCTTGGACGCTCAGTGAACATAGATAACGACTTGAAGGAAGAACTCGGAAGGGATGTATTCTACGGAGCATAGGAAACCTAATTCTCCCAGCGCTCACCCCCCACAAATGAATGATACCGCTCTCAGAAATCGAAGAATTTCCGTGAAGGTTCTATAAAAACAACGACCGGTAGCGTTATCAGTCATTGTTTTTTAAGGAAACCCTATGTGAACACTTCGATTTCTGAGGGCGGTATAATTCATTTGTGTGGGGTGAGCGCTGGGAGAATTAGGTTTCCTAGGATCAGTAGAATACATCCTCGGAAGGAAAACACCCCTGTTTCACGTAACACTTCTCCCTACACTCTGCTACGCAGTCGAAACGTGTGCAGACACAGCGTTCACGTCAAGATCTCTGGAGGTTAACCACAGAGCGCTCGAGCGTTGTCCTATGAATTACATAGTATAAACGGCGCACTCAACATCAAGCCGGAACACGCAGTTGAGACCTTTGAAGTATATCTGGTCTCTGTGATCCAGTAGAATACGCATCGAAAGCTAAATTTCAATGGGCCGGCCACGTTATGAGGAGAGCCGAAAGATACGAATGGAAAACGTGCTGTGGCTCGACGATTTCTGAAGACAGGTGGTGCAGGTATTTAAGTAAGTATCCAGAACAGCATTGCATAGATCTAAATGTTTTATTAGATTCTTATAAAATGATCACAGCTCGATCACGACCGCCTGAATTTGAAAGTCAGCAAGTTAGAACCGCGTGCACTACATACATAATGTGTGTCCGAATGAGACTGGCCGACCATGCGGCCGCCGTACGTGGCAGGAGACTGTCGTGTGCGCCGCTTTCGGACGAGCATGCAAAACGACAGCGAGCCTTCCCCCGCCGCCATTCACTAGGAGCGAGGCCGGCAGCGGCTGTCAGCAAGCAATCAATCAGCTCCGCAGCCGAGGGGTCAACCGTTCGAACACTCGTCCGAGAGAGGCTCATGCGACGGCTGCCTGCCAAGCAGGACGGCCGCATGGTCGACCATTCTCATTTGGGCGCACTTTATGTAGCTCGTTAGACGCTTTTGAATAATGTGGAAAAAGAATCAATTGAAAATACCAGTTTTGAAATCGACTCTAGCTTTGAATCCATATGGACGCAGACCATCAGTGATCAGTTTATCTGTGGTGCCGAACTGAAGAACCATCCGTGGACCAACGCTCTCGTAAGGACCCAATAGTGACGAGCCTGAAACGAGTCTAAGTCTAAAAATCGTCCCCTTCCGACATCCGCACTGCTGAGGTTACTCACCAGAAGGAATTCGTTCGCAAAGTGTCGCTTCGAAATTGCTCTCATCAGTCGATGAAAGTGTAGCCTTCATTGTCGCATCCGATGTAGCGACTCCCAGCCATGCAGCTGGACATGTAATATCATCTAGGCTCGGCGGATCGGTAACGACAGCACTGCAAAAGAAAAGAGACCCAATCGAGATTGGAGTTTGATTATGAACTGGAGTCAGGGTGTGTCGACGACGGCGGGTTTCGAGATATGCCGTCGACCTCATCATGAAGGTGTTACCAGCTCTGCTCAGTTTGTAGGATATATCAAGGATCCCGAGAAGGATCCTGACTGTGGACTCTAAATGTGACTTTTTAAAGGAATGCTGTAGGCTATGATCCGGAAAATCTCAAAACTGACCGATGCGATCGGACCAATCTTAGGAACCCAGATGCATCAACAACAAGCCAATCGTTTAAAGGCAGTGGTCACGATTTAAAAAAGACATCCGTTTTTTTTGCAAAACCGTAAGCTTAGGGTCGTTCCAGCTCGCGTGGATCTGCTGTCCTACCCGGTCAGCTCACCCACAAAACATGCCGAATATTGTGCTTCTCTGAACCAAACTCCGATCCGCAATCGCGTCTCGACACGCTTTGCGGCCGCACGCTTCCGAGTCGGAAGAGTTTAAAGCGACACAGCCGCCGATCTGTTGACTCTAGGTGGGTTTCAAAATATGGAAACTAAACAAAATTGGAGAAAACTGTATAAAAAAGCCATACCGAGTCGGCTTTGGCATTGAAAACTCGACTGACTCGAGCGCGTGCAGCCGCGAAGCGTGTCGAGACGCGATTGCGGACCGGAATTTGGCAAAGAAAAGCAGAGTACTCTGCTCCAACAGATCCAGATATCTAAACATGTGGTTGGTTGAAGAAACACGAAAATAAGTTTGTTTAGGTCTATGCATCTGCGGATGGCCGCGGTCGGCGTGGGCGCTGACCGGCCGTCGCGTCGGACGTTTCTGGATGAGTCTTCACCAAGCTGGACAACAGCCGACTGCAGCTGTATTTATCCATTATGTTCGTCTCTTGTTCCGTTCTCCCAGTTTTAGAGTGAGTTTTTGCCAAAGTTGAATAGAATTTCCCAATGCGTTTCACAACTATTACCTTCCAAGGTGACCGACCCATCCACCTATTTTTGACGCTGTGAAGGCGTAATTTATCTGTGACGAAACAATAATTCTGAGTTTGGATCCCAAAGTAAAGTTCTCGAGCGATTCTCGACCCTGAAACGCGCCGAACAGGAGTCAAAGCTGCTTGACTCCCAGCTCGATTCGCTCAGTTCAGCTCGACTTCTTAATCACCGGAGTCCGCCCTGACCGCAACAGCAGTTGCCCGGGTAGCAACAGCAAGGAACGCCCAGATTGAGAAAACCGAGCTGTCAGGCGGCTCGGAACCGGAAAACTCCTGAGTTCGTTTTTGTATGAGTTAGTCCACCATTCGCCCTATCGCTCTTTTACGCCTGTTGAAAAGTCGTTCAGAAACGCCGGACGCGACGGTCGTTCGGCAGGCTCGCCCATCAGATGGGCAGCCATTCATATTCAGCCAGGCTTCACAAAAAAAAACGTTAGAGCCCAGAACTATTTCAGACGCTACAAAATCTTGTGCACCAAATACAAAAAAGGTTAGAGCCCACATGTGTTAGATCTGTTTACTTTCTCATGTTGAAGAAATTAATACGTTAAAAAACAAAAGGGCGAGTAAACGCTGAGCCGCGTATTTGATTGCCGATAGGTCAATGACGCTCACAGCACAGTGCGATTGAGACTCGTTGGAAGTGAACGGAGGGTATTTCCCAAACGCATAATGGATGATGAAACACTTCTATTGAAAACTATAACCTTCACCCATCTGCTGATCGAGGTTGTCGTCCAAAATTTAGTAGAGATAGTAGTACTTCACATTTTTTTTGCAAGTGAATTTCTGAGGATTCAACAATAATTCATTTTGGTACAGTGTGGCTGGACGAGTCTAATAGGTGGGAGAGCTAGGTGAACAACCGGGCGTCCTGGCCGTTTTTTTTTTCGAGTTCGGTCAGCCACTTTTCGAAGTTGATCAATGCAGACATTCACCGCATCAGCCTTGTTGGCAAGAAAGCTGCTCACAACAAATGAGATTTTTTGAGCGAGTAGTCGCCGAGCGCCAGTCTTGACGCGGCGACAAAATGATTCTATGAGTATGGTATACTTTGTCGCTATCATGAGGGACAGGCATGCGATCTAGCACAAATGGCGGCGAGACCCGAATCGGAGCAACGGTATCGGTCGTCGTAAGAACAGTTGTCGCAGCGACGTGTCGCGGAAGGCTGACATACTGCGTATGTGCCGTAGCTTGTTGCTGCCACTGCAGCTGCAACATTGTAGCGCACTGCGACAGGTTCAAAGGCCGGGAGCTCAGCGACAGGCTGTCGCTGTGTAGAGCGACGCGACCTTGTGTTGCAAAAGTATGCTATACCTCTTAAACATTATCGTTGCGACGTCGGTTGCCGCAGGCTGGCAATGACGCAGGGTCGGCACGGCGTGAAAACAAAGAGGTGATCCCGCGTCAGGTGCTCTCTACACAGCG
Source organism: Aplectana chamaeleonis (assembly GCA_029168955.1). Lineage (NCBI taxonomy): Eukaryota > Metazoa > Nematoda > Chromadorea > Rhabditida > Cosmocercidae > Aplectana > Aplectana chamaeleonis. Next base: position 1,007,769 of record JAPDOI010000102.1, on the reverse strand, counting down.
AGAGTTTTAGGCGAAGCGCGCGGTCGAAAAACACTTCATCCGTAGAGCGCGTTTGCCATAAGCTTCCGGCAAACCACAGCGTTTTTCGATTTTCATAGTTCCTGTCATGATTCTTTGAATCTGTGGAAGCTTCCTCACTAAATTACTGGTTCACACCACCACAAAATTCCACCGTGTGCCTTTTTTCTTTCAAACTTGAGCAATACATGAGAAACACATGAGCACAACACTCACTCCGACGAGTAACAGCGTGCCGTCGCAGGAGTGAAAATTTCGGGGTGGTACGGACCAGTATTTCTGTTAGGAAGCTTCAAAAGATTAAAAAATCATGAGAGGAACTATAACAATCTGAAAATGCCGTGGATTGTCGAGAGCTTATGGTAAAAGCGCTCTACCGATGAAGTGATTTCCGTCGCGCGCGCGCCGGAAAACTCTCGCTGCGTAAGGGGTTGAGCAGAGTGCCAAAAAGGCGCGGCGCGGCGTAATGATGGAGAGCCTTATTGATAGATCGCCGCGATCTATCAATACGGCTCTCCATCATCATGCCGCGCCGCGCCCTGTTGGCACTCTGCTCAACCCCTAAAGAGCACCTGACCCCGCCGCGTCGGTCGCCCCCACCGCCGAATGTGATCGATATTGCACAACTCAGCGCTGTTCCTCGTTGCCAGCTACTCAGCGACTTGAACACTGTAGACCCCTTCAGTTGGTCGCACACTCTGCCTCCGTAATTTCTTCACACTTAAGCATCACACAAGCGCTGTTAGCTACTCAAACAGGGTCAATAGAAGACCGTGATATCAGGAACCACAGTCCACAGTCACTGTGCGGTCTCGTTGGTAGTCTGGGCCGGCATTCCGTTGACGAAATAATGCCGTTAGTCCTTCTTGAGAGAAGTGGCAATAACAACGCCGCCCGCTGCCATCAGCGGGTTCTCTTCGACGTACTGAAGCCGTGGGAGTGAGTTTTTGCCAAAGTTGAAAAGAATTTCCCAATGCGTTTCGCAAATATTGCCTTCCAAGGTGACCGACCCATCGACCAATTTTTGAAGCTGTGAAGGCGTAATTTATCTGTGATGAAACAATAATTCTGAGTTTGAATCCCAAAGAAAAGTTCTCGAGCGATTCTCGACCCTGAAACGCGCCGAACACGAGTCAAAGCTGCCTGACTCCCAGCTCGATTCGCTCAGTTCAGCTTGACTTCTTAATCACCGGAGTCCGCCCTGACCGCAACAGCAGTTGCCCGGGTAGCAACAGCAAGGAACGCCCAGACTGAGAAAACCGAGCGGTCAGGCGGCTCCGGAACCGACAAACTCCTGAGTTCGTTTTTGTATGAGTTAGTCCACCATTCGCCCTATCGCTCTTTACGCCTGTTGAGAAGTCGTTCAGAAACGCCGGACGCGACGGTCGTTCGGCAGGCTCGCCCATCAGATGGGCGGCCAGGCTTCTCAAAAAAACTTTAGGAGCCCAGAACTATTTCAGACGCTACAAAATCTTGTGCACCAAACACAAAAGGTTAGTGCCCACATGTGTTAGATCTGTTTACTTTCTCATGTTGAAGAAATTAATGTTAAAAACAAAGGGCGAGTAAACGCTGAGCCGCGTATTTGATTGCCGATAGGTCAATGACGCTCACAGCACAAATAGTGCTATTGAGACTCGTTGCAAGTGAACGGAGGGTATTTCCCGAACGCATAATGGATGATAAAACACTTCTATTGAAAACTATACCCTTCACCCATCTGCTGATCGAGGTTGTCGTCCAAAATTTAGTAGAGATAGTCGCACTTCACAATCTTTTTTTGCAAGTGAATTTCTGAGGATTCAACAATAATTCATTCTGGTAAAGTGTGGCTGGACGAGTCTAATAGGTTGGAAAGCTGGGTGAACAACCGGGCGTCTTGGCCGTTTTTTTTTTCGAGCTCGGTCAGCCAATTTTTGAAGTAGATCTATGCAGACGGTCACCGCATCAGCCTTGTTGGAAAGAAAGCTGCTCACAACAAATGAGATTTTTTGAGCGAGTAGTCGCCGAGCGCCAGTCTTGACGCGGCGACAAAATGATTCTATGAGTATGGTATACTTTGTCGCTATCATGAGGGACAGGCATGCGATCTAGCACAAATGGCGGCGAGACCCGAATCGGAGCAACGGTATCGGTCGTCGTAAGAACAGTTGTCGCAGCGACGTGTCGCGGAAGGCTGACATACTGCGTATGTGCCGTAGCTTGTTGCTGCCACTGCAGCTGCAACATTGTAGCGCACTGCGACAGGTTCAAAGGCCGGGAGCTCAGCGACAGGCTGTCGCTGTGTAGAGCGACGCGACCTTGTGTTGCAAAAGTATGCTATACCTCTTAAACATTATCGTTGCGACGTCGGTTGCCGCAGGCCGGCAATGACGCAGGGTCGTCACGGCGTCAAAACAAAGAGGTGATCCCGGGTCAGGTGCTCTCTACACAGCGAGAGTTTTTAGGCGAAGCGCGCGGTCGAAAACACTTCATCCGTAGAGCGCGTTTGCCATAAGCGTCCGGCAAACCACAGCGTTTTTCGATTTTCATAGTTCCTGTCATGATTCTTTGAATCTGTGAAAGCTTCCTCACTAAATTGCTGGTTCACACCACCACAAAATTCCACCGTGTGCCTTTTTTCTTTCAAACTTGAGCAACACATGAGAAACACATGAGCACAACACTCACTCCGACGAGTAACAGCGTGCCGTCGCAGGAGTGAAAATTTCGGGGTGGTACGGACCAGTATTTCTGTTAGGAAGCTTCAAAAGATTAAAAAATTATGAGAGGAACTATAACAATCTGAAAATGCCGTGGATTGTCGAGAGCTTCTGGTAAAAGCGCTCTACCGATGAAGTGATTTCCGTCGCGCGCGCGCCGGAAAACTCTCGCTGCGTAAGGGGTTGAGCAGAGTGCCAAAAAGGCGCGGCGCGGCGTAATGATGGAGAGCCTTATTGATAGATCGCCGCGATCTATCAATACGGCTCTCCATCATCATGCCGCGCCGCGCCCTGTTGGCACTCTGCTCAACCCCTAAAGAGCACCTGACCCCGCCGCGTCGGTCGCCCCCACCGCCGAATGTGATCGATATTGCACAACTCAGCGCTGTTCCTCGTTGCCAGCTACTCAGCTGACTTGAACACTGTAGACCCCTTCAGTTGGTCGCACACTCTGCCTCCGTAATTTCTTCACACTTAAGCATCACACAAGCGCTGTTAGCTACTCAAACAGGGTCAATAGAAGACCGTGATATCAGGAACCACAGTCCACAGTCACTGTGCGGTCTCGTTGGTAGTCTGGGCCGGCATTCCGTTGACGAAATAATGCCGTTAGTCCTTCTTGAGAGAAGTGGCAATAACAACGCCGCCCGCTGCCATCAGCGGGTTCTCTTCGACGTACTGAAGCCGTGGAGTGAGTTTTGCCAAAGTTGAAAAGAATTTCCCAATGCGTTTCGCAAATATTGCCTTCCAAGGTGACCGACCCATCGACCAATTTTGAAGCTGTGAAGGCGTAATTTATCTGTGATGAAACAATAATTCTGAGTTTGAATCCCAAAGAAAAGTTCTCGAGCGATTCTCGACCCTGAAACGCGCCGAACACGAGTCAAAGCTGCCTGACTCCCAGCTCGATTCGCTCAGTTCAGCTTGACTTCTTAATCACCGGAGTCCGCCCTGACCGCAACAGCAGTTGCCCGGGTAGCAACAGCAAGGAACGCCCAGACTGAGAAAACCGAGCGGTCAGGCGGCTCGGAACCGACAAACTCCTGAGTTCGTTTTTGTATGAGTTAGTCCACCATTCGCCCTATCGCTCTTTTACGCCTGTTGAGAAGTCGTTCAGAAACGCCGGACGCGACGGTCGTTCGGCAGGCTCGCCCATCAGATGGGCGGCCAGGCTTCTCAAAAAAAAACTTTAGAGCCCAGAACTATTTCAGACGCTACAAAATCTTGTGCACCAAACACAAAAAAGGTTAGTGCCCACATGTGTTAGATCTGTTTACTTTCTCATGTTGAAGAAATTAATGTTAAAAAACAAAAGGGCGAGTAAACGCTGAGCCGCGTATTTGATTGCCGATAGGTCAATGACGCTCACAGCACAAATAGTGCTATTGAGACTCGTTGGAAGTGAACGGAGGGTATTTCCCGAACGCATAATGGATGATAAAACACTTCTATTGAAAACTATACCCTTCACCCATCTGCTGATCGAGGTTGTCGTCCAAAATTTAGTAGAGATAGTCGCACTTCACAATCTTTTTTTGCAAGTGAATTTCTGAGGATTCAACAATAATTCATTCTGGTAAAGTGTGGCTGGACGAGTCTAATAGGTTGGAAAGCTGGGTGAACAACCGGGCGTCTTGGCCGTTTTTTTTTTCGAGCTCGGTCAGCCAATTTTTGAAGTAGATCTATGCAGACGGTCACCGCATCAGCCTTGTTGGAAAGAAAGCTGCTCACAACAAATGAGATTTTTGAGCGAGTAGTCGCCGAGCGCCAGTCTTGACGCGGCGACAAAATGATTCTATGAGTATGGTATACTTTGTCGCTATCATGAGGGGACAGGCATGCGATCCTAGCACAAATGGCGGCGAGACCCGAATCGAGCAAACGGTATCGGTCGTCGTAAGAACAGTTGTCGCAGCGACGTGTCGCGGAAGGCTGACATACTGCGTATGTGCCGTAGCTTGTTGCTGCCACTGCAGCTGCAACATTGTAGCGCACTGCGACAGGTTCAAAGGCCGGGAGCTCAGCGACAGGCTGTCGCTGTGTAGAGCGACGCGACCTTGTGTTGCAAAAGTATGCTATACCTCTTAAACATTATCGTTGCGACGTCGGTTGCCGCAGGCTGGCAATGACGCAGGGTCGTCACGGCGTCAAAACAAAGAGGTGATCCCGGGTCAGGTGCTCTCTACACAGCGAAAGTTTTTAGGCGAAGCGCGCGGTCGAAAACACTTCATCCGTAGAGCGCGTTTGCCATAAGCTTCCGGCAAACCACAGCGTTTTTCGATTTTCATAGTTCCTGTCATGATTCTTTGAATCTGTGGAAGCTTCCTCACTAAATTACTGGTTCACACCACCACAAAATTCCACCATGTGCCTTTTTTCTTTCGAACTTGAGCAACACATGAGAAACACATGAGCACAACACTCACTCCGACGAGTAACAGCGTGCCGTCGCAGGAGTGAAAATTTCGGGGTGGTACGGACCAGTATTTCTGTTAGGAAGCTTCAAAAGATTAAAAAATCATGAGAGGAACTATAACAATCTGAAAATGCCGTGGATTGTCGAGAGCTTATGGTAAAAGCGCTCTACCGATGAAGTGATTTCCGTCGCGCGCGCGCCGGAAAACTTTCGCTGCGTAAGGGGTTGAGCAGAGTGCCAAAAAGGCGCGGCGCGGCGTAATGATGGAGAGCCTTATTGATAGATCGCCGCGATCTATCAATACGGCTCTCCATCATCATGCCGCGCTGCGCCCTGTTGGCACTCTGCTCAACCCCTAAAGAGCACCTGACCCGCCGCGTCGGTCGCCCCCACCGCCGAATGTGATCGATATTGCACAACTCAGCGCTGTTCCTCGTTGCCAGCTACTCAGCGACTTGAACACTGTAGACCCCTTCAGTTGGTCGCACACTCTGCCTCCGTAATTTCTTCACACTTAAGCATCACACAAGCGCTGTTAGCTACTCAAACAGGGTCAATAGAAGACCGTGATATCAGGAACCACAGTCCACAGTCACTGTGCGGTCTCGTTGGTAGTCTGGGCCGGCATTCCGTTGACGAAATAATGCCGTTAGTTCTTCTTGAGAGAAGTGGCAATAACAACGCCGCCCGCTGCCATCAGCGGGTTCTCTTCGACGTACTGAAGCCGTGGGAGTGAGTTTTTGCCAAAGTTGAATAGAATTTCCCAATGCGTTTCGCAAATATTGCCTTCCAAGGTGACCGACCCATCGACCAATTTTTGAAGCTGTGAAGGCGTAATTTATCTGTGATGAAACAATAATTCTGAGTTTGAATCCCAAAGAAAAGTTCTCGAGCGATTCTCGACCCTGAAACGCGCCGAACACGAGTCAAAGCTGCCTGACTCCCAGCTCGATTCGCTCAGTTCAGCTTGACTTCTTAATCACCGGAGTCCGCCCTGACCGCAACAGCAGTTGCCCGGGTAGCAACAGCAAGGAACGCCCAGACTGAGAAAACCGAGCGGTCAGGCGGCTCGGAACCGACAAACTCCTGAGTTCGTTTTTGTATGAGTTAGTCCACCATTCGCCCTATCGCTCTTTTACGCCTGTTGAGAAGTCGTTCAGAAACGCCGGACGCGACGGTCGTTCGGCAGGCTCGCCCATCAGATGGGCGGCCAGGCTTCACAAAAAAAAAACTTTAGAGCCCAGAACTATTTCAGACGCTACAAAATCTTGTGCACCAAACACAAAAAAGGTTAGTGCCCACATGTGTTAGATCTGTTTACTTTCTCATGTTGAAGAAATTAATACGTTAAAAAACAAAAGGGCGAGTAAACGCTGAGCCGCGTATTTGATTGCCGATAGGTCAATGACGCTCACAGCACAAATAGTGCTATTGAGACTCGTTGGAAGTGAACGGAGGGTATTTCCCGAACGCATAATGGATGATAAAACACTTCTATTGAAAACTATACCCTTCACCCATCTGCTGATCGAGGTTGTCGTCCAAAATTTAGTAGAGATAGTCGCACTTCACAATCTTTTTTTGCAAGTGAATTTCTGAGGATTCAACAATAATTCATTCTGGTAAAGTGTGGCTGGACGAGTCTAATAGGTTGGAAAGCTGGGTGAACAACCGGGCGTCTTAGCCGTTTTTTTTTCGAGCTCGGTCAGCCAATTTTTGAAGTAGATCTATGCAGACGGTCACCGCATCAGCCTTGTTGGAAAGAAAGCTGCTCACAACAAATGAGATTTTTTGAGCGAGTAGTCGCCGAGCGCCAGTCTTGACGCGGCGACAAAATGATTCTATGAGTATGGTATACTTTGTCGCTATCATGAGGGACAGGCATGCGATCTAGCACAAATGGCGGCGAGACCCGAATCGGAGCAACGGTATCGGTCGTCGTAAGAACAGCTGTCGCAGCGACGTGTCGCGGAAGGCTGACATACTGCGTATGTGCCGTAGCTTGTTGCTGCCACTGCAGCTGCAACATTGTAGCGCACTGCGACAGGTTCAAAGGCCGGGAGCTCAGCGACAGGCTGTCGCTGTGTAGAGCGACGCGACCTTGTGTTGCAAAAGTATGCTATACCTCCTAAACATTATCGTTGCGACGTCGGTTGCCGCAGGCTGGCAATGACGCAGGGTCGTCACGGCGTCAAAACAAAGAGGTGATCCCGGGTCAGGTGCTCTCTACACAGCGAGAGTTTTTAGGCGAAGCGCGCGGTCGAAAACACTTCATCCGTAGAGCGCGTTTGCCATAAGCTTCCGGCAAACCACAGCGTTTTTCGATTTTCATAGTTCCTGTCATGATTCTTTGAATCTGTGGAAGCTTCCTCACTAAATTACTGGTTCACACCACCACAAAATTCCACCGTGTGCCTTTTTTCTTTCGAACTTGAGCAACACATGAGAAACACATGAGCACAACACTCACTCCGACGAGTAACAGCGTGCCGTCGCAGGAGTGAAAATTTCGGGGTGGTACGGACCAGTATTTCTGTTAGGAAGCTTCAAAAGATTAAAAAATCATGAGAGGAACTATAACAATCTGAAAATGCCGTGGATTGTCGAGAGCTTATGGTAAAAGCGCTCTACCGATGAAGTGATTTCCGTCGCGCGCGCGCCGGAAAACTTTCGCTGCGTAAAGAGCACCTGACCCCGCCGCGTCGGTCGCCCCCACCGCCGAATGTGATCGATATTGCCCCACTCAGCGCTGTTCCTCGTTGCCAGCTACTCAGCGACTTGAACACTGTAGACTCCTTCAGTTGGTCGCACACTCTGCCTCCGTAATTTCTTCACACTTAAGCATCACACAAGCGCTGTTAGCTACTCAAACAGGGTCAATAGAAGACCGTGATATCAGGAACCACAGTCCACAGTCACTGTGCGGTCTCGTTGGTAGTCTGGGCCGGCATTCCGTTGACGAAATAATGCCGTTAGTCCTTCTTGAGAGAAGTGGCAATAACAACGCCGCCCGCTGCCATCAGCGGGTTCTCTTCGACGTACTGAAGCCGTGGGAGTGAGTTTTTGCCAAAGTTGAATAGAATTTCCCAATGCGTTTCGCAAATATTGCCTTCCAAGGTGACCGACCCATCGACCAATTTTTGAAGCTGTGAAGGCGTAATTTATCTGTGATGAAACAATAATTCTGAGTTTGAATCCCAAAGAAAAGTTCTCGAGCGATTCTCGACCCTGAAACGCGCCGAACACGAGTCAAAGCTGCCTGACTCCCAGCTCGATTCGCTCAGTTCAGCTTGACTTCTTAATCACCGGAGTCCGCCCTGACCGCAACAGCAGTTGCCCGGGTAGCAACAGCAAGGAACGCCCAGACTGAGAGAAACCGAGCGGTCAGGCGGCTCCGGAACCGACAAACTCCTGAGTTCGTTTTTGTATGAGTTAGTCCACCATTCGCCCTATCGCTCTTTTACGCCTGTTGAGAAGTCGTTCAGAAACGCCGGACGCGACGGTCGTTCGGCAGGCTCGCCCATCAGATGGGCGGCCAGGCTTCACAAAAAAACTTTAGAGCCCAGAACTATTTCAGACGCTACAAAATCTTGTGCACCAAACACAAAAAGGTTAGTGCCCACATGTGTTAGAATCTGTTTACTTTCTCATGTTGAAGAAATTAATACGTTAAAAAACAAAAGGGCGAGTAAACGCTGAGCCGCGTATTTGATTGCCGATAGGTCAATGACGCTCACAGCACAAATAGTGCTATTGAGACTCGTTGGAAGTGAACGGAGGGTATTTCCCGAACGCATAATGGATGATAAAACACTTCTATTGAAAACTATACCCTTCACCCATCTGCTGATCGAGGTTGTCGTCCAAAATTTAGTAGAGATAGTCGCACTTCACAATCTTTTTTTGCAAGTGAATTACTGAGGATTCAACAATAATTCATTCTGGTAAAGTGTGGCTGGACGAGTCTAATAGGTTGGAAAGCTGGGTGAACAACCGGGCGTCTTGGCCGTTTTTTTTTCGAGCTCGGTCAGCCAATTTTTGAAGTAGATCTATGCAGACGGTCACCGCATCAGCCTTGTTGGAAAGAAAGCTGCTCACAACAAATGAGATTTTTTGAGCGAGTAGTCGCCGAGCGCCAGTCTTGACGCGGCGACAAAATGATTCTATGAGTATGGTATACTTTGTCGCTATCATGAGGGACAGGCATGCGATCTAGCACAAATGGCGGCGAGACCCGAATCGGAGCAAAGGTATCGGCCGTCGTAAGAACAGTTATCGCGCGTCTGTCGCAGCGACGTGTCGCGGAAGGCTGACATACTGCATATGTGCCGAAGCTTGTCGCTGCCACTGCAGCTGCAACTGTGTAGCGCACTGCGACAGGTTCTAAGGACGGGAGCTCAGCGACAGGCGGTTGCTGTCGCTGTGTAGAGCGAAGCGACCTTGTGTTGCAAAAGTATACTATACCTCTTAAACATTGTCGTCGTGGCGTCGGTTGCCGCAGGCTGGCAATGACGCAGGGTCGTCGCGGCGTCAAAACAATGTGGTGATCCCGGGTCAGGTGCTCTCTACACAGCGAGAGTTTTCAGGCGAAGCGCGCGGCCGAAAACACTTCATCCGTAGAGCGCGTTTACCATAAGCTCCCGGCAAACCACAGCGTTTTTCGATTTTCATAGTTCCTGTCATGATTCTTTGAATCTGTGAAAGCATCCTCACTAAATTACTGGTTCACACCACCACAAAATTTCACCGTGTGCCGTTTTTCTTTCAAACTTGAGCAACACATGAGAAACACATGAGCACAACACTCACTCCGACGAGTAACAGCGTGCCGTTGCAGGAGTGAAAATTTCGGGATGGTACGGATCAGTATTTCTGTTAGGAAGCTTCAAAAGATTAAAAAAATCATGAGAGGAACTATAACAATCTGAAAATGCCGTGGATTGCCGGGAGCTTATGGTAAAAGCGCTCTACCGATGAAGTGATTTCCGTCGCGCGCGCGCCGGAAAACTCTCGCTGCGTAAGGGGTCGTTTACACTTCCGCCGCGGTGCGGCGCGGCGCGCCGCTTGAAATATCGCGCCACCAAAATGTATAATCGGGCTGCGTCGAATTTACGCGGCGAAGTCGCAGAATGACGTTAAACACAGCCTGGAGTAGCTCTGACATAACACAAGGCCGATTGTAATGAGTGACTTCTTGTGCAAAAAAAACATCTACAATTTTTTTGTACCATAACACAGCACCCAAAGGCGGATAGAGTTTTCGAAAACGATTTCTCTTTAGAAAAACGATTTTAAAAGCTAAAACAATGAACTTTCCACAACCTAGCCTACTCTGAACAACGCCCAGGCCCTTGGTAGAATTTTAGAGATGAATCAGAAGAATCAAATTGAGAATGTGTATGAATTAACAGCGAAAGAAGCATACTATGTCTATGCGGATCGCACGCGGCCGCCGCGCCGCCTGCTTTCCTCGGGCGGCGCGGCAGCACCTAGGCGGGCGCCGCGTGCAGCACCGTTGGAAGATTTCGAGCAGAAAAACTCTAAACGCCTCGCGGCGCCGCTTGATCGATATGGCTGTATTACATCTCGCCGCGCCGCGTCGGAAGTATAAACGACCCCTAAAGAGCACCTGACCCCGCCGCGTCGGTCGCCCCACCGCCGAATGTGATCGATATTGCCCCACTCAGCGCTGTTCCTCGTTGCCAGCTACTCAGCGACTTGAACACTGTAGACTCCTTCAGTTGGTCACACACTATGCCTCCGTAATTTCTTCACACTTAAGCATCACACAAGCGCTGTTAGCTGCTCAAAGAGGGTCAATAGAAGACCGTGATATTAGGAACTACAGTCCGCAGTCACTGTGCGGTCTCGTTGGTGGTCTGGGTAGGCATTGCGTTGCCGAAATAATGCCGTTATTCCTTCTTGAGCGTTAAATCGTTCAGTGGTTGATTACGAGATATCTCAACGCTTTGTGAATAAAAGTTGTTAAAAAAAGTTATCATGGATTGTGTAGACTTCCCTGAGACCACATTTTGAGTTTGAGTGTTGAATTCGAACACGATTAGGTATCACGGCTTTAATACCGCTATGACGGACTAAAACTTGAGACAATGGGAGTGACCTCTAAGGACCTCGAAAAATTGTAAGATGGAAATCGGTCTATATATCAGTATTAAAAACTCCTCTCACAAAACTCTAAATGTGGGTAGATTCGAGAAAAGAGGCAAGTTCAGCTAGACTTACTTGTCATCATCGGACAGAACAGCGAAGTGTTCAAATGTCAAGATGACCTTCTCCAAATTCTGATCGCCCTGTAGACCATCAAGGATATACGAGCACGTCGTATTAGGTGGATACATCTCAGGATACTGCAATCGTCAATATAAGGTTAGATTCAACTATTGGTAATGAGAAACACGATGTCGAAAATTACAGGGAAAATTACACTTCCCTTTACTCAATTTACCCTCAGACTCCTCTCTCAATAAGCTTGTTACGCTCCAGCCCGTATCTTTCAGTTTCCCTGAGTTTTAGCCTTGACATTCTGAATGGTGGTTAGTTTTCCATACGTATTTGATTTCTGCCAAACCCTTGGCTAATGAATGCACATTAAAACACTTGATGACGGTTTTGCATTCTTCCCTCATTGAGAAATATTGTATATGTAACAGCTTACACTACCTGCATAACCCGATAGAATATAGAAAGGCTCTAGTTTTTCATGTTGATTTTGAGGCTCCCCAAGGGCTCTAATCTAGATCTCTTGCTGGGAGGGAGTTAACCGCCCACTTTCCCGCCGTTGACCTCTCACAGGAGCAGCGAAGGCTGATGTGATTGGTCGGCGGCGAGAAAGTGGGTGGATAATTTACTCCCAGCAAGAGATCCAAATCACTAGCGCTCCAAGAATTTAACGGTTTTCTCCGAACTAGCAGATGGTTGGGTCATATTTATACCCCGGCCTAGTAAAATAATAATAGTTGGAATTGTGACAGTACCGGAAGGCATACCTTCGGTGAGTAGATGTAATGGCTGGTCTCTCGGTTACTCTCCACTCTGATGTCACATTCGGTGCCTCTCATGTGCGTCACACCTTTCTGCCCATGTAGTAACTGTGTTACATCAACGAATCGGCTCGAGAACTCGTAATCAATAACGAATCTGAAAACTACTACGTGCAACCTTTTCAATGGGATGACCGCTGCAGTTTCAAGTACGTGCACTTACGGCTTGCGCCATTTGGATGCACTATGCACCTTACATGAGAACCTGACAAACCCGTCTTCCTAATACAGTCACGCATTGGAGGAGTCCAATCCAACCGTAATACGCTTTCAACTCAACAACAAAGCCGTTTGGAGGACAATACGGCCACATAAAGTATTGGGCAATGAGGAAGAGCTCTGTATTCCGCCGTTCATAACGAGCGGACGTGACTTTCTTGTCTGCATATTGTTATCAGCAGTTATGTTTCGCCATGATAGAGGGCCACAACTGACGGTTGATGAAAAGGAAAGCTTTTTAGAAATCCAAGAGAGTTTACTTTCACCCTAATAATATGGTAAACTCTCTAACGTGTCGTCCAATCTGGGAGAGTATCCGCGCATGCACACATAAACTTGTGAGTAACCACACATTAACAAGTCTCTTACATTTCTAAAGCAGCCTAGCACTTTATGCCAAGCCGGAGGGCGAATTCAGTGCGATGAAAAACGTACCCTCGAGGATCAGCCTTGGCAGGGTTAGTAGTGTTGAAATGTATGAGGAGATCCGTGCCCATAGAATACTGTTCCATACGTTGTTGCAGGCCGCAAACCTAGGATACAAAACAGGAAGTAACTTTTGACGAGAAATGACTGAGCGATTTTTGTCTGAAAAAAATATGACGACTTTTTCTTCGTTTTGAGAGCTCTCTAGATTTTATTTTCACCTTTTTGATGATGGGCGAATTGGTTGTAGAACCATCGAATACGGTAAGAGAATCGTAGGGGCAACTGGAATCTTATTGAAAGTTCGAAGAGTATCTTTACGATTAGCAAGAAGTAAAGGCACTCACTGTTCACCACCAAAATAAATATCGAAATCACGAAAAAATAATCTAACACGTTGACCAGCTTTTCCTTTGAGCAGATAGGAGCAATGAAAGTTCTGAAAAAATGCTAATATTCCTTCGGAGAACTCCTTCAACACAGTAAGTATGCTGAGGAAATAGGCAAAGGCTAATAAACGGCGTCTACGTTTGGTTTAGAAATTTTATTTATCGGTAGCTGATCGTCGCGGACAAATAGTCCAAGTCGTTTAACCCTTTCACGGATCTAATTCAGACCTCTTGCTGGGACGGGTCCTGTGCGCCCGCCTTCTCGCCGTTTGCCAATCATGGCAGCCTCGGCATACGGTGTGCCGCGCTCGCCGTAGCGGCGACCACGCAGCATCGATAACGAGCAGGCCGATTGAGTAATCGGCGGAGATCATGCAGAGCAAATGACTACCGATACACGCACATCTAAACTCCTTTTTGAGTAAAAACACTTGGGTATCTTCGTACTGATATAAAACATTTAAGGATCATGCAAAGTCTGAACCCTTGGAGTGGGTAGCATTCCGCCCTCTGTATGTTTTAAAAAACAAAAGTTTGAATGAAAGAGCATAATAGTATGTGATCTAAAAGGTTATCAATATTTACTATGTTTGAGACACGACATGATCCAATATTCAATTGCTCAATTCAAGTCGGAAATGCTCTCACCCAGGGAATTCAACCCCTTGAAAAAATCGGAGAATTTCTCACACCCGTGTCAGAAACGCTCTTTGAAATCATCGGGTTATCCTTGTTGAAAATGGGCGAAGGCGCTCCAGACCTGATCGAATGGACAAATTCAAAAGATGGTAAGAACGGATTATATCGTGAATAAGCTCCTAACAACGATAAATATCCATGTCAAGATCATTTCTAACATCGGTATGGATCAACCTTAGCTTTGGGTCTGGACTGGCCTACACAAATAACAAGGCGCCTTAATTTCGATATGTGTGAAGACATTACAAGGATTCCCTAGCGTTTTTTTGCTCAAAACGGAGTTTAGATGTATGTGTCGGTAGTCATTAGCTCTGTATGATCTCCGCCGATCACTCAATCAGCCTGCTCGTTATCGATGTTGCGTCGTCGCCGCCGCGCCGCGAGCGCGTCACACCGTAGGCCGAGGCTGCCATGACTAGCAAACAAACGGCGAGAAGACGGGCGCACAAGACCCGTCCCAGCAAGAGGTCTGAATTAGAACCCCTTTCACTAGGAGGATATTTTTTCGCCTGTTTTTTTTTTCACCTTTATTAATGATTTTTGTTACATACACTTTATTTTGGAGCGAAACTTACTTGGTTCCTTTGTCGGAGGAGGGTAAGAGGCAGCGAGAGAGCGGAGGGAAAAAGGAGAGAGCAGCGTAGGCGAGCTGACGCACTTTATGAAGTCAAGTAAATTTCCCTCCGGAATAGAGTGTATTTACACATCATTACATGCATTCGTACGGCTGCGAGATCAGAAAGGGTTCAATCTGTGGATAGTGAGTGCTCATGCGCCCACTGAAACCGCCGAGGACAGTTTGAAAGATGCGTTTTATGACAAACTCAACAAGTTGCTGGCCAGGATACCTTGTCAACATGCTGTTGTCGTGGGGATTGACGCAAATGCGAAGATGGGACTTGATCAGAAATCCGAAGTACTCAGAAAATGGTCCTACCCAGTGGAGCAAACATCGCACGATGGCTACCACCTTGTCGACTTTCGTAAACGCAGTGGTCTGATTATTATATCGGCATTCAAGAGGAATCATCGCCGCCATCAGCTTAAGTGGCAGGGACCAACCCAGCTATCCAGAAGAGCAGCGGAAGCGGAAGATGACAACTTTGAAACTACAGCTCGACTATGTTCTGACGAGGAATATTCCAGTATCGGACATTCGAAGATCTAGAGCTGTGTGGGATGTCGCATTCTATTCGGATCACCGTCCTGTTCTGTTGAACTTCACTGCGAGGATTCATAAGAGGAAGCGAGGGGCTCAGCCTCTCCAGAGGATTGACATGACAAGTCTCAGAGATGAAGAATGCAGAAGGAATTTTCGACAACGCGTTTCTATTCACATCGGAGTACGGACGAAGAAGAAACTTTGCGACGCGGATTCTTCTGTCAAGTGCATCCAGGAAGCTTCGAAAAAGGCACTCCCGGTTGTGCAGCCTAAGAAGAAGTTCGCCTACGTCTCAGAGGAAACGGTGCTCTCCGTACTGCAGGAAACTTCGTGGAGGAGAAGCGTCTGAGGAGGAAGTTGCGTCGGCAGCTTCAAAGTGACCGCGAACGAGAGTGGACGTGTAGAGCTCAGGAATTTGAGAAGGCTTGGGAGGAGAAGAATCCGAGGAAAGCCCACACGTTGCTGCGACAGTATAGCGGGAAGATGGAGAGATGTTCTCCTGTCTTAAACACTACCAATGGAGTTGCAGTTGGTGATGTGACGCTGCCAATATGGAAGGATTACTTCAGTACATTACTGAATCGTCCAGCGCTATCAGTACCTCAGCTCCCGCATGTTCAGAGAGCACATTACGATGTCAGTGAGGAACCGCCGACTGAGTCTGAAGTTTTGGAATGTGTCCGGAAAATGAAGAATGGGAAGGCGGGTGGAGATGACAACATCACTGCTGCAATGCTGAAAGCTCTTCCTCCGTCTGGGAATCGTGAAATGACCAACACCATCCGTACCATATGGATGAGCGAAAGGATACCCGATTCGTGGAGACATGCGATCATCGTACCTCTTCACAAAAAGCTATCCGTCACGGATCCTAAGAACTACAGAGGAATCTCTTTACTTCGTGTCAGGTACTACAAGGTTTTAGAACGTATCATTCTCGAGCGACTTATCAAACATCGTGAAGGAACGACCAGAGATGAGCAAGCCGGTTTTCGACCTGGAAGATGGACCATCGGCCAAGTTTTCGTCGTGAGAAAAGTAATTGAATCGCGGCAGCGGTTTTCAAAGCCATTACAGCTTGCTTTTTTGAACATTGAAGCCGCGTTCGACTCTCCTCATCGTGATCGATTGCTCAACGCTCTGCGAGCAGATGGAGTCCCGGAAAAGTGTGTTCGGTTAATCGAGGACATGAACAGAGGAACAACAGCAGCAGTTCGTACACCTGTCGGATTTACGCTAGCTTTCGAGGTGAAAACAGGAGTAAGGCAAGGAGCTGTAGCAGGACCTTTTCTTTTCAACTTCGCCGTTGATGGCATCATGCGTAGAGTTGCAGAACAGTTTCCTGCGGATGTGATCCTAACACCATCAGGACGCTCCCTTGTCGACCTGGAGTACGCCGACGACATTGTGTTATTCGCTGAAAACAACGCAAAACTGCAAAGGATTGTGAACCCGTTTCGAAGTATGCCACAGCCTATGGACTTCGTCTTCGTCCCGACAAATGCAAGCAGATGAGGGTCTCTCAGAGGCCTTCAACGGGAGTTTGTGTGGACGGACAACGTATCGAACTGGTGGACGATTTCTATTATTTGGGCTGTTTGCTGAAGAACGATGGTAGTTATGGAGCGGATATTCGACAACGATGTGCGAAAGCTACGTCTGCATTCAATTCTCTAACCAAGTGTTTGTGGTCTACCACCTTCGCGAAGGAAGTCAAGTTGCGCGTATACTTATCCGCTATTCGCCCTATCATGATGTACGGATCGGAGACGTGGGCAGCACCGAAGACGCATATGGAAAGGTTGGAATGCACGGAGAGGAAACTTTTTGGGCGCTTGCTTGGACATTTCTGGCCGCGTGTATGCCATAACGAAGATCTTTACAAGGAAATCGATGCAGTACATCAACGCTTGACACAAGGGAGGTGCCAGCATCTCCCAACGCCATCTCAAGCAGCAATGGAAAGTCGACTTCGACTGCTCGGGCATATAGTAAGAAGAACGCCGGATCGTCTCGTACAACACACTTTAAGAATGCTTCCACATCCTGTCTAGAAACGGCCACCTGGGCGTAGGCGAAAGTTCTGGACGGATGTGATTAAAGAGGATTTGAAGTCACTCGGCATCGAAAGACAGTTCAGGCGCGATGTTTCGTTTCGCAGGAAATGGAAAAGTGACAGCTGGATGGAATGTGTTCAAATTGTGGCTGAAAACCGTAAAAAATGGACACGGCTGACTACTAGGACGGCACACCTCGGTGAAGATGCGGAATGACCGCGTCAGGCGAAAGCCATCCGATTAAGTCGAGTAAGTCACATGCCGAATTTGGAGGGCAAAAATCACTGTGAGCACTGTACTTAATGTGCGTCTTAATACCACCTCTAATGTTGACAAGGTGCTGAGTTTATCGCTTGTAATACCGAGAGTCTTTTTGTAATACTCTCGAGGGAATGTCTTTTTGGCTGATTTAAGTCACTTGCAGCTTATCTTGTGCCACTTAAGTAACATGTGACATGTCGGAGGCGCACTGCAATTGGTATTCCGTCGATATGTTGCATGTAAGTTGAGTGACCTGAGATAAGTCGCAAGCAACTTACGTCGGCCTAGATATGTTACAAGTAAGTTGTTTTCGGCAGGCAATTCTCGGCCCGAAGCCGCCTGACAGGTGCGTGTTCCCTCTCTGCGGGTCCCCTGCTGTTGCTCCACGGGCGACTGCTGTTGCTGTCTGGGCGAAACGGAGTAGCTCGGACATCAACAGCAATGGCCTATTCGGAGCGGCTCTGGGCCGAGAATCGCCTGACTAGCACATTATTAACTAAAGTTGTGACATTTCACAGTTTCTCTTCTAGGTGTAATCTTGTCAAAATCGACCAGCGATGTGCTGAATACCCACCTTTGGATAGGTACCGGGGTATGTTGGAGAGTATATGGCGCCTCTCTTGCGTTTCGCTGCATCAATTATAAAGTTGCAACCTCCAGTATCGCCATCAATGGGCGTACCAGCTTGATATGTGGCTGAAAGAGTATATGCTTGGCATAATGAGGAGCCCAGGAAAAAAGAAATTGTAAGGCCACCGTCAGAGGTGGTCGATGAACTGAGTCCCACCCGGTCGATACGCACCGAAATAGTGACAGACGGGTGCAGAAAAATCGGCCCACTGAGTCCAACTGCGATCGTCTACTGCCAACCGCATCCTACCCAGTCGATACGGGTGTTTCACGCTCGCACACGGGTAGATCCGCTGCATCGAGGTCGGTTTTCCTGCCCCGGACTCAGTCGGACTCGGTCGGTTTTTCGGCCAAGTCTGACGGGGGCCTAAGAAAAGTCATTATCCTCTTTGGAGGCAATGGTCACGATTGAAGCAGTGTTCCAATTTTCATAAGAAATCGAAAGATCAGGGCCCCGATTTTTTCAATTTATTCCAGTGGCTCTCGGACCAAAACTCAAAGAGTGTTTTTAACGTGAAAGCTGCCATTCATTGACGTCTTTAAGCTCAAGATTACAAAGACTCTGTTGATTGTGAAACTACTGTACACCTGAATATTGCATATTGCCACTTACCGTCAGGAATAAACGAATATCGTCCGCGAAAACCGAACTCCCTGTCAACTTCGCGAGCCCGAGAATGGAAGACGAGTACGAGAACCCGGTGAAGACTGAAAACAAAGAATATCGATTGAGCGTATCTATGTAGGAATCTAAAAGAAACTAAAAGATTGTCTTCCAAGGTTTCGGAACTGAGGTGTTGAGAAGCAAAATCTAAATTTACCCTTCGGAGCCACCAAAAATAACTCTGAAAGAAGTCATATGTATCATCGACATGGATCCTGAAGACTTTGCGTTCCCCATTGGTGGTTGGCGCAGACTCGGTGCACCTATGTTATAGCATATGACACCGAGTTTGCGCCAACCTTCAACAGTGAACGCGAAGTCTCTTCAGGATCCGTGCCGACGTTAGGTATTTTTCCCTTGGTTTCCATGAATAATATCAATCAGGTGGATTTGAAAACGTTTGAGAAGAACCTCTCAGATCACGCCTAGAGTTTTCCCATGGTGGTTATTTGGGATAACGATCACGAGCCTATGATCCATTTGTTGGCTTTAGAGAGTTCTCAACGTATTTTGTTCAGAACTTCCCAGCGGGAGAAAATTTGATGCGCAGGTGCGAACCTTGCAAGGAAAACTTTTAAAGAATATCGAGTATTCGTTCATTTCGGTCACGGGCTTCGAATATTCTGTCATTGAATAGAAATGTGCAGAAATATCTATGAAAAATTTGAAAAGTCAAATCGAATAGGCCGAGTACTTTTCCGAATATTAGTACCAAACGGATAGTGTAAAGTTTTCAGATTAGTTATTTCATTCGGAACCTTCGAAACGTTTTTATTTGAAATTCTCATTTAGTCGGGCAATTCAAAAACAGATAATTGAATTATACTCCCTCCGTCATAAGTCAAAAAAGCAATATTTTGAAAATTCAGTCATTAGAAACTTTCTGACAATTGCCATTTCAATTTTCAATTCTTCGAGAACAATACGCAATTGTTTTCTGAAAATGCAATATCCTTCTGTTTATTAGAAAATTAGTGTCGAATGACCAAGTCTACTCGGCCCTTTACCTAAGAGATGAATGAACTCCGATATTCAGGTTTACTCCAAATACACCAGAAAATTTAAGAAATGTAACAAATGGCATTGTTTCTGAGATCGTGGTTGCTGCAGTTTTGAAACCGAAATCTCAAAGAATACAAGAAGCGTAATACGCAAAGACGTATGAGCACAAACAAGCGATCAAGATGATATTTGTTAATGTCGCAATATAAAAAAGACTTATTGCGTGGGATGAAACTCAATAAAAGGGAAATTTCACTACATAGGCTGCGTATTAAGTGGTCAAAATTCAAATAACATGAAAAACACGAATGTGGACAGCACCGGAATAGAAATCGGCGATTCTAGTTGGAACTTCGATCAACACTGCAGCATGACTCTTTTGCGCCAATTCGGAGGTGTGTTGAACGCGGAGCTGACAAGAAACGGAAAGCCTGCTCAATCATCGCGGTGCCGACGCGGTTTTGCCAAAGAGCCGAGTTGTCGACGCTACCTCTTTTTCGGATTGCGGAGCCGACATAAGGCTATCGCGGGGCCACTGCGTCACACACCACTTTTCCACGATCGCGGAGCCGCCAATCAACTGCCGATACCCCATCGCGATACTAGCGAGAATCTCGGGGCTATCGCGAAGCCAGTGGTACCGATTTTCTCAGAGTGACGACTTATAGAATGCTAGGATATATTGGGCTCTAAACTTTTTTTTCTGTGGAGATTAATTTGCGAGTGGACACGTATCGAAGGCACGATTGATGATTTTCCGTAGAATATGATAGGTTACGGTGGGAATATGGTAGCTTGATCGAAGTCTCAGAACTGACTTGAAAGCTTTCTGTTTAGGCTACTGTCAATAAATAATACGCATTTTACGTCCACTTTTCTATTGTTAATGTATTAAAGTAGGTTACACTAGCTGTATAACATTATACCCACCGTAACCTACAGCGGACCTCCTACTTTCAACTAATGAACCTCAGATTCAGGTTCAGCACCCTAAATAACCCCTACACATGTTTTGAGGCAATAAAAGAAAATTTTCCCGGAACACCACCACCTTTCCGCAGCTCGCCTTTACTAATTCGCGAAACTCTGATACGCCTATAACTTTTTCAGAGTTATTTTGAGCTATCAGGCATATCTGGACGGGGGATTCGGATTTTACGCCCGAGAAATGGTTCTGGAGACACGATTCAATTGGAGTGGCCACTTTCATCGAAAGGAGTTCCCTTGTACGTTACGCCGCCAAAACGTTCCGCAATTAAATGAATACCTCTCACACTTCGTTAGAAAATTTGCGAGTTCTACGAGGCCATCAAATCTGGTCAAAAAAGTTGACTGGAGAGTGCAAAGCAGGAGGTGGTCACAGGCTGAAATTTCAAAGAATCGCACACGCAGAAAACTGAACTCTCATTTTTCGGGTTTTGGAGAGCTTGTATCCCTCAAGTAAATGGAAAAATAAAAGAACTATTGAAAATCTTCGACTTGTAAGTAAACCCAAGTTGCAAGTAACTGGCGACGGTGTTTGAATTTTCATCCTATCGACTTCTTGAACTGTTGCGCTGAATCGCAAGCATTCCCTTCAGCATCGGGTCGTGGCAGACCAATTTTGGTAAATGACTGGTTAACTATGGAGGAATGGTTCACATTAGACCTCACATACTTCAGAATGTTAAATTTTTAAACACAAAGCTCTGCCATTGTGCCAAGCTGGGCCCAGCTAAGGGAATGACGGTTAAAATGGTGAGTGGTATCCACCAAATACGGTGCCTTTGAAGGGAGGGGTTGCGATAAAAACGATTGCTGAGATATCCTTATGAGAGGGTAGATCTGGCCACCACAAAAGGAAAAATAAGATTGAACTTGGAGAAAAAACGCTCAGGAACAAGTTATTGCTGGTTGTCCCCCTGGCCCCAACTAGAGAAATTTGTGAAGCGCCTATTTCGCAGAGTATTTTGTTTTGCTCTAGAAGTAGTTTCCGAACTATTTAAGAGACTGATAAAACTACTTTAACAGCAAATTGTTTTGAAATCTCGTTAGAGGAGGGGGGGGGGGCGGGCGGACACCGACCAATTAGCCGTTCTGAATTGATTCGTGCGTTTTTCTACAACTTTTCACTTATTTCCACTTTTGTGATGACCAAACCTGCATTCTCATGAGAAAAACGCGACAATCGTTTTTATCACGAACACTACCTTTGAGACGACCAGACAGACCGTTTGTAAGAATTCAGCGAAAGGAAGAGATGGAGCTAAGAGACTGCGAGCTCCTGAACCACCTACGCACCGTATACATATATACATAGTAGTGCGACTAGTGTATGATGCACACATCCCAGTGGGTCCTCCCTCAGGCCTCGAAGTCTGACTCAAAAGATGACCTCGGTTCCGTAAACAAGCCAGCGCACTGAAACTGTAGCGCGTCTGTTGCAGGACCTACCGCGACGCAGGCTCCACGTGAGAACGACAAGCTCATGGCTCACCTTATTCTGACATGCGGCGACACACTGCCGCAATATCGGCCACCAAGCGACGCCGACAATAGATCAGACTCTACCCGTTCGAGTTCCGAATAAATATCTACATACTCGATTTCGCAACTGAAATATTACTAGAATATCATGCGACATTGCAGGAAACATAAAGAAGGTCCAGTGGTGTCTCACCTCTCAGAACTGCCTGCTAGGTGAAAGTGCTCGAATTCCAACTTCACACGTTCCCTCGGTCCCGCGACAAACGTGTATACACACTGCAAATACCAAAATTTGTACAGTAGCGTCGGAAATTTTAGTCCGACCCGCCAACGACCGCGGCCGGGCTGGAATGCCCTCGCTCAACCGCCACAGCTAATCACGAATCTGAAGTCAATAGTGCTGACAGAGCTCTCGATTCGTGATCAGCTGTAGTGGTCGAGCGCGTTGCGTTTGCTTGTACAGGCAGGACCGGCCGCGGCCTTCGGAGAGGTAGACTAGATCTTCTAAAGCGAATGCATGAGTTCCTCAATCTTATTATTTGAAAAACTTGAATCTTACCAAGCTTCTTATTTCAGCTTCAAATCTGCCGTGCTCATCCGTAAATACTGTCTTACCTGCAAATTTTGCGGGACCGAGACATTTTTCTGTACAGATTTATCGGTTGGTTCCTTGGGTAGAAGCGGAAAGCGGAACTCGCCACTGGGATTCTTCTCGTCAAAAACACGATCACATTCTGAAGGCGTTTCTCTTCAGAGACAGTTTACACATGACCTCAGATGCAGCTCAATTACTTCTTACATTGTGCCAGGGAAAAAACTGAGAAAATTTACTGTTCCAAGAAATTTGAACTAAAGTTCCATTGCTGAGGCAGGAAAAGCAGAAAAAACCCAAAATTCATCACAGAATGCAAAAAGTAGATGCAGAAGTCGTTGTAAAAAGAACCAATTTGGTCTCTTCGTATACCATCTCAGGCTATTCGCATACCCGAGTTCGCTTGACAGTTCGGCCCGTTTTCTCCAATCTCCGAGCCACTGCTGTTGCTGTCCGGGCTACTGGCCTTGCTGTCCGGGCAAACTGGAAGAGCTCGGACAGCCAAAGCAGCAGGCCGGACAGCAACAGCAGTGGCCCCTCCGGGAGAAAGAGTCGGACTGTCAGGCTTCAATTCCTGTTCGGCGCGGCTCAGGGCAGAGAAACCTCTGAGCTAGCTAAGTGAATGGAAGGGACCGCGACGGAAGATCTCTTTCGCGATCCAAACCACGCTGGCTGATGGTGTCACGAATGCCGCACGGGCCGTCTCAAGTGTTCGCGTCGCATCCAATCGCTAGTCTAGATTTGGCGAAAAGACTGTACCTGTGGTTCATGTGATCGATAGACTGCAAAACAAAATAATGCTAGAGACTCCAACGTTTTTAGAAAATGGGTTGTGTATTTTGTCCAAATTGTTAGCTGTATATCGATGAATTTTTCTCAGTTTTTTCAAAATGAACTGGCAGGCTCCTAAAACAGTGCTGCTGCCACGGTCCGGTAAGCCTCGAGTTTTTAGTCTCAGCACCCAAATACATACATAATTCGCTTCATACTTAGTTCTTCATGGGGCCTCCACCACAATCCTATCATCTGTCCTCCTGTGGATCGTCAACTCCGCCCAGGGGGCGCCAATATTTTCGTTCTTCCCTTCCGCTCCCCATAGGCAGCGTCCATAGCCGGATCTGAGTCTTAAAGGCAGGGTTCTCGATAAAATCAGTCGTAAAGCTATCCCCATGGAATTGTAGATCTGGCCATCACAAAAGCGAAAATGAGTGAAAAACTGGAGAAAAAACGCTCAGGAACAAGTTATGGCTTGGTGTCCTCCCGCCCCCAAATATCGAGATTTGTGTAAAACCCTGTTTTGTCAACTTTTATTTTGCTTCTAAACTGATTTCTGAACTTTTCTGAAGACTACTGATTACTTTGATAGCAAAATAAATGGCGGATAAGCAAGCATTAAGAAAAAGCGCGTTAATTAGGGGACCGGCCGACACCGGTAATTAGCCGTTATACTTTGTTGTTGTGCGTTTTTCCCCCGAACTTCCGTGTTTTTTCACTTATTTTCACTTTTGTGATGGCCAAATCTACATTCTCATGAAGAGACCTCAGAAGTCGTTTTTATCGCGAACCCTGCCTTTAAGTCGCGCTGAAGGTTTGCACCGTTAACATTTCTTACCGATCTCACTCCACACCTACCAGTGCAGCCGGTCTGCCGCTGATGTTGGCTGCAGCCGCTGTCACTAATATTATAATCATCTCAGGCGATTCTCCGCCCTAGGCCGCCTGATAGTTCGGCTCATTCTACTAATCAACGGGTCAGCTTCTGTTGCTTTTCAGGCCACTGATGTTGCTGTCGGAGCTCCTCCACTTAGCCCAAAAACAACAGCAGTGGCCCCCGAGATCGGGAGAATGAGCCGAACTGGAAAGCGGCTCCAATTCGTTTTCGGTGCGGTTTGGGGTTTAGAGTTTTCAGAGATCGTTACACGCTACATGTACCAGGAATTGCACATTGTGCGCCAGCGGTGGCGTTAGCCTTTCTTTGCGCGTCAGCGTTTCAGCAACACGACACTTGCAGCTGGTCGTTAGGCATGGACGGATATAGATAGCCAGTGAATCAGTCGTCTCCTGGCAATTTTTCGTACGGCAGAGATAATCCACGATATTCGCGTCTCAATTTTCGAAAATTTCAAATACTTTGAACAGTGCTTTAACTAATTGAAAATATTTGGTCAATTAGCGACTTTTTTTCGTAAATAAGATTTTCACTTTTGCTAAAGGTTTAATCATATGACACCCACTCTAAATTTAGCGGCAGAAATTGAGCCAGGTGATCGAGCTTTTCAGGCAGCTAAAATCGCTATTAGACATAGGATTGTGTTTTCGAATGAGTATTGCATTTCATCGAACAATTACAGATGGAAAAGTGAAAATTGTCTGACCCGCAACTGTTGAGGGACTTCTAAGACAGCCTGCAAAGAAACGAGAAAGACATAAAACAAAAGAAATGCGTTGCGGAATTGATGAGCTGACTCCTCCCCTGCACGCTATTCGAGGATAGCCGCAACGCGACCGCTCGCTGAGGAATCTAGAGTCCGCTGTGCTGCGACTCCTAGCGCAGATAACGTTGTTTTGGTTTTTCAATCACAACGTCTTGATTCGTCCGAATCTGGCATCAGAAAGAGCGCCGCAACGCTGCTGTGAGACGCGCAACCGTTCGGTTGACACTACCCTCACGTAGAGTGTCCTTGCAGATTTTAGTTCAGTGAGTGGAGGGGAATGCGGGAACAGGTCGCCGCGCGCGTTCGGAGCCCCGTTGACCGGTGATGCCGCCAACGCGGCAGGGCCAACCGCAGTGATCGCGCCTGCTTCATCCACTAGACTAAATCTGACAAGAAGACCATAGCCGCACCGCGTTCTACTCATTGAGGAAGAAAAACAGATCTCTAATTCTTGATTTCAATCAACCCCTTCGCAGAAGGTATGAACTCGCGACCTCCATTTACACTACCGCACGTAGGATTTGGTCAGAAAGTCGCCTACGCACCTTTAGCGCAGCTATCAAGAAGGACTTTTTTTTTTGGGTGCCTACTGGCCGCCCCCCGACCAAGTCTTGTGAGCGGTATTGTATAGCGACTTCTGTGGAAAGAAAGCAGTATGCCATATTCTTTCACTTACTCCTCGTATTGAAGTACACCTTTGAGCCAAAATACCATGATCAGTACTAGTAGGCAGGCGATTACCATCGTAAATAATAGCGCGAATATGATATCGCAGTCGAGGGCTCGACATGTGGCGCAGTCCTCTTTCGGTGTTGGCGATTCCCATTCCAGGAGATCAATGCGGGTCTCAACCACACGTTCCAAAGTACGCATGCGTTCCATGCGCAATTATACCTGCACAAAGCTGCTCAAAATTGCATCAATTCTCGCATAGCCACAAATGTGTTCAAATAGGATAAAATGAGATCACGTTAAAACGTTCAAGATGTGCACGAGATCAGAGGCAAGTGAGAAATCTTGAAGGTAGGACAAAATAGACTGGCAGATGCACAACTTCAAGCCTGCTCACCAGAGCGTTAAGCGCATATGTGAAAACGAATAACATTGTTAGCATCTTCTAGGCCTCCATAGTAAAACTGCGTAGTATTCCGAAACGAGCCAGTGTTCCAAAAAGTTATACGGGTGCAAATGGAAACGCAATAACTCTGTTCAAATTTCGCAAAATGTGCTTCCATCCGAGAATTGGCAAGGGGTTATTTTTGACGCCGAACACGAGAATGAGGTGCGTTCCGAGATTTGCGAAATACCACTGGACACTTTGGAAAATCAATAGCTATAGATAGCGAAAGCCTTGAGCTTATCACTTCTAGCTACAAGCAGTTCGAGACGGAATAGTACGCAGTTTCACTGTATATGCTGAAGAGATGTAAAGTGAGCATACTTCGTCTTCGCGGAAACGGTAGACGATCTAAGCACTTTCCTTCTCAGTAAAGAAATTTTTTTCTATCAAAATCAGCAAGCAGTAGAACCTACTGTTGTTCTCGGAGCCTAATTCAGGTCTGCAATTGCGGACTACGGCTGTTGCATAACGCAATACGATGCTAATTAAGCTGGGAGAAAAGTTAATCGTGCAGGGTCCAAGTGGTCCCAGCACGATTATCATCCTGTTGCGTAATGCAGCAGCGGTTGTCCGCAAATGCGGACCGGTACAAGGCTCCGAGAACGGCAATACTTATAGCGAGTAAAAACGGCAATACCGCTTCAGGGATATGAGCGCTGTTACATGTTTTATCTCATTTAGTGTCCTTTTTTGGGGAATTTCTTCGAAGCGAAATCTGGTTCAACGGACTATGCACTGCTTTGATAACTGCTACGCTTCAAACTTGAAGAAAAATGTTATTGAGTACAAAATTTAGTATGCCACACAGCACATGAATATAGTCTACGGCGGCACGCACTGTAAACATTACAAACTGTAGATCACATTCCTAACTTTTTTTTCAGTTCAAATCATAACCCTAGCAAACCCTTTGAGTAGCCATTTTACTTTGGAAACTCAAAAACTTCTCAGATACAAAACAAAGGATTTCGGAGAAAATCATTCCAAAAAGGCCCTTAAAGGCAGTGTGCACCAAGAGAAAGTTGCACGTTTTTCTGGCTAAAACGTAAGCTTTGGGTCCCTCTAAGAAGATTAAGAACGGAAGTGCGACGAAAAACGGCCGGTAAGTGGGTGAAAATCTCGTGGGGAAGCCAACCCACTGGGCCACTCCGTCCACGTCATACAACAGTTTCCTTGAATTTGTGGCTAGATGAGCAATGGTTTCCGATCAAAGCCCCCGTTCTTCTCTTTATTCTCAACGTCTCCCTTTACTCAGGTCAAACCGCATACATCGGCTGCAAAAAACGAGAGTTACAAGCCTCAGACAACTCGTCTACAATGCTTCCCTAGCTGAATTTTGAGGGGCAATAACTCCGTTTCCAGGGGGTCTTGTAGAATTCCAGCGACATCATTGAAGTCGGCATGGGACCGTTCTCAAGTTAGGCGGATAAAAAGAAAAACGACTTTTATCGTGAACACTGTCTTTAATTCGCGAGAAAGTATTGTTATACGTACATTCTGGCTAAAAACCTACAAGTGGTAGTGTAGTTTGAATCAACGTCACTATATCAGGATCAACCGTTCCATTGAGGTTCTACGAATTGACCTGTTTATCACTGACGGCGCTATAGCGACAAGTTATTCGAAAAAAAGGGCCTTGAGTTTGGTAAGTGAAATACGAGTAATATAGTACATTGAAAAATCGCCAAAACCTCGCCTGAAGATGTGTATCCAAATGACTGACAGCCAATGAAGTTACACAGAATTGATTCATTGGCTTGGGAAAGAAAATGACGTCCTATTGGCTCAGCAAATCGCACGCGGTGGATTAAAAAATCCGACGGCATCCGCAAACATTACGACTCCGCTAGCGCACATCAGCACGAAATAATGTCGATACCAATGTATGTACATACGTATTTACTGTACTAAGCTGGGTCGCGCACCCCACTCTCATTCGATGACTCCAGGGCGGCTTCCATTTTTGAGATGATCACCTACCAAACTGGAGGTGCATGAGCCACTTACATAAGGCCTGTTTGAACGAGACTGTCCGCCTACGCGGTCCACGAGCGTGTAGAACGACCGTCGCGAAGGCTCTTTTTAAAATTCTGAATCGAATACCAGGAATTTCAGGCTGATAGTGATTACTTTTCTGGTCAGTTGCATCCGTGTGGAGAAAAGGGTAGTCAAAGTAATGTGTTCGTGACGGACTCTCGACACATACGTCGACCGCGTTGTTGGACAGACTTTGCGTACTGCTTCATCGGCTTCACCGTTACGAGCATTTTCAAGTTCCACACCGATAGGACGAATAATCCGGAGGAGAGCGCTCCAAATAACACAGCATGAATGAAATTCGTGCTAGGAAACAAATGCCATCCAAGAAAATCTGTATATCAATCTCGAGTGGAGTTGAAGCAGGCTCAAGCAAAACGACTACATATTTGCCGAGTTAGGAAACTTCGGCTCTCGGGTCACTACTCAGTTCTCAGACTGCAGAGGTAGCTAAAAAAAAAGTCTGTCCTAACATTGCATAGGAGCTTAGATTTCAACCATTCAAGTAGACTGCCCCGAATTCCAAGAAAGTCTATTTTTGCTAAATGTTTGATGTGGCAGACCTTGTCAAATGCTTTTGGAAAATCGAAGAAAATTATGTCTACAGAGTCACCGACGTTCATAGACCGACTCCAGTCATAAAAAGCATCAAGTAAATTAGAAGAAGTTGAAGCACCTGGTAAGAATCCGTGTTGCTCAGGAGGGATCATGAAATTCCTTTGCAGACTTTCCCAAGATCGCGGTTGTTCACGGTAGCTAAGTGACAGCACACCTTCGAAATTTTCAACAAAAAAAGTTGCAGTCCTTTTCGACGATTATAAAAACTCGCATTGATTTAAATTAGGGAGGCGGTGAATCATATAACTATGTACATAGAGCCCTCGCATTCTGACGCATGGACGGAGCTGCGAAGGTAGATCGCCGCGCGCGATCGAAACCCCGTTGGCCGGCAACTCAGAAAAATCAAAACAAGTTACTTGTAATATAAATGTAACTTACTTGAATGTCTCAAGTAACTTACATTTTTATTACGCGTAACATACATTTATATTGCATGTAACTTAAATTTATTTTGCATGTAAGTTACATTTATGTTACATGTAACTTACATTTGAATTTTCACTATGGGTGGCCATCAAGTGACGCAGAGGACACGCGACGCAGAGAGCGCATCCCAGACCACACAGTACGCAAAAAACCGCTGTGTGGGGCCTTCTCTGCTGGTGTGGGCTCAAGTACCTCAAACTTGGGTAATTGAACCAACAGCAACGCCAATCGTAAGCCTGACCCCACGAGTGCGTCGTACATCCCCCTTGGGAATATCTTCTCGGCCGATTTAAGTTACTTGCGACTTATATTGAGCCATTTAAGTTACATGTAACATATCGGAGGCGCACTGCATACAGTGTCCTTTCAGAAATCGAAAATAAATTACTTGCAACATATCTGAGCCGATGTAAGTTACTTGCGACTTATCTCGGGCCATTTAAGATACATGTAACATATAGGGGGCGTACCGTACTTAGTATCCGGCCGATATATTACATGTAACTTAAATGACCTGAGATAAGTAGCAAGTAACTTACATCGGCTCAGATATGTTACAAGTAACTTGTTTTCGGCCTTTTATGTTACAAGTAACTTGTTTTCATTTTTCTGAGAATGCGCACAGCCAATTGGTCTATTCGTCAAGCTAAATTCGATACGCAAACCATACCTCCCATTTCGGAGCCACATTGAATTCATGCAACTCGCGGACGCACGCTCGCCGCTCGCGACGCATGACATCGGACGAGTAATCTCGCCCTGCTCCCAATCAACTGATCGTGTCAGTCTTCCTCATTTATACTTGATTTTTCTCGCGTTTTCGCCTATGTAGCTAGGTCTGATAACCATTTATTGTGGTTACTACGTTTGATTTGTTTTCAAACATGTTTCCTGTCGGGATAGTAGGATTCGCCGACGAATAGAGAAATTAGTGTTAGCTTTTCTTTCTCTTTATCCTGACATTATAAATTTCACTATTGGCTCTTAAGCCCTCTAGTTGGTTATGTTTTTTCAAACGCCAAAATCGTGTGTCCGTGTATTGTACAGAGTAAATAAAGCTCCGAAGTTGAAGTTATATGGTTATCAATGAGTGTCTATAAACCTAAAAGCGAGCACCACCAGAAAACATAACTTCTTTTTGAACAGGAACAACTACTGTTCCCAGCCACAACTTCTCATATAGTATTTTTGAAACGAGCCTTCAAAAAGAACTACTGCTGGATCACTTCAGAGAGCTCCAGAAAACACGGCAGCCAAGAATGAGTATACGCTGCTCATTCAAGGCAATGTTACCCATAAAAACTATCTTGGAACTTTCACCGGAAATGGAAAGGTCAGGGACCTAATGCAACAATAATGTCATAAAAACGGTTTAAAACAAGCCGAAAATGGCCATACACGGGGGCAGAACTTGAATTCGGTACGAAAATTATCAGGTTTGGGGAAATAAAAGGTTATTCATGGCTCGTTTTAGGCCGATTTTTTACACTAATATAACGGCCGCATTCACAGTGACACTTCCTGTAAATCAGCAACAAACACTGACAGAGGGAAAAAAGCCAAGTAAAGAAATGGAGAGTCTCCTAACTTCGCGAACAGCCCGACAAAGTTCAAGGGGTGATAGAAAGCTGAGGGATCGGGGATTTCGAGAAGTCGAGTGTCGCGCGACAAAAGGCGGAGCGTTCGAGGGCCAACATTGGGCACACAAACAAGAACATCCCGGCTGAGTTATGAAGCAAATAGTGAGTGTTCGTAATGAGAATTGCGTTAGCCGGAGACACATCCATCACTGAAGGGTTTCATGATAGCACCTCAAGTAGCTTTGCTCCCTGGGGCTTACCTTACATTTCCCGAGGGCTTTCATAAAACCATGTTTTGATAGCTGTAGGTTTGGGACACAACACTGATAGTCCATTTTCTAAATCCGCTAAATGCCTCACATGGAAATGATCAGAACTGGTTGCCGGAACTATCCATGAAACCAGGTTTTTCTGATCGACTACTTCCCGGGTAGTGATAAAACCCTTATCCTAGCTGCCCGAGTAATAGTAAAAGAAGAAGTTATGGGCGCAGAAGTTGCGAGCTCTGTAGGTTAAAAAAAATTATCTGCCGTTAACTGTCTTTATCGCCCACGTTATTAAAAACTTGCCTCATATTCGTGTTCAGCGCCTCAAATAACCCCTCCCTGGAAGAGGTGTGGGCAGAAACTTTTTTTTTAATTTCAATAAAAAAATAACAATTTTTACTATTACTCGGGCAAAATAGGGTTTACACAAGTACCCGGAAGGTGATCGATCAGAAATCATGGCTTTATGTGTTGTTCTGACCAACGGGTCTGGTCACCCCTAGTCAAAGATTTACAGGAGATTTCCAAAAGTGGGCATTTCCATAGCTTTGCCAAAAGAAAAGGAGTACACAAATGACAATTTTTGGGGCACTCAAAAAATTGTAACTTTTTTCTAGGGTTTTTTTGGCGCCGATGACGAATCTGAGGCCCATTGTCAATGTTTGAAAAATGTTATCTGATTTGGTCCGAAGCTTCAAAATGGTAGAATTTTTGATTACCAAGCGCGACCTTCGACGATATTGAGAATGTTACGATGAAATCGTCCTAAAACTTCTACACAGGGGTTATTTGGGCTGCCTAACACCAATTTGTGGTCGGTTTATCGATTTCCCTTGAACTGCGATATGTAACGGTGGGAATACAGTAGCTTGGTCAAAGTCTCAGAATTAATTCAACATTTCACTGTGGGTGTTATTTGGGACGCTGAACATGAATTTGAGGTCCATTTATCGCCTTTCTAAGTTTTAAGGTAAGTAACGACAGTTAAAAGGCATTATGTCTACCGTAACCTACCGTATGTAACACTTGGTCTGGCGAGGAATAGACCCCAGATTCGAGTTAATGTTTCGAGCCCCAGTTACAATTTTTGAGCAGAATCCGAAACTTTTTTCCTGAAAGCCCCGGGAACTCCTTGATGGGGTTTGGAACCTTTTTGTGTAGCAATGAAAGTGCCATTTTTGGAATCCCCGCAGCCATTTGGCGAATTTCAAGCACGGGTCATTTATGTGCTGTCACAGACCTACAGCAACGATAAGATGGTTGTCCAAATCGCCACGAGAAGTTTAATGCAGACGCTAGTAAAAGAAATAGATATCAGTGAAATCTGAAACCCCAAAAGCAGCGTTCAAGATGGGAAAAATTGCCCGTTTTTTCAAAGGAACGCAAGCTTTGGGTCCTTCTAAAAATAGTAAGGACGGAAGTATGACGGAAAAGCCCCCAGGAAATGAGTGAAAACTGCGTGAACCAGGCGACAAATTGGAATATCACGCCCCCCCCCAGATAAAAAATATCCTGCGTTTGTTTCACAAAAAAAACAGCCGGTGAATTTTTGAATACTCTTTATCCCGAGAAATTCTCATATCCAAACATTAGCATTTAACCATCTTATTTTTAAAGAGATTTTTGGTACACGATTGATTTGACAAATTGCCCGCAGTTTACACAAGGTGCTGAGTTGATCGCAAAACGCTTGGCTCCGGGCGAGATTGAACCAGCGTATTCCTTTGGGGAGCGCCTTATCGCACGGCACCACCGGAGCCCCAGCAGCGCTCTCACTCAGCTGTTCGGTAAATCTTCACCGAAGCAACAAAGCTGAAAGGATGATTGCTTCGGTGAAGATTTACCGAGCAGCTGAGTGAGAGCGGTGCTGGGGCTCCGGTGGTGCCGTGCGATAAGGCGCTCCCCCGGAAAGGGAATACGCTGGTTAAATCTCGCCCGGAGCCAAGCGTTTTGCTATCAACTCAGCACCTTGTGTAAACATACCATAACGTGCACTGCGACGTTAAACTGCAGTTACGGCAAAAAACTTCCAAAAATCGTGTAAGACTTAACTAGGGCATCATCTTGACAGGTCTACGACTGTTAGATAGTCTCTGGCGGTATACCTGTTTCATTCCGTTATGCGGGTGAAAGGATGATTGCTTCGGTGAAGATTTACCGAGCAGCTGAGTGAGAGCGGTGCTGGGGCTCCGGTGGTGCCGTGCGATAAGGCG
Source organism: Aplectana chamaeleonis (assembly GCA_029168955.1). Lineage (NCBI taxonomy): Eukaryota > Metazoa > Nematoda > Chromadorea > Rhabditida > Cosmocercidae > Aplectana > Aplectana chamaeleonis. Next base: position 974,307 of record JAPDOI010000102.1, on the reverse strand, counting down.
CTCCCCCGGAAAGGGAATACGCTGGTTCAATCTCGCCCGGAGCCAAGCGTTTTGCGATCAACTCAGCACCTTGTGTAAACATACCATAATGTGCACTGCGACGTTAAACTGCAGTTACGGCAAAAAACTTCCAAAAATCGTGTAAAATTGCCCGCAGTGCCTAATACACACCAACAGGCATGAAAAATATTTAAGAGATTTTTGAACAGCAGCTTTTTCTCCGATACCCAAGAGTTTTATGGGGATCCTTCCCTACAATCCTCTTTTTGATGAACTTGACTACTCAAAAACACAGAAAACTAAAACACGGTTTTTCTTCATGAGCAATGCCTTTGAAGGATTTCATTTTCAGATTCCAGCCTCACAAAAGAAGGATACCTGAGCAAAAAAAAACATTCCAAATGAAATATACTTTCCTAGGCAAACTTTCTGATTTAGAAATCTGATTTATTCTCCGTTGCTGCAGACAGGATCTCTGAACGAAAAAAATGTATCAACGTTTTCAAGGCTTCGCGGGCAGGTAAAGGTACCTATGAGGCAATTTTTTCAGGCGTTCAAAAAAATCGGATTTGGCGCCCCCAGAGAAGGAAAATTGGGCAACGCCCACCGACAAGTTTTCGATCTCAATGGGGACAAGACGCGAGATGGAATCTGATCAAAACCAATATTCTTCAACTTGCTTTGTTCTAGCTTTATATTTGTGATCTGCTCCCGCGCGAAGGCTGAGCATGACGAGAGAAAAAAACAGGCCCGAGACAACTCGTCCACGAATCCCCCGCCGTTCAAATTCACCATGTTTGAGAGGCCGTTTGATAGCAACCCTGTAAGCGATGGTTGAGAGGAAGGCAGAACAATTGTAGCACAAAATTAGTGCATATGAAGTAGTTCGTGAAAAGCCTGGAAAGGTGAGTTACAGAATAGTTTGCAAACGTTCCAACCCAATCACTGCAAAGTTTTAAAATAGCCTATGTTTAAATTCTGCCCAGTTTAGCACTTTGCGATCTACTTTCACTAGAGGGAGGCATGGCAACACTTTTTTCCTAGCGTTAAACGCCATCATAGATTATATTTCTTCATCAACAGAGCTGAAACTAGACGCTATGACAAAGCTCTTAATGAAAATTCGCGCCCATCAGAGTACGACAGATTCTTATTTGGTCCAATAGATTCCACTCACAACTTTTCTCCAAGAAAAGTGCGAGACATGCTGCAAAGCATTTCTACGAGAGACCTGAAGAAGCAAGACGAGCGCAACGGACAGATGATGTACATACGTAGTGCATCAATCGGGCCAACCTCTTTTGGACGTATCCTCGCTTTTGGGGAAACGCATTGACGTGGAGGGTGGTGTGGGGATTATCTGTCTTCAGGACGGCATCGATAAACCCCCAAGAGTAGCCGGCAGCAGCAATTGCGGCTCATGGAGGCGCATGAGTAGGGCTAAAAACTGCTCACCCCAGATGACCTATCAATTAAACGGCCGAAGTTACAGCGCTCTTGGAAAAAACAAACTGCACGCATACATATGCGCACGCTTAAACATATGAGTGCGTTCAAAGCTCGATGTAAACTTCCAACTCGTTTATGATGTTTGTCAGAGAAAAAGAAAACAAGGTTCCACGCCAAGTGTGGCCCCCTTGGAGTCGATCGGTTTTTTTAAAGATATCTTTAGGCTACGGCAGGTAAAATAACGTTTAGCTATAGAAATCTCATGAAAAACGCCCATGACTACCTTCAAGGTAATGCCCCGCAGCTGTGAAGTAAAAATTCAAATTCTACGCCCGAAATCGCTACCGGAAACGTTAGCTTGATTCAAAAAGGTCACTTTGTGCAAATATCCGTCCCCCGTTAGTGTCGCTGTAATTCTTCGGTGCGGTTCAAGGCAATCGTGTCAGCACCAGCTATGCACATGACTGCACGGGCTAGTTGGGGTAACCACGAAACAGATGGCTGCGGACATCTCAGCAGCCTGCGCTGCGTCGCGTGCGCCCACAAGAAATGTGGTGATCGATCGGCTCACGGGCAGCTAGAAGGTCAGCAGCTATGGCCTCTTTGGGGCCGATCAGAGTCCCGCCGCTGGAGGGCGCGGCATCATGCAATGAAGGAAAATCGTTCGTACGGCGCCACATGATCGATACTCCTCTATGGTATGCTGCCGCGCCTCTCAACGGCGGGACTCTAATCGGTCCCTTTCCGAGTGCGATCGCTGGTATCCACGACGGCATCTTTTCAATACAGATCGACGGGCGACGCGATCTCGATCGATGCTCATGGTTATTATCTCTACGCGTCGCGTGGCGATCGAACTCCGAAAGAGGCCTATCCCTTTCGCGGCTATACCCACCATGCCAGCCTAACAGCTCCTAGGCACCTCCCATCCTGTGTATTCCATTAAGAAGCTGACCGCATGTTGAAATCGGAGTTCTGTGATTGGTGTAATTTCTGGGAAGTAGGGCTTCGCGCTGAAACATCCAAGCAGACGTTTCAAATCCTGTCAGTGAGATTCAATTTTCCTACATGGGCTTTCGGTACTATTTGATAGAGCGAATACGAGGGCACGGAATGGCTCCATTATTGCACAGTTTTTTTATAGGAGGCGTTTAACCCTGAGTTTGAAATAAGCACCTATAAAGGTCAGGCAGACTCTTGCAGACTGTCTCAAAGCAAGAAAAAACTTCGAATGTGGCGCAATAGCTTCGCAATAGAACCGCAGCTGATCCGCAATCATCGCTAGTCCGAGACGACTCTGTTTCTCCACGATAGTTCCGCAACGGTTCCGTGTTAGAACCGCACCGGCGCCGCGAGGATGCACCAGCGAACTCGCGCCGACTGCGATACCCTGTCCTGTGTGAAAAAAACGAGATTTTGGCCGGTTCAATTACCCACGTTCAGTGTACATCCCGCATCTCCTTGATCGTAATGACGGTGAAATCCTCTGTCCCTATGAGACAGAGGATGTAATAACTGCAAGAACGTAATTCTGTTCACAGGCCCAGTCTGGCTGCATTATAACTCACAATAAATTTTATTCGAGTTATTCACAGTCATTCCTGTTTTTTTCCAAAAGCGCACCGACCGATCGCGGAGCCGCTACGACATTGCCGCTGCAGATCTGCTCTAGTGCCGCCTCGAAGCTTGTAGGAGCCGAAGCGGTACTATCCCGGATCTGCCTCGGCAATTTCTGCCAAAGTAGGTTTCGGTAAAAATGCATGCGGCGGCACTTTTTCACGTCTTGAGTCCCCTTTTTTCTAGTAACTCCCTACTAATTCAATGTTTTTCTGAATAGAAAAGTAATTTACAGTCCTGTTGAGACGGGCTATTAAAAGCTATAATGCTAGGGTCAGAGCTCCAACAGAAAAGTTTGCAAGGAAATGTTTAGTGTGACATACAGTATGCAACAACAGTATGCAGCTGCACAGCGATGTGTGTACTCTAACAGCCTGAGAATGAGATCTTAAACTCTTTTCATCGAACTTAAAAATAAGGTCCAGGAAGAATTTCGATTCCGAAATTTTCTGCTGGTTCGGAGCGTATGCTACAGGTAGTACCAAGGAACATGCGGAAACTGCGAAAAAAGGTCATTTTCAAGTCATTTCAGCTATTTTAGTGAACAACCTTGCCGCAAATGCGTGACCATTGTCCATGTTCCAGCCACCGTCCACGCATTCTTCAATACAGCCGTTTAAATATTGGTATTCTGGAAATGATTATCATGCTGTGAATACCGCAGTGCCTGACTTCAAGGCTGTTTTGTCCTTAATTAGGGACTAATACCCATCCGCAAAAGTTTGAGAGGAGCGTCCCTATTGCTGACATGCCGCCCAATAATTTGGGAAGGCGATTGGTCCGAAACCGTCAATGTGATCGCCTCTGCGTTTCCCCAGGATGTATCATTTGTCCCAATGGCAAGGAAGGGGACTGCGCTGCGTCTGGTGTGATCTATGTCATCACGTGTCTGAGCTGTAATTAGCAATATATCGGGGAAACAGCTCGCCCACTACATGTGAGAATAAAGGAGCACCTAAACGGCAAAGAAAAATCACGAGATTCTACCGCACTGGGGTCCCACAGGATAAATTGCCATGGGGGAGCAGATTTTGAGGTGAGAGTGGAGACTTTGGCGCGTGAGGCCCGGACGGGTGCGCGAAAGGCGCTGGGGGCATTCTGGATCCGTGCGAGGGACCCAAATGTCAATCGGAAAGACGAGGGTATAACGCGCGAACTCCGACCGTACATCAGACTTGCCTTCTGATGAGAGGTCCAACTCTGTGTTCCTGGTACCCATCGCGTTCTTATACTAACCTACAATCGAATGAGAATTGTGATTTTAGGGGTATGGTATACTTTCACGACACATGGTCGCGTCGCTCTGCACAGCGACAGCAACCGCCACCCGCCCTTTACATCTGTCGCTGTCGCAGTGCACTGCGCAGCAACAGCGACAGTGGTAGAGACAGGCTATAGCACATTTGTAGTATGTCAGCCCTCCGCGACACGTCGCTGCGACCCACACGCGACATCTAATCCTACGACGGCCGTTGCCGTGCTCCGATGCGGATCCCGTCGCAATCTGTGTTAGACTGCATGCATGTCGCTCAGTACAGCAACAAGGTATACCATACCCCTTAGACACTGAAGAGGGCGACTTCGCCGAAACGTCAGTGAAATAAACTTCTCATACTACTTCGTGCAAGCTTCAAACAACAATCGAAAATGAGGACTTATAGTTTAAGAAACGTCCAAACGGTGTTCAGCTAGGCCAGCCCAATCCATCCAACCCGAATTTCGGTGGTGCCAAAATAAGATCGGGCTTGCCTTTAAACCCTAACAATCATTACGCCGTTGAATAGCTCTCCCCTCCGCAAATCTAACTCAGTTTTCAGATTCCAAAAAAATTGGATTCAAAGCGAGTTAATACAAAGGGGGCTAGAAACAAGAGAAAGAAGCGTCGCTGAACGCATTCTGAACAAAACCCATGAGCGGAATTGTACCAGTGAGTTGAACATCAAGTTGAACTGTTTTGCTCAATTCGTCGTCTTCCTCAAAAATTCAACAGTGACCAGCTCGAGTAGGAGGAAAATTTGAGAGGAAATATGTAAGTTCGAAAATAAGTACCCAAGACAGTTGAAAAAAGTCGTAAGCACATACATATGTAAGTATAATGGGAGTGAGTGAAGTGTGGAGGCAAGATGATGAAGGATTGGCGAGGAGGCCGTGGCGAACTCAATCAGCAGAAAATAGGCCATGTTGCAGCTTCAACTCTCTGTTGTCCTCAGGGAAACTCGATTTCAGCAAACAACGTTTAAATGGGATACTGAGTTTATCGTTATAATCGTGGCAGCAGCACTATTATCTAGTTTTAACGGCTAAAATTCAAGAAAAAACCTACGGAAGACTGTCTGTGACGCGTCAACAAGGAGTTTATTGAATGCGATTATGAATACAGCATACAGCAGTGTCATCGCAATATCATCCTGCAAAAAGAAAAAAGTCATAATACACACTGTTCCGATTGAGTCGCGCATCGCCATTCAGCACAGCGCGGCGGAGACGCAGAGGGAAAATTCCTGCTTATCTGAACTCTTCCTTGGCGGACTCGATTCAAATAGAATGTACTGGCGCTTTGCAATTCTGATTCCATGCATGCACTCTTTTCCAGGGCGATAGCCCCGGAGTGATGCACAAAGACACGCTATCGCAGAACGCGACGCATGGATTCGTGCGAGCTCGTCGGTACAGGCCACAATCAGCAGCACAAGTATGGGCTACACTGAAACAACGATCACACTATCCATTGCGTAGCGTGTGCATGCGCATTCTGCACCCTCCACCATCCCTCCGCTTTCTGGCCGTCGCCACTCCACGCTCCGCACACACGCGCATAGGAATCATGGCAATAATTAGTTTTGGAACAAACTTTGTGTTTTCCTCATTTTCGTTAAGTTTTTTCTAACAAACTTCAGGTGGGTGAATAGCACGAATAAAAAGATCCGCTGCCGGTTTTTTTCGAAAGACTATAGTAGGTTACGGTCCTTATACCGTAGGATATATACCGACACTTCATATTTGGCTGAAACTTCGCCGGGTCTCTTGAGGTGCTGATCACGAATCCAGAATCTTTTTTTTTGCTCAAAGCATTGCCGTAGGTAACGGTTACCGCAATTCCGCGATCGCAATCTACCAAAATGCCCCGAAAATCAGAAAGTGGACGACGGATCCAAGATTAGTCCCTCTGAAAACTTCTTTAGGCGATGTTTGAATGAAACCAGGATTTTGACACAAGCGCCGTACACCTGCCGTGAACTACTCCGAATCTGAGAGCGTAACTCGAATACTGGAGTATTCAAATATTCGATTTCTTCGGGAGTTTAAACTTTTCGGTTTTCAAAATACTGTTCGCTCGGAAAACAAAAATATTCGATTTTTCGAATAATCGATCAATTTCAGCTCACAAAACTCGATGTTCAGCTGCCGAAAGAACGTTCATAAGTATTCAACAATCATTCGGAAACTACATGAAAGTTCAAACACTCGTTCGGCTATTCGGCTCAATTCTCTGAGTATCCACTCGATTCGAATACAGAACTGATTTTCTAGTTTATCCATTCATTTGGCAATTTATGAAAACAAAAACTTCGTCCGAGTCAGCCGTACACGCACTTAAAGGTAGAACACACGCTCGCACAAAATGCTGAGACAAGGATACCTCAACTGGGTCGTGCGGCTCATAATATAAGGCTCACAACGTTGGATGCGTCAGAAACGAGTCAAAATTACCGTCTTTGAGACAAATTGAAACACTAAAGCATGCGGTCTCCGCCCACTTTCTTAACAGTTCCCGCCCCTTAATGCAAGCTCGTCCAATTCGACTGCTCGAGTAGGGCAGCTTTGGCTGGTTCTTATGCTTCCAGCAAAGTAGCGTTCTCGTGCAGGCTGTAGAAGTCTATTGGCTTTGCTATATCGACCATTTTGCCGCTAGCTCCGCTATTTTAGGCGAGTGGGTATGGTGCAATTTAACTCATCCACTTCTAATCCAATACAAAAACCACCCGTTATTTCGTGATTTGCACGATGATTTCATCAGCTTTTTTTTGTAAGCTTCCAATACGACCAGCTCCAAACCAGCAATTAATGTCATAAAGCCAACAATATTTTCGAGCGTATACGCTGCCTTTGACTGCCCGTTGCAATCTGCGATAGTGTGCTTCCGCATTGCACCAAGTAACCTATACCTCGAAAAGTTACGAAAATGCAGTCGGCCCTCAAGACGCGTGCACTCTGTCTATGGAGACTTCACCTTGAGCAACACAATTTCAATAATGTGTTTGTGCGGGCTGCGCGGACAAGTGAGACTTCGGTCAGACGAAAAACTAGCGTATGCGCCATGACTATGATGTCAGTGGGCAAGCGTTTTGGGAGTCGATTGCACTCACCTGTGCTAGTTAGGAGGCAAGGTAGCCATAACACATTTCGCGTGGGTGACGTGTCCGCAAATGACCGGCAATACTGAAATGTATATTATTGCGAGAGAGTAAGTACAATACCTGCACTAAGTTTTGCAAAAACGGGGAGCATCTGGCAAACTTGGTGAAAAAGCGTCAGATGCTTGTAACTTATTTGAACGAAGACCTATTTGGACTCTGAAAACGCTATCATATTCAAAGCTCAATTTCCTATGTAATAATGCACTTTCTCAACCGAAGTTGCCTAAAATCGCTTTGCTTTTGAATGAATTTGTTTTGCTGTCGTTTTTTAAAAACGTCGAACGCGGCAAGGTGCGGCGAAACTTTGAGTAGTAATTGTACAAGTAACAGAAGACCAATCTACACAGGTCCTTAACGTATGAGATGCAGGTGGGACAATCTTGAGATTCGTGCACATAGATTTTTGAAAATCCTTCATTATATGCTCTAGAAAAACTCCTGAAAACTCTGACTTGTGCTGTGCGAACCCCAAATCGTTGAAGGCAGTGCTCACGATAGGAATCCCTTTTCTCTTTTTCTTCCTATCTTGAAAACGGTCCCATTCTAATTCCAATGATGTCTCTGGAATCGTACAAGACCTTCTGGGAACGGAGTTACGGTCCCTCAAAAATTGAGCTAGGAAAGCATGGTGGACGAGTTGTCCGAGGCTTGTAGCTTCCGTCTTTTGCAGCCAATGTATGCGAGCTGACCTGAGTAAAGAGAGAAGTTGAGAATGAAGGGAAGAACGGGGCTTTTGATCGGAAACCATCGCTCATCTCACGATCTCGAGTGTTCCATTGTTCACGTCGAGGGGCGGAAAAGGGCCGGACTTGCCCAAAGCGGCGGGGTTTGCCCACTTTTCTAAGCCGTTTTGCGGCTCCTGGGTAGCTTTTCGTCCCATTTCTTCGACGCTGTTCTGCTTTTAAGAGCCACGAGAAGCGTTAGTAACGGAAAATTCGAGGATGAAGTTTATCGTGAACAATGCCTTCAAATATAGGATTTGGAAAATTCTACCTGAATGAATCTCAACAATGTCCCACCTGCATATAATACATGAAGAAAACGTGGAGATCGCTCTTCTATTGCTTGTACAATTACTACTCATAGTTTGATCGCTCCGTGCCGCGCGCGACGTTTTTGAAAAACGACCGCAAAAAAAATTCTTTCAAAAACAGAGCGATTTTAGGAAATTTAGGTTCACAAAGTATATTATTAGTTGGGAGTTTGAGCTGTGAATACGATAGCGTTTTCAGAATCCAAAAAAGTCTTCGTTCAAAAAAGTTACAAGCATCGGACGCTTTTTTGCCAAGCTTGGAAAATGCTCCCTGTTTTAACAAAACTCAGAGCGGTTATGGTAGTTGTGGCCGAATTATCACGGAATCTTACGCTGACGACATTACTCAACGAAGGCGCAACACTAAGGTTTCTAATAGAATGTTTTTCGTGTAATTTCAGCAACAACCAAGATTGTTAATCAACTCCTTATCCAGCTGACGATTCGGCGAGTTTCGCCGTCTTCAGAGCATGCAAAATACCAAAATCATGTCTGAAGAAACTACCCCATCAAACTCCAGTTCATCCTACAGGTTTACATTCGCACGGAAGTCAGTAATGAGACGATGCCATACGAAAAATTAACCTTTTGAGGGAATCAGTTGGCCCAACAGCCTCAGATAGAACTTTTGAGGGCGACAGACTGGAATAAGAGATCTCAGCGCGCAGAACTCTCGAAGCATTTTGAATCCCCGCCAAAACGCCAAAAACTTAACAGGAGAGACGAATGTGTTGCGGTGACACAGGAGCTGGCGCCGCTCCGTGCGCATCGATCTGCTGGCGGGTCTTCTTTGTACGTGGTACCGAGGACTCTTACCACACAGTCGCCCTCATAAGTTTTATCTGAGGCTGTTGCGCCAGCTGGCCCCCTAAAAAAGTTGGTGTTTCCTGTCGCATCGTCTCATTATTGACTTCGATTTGAATGTAAACCTGTAGAATGAAATGAAGTTCGATGTGAGTAGTTATTTTCAGACATCAGTTTGTTTCGGTTTTTTTCAGGTTCTGAAGACTACGAAACTCGCTGAACCGTCAGCTGGATAAGGAAGCCATTACCAATCTTGGTTGTTGCTGACAGGACAAGAAAGTCAACTATTACTCTATCAAACGAGAGTCAAGCGTGGACAGTTTCTAAAATGATCGTTCTGACGCCTTCGCAGAATTTCGATGAACGGATGTGTAAAATTCGAAGATTCTAGAAGTGGGATATGGAGAAGAGAGGATGATGAGGTTAGGGAAGCTATTTGAAAAACTGGACACTGATCGACATGCAACAAAGAAAAACGAAGCAAGCAGTAGCAACTTTATGGACGACTAGAAGTCGTGCCGCTATTTTTAGACGTGTATCCTCTGGTTCGGGGTTAAATTTCGTATGTGTCATTGCGGACGCGCGCTGCGAGCACGCGACGCATCGGTTTTGTACGAGCCTTCCCTAATTAGCTGATCATGAGCTGTTTTCTTCATTTTTCACAATTTTTCAACAGTTTTGGTTCTGTAAACTCTATGTTTGTTACATTACCAACGTTTGCTGAAGTTTCAGATTCAGGATTAGCGGGAATCGTCGGCAAAGAATAGGAACCGCCAATTTTCGTTGTTTTTTTTTATTTCATGGTGCTATCTAATTAGAACCTGTTTATAGTGCTTGTTACTGACTTTTGAATTTTCTAGCAAGAGTTTCATTCATCGTGAATGCTTTCAATTTTTTTCTATTGTTTAGGCTGGCCCGAATCTCTAGGAAAACTCCTTAATATGATTTTTTTCTTTTGAATCTTTTTTGTTTGAAACTATTTTATAATGTGTGCTTTTGTTGTTTTACTTCCCCAGAAACGCTTTTACTGGAAATGGGTCATGTCTGAATTATTTGTTGAGCATTCCGACGCCGGTGATTCCCGCTATTCTTGAAATTAAAACTTGAGCAAACGGTCGTTAAATAACAAACGTAGCATTCAAAGATCAAAACTGTTGAAAAATGACGTGAGAAAAAAAAACTAGGAAAATTTCAAAAGCTCACATGATCAGCTGATGAAGGCCGCCGAAGCTCGTACGAAACCGATGCTACGCGTCTCCGCAGCGCGAGTTCCCGAAGGCACACACTAAATTTAACCCCGAACCAGAGAATACATCCCGCTAAAAACGTGCCGCGGTTAGAGTTCAGTAGATTTGTAGGTCCGCGGACTGAAGAAGAGACTTGCACTAAGGCCACACGCAGTAGGCGTTTTTTCGCTGGTTCTCGCATAAATTCTGGGACAATGGTCAGCGTAGAAAATCTAGAACAAGCGCTTGAAGGCGGTTTCCACAATCATTTCTTCTGCCTTGCGTATCCGGTACCCGCTACACAAAAAAGGAAGAGTTGAACGCCCGAACGCGACGCAGGAGGCGAGAATCCGCTGCGTTCACCTCGCTGGTCTGTTCAGGGGCATAGGGTAAACGCGCTCTAGCGGAGACTCTGAGAAAATCTGTGGTGACGGCACCGCAAAGCGGCCGTGTAGGTGCCCTATAGGCACCTACATGATGTCATTGCGGTGCCTTCATTACAAATTGCCCTGCCTGCACCCAAATAGCGAAGTAGGCTCCGCAATCGCAGCTCGTTGAAGAGCCGATTGCCGCGTCGGCTGAGCGTTGACACCGCGTAGGTGTTTTTCAATACACCTACGCGACCTCGCTGCAAAGCCTCCGAAGTGAGCCAAATATAATTGCCCTCCCCATAGTGGATATCGAATAGTTGTTTGTTAAGCAACACACCGATACAGCTGATGATACAGCTTTCCAGCATTTGCCTGTCACCCATCTTACGTTTTCTTCGGGATCCTTTGCGTAGGAATAGTACTCGAACGATTTGGTATTTTAGCTTTTCAAACCCATACGTAATCCGAATAAAATTTCATGCTTATCAAACGCAAATTGCAAACACCTAGCTTTCATACTTGAATGCAGAAGTCCTCACCCATTTTAATCGGGAAATAATTCAGTTTATGTAGTCTTCATGACAGCTGCGTTAAAAATTAGACAGAATCTTACGAGAACCGTTAACGCTATGCAAATGACTACAGATTTTAACCGTTATGGTTTTCGCTGCTATGTCAGAATTTGAGCCTCTGAATCGACGTTATTTCCGAAAGCGTCTTTATATTCCCCAGCGAAAACCGAGAACGTAAGAAAGTGTGGTTTTCGAGTAATTCCACCAGTCGACCGTTCTAGACAGCACGGCTTTCGAAACAACAAAAAATGAAAACAAAGTCTGTAACTCGGATGAAGCAATTTTTTTGTGAGAAATCGTCAAAAAACAGCGTATTAGAATTGGGTTCGGATAATTTATCGAACAATAATCACATTATTCGTTTTATACGCGAGTACTCGAATATTCTATCCACCTAGGAACTAAAATTGTCGGATTTCTCAAGAATTTGATTGATTTATGAAATCCAAATATCCGCTGAAACCTTAAGGATTCATTTAGAAACATTTAAGTATTCGTTTGTCCAATTAATTCGATTATTGTAAAAAAAAACTTAAAAAAAAACTTCGCTCCTTTCGGGTCACGGGCTAATATTCTGACATTGAAAACAATGTGCAGAAATATCTATGAAATATTTGAAAAATCGAATCGAATAGGCTGAGTGCTTTTCCAAATATAAATACCAAACGGAGAGAGTAAGGTTTTCAGATTAGTTCACTCATTCGGAAATTTTAAAGTTTTAATTTGGAATTTTCATTCAATCGGGCAATTCAAAAAGAGATAATTGAATCACACTCCCTCCTTCATAACTTTCAAAACGGCGATATTTTAAAGATTCGTTCATCTGGAACTTTCTGACAGTTTCCATTGAAATTTTCAATTTTTCGGGAGCAGTTGTTTTTTGAAAATGCAATATTCTTTCGTTTATTTAAAAATGAGTGTCGAATGACCATGTCTACTCGTCCCTCTCTCTACCTAAGGGATGAATGCCGAAATTCAGGTGGACTGCGAAAAACACCCAAAAATTCAGGAAATGTAACACACGGCACTGTTTCTTAGATCGTGGTTGCTGCAGTTTTGAAACCGAAATCTCGAAGATAACAAAAAGCGTAATACGCGGAGACACATGAGCAAAAACAGGACTGGCAGTGTATGCTATGGTCAAAATGTGGATAAAATAAAAAAAACGAATTCGCAGAGCACTGGAATAGATATCGGCGAGTCTAGTTGGAAATTTGATCGATACTGCAGTATGACTGATGTGTGCCAGTTCGGAGGTGTGTCGAACGCGGAGCCGACGGGATACTGAAAGCCTGCACACTCATCGCGGTGCCGACGCTGTTCCACAGAGGAGCCGTGTTGTATACGCTACCTCTTTATCGGACTGCGGAGCCGACATAAGGCTATCGCGGGGCGACTGCGTCACACACGATTTTTCCACGATCGCGGAGCCGCCAATCAACTGCCGATACCCCATCGCGATACCAGCGAGAATCTCGGGGCTATCGCGAAACCAGCGGTACCGATTTTCTCAGAGCGTGATCGCAGAGGCAACTTGTCCGCGGCCCCTCATTTCTCGTGCACTGTAATGAAAAGGCTCGTTTCCGATTTTTCTTTATGATACGATGTGTTTGTCCAGGTTATTTTAAAGAATATGACGAAAGAGCAAAGCACACACTAAAACGTTACTGTGAGAGTAGAAGGGCGTGAAAGGGAATTTCACATTTCAAAGTGTTTCAGGTGCACCTGAGCTACCGAATCTCCATCATCCCAACTCTACTGGGGAGCAAGCTTTGGCTTCAGGGAACATTATCATTGGTTTCTTTCTACGAAAGAAGTAAGAAATTCGGGTAAAACGCGACAAACTGCAATAAATGAACATCTACCAGTTACATTACATATGTACATATTATCTAAATAGCTTTCTGAATGCAAACAGAATCATGTGTATATTGAGCCATACGTGAATGAAAAATGAGCTGCGATGGCCAGCGAGAGCTGTGGACGAAGAGAATCGAACAGAAAAGGATTATGTTGGATGAAGCGATTGGCTCCAGACGGCTCTTGATCGAGTGGCGCAATGCAATGAAGTGAGGCTGCTCGCGATGATGATTTAGCCACGAAAGGGGGACTTCCAAAATTTCAAAGACGATGTGATGAACGAGATTGGTTGTTTGCAACTCTTATTAAACCATCAGGCCGTGAGGAAATATTTTCCGCGAGTCTTCTTCTATCCGACAGACCCTGCCTCTTCACAACAAGGAAGTTTCCGAATTCCGCACGGAATTTCATTATAAAGGCTATAAAACCGCGAAATTCTCATGGTTTCTACGCGTGCTGGTGCGGAGCGGCGGTTAGAGACAGTGAGAGAGCGCATGACAGACGGAGGGAGTAGAATTGCCCGTGCCGTGGGTCGTGAGAATTACAACGTTTTACAGAGGACAAACACTCAGTACTGAATACATCTTAACCTTCCTCACAACTTTCCAGGCACACTCCAAGACTGCTGAAGTTTTTAGGACTTTTCATGTTATTGAGGACAAGATGATAGCATTCGTAGGAAATCTCCTTGGAGCACTGCTTGTATTTTTTACACAATTCGTGAGTTTGCAACTACATACAGTGGGCGTAGATCCCAGTGATACTTTGCTTTCCCCTAACATAGGTGCACCGAGTTTGCGCCAACTTTCAATGGGGGTACGCAAAGTATGACTAGAATCCACGCCGACTGTATGTACCAGGCTGTCCAATAATTCTTGTCCGAAATATTCACCATTTTTTAATTTTTTCAACTTTATTGAAAAACAAGTCTAATCAACAATATAATCACCACGGTTATCCACAACAGTGGCCCATCGATTGGGCAGGTTGTCAATGCCCTTCGCCCAGAACTCCCGGGGCTGCGACTCGAACAAGTCCGCGATGTCGGATTTGAGGATTTGAGGTCGGATTTGAGGTTGGTGAATTTTCTTCCGGCCAAATGGCGCTTCAGCGGGCGGAACAAGTGGTTGTCGGAGGGGGCGAGGTCCGGGGAATACGGCGGATGAGCAACCGTCCCCCAGCCGAGCGTCGCCAACTTCTGCTGGGTCTCCTTCACCATGTGGGGGCGCGCGTTGTCGTGCAACAGGTGGATCGAGGCCCGTCGGGGACGCTTTTCTCGGATGGCGGCGGCTAGTTTCTCGAGCTGATCGGTGTAGATGGAGGCGGTGACCGTCCTGTCTTGCGGGAGCAGCTCGAAGTACAGCATGCCCTTGGTGTCCCACCAGCAGCAGAGCATGATCTTCAGCGGGTGCAGGTCGGCTTTCGGCGTCGTCAGCGGCTCTTCTCCGCGCGGGATCCAGACGGCACGGCGGGCGGCGCTGTCGTAGAGGACACAGCTTTCATCCCCAGTGACCAGGTCCTCGAGAAACTCCTTGCGATGCGGACGAAGAAGGAGAGACTGGCAGACGGCCACGCGGCTCTGCTTGTTGGCGTCCGTCAGACGGTGGGGAATCCAACGGGCCAGAACTTTGTGGTAGCCGAGTAAGTTGAGTCGATTGTGGATGGTGGACTTGCTGCAGCGGAGCGTCGTCGCCAGTTCACGGGTGGTGGCTTCCGGCTCCTCCTTGATACAGCGACGGACTTCGTCATCATCCACCGTAGAAGGCCTCCCCTGTGCTTCCTGTCCTCGAGGCTCGTATCGCCGCTCTCGAAACGATTGAACCAGCGGCTGGCTGTGCGTTGTGACACTGCATCCTCCTTGCACGCTCTGCAGATGTTGGCAACCACGGTGCCCGTGTCGTTGCCCAGCAGCCACTCGTAGTACACGAACGTACGAATTCGACCTTGGTCCATTTTAGCTTGTACTGGTAGCTAGACGCGGCGACTACGCCTTATATACCCCTAGCGTAGAACTTTGGAGAACCTTCTAGAAGGTTCTTACACTTGTCTGATATTATAACACTTCTAAGGAAAATTATAGAATTTTGAAAATTTTCCGACAGGAATTATTGGACGGCCTGGTACAAACAGAAATTTCTGCATTATCAGTCTCACCTATCAAAATTTACTGTCAAGTACTGCACCACTAGTTCCTACTGACAAGAAAAGTTCTATTAGCCATACTATCCATTTCAAATGAAATGTACTTTTCTAAAGCCAGTTTTGAACGTAGAGTCCGCGTATTCCGATTGCAGCCGCCTAGAAAAACTCTAAGAAAAGTTACGTGCGTTTTACCCCTGATTTCCGAACCCGATTCACCATCCGAAAAGCGCCGAAGTCATTCGAAAATCTGGAAACGGACTTCATAATCGTGTTCAGCGCCCACAGTGACCCCCATATACGAAGTTAGGGTTGAAAAACATTGTTCGAATTTGGCATAGAGTGATACCGTATTGGACTTGTGCGGATTGTCGGTTGAGCGTTATTCGGGGTTTATTTAATTATTTGGCGCCAGTCCATCGATTTTCGACAGCTTACAGTAGATTCCTGTGGGTATACGGTAATTGGGTCAGTCTCAGATTTTACTCAAAATTTTTTATGCGGGTTATTCGGAGTGCTGATTACGGAATCATTACGGTACATAGGTTTTGCTCCATAAATGACATGGTACCTACCATAACCTACAGTAAACCTCACAATTTTGACAAAGGGACTTCAGATTCGTGTTCAGCATCCTAGATTACCCCTACAAACAAGTTTTGAGTAAAAGTTTTTTAACACACCCCGAAAAATGGTACCCTTACCTTGCCGCGAGGCCTTGAAAAGTGCCTATAACTTTTTCCAGAGGTAGTCTAGGCAGCTGAGCAGGGCGTACTTCGACTCTTCGATTTATTAAGGAACGAAGAAGTTCCAGGTTTGATTACTAGATCATTACACAGTAAACATAGCGTTCTGCAGTTGCATATGTACAGTATAACACACCGAAAATTTTATCTCAAACACTTCTTATTCGGACGTAAACCCTGGCAATGAAGATGTCATTTAAAAGGTCTCAGCGCCAGAAATCTATGTCTGCTTTCGGATTTCAAAGAAACTCAGTTTGCAGCAAGTTATCAAAAAAGGCACTCAAAACGCGAGGAAGCGCCACCGCATGCTTTCTAACCTAAACCTTTGAGCGCTATTGTACATACAGTCCACGGCAACAGTAAAAGGCGGTTGTGCGGTCGAGTAATTCCTGTAGGTTGCGCCCTAAACGACGGAAAACTTGTAATTCTTACCAAAATTTCGAGGAAAAAGCACAGGAAACGTCGAGAAGCGTTAGGTTTTCGCCCACAAACACATTATCAATACACCCAAAGTCTCTATTATTGATACACACAGGAATAACCATCATAAACGAAAAACTAAAAAACTGAAATTAACATAGAAAAATGCATTTTTCTTGTTATTCCTGGCTGTATTCATGGTAAAGACTTTCATGGTAAAGACTTTGGGTATATTGATACTGTTTGAGTGCATGTGGGGGAAACTCACAAGTTTAACGTTTCAGGTGATTTTTCTGTAGAATTCGGGAAAGGTCACAAAATGCCTCGTTTATGGCGCAACTTACAGTATGCTTAGTGGAAATCCGCAACCGCACCAGCGCCTTTTCCATTGCTGTAGACTCTATTTCTTCATTTACGCATCAACCTTTTTTTTCGAAGATTGCAAAGTCAGGCAAAATTATTTCCTTCCTTCCCGAATGAATCAAATATTCGTAAAGAAACAAAAATTTGATTTTGGGGTCAAACCGGGTACGTGAACATTCAAAGATTCCAGAGATTGCAATATTATTTGAGGAGATATTCGACTCGGTCTCGAGCAGTTCACAGACGAATTTTTTTTGGAAATCTCGAAAAGGGTAATCAAAATGACAATTTCGCATTCGGAAAGCGTGAGCACGAAAACCAACGGGAATCCGGATTTCGCACATTTCTAGTCACGAATCAAATCGGCATTGCCAATGGAGTCAAAACTTAGCGGTTCAAAACACATTTTCTAGATATACACTCCAATGTGCACACTATTAAACTGTTACATGGAATTGCTGTTTTCCAGAAGAAGTCATAAAAACAAAAAGCGCTAGGTTAGGATTTGCTCGAGATATCGAATGGAAAGTCGATGATATACTTGAAGAATCAGTAAATCTAGAAGCTGAACATTTTTCTGAGATCTCCAAGAGGCATATTAATCGAAAAAACCTAAAAATTTTAAGGTGTACTGTCTTGGAAGATGATTGTTTGCGAGTCTCTGGCAGGACAGAAGAAAGTTTGTGTGAGCACTAGAAGAAACCCACAAAAAAACGACAAAGGTAATATTTGTCTAAAAATCTGCGCATAAGATGGTTAGTACTGTAAAGTATGTAACAGTTGAAAAAAAAAGGACTTTCAGAGCCTAAAAATATGCAGTGGGCTTGAAAAACCAGGCCCAAATTGTGCTTTGGATAGGAAAATCGAATACGATTTCCTGCGCGAGTGTCGCCCCCAAAAGCGAAATTTTGATGTTATGTTTCATTCGACTAAAACTCTGCCTCTGAGGGTTACGACGCCTTCAATTTCATCAAACCTCGAATTTTTTCACTTATTTCAAACTCTTGAGAACATGTGAAGTTAATACATTGACCTGATCATACAGATTTACTTGTTAGAAGAAGATCATGTGTCCAGTGAAATAGAAATTTAATTCGGAGCTTCCAATGAAATGCCTAATTGAACTTTTCTACTATCCAATTAATTACTGCTTTTCGAAGAATGAATCTGCTGACAATGTCTAGATGTAATATGGCAGATAACGTCGAATGGCGATGGATAGCCAGCCACATGATGAGTAGCGTGGTGTTGGATTGAAGGAATGCGTGCGATGGGCCGTGGGTCCCTGGGGAACGACGCAAATATACACTGGATATCCATTAGAGCAGGAACGAGTGAAAGTCACGCTCATTTCCCTGGATCAACGTTTTCTATTTTTATCTAGAAGAATCACCAGAATTCTATTATACTGATGAGTCAGATGTTGAGGTAGCTGACAGTTGGCAGCAAGAAGAAGACAGCGATATTGGCCTAAGTTTTTTCCATAAAATTTCGGTAGAACCTGCCCCTTGCACCTTCCAGGCTAGAATTTGTGCGTTTTAGCGGACGTCTCTGAAGTCCGGAGTTTCTTGCCTCAAGAAATGAGAATGCACAACAGGCCGCTCCGTCAGAGGCATCTTGCCACCGTGTTTTGAGTAGGTGTTTACTGCGATGATAAATTATGTTGCGTACACGTATTTGGAATTCTTAACTCTTCATTGTTGTATATTGCCATTGGACTTATTACTGTTTTGCATGAAAAATTCTTCCATTTCCAGCTGCCACTATTAACCGGTCACGACCACCCAGAACTTGTTCTTCCTACTAGACGTTTAGTCCAAGCCAGAAAATCATCTCACTGAATTAAGACGTTCCGGTGCATTTTTCGCAGTCCATGCAGTGTCTTGAAGGCAGCATATACGCTCGCGGAAATCGTGGAGATAAGGACGTTAGTTAACTCAGGCGACCAGTACTGAAACACCTACGTCGTCGGAAGCGTCAACAACGGGCCAAAGCGAACGTTTTGAAGCGATAAAACTGTATGAGAAGGCGGGGTTCCAAAGGCGAATTGGGCGGAGTCCCACACCTCGCTGCTCAAAATTGCTCTAACAAGGGCGTTTTCGCTCGTTTTCGAGACTTCAAGCGTTCAGCACCAGGCCATGCGAGTGGAGTAACATCGATAGTCCAATCATGTTTGTGCTCGGGTGCCTCTGCGAGCGAGTTGTCCGTTTCCAATCAAATTAAAAAACATACCGTTGTCACTTCATTTCAATCAATTTTTCGAGGTATTATTGTCAAATCTTAATACTAGCAACTCCAAGCCTTCAATTCAGGCCATAAAATCGATATCATTTTTGATTTTAACTTTTTTAAATCGTGCTTGCCGCCTTTAAGTGGGAAGCTCGGAAACGGAAATCGCCGTGAACACTGCCTTTGATGCTTCATAAATCAGAAAACGGGGGACGATTTCGTGATCAACACCTTCAAAGAAGCTTACCCAAGCATCTACATCCCCGTGAAACCCACACGTGGTTGGTCCATAAGAGAACTATCACCTAACTACCGTACACCTACCGCACAGAGAGAACGAGCATCATCTCCGAGTTCAGCACCCTAGAGAACAGCCCGAAACAGTCTGAATGAAAAATTTCGGCCTCTAGAATCGGAAAAGGGTACAGGGGGAGAACAGATTACGGGGTGACGTCGGCGCCAGCCGTCTGGCAGCAGTGACCGCTCTCGGCCGAGTCGCACGACAGCGAGATCGATGACTCGCTCGCTCGTTGATTGGCGATCGGAGGAGTTCACGTACGCGAGATCAGGGACTGCGCGTGGAACTCAATCGTTTTTTTCCAACAAAAGGATGATGATTTCCTATATTAAAGCGCACAGCCCCGGAGTTTTTTGAGGAGTTAAACTACTTTCTAAGGAGAACATTATTTCCGATTTTTAAAGGGGTTGGAACTCCGGGTGGGCGAGATTCTGACATGAGCGCGGAGCTTTCTCCGATTTTTTCAAGGGGTTGGAACCCCGGGTGGGCGAGAGTCTGACTTGAGTGCGGAGTTTTCTCCGATTTTTTCAAGGAGTTGGAACCCCGGGTTCGAGATTCTGACATGAGCGCGAAGTTTTTTTTCCGATTTTTTTCTAGGGGTTGGAACCGCGGGTTGACGAGATTCTGACCTGAGTGCGAAGTTTTCTTCGATTTTTTCAAGGGGTTGGAACCACGGGTTGGCGAGATCTGAGATGAGTGCGAAGTTTTCCACGATGTTTCAAGGGGTTGACCCCCGGGTGGGCGAGAATCTGACATGAGTACGAAGTATTCCCCGATTTTCCAAGGGGTTGGGACTCCGTGTGAATGAGATTAAGACATGAGCGCGAAGTTTTCTACGATTTTTTCAAGGGGCTGACCCCCGGGTGGGCGAGATTCTGACAAGAGTGCGAATATTTTACGTTTTTGTAGACTACTGGAGCTTTAATACAGTGCTTCTCTGGGCTAAATTCCGGTCCGCAATTGCGTCTCGACACGCTTTGCGGCCGCGCGCATTCGAATCGGAAGTTTCCAGCGCCGCAGCCGCCGATCTGTTGACTCTAGGTGGGTTTTAGAAACTGGAAAGTAAAGAAAATTTGAGAAAACTGTATAAAAAAGCCATATCGAGTCGGCTTTGGGGCTGGAAACTCGACTGACTCGAGCGCGTGCGGCCGCAAAGCGTGTCGAGACGCAATTGCGGACCGGAATTTGGCCCAGATAAGCACAGTACTAGAACTATACACACTCATATTATTTACAATGGTTCATTTGCTTTAATATAGGAAGTCATCACCCTTTTTGTTTGAAGAAACGATTGTTCTCCACGTACAGCCTCTGATCTTGCGTGCGTGATCTCCGTCGATCACCAATCAACGAGCGAGGGAGCCATCTATCTCGCTGTCGGGGCGACTCGGCTGAGATCAGTCACTGCTGCCGGCCGGCTGGCGCTGACGCCACCCCGTACTCCGTCCTCCCCAAGCTCCCGGAGAAGTAGAACAGTGCCTTAAGCTAATGTCAAATATACAACATTTCACGCAAATAAAAAAACTCGGATTTACGACATCTCTTGGATTCTCCAAAATGTTCTACTGAACAGCAAGCTCCTTGCCGAAACAAGGAAAATAAATAAGGGTAAGTTTTCTTATGAAGCTTGTCCTGAAACTGAAAAACTCTAAACGGCCTGGATGACGAATTCTTAAATGGGGTGTGAGAGAGGAGGAGAGAGGAAAAGGAGGATTTAAGAACTGAATGGGAGAGTGCTGAAGGAGAGAGAAAGGAGCGCGATGTGCCAAAAACAAAAGCGGTCAATTATGAATCGATGATATGGCGAGGAGTAGCTGGAAGGAGGAGAGTGCCCAATGCGTTGGGTAAAAGGAGAGCTTCAAATAGAGACTTTCGAGAGCGAACACGAGAAGACATCTGGAACGCTGACAATGCAAGGTTGAGATTCACATTTTTGAGTTCGAAAAATCTCTCTACTCATACTAAACAGGTACAATCCGTTTGGGGTGTGCAATAATTTATCGGAAACTAAAATCAGAGAAATGAAAATTCCATTCCGAGTTTAAATTTCATGGTGCCCTTGTGCATTTGTGTATAGGCGTTTAGAGGCGAAAAATTTTTTCCACATTTTTTGGATTTTTTTTGCTTTTCATTTCTTCACGGAAAATGAAAAAACCGGAAAATGCATTTTTGCAGCGTACAATGTACAATTTAGAAGCGGAAAGCGCAGCAGTGTACAATTCTTAGAACCAGAATTTTCAAGTTTTTCGGTTCCAAAAATGCTTTGCACATCGCTAAATTGGAGTCTGCGACTCCATGCAAAGCAATCTGGCAAGATTTTTTAGTATCTGCCTCATTTGTCCCGCCAGCCTATTTGTTTTTATGCACCTTATATAAATAATTGCTTTGCTATTATATTATTATATTTGCTATTATATTATTATACTATTACTTTTATGCTATTATAAATACATTTGCTGGCTGGGGTTTTATGGGTAAAACGTGAGTTTGGGGATGCTGAGATTCGAGCGCCTATTCGAAAATCATTATTTTTTCGGAGCTTTTGTTAGGGGGTCAAGTTTCCTTACCGAACATGAGCTTCTTCAATCATCGGACTTCGTTATATAACAGTCCCCGTTATATAACAGTTGTCCTGTGTTCGTTCCAATAGAGGAACAGTTGCCATTTTCTTCAAGATTTTTATCACGAAAGATTCTAGCATTCAAGCATGTACACGCCCATCTTATTTTTAAAAATAAGTCACACCTTAGAATTTTGAAGCGCAAAACCATTTCCGATGTTAGGTTTGACGCTTTGTCAGCAGTCTCCCGAAACACACCAAGCAGGCGTAGCTAAATATTTGAGAAGTTTCTTTGAACAGTTTTTCTCCGGTATTTTAGAGTTCCGTAGGAACTTTTCCTTAGTAACCTCTACTACATGTGCTTACCTACATCAAAACATCGAAAACTAGAATATGGTTTTCTATCGTGAACACTGTCTTTAAAGGCAAGCTCCGATCAAATTTTGACACAACCGAAGTTCGGATTAGATAGATTGGGCTGGGCTGACTGAACACCGTTTAGACGTTCCACGGACTCTACGTCCTTACTCCTGGAGAACACAGCCTAGAAATCAGGAATCACGGTATTAACAGCATGATAATCATGGCATGCGAATTCGTGAACGATGGCTTGAACATGGGCCATGAACATACTTTTTTGGCCAGGTGATTGGCGGAAATTGTTTCAATATCTTGTAGTAGACGGATTTTTACGCAGTTTTCGCACATTCCTGGAACTACCTGCAGCAAACTCTCCGACTCAGCAGGGATTCTCAAAATCGAGGTAATGCCCGGACCCTACCTTCGAAGTCGTCGTTAACGATGGACAGCAGCTCGAATGAAATATATGATACCTACAATGTTCTCCGAATAAATCTTTAAAGCTACAGAAAAAAAACCTCAGAACTTATGTAATTGCCAACATTCGAATTCTAGGGTGGAACTTGCCCAGAGCTTCTTTGTCTTTTGTACAGAGCCACATTCTCTGAGAAAGTATTATACATAAACGTAGCATGCACAGCACTGCTTGAGTGCAAGGAATCATTTTAAAGGAAATACGAAAAGCGTGTTGCGGATGAGCTAAGGCCTGCCTGCAGCGCTGTGTAACAGATGTGAACAGCTGCCACTAGATGCCGTCTTCGCAGTGTTCACAGCTCAGCACTAGGCCGACGCTCCGGATTTCTTACAATCTGATTATTCGCTTTTTGAAATCGGTTTTTCTGGAATTTATTTCTCCGAACCTTTTTACCAGGATCTTCTTGAAAAGAATATTCACAATTGTTTTCGTTAAAGGCAGTGTCTACGACAAAAACCGTTTCCGAAACTCGAAAGGCCCGGGGCCTATGGCAACAGCAATGTCGAAAAAACCGCTAAGAAATAGTCCCGAATAGCCCTACACGGCGCTGAACTTCTATGTGAAGCGCAATCCCCGCCCACTAATCTCAAGCTATCAATCAAAGCAAAGAACGGAAAAAATTACTTCAACAAAGCTTACGATGATCAAATGATCGATACTGATCCCCCGCGATGCACGTATTGAACAAATTCATCCCATTTTAATATTGTTTTCTTCTCGGAGTCGGTTTTTCAGTAGTTTGTTTCTATCAATAGCCGTCTAGGGGAGTGGGCGGGGATTGCGCTTAGCACAGAAGTTCAGGGCCGTGGGGCCCACTTGGTGCTCTATTTTAGCCGTCTTTTCGACATTGCTTCTGCCATGAGCCCCGCGTCTTTCGATTTCCAGTTACAAAAACTCAAAGACGGTTTTCAAAAACATCGTGGACTTTGATTTTTAAGGAGGTAGCCAAGAGCATTCCGCTGAATAGGACGTCTGTGTGTATTTACTTATGCATGGCAGCTTTCCGTAGCAAAGATTGTGTTGTGCTATACAGAACTGTGCGGCGGGCGGCTCGCTCCAGAGTTCTACGCGTCGAGAATTCATGATCTGCCCAATCGGTGGCGAACGATCCTTGAATGTGAAGGAAATTATTGTGTTGGGTGCGCCTCGTTTGTTTTTGAAATAAATGTCTTTTATTCAAAGTCGTGAAAAGTCCGGAAACTTATGCATCAACGTAATACATAGTTTTCTACAATTAAATGTCTCTCACATTTCATGTCTTCGCCTTATTGTTTTTGATCCCATCAATTCGAGGCCGCCCTTCGATCTTATTCATATTCATATAGTATATGTATATAGACACACATCCGTTGTGCTAGAGAGTAATGTCATGCGCTCTATTTTTATCACGACAGTGTAAGCTGGGTGGACACAGATCCGAGACTAACCAGGCCAGAGACCAGGCAGGAGACTAATTCTGAGTTTCTCTCCCGATTTTTCTTATTTTCGTGATGAAAAACTCGGATTAAGGAGGACTTAATAGCAGAGCGATAGCGCAACAACCTTTTTGCCATTACTTTCCCAAGCCAATATGTATGTATTATCTATTACAAACCTCCCTAATGAAAACAGGTTTTTTTGTCAAATTCGACTGAATTTAAACTCATCAAACGCTTTTTTTTTGCTCAAAATTCGGCTGAAATTTCCGTGACTAAACTATCTTTTTTTCGTAAATGTTGACTGGAGCTTATCCAGCTTACGCCTTTATGGACACTTGCGTAACGGATGTGTTATAATCACGGCAGCTGCGCGCGATTTCGGGTTCAGGAGTGCTTAAAAAGATCATGAGCTAAGGGGGGGGGTGGTGTTCTTCCTCATAATCGCCATTCTGGGACCCGTGTCTTGTCCTATACCCATTGTAACCTACCGTAATCTATCGAAAACTGATTAACAAACCTCAGACTTATGTTCAGCGCCCCGAAAATGTTCTCTACAAAGAAGGTTCTAGGCGAATCTGTCGTAGCGGTCATCTAAAGTCGCATTTCGTCCTTGAAATTTGCTGCGGTGGGAGGCTTTGAAGCGAACCTATCGAAGTTTCCCGAGAATAGGCAAGTGAACTTCAGACTTGTATTAAGGACTCCGACTATTAAACCACAAAGAGAAAAGTTTGAAACCAAATCCTAAACATTTTTTCTGACCCACTTTTTAAGCATTTTTCCCGATACCTAGTAAATGCCCTGATCCAAATGACACCTTCCCCGTCTCGCTCGATTTGGTCACGCGTTCAGTGTGATATATGCATACTAGCTACGCAGCGCCCACTTCAGTTGGCAGGCACTTTTCCAACGCAGCATTTAACGTTTAGAATAATAATGGGAAGAGAAACCAAATGCTGCCTTCCTAATCTAGTTTCGTGAACTGGCTGTTTTTTGAAGATTTCGCTCACTGTCGTTTTTTTCGATTCGAATTTTCCAATGATTTCCCATCCAAGCACAAGTTTGCACCGGTAAAACACACAGCTCGATAGGTTGAGCCGAGCAGAGAATTCAGCGAGACGTTTGGTCACGATGGAATATAGCTGATGATGCCTATCGATCGGATGATTTTGCGCTCAATAGCTCAGTGCGGCTAGAGGGCTCTGCAGAGTGACGCCGCGGCGAATCTCGCTGCGCGAGGACAGTGACGGATGATGGGGGGCGCCAAGCAGCGGGCGAGGTCGGCGAGGGGCGCGCGGGAACAGCAACACGGGTATTTCGCAGTGTTTT
The DNA here is from genome assembly GCA_029168955.1 of Aplectana chamaeleonis. Lineage (NCBI taxonomy): Eukaryota > Metazoa > Nematoda > Chromadorea > Rhabditida > Cosmocercidae > Aplectana > Aplectana chamaeleonis. Next base: position 948,623 of record JAPDOI010000102.1, on the reverse strand, counting down.
TGCCGCCGCGATAACAGCGACTCTCGGAGCGACGCCGTCAGCGAGCGGCAACGGGGAATGGTCTCAACCATTACAATCGCCGGCGAGGAAGGCTGCCATCGATCGATTCGAGCCTCTTTCTTATAATTTCTCTCTTTAAATTTCGATCTTTTGAAGGCCTTTTTCTCCTGCGACTCAAACTGAGGGGAGAATTATGGAAAATACTTAGAAGTACACGGTTTTGCAGTTCTATTTCGAATTTGGTTCTATGGTTTTTAGTTTCATTAGGTTTTTTTCGTTATAGCGGGCGGCAGTTGTGACTTATGCGGCTACCACAAACCTTCTACTATTTGCGGTACCTCGGAATCTATATTTCAAGGCGCAATCATTTTACTGAACACAAAAATCAAATTCACTTCACAGCTCTCTGAGCGTGTTATTTTTTGGAAATTATTTCCAAGCAGAAACTAAACGCTCAAAGCATATTAAGGCAAATGAAAGCTACCCAGAGAAAATGTGGCGTCAAATGAATGAGGGCGTACGCAATGGTAGAATGCAATGCTGACAATAACGTCGCTGCAATTCTGCGAGGTCTTGGTGACCAACGCTGCGTCGGGTTTCGAACATGCCCCAAAGCTCTCGCCCGGCGAAGTGCCGGTCGCTGCAACTCTGCAGAGCCCTTAAGGCTCCGTCCATAGCAGACGTCCTAACGTCAAGTGACGCTGGGGGTTTGCATTTTTAACATTTGTTATTGATCTGACTCCCCAGCGACCAGAGCAGCCGCCTCTCGCTGACGGTGGCAGTGGCGGCTGTCACTAATATTATCAATACCATCGTCAACCACGCGCCGTCCTCGGATACTTTACATGCGCCAGCCGTTGAGCGTCATGCGCCAGCGTTTGAGCAATGACTTGACACCTTCTGCTGGTCGCTGACGCCTGCCGCTTGTCGTCTGCTATGGACGGAACCTAAGACCCTTTTCTCAGTTACTTTGCCGTCCGACGTCTGGCAATGCTATCCGACGTCGCGCAGCGCACACCAGGCCTGTGATAGAGCAACCGCTAATGTCGCTCACCTCACTATTAACGAAGAAATTTCGCATCGGCGTTGAACGCCGCGCTGCGACGCCGGTCATCCGGCCTCGCACAGCGGCACTCAACAATGTTGCAGCCCTATCCTATAATAGGTCGGACGCCGTCGTCCGGCAAACAGTGAAAGAGGCTTAAGCTAAGACAAAGCGTTCAAAACGAATCCAACTTGAGGGCTAGATGAGATTAGGGCAATTTGGCTAGCAATATACAATCGGCAGGGATCACATTGATACTTTGTGTTTTATGTGCTGTGCGTTGGCGCATGCTCAGTGGACGTACAGGCCATAAAACGGCCAATGTCTCACCGTCGACTGCGTACCACGCGCTGCGCGACCGCACGCGCGTCGGAAGCAGACGGGTTTTGGCCGCCGCGCGACGAGTTTTGGCCGCCGCGCGACGTTTCGGCCGCCGCGCGGCGGCCGAAACTCGTCGCGCGGCGGCCAAAACTCGTCTGCTTCCCACGCACGTGCGGTCGCGCAGCGCGTGGTTCGCAGTCGAAGGTGAGACATTGGCCGTTTTATGGCCTGTATGTCATAACATGCACACAGCGGTCGCCTCAAAAAACTACAAGGAACGCAAAGTAGCAGTGTGATCCGTGCCGACTGTACATCATTCTTCCTCGACTCCCGTTCTCAGCATCTCTTGTGAAAACCTGCCGCTTCTCAGAGTTCACATAGGTCACCAAAACGCAACGCATCTTCTACAGAGTATTGAGGTCAAGACTACAAACTGGCCACGGTAGGCAGCGTCCATACATTGCGATAGCGCGATAGCGCAAAATCGATGGTCATCGAGGGCACAAGATTTGCTCGGCGCTCGTACGCGCTTACAGTTCACCTCCGCACTGCCGTTCAGTCCGCAAAGTGCACCCTGATTGCGAAATCTTGCTGCGGCGCGGTCGCGGACATCCTCAGACAAGGATGTGGGATCACCCGGGCGCTTTTGGCCTTTGGTGCCCGGGTGATCCCACCGCCCGGGTGATCCCACATCCCTGTCTGAGGATACTCGCAACCGCGCCGCAGCACGATTTCGCAATCAAGCGCACTTTGCGGACTGAACGGCAGTGCGGAAGTAAAGAATATGCTCGCTCTCGCTCGCTAACGTCCGTCCTCGCTCGCTCACGCCCTCTTCGAAAGAGATGTAACAAGTTTTATGCTTATAGCTTCATTCTTAAAGCACTAAGTCTCGAACCTTGTTCAAAACCAATGCTCTTGTGTCCCCTAGACACACCACGGCTGTCACAAACCGTGGTAAATGAGCTGGCAACGAGTCGAGTCGAGTGATTGATCAACAGATCAAGCGTTAACAATCGAATCAACACGAGGCTGCAGATAATTATCGGTGTCTCTCATGATATCGGGTGCCCATTAGCGCTGGGGAGCGTTGAGAAGTGCTAAGGAGCGACAGCGGGCGTTTGCGTCACGTATGGACGGAGCCGTAGGGAGTAGATGTTATGCGAGCTGAACCCCTCTTATGTTGACCGGCTTACATGAACTCTGGGAATGTCTCGTCGAAAGACCTGGCATTTCCGTCAAGGAAAGATCATGCGGGGTAGGAAATGTGACTATATGAGGCAGACGTTAGCCTTCCGACATTCACTACAGTGAGATTAGAAGCATAGTTGCACAATTTCGAAAAAAAATTATCGAACGAACGAAAGTTGAGTTTTTTCGTTTGAAACATTTTCGACAGAATGAAAAAAAAATCGTTAAAAAAATGTTGTACGAACTTCCAAAAGAACGAAAACTGAAAAAAATCCTTTTCGAATGAACTAATTTTGAAACTAATCGATCTACAAATTTTCTGAAACTCGTTCGAAAACTCCGATTTTTTCGAATTTCGTTCCAAACCATTTCGAACGAACGCATTTCGAAAACTTTTCGAAATTTCGGAGTCGGAACGAACAATTTTCGAAACTGATCAAAATTTCGATTTTTTTCGAAAGCCGTTCGAAATTACGGATTTTTTTCGAAATTTGTTCGACAAATTTCTGAACGATGGCTGAAACTGGAACAACAACTGTGTTCTGTCCGTTGAAAAAAGGACATAGCACTGCTTGAGAAAATTCAAAACAATTATACGAGAAAACTGTTCATCCGTACGTTTGAATTCGCGTATTCCAGGATACCCCGGGCGAGAGTAAGAAACAGCTTCTCAGAACAGTAGTTTGAAATCACGCCGAAAAGTGGGAGATGTGTGTATGGTGTTCAAGATGATATCAATAATCATGAAAGTTGATGTTTCACAATTGTACACTTTATTGTCTTCACGGAATCGTGGTGATCCAGTGAAGAGTTCTTATAGGAAACCAAGACTGAATATTAGAGCATTCAGCTTCACCTGTCGAGCGAGGTCTGCGGGACAGGGGCTCTCTACACACCGAAGGAGGAGTTGTCCCGCCTTTCGCGGCTCCAATTCCACTCGGGACCACTTCGCTCGCGTTGAGTGGCGTGACGTTCCCAACTGCAAAAACGGGACAACTCCTCCCTCGGTGCGTAGACAGCCCCTGTCCCGAGGTCTGTATACGTGTTCCTAAGACATGGGTTACAGTCTATCTCTCAACTTTTAGGGCAGTTCAAGCATTTGGCAAAAACCAAGATTCTTTCTGAGTAGTACTGCGGTTTATGGGCATCCTTTGTTTTCTTTTGTGTCCTTTGCGTCTTTTTCATATCTGACGTATGTCTTAAACTACGTTATTGATTATTGCTATTATAATTACGAACGAAAAGAATTATGGTTGGAAGGGATCTATACCGTCTAAGCTACACTGTTCTCCGTCTGAGAAACGGTCCAAACCACTTCAAGTACTACTTGAATTACTTTTGGAAATATATCGTCTACCTCATGTGTAGCCGTTTTTATCAAGGAGGCGCATTGAAACAAGGCGCATTTTGCAACAACTCCAGAATTTAAATCGGTGTTTGTAAATATCAAGTTGGACGCAGCTGATTACTAGGAGACCCTACCATTGCACTGGTTACCTTCGCATTGCACTCACGTCTTTCGACGAGACATTCCCAGTGTTCACGTGAACCGGTCACCGTAGGTGAGGCTCAACTTGTAGACCATCGGCTCCTTGACGTGACCAGCTTGTAGTCCTGACCTCATAAGTCTGAAGAAGATGCACCGCGCGGCATATTGGTGACCAAGGTAAATGCTATTAACTGGCAGGTTTCTACAACAGTAGAGCTGAAAACGGGAATCGAGGAAGAATGGTGTCGCATCGGGTCATCAACACAGCCATTTCATCACGGATATGCCTCTATGACAAACAGAACGTGCCAAGTGTTGTTAAGAACCGATACACCTATGAACTTCAACGGCGATGCCTACGTGCTCGATTGGAAAATTATTTACGGAATTTTGAAACGACATGACTTTGAAACGGTCCGAAATTGTAAAAACTTTTGTAGAAAAAAAAGATTTGGAGTTGGGCTGTGGCAGCGAAGACTTGTACAAGTTATTTCCGAATATTCGCAGTCGGAAACCGCCTTTACTTTTGGTCTAGAATCTCAGAGAAATATTAAACTTCTTGTCTTCGAAATGTCAATCTCCGGGGTCTCTGGGGTGTTCGAATAGTTATGAAACACCTAGCAAAATCAGCTTTCGGTTTCAGAGAGAGCGTGTGATAGTTGTTCAGAAGAAATTCATCACCTCATCCGGGGATCTCCATGCGAGGTGTCCTACTCAGCAAAATACTAAAGTGATTCTCCGCTGCACGATGTTTTTTGATAAACTGCAACTTATTGCATTCCATTATATCAATATGGTAAATGTTAATATGCTTGCAGTCGAATAGCAAACCAAAACATTGTAATGAAGTTATGTAAAACTAATGAGTAGTTGATAAGACGTGCAAAATATTTCCAGACTTAGAAAAAGGCTACCTTTTGATTGATGAAATCAGTATAGAACAGCTTTTAGCACACTGTTTTGTACACAAGTCAGACTTTTATTGCCTTTCGGATCTTTTTTTCTTCGGCTTTTCGCCCACACAAATTCTCTTCCTCGAGCTTTACACTGACCTGCCAGCCAACAACAACAGTCGAGAACAACAAACACTTATTGATTGCGGATGCTTATGCGTATCCGGAAGCTTTACCCGTAAAAAATATACAAATATACTATGTAGCAGGGTCTACAATTCAAAAATAGAGTGGAGAAGGGAGAACAACTACGACCTCACATTGCCGTTCAAATGAAAACATAAATAATGTAAAGAAACAATAGTCTTCGACGGCGAAGAAATGACAGGACCTCCAAAATATGTACTTTGTAGGCATTCTTCGATGATGACTCTACAGCATTTTCAATTGCGAACAGACGCAGGCTAGCAAAAATAATCGATTACGTAGCTTCCATAAGTTTTCAAATCGTTTTTATGGTAGCGTTTTAAAAGTAAACGGTATTATGTATGTATCTATATGTAGGGTGCATGTACCCTCTACGAGATATTAGAACAAAAGAAAAAATTTTGATCGCTCTCTTGAGCTTTTGATGTTTCACTAATGCGCTAATGAACTTGGATTGAGCAACATCAGAATACATTTTCACCTCTACTGTCAAGCTCCTTTCATAGTTCGCCGACCGACGTCGGACGAATCGATGTCGGATGTGGAATATCTGTCTGCCCTATGCTATCCATCTTATCTATTTTAGAATATCATATTTGATAACGAGTCGTCCGACGTCGGTCGGTCAACTATGAAAGGTGCTTTAGTTTCGGAAAGAAGCTCGTGGCCGGTCACAATAGTGTCTCTACTGTTCTTGAACTGGCCTCGTCTCACCCGCCACTCTTCAAAAAATATCGCGGTAGCGCCACTCATTAGCCACATGTCGTGGTGAACTCGAAAATATACCTCTACTCATTAACATCTGTGGTACGTTCCACGACAGCGTAATGTGATTGCGTACTTTCATTAAAGGCACAGTACACCCTCAGATATGAATTTTGAGATTTTCATGTAATTGTGTAGAAGACCCCTCCTGTATAACACGTGCCAAATGCCAGATCTCAACTCCTCCAAATAAGCGAGATTTAAGCGACCACCACAGGCCCGACCCTCTTCGCTCACCACCACAGGCCCGACCCCCTAACAGATTTTCGAACTCGATAGCGGCTCGATGGATGGATGAATTCCAACAAGTCGTCGTTCTTCAGTCCATTACCGGACTGTCTCCTTATCCTGGCTTTCTCTCAAGCAACGATTGCGATTGAAGAGAAATAAAGGCCTGAGACAACTCGTCCGCCAAATTTCCACCCTCAAAATCTAGGCATTTTTGAAGAGCCATAACTCTGTTCTAAGGGGGTCCTTTACGATATTAGAGATATCACTGTGATCAGCGTGTGACTCTCTCTAAGATAAGCATAAAATCTGAAAATTAATTTTTTGGGTGTCCTGTGCCTTTAAAGGCAGTGTTAACGATAGGCTTCACTTCCAATATCTCCATGGTTTACCAAAGGTCTAGTGCCCTAAATAGCGAAGTACGCTTGAAAAGGACGCAAAAGCCGCGTTTCTGAGCCAAGATAGGTCCTCCCTTGTTAACGTTCATTTTCGAGCGTGGAGGAATTGACCGCTATGAAAGATGGTACCTATCAATGCAATCAAGCGGTTAGCTGACCCATCACTACTTCCTTGACTTGATGATTTTCTGTTATCTCAGTATTCCATTGTTCACATCGAGGGGGCGGAAATGGGACATGGGGCGTTTTGGTAATTTCAAACGCTTGTTTGAAGCCGTTATTTTGCCGCTTCTGGCTCGTCTTCTGCCGTTCTTTCGGCACTGGGAGCCTAGGATCCTTCACGTCTATAATTTTCCTGTGAAAAGTCACCGAGGATGATCATCGTGGACGCTGCCTTAAAAGGCAGTACTCACGATTAAAAATGTGTTCCAGTTTCCACTAGGAATGGGTAGTGGAGGGGCACACCCTAACGTTGACGTCGAAAGAACGCATGAAAACGAGCCATGAAAAGCTCCAAAAGAGACCGATGTTGCCACTTCGAGCGTAAGGCGAACCCCAAAAGCGCAACACACTCCCACCGACGTGAACAAATGAATGCTCGAGATCGTGAGATGAGCGATGATTTCCAATCATTAGCCCCGTTCTTCCCTTCATTCTCAACTTCTCTCTTTACTCAGGTCAGCTCGCATACATCGGTTGTAAAAGACGGGAGCTAAAGGCCTCGGACAAATAGTCCACCATGTTTCCTTAGCTCAATTTTTGAGGGACCATATTCCGTTCCCAGAAGGTCTTGTACGATTTCAGAGACATCAATGGAGTTAGTGTGGGGCCGTTTTCAAGATAGGCGGGAAAAACAAAAAAACGATTGTTACCGTGAGCACTGCCTTCAAGCATATTGTAGCCATGGCTGACCCGGTTGCAAGTTTGCCATTACTCAAAGTCATCAGCTGACAATTGCTTTCTTTTTTTATAGTTTTTTTCTGCTTCTTTCATTTTTTCGTGTTATTCCTATGCGTGTATCTATAGTAGAGCCTTCAGGTCTTCTGATCCTGTGCGGCGGGGAACTCACATTTATCAACGGTTCCGATGTATTTTTAACATTTGGAAAAAAATCTGATTAGTGTTCTCATGCGCGCCAGTACGGTCGTCCCGCCGTGATCGAGGCAAATTTTTTATTTCTCTTGAAATTGGGAGAAAAAGCCAGTAATCGTTTGAAAAATGGTAAGTTCCCTCACCCCGCCCTCCGCATACATATTACCAACACCTAAAGCCAATGGAAGAAGCAGAAAAAACCTTGAACCCAAAAAAAAAGTTGTCAGCTGTTTTCTTATCGATTAGTAGCAAGCTTAGAACCGAGTCGGCCATGGCTACAGCATGCTTAGTGAAAGTACGCAACCGCACCACCGCCTTTTTCCGTTGCCGCGGACTGTAAAAACTATCGCCAATATTCTTAGCACCCCGTAATACGTATTTACTGAAAACGAAATTCTAATAATTCCAGGTAGATGACAGCTGTGTCACCCGTATCTACACATAGTTATCACTGGCGCAGCGAATCACGACAAACTCAACAAGTAGATCCTCGTGAGTATCTTTCTAGACACTGTACGATTATCCAAACGTAATCTAGCTTTACAGAGCTTTTTTATTTCGAAAATGGTAGGCGTCTAGGAGCCCCTTGATTGGTGAATGCGGCGCGTGTGACGGAAAGCTGCTGTGTTCACGGCGTCGCAATAACATCGCGCGCAGCTCACCCAGTAAGCCAAACTGCACATAGAGACTGCAAAAAAAGGAAATTCCCGTGGTTCCTACGTGTGAAGGTTGCGGAGCGGAGGCCTGAGGCAGTGATAGAGCGGAGGGCTGACGGAGGCACTAGCATCGCGCGCGCCGCACGCACCATGAGTGGTGCGATTTTCAATGTTCTCCAGAGGATACCAACATAGGTGGGAAAAACTTCCCGAAACTTGCCTTCGTATAAGCAATTTTTAATTTTTCGAAATTTTTTATAGATATGCGAGATACACAGATTCCTATGCTGCAGTTTAGTTAATTTCTCAGCGCTGACCCAGAACTGCACCAAAGTTACCAAACTGACAAAAGATTTTAACTTCCAGAAAATTTAGATGATATCAGAGGCAGAATTTCTTCAGCAGGATAGGAACAGTATTTTTCCAAATTTTTTTCTCAATTTGAGGCAGCGGCTATCTCTGCCTTCATAGACCAGCTTCAGCAACAGAAATTTAGAACCAGCTAAACTTTTAAGTGACACCCTACTGACTGTTATTCAACATAAGCCAGCAAAGATCGAAGCTGCGAAAAGGGGCTAGAGCATTCTATGCAGTTGCATTCTAAACGTTCGATATTTTTATCAGAATTTGCGTTCAGCTTACGTTGTGTTGGCTACGCCACCAGCCTGCTAGGCAGTATTGCAGTGCCGTCGAAAAACTGTCCCGGAATCCACTCGGCACCCTTTCGGTACAGTTCCAGACTGCGTTGTGAACAAGCAGTGATTTTGTAGTTATTGAGTCATCGCTGGGGGAGGGGGCGCCAATTTAGGATCCCAAACTTGGTGAACGATTTCAGCTATGTCCAGGCGTTTGAAATGACACAAAAAATGCACACAAATTTCTGTGCGAACGTTGCCTCTAAGCTTCACAAGTTTGAGCAGTTGGAGAAAAAGAAGTCATATTGAGGGCGCCAAGTGTGGCCTGCAACGCTAATTATTGTCATTTCAGAATATCGCAGTGATTCTCGAGCGTCGACGGTGCCTGATCCTGTAGATAGACATGTGGCTAGATGGCGTAGCGAAAGTCGCAGCAGTAACAAGGTATTTCGGAATGACGAGGAACCGAGTCAGCGTGAGTCTAATATTCTAAAATGAAAGTATTTAGTTCATTGCGAGATAATAAATCATGTGTGATGCGTCTATAATTCTAAGTGAACTAAAGGTAGCGTTCCCGATAGGAACGTTCCTCTAGTTTTTACCGGAAATCGAAGGTACTGGGGTCTATTACAACAACAATGGCGCCCACTTCCTCGTTGGCCGTGGGAAGTTGATCGAATCCACTACACGGGAGCAGTTTGGCTGGCACACGTGACTCGCGCGGCAGAAAATCGCTGCGGGAACGTCGGCGTTGGAGCACGTTAACCGAGCGCCAACTATGTGCTTTGTTATAGGCCCCACGGTTAACGCGCCCCAACGACGACGTGCCCGCAGCGGTTTTCCGCCGCGCGCGTCACGTATGCCAACCGAACTGATACCGCGCTGTATATTCGATCAGAATCCCGTTGGCCGTTGAGGGAGTGGGCGGGCCGGCATAAAAGAGCCAAGCCTGAGAGTTGTATAGGGCTATTCATGGCTTGTTTCTAGGCTAACTTTCGCCTTCATGGTTGCAATAACCCCGGTACATTCGATTTCCGGTGAGAGCTGGAAGACCGTTTTTATCGTGACTGCTTCTTTTGAAGCGTAGACTTCAGATGGTTCTGGTATATGAGTCCCAACGGTTCAGCTTCAAAACTGACCATTCCGCCGAAATACAAAAGTATACTATTGTTAAAGCCATATGAGCCCCTCGTACACTGTTCCTAAATATTTCACACTATATCACCCCTGGTAGCTGAAGACAAACTCTTAACTACAAATCAATTCAGAAGACGAAATCGTCAGCGGCACCCTTACTGCTCTGAAAGATGACGTTGAGAAGACAACGGAAGTGATTCGCAGAAGACAACAACAGATGGTAAGACGGAAATTTTGATATTGATCAAGTTCATAGCGTTATATGCTACACATATAAAGACACTTTGGTAGTATATTTGCCATGCGGGTTAGAGAATTACCAAAAAATCGACTTGGAAATATTTGTGTTACAAATGGAATAAGTCGAACTGTGTAAAGCAGCGGTGAAACCTCTAGTCTCACGTAAAGCTATTTTGTGCCGCGCCGCGTGCACAATGCTTTCAGCCGGCAAATTAACTCAAGCCAACTACCCGTGGCCGCATCGTGCTGGACTAGAATCTAAGACTCTACTGCTCATGAAGTTCGTGCTCTAACCTATTTCCCTTTAGCGAATGGAACGTCGCCAGTTTCAAACCGAGATGGAGGTAACTGGACGCGTATCAATCTCGCCGACTGATGAGTGGCTAAGCACAAGACTTCGAGTTAGATCTAGAGATTCAAGTTTTACTTTCGCAATGTTCCCGAATAAAAAGTGTTTCAGGCCGTATCTACCGAAGATATGAATCGCGAACTCGGAAAAATAAAAGAGGATCAACGTAAGATTTAAAGTATAGTTGCCGCAGTATTGTTTCTCACATCGGTGTACTTTCTCGCACTCTGCATCGCGGCAAGCAATCCCTATAATCTCGACAAAATACCCCAGAGTAGGAAAGAACGCTGCGTCCGCTATAGTTTTCTTCGGTCTTCGGATCCAAAAATACATAGCGTATTGCGCACACTCTTGAGGCTGGAGAGAGAGAAAGAGAGAGAGAGAGAGAGAGAGAGAGAGAGAGAGAGGATAGACACGGCAGACAGGATAGACAGGCAGACAGACAGACAGACACGCAGACAGAAAGACAGACACACACACACACACACACACACACACACACAGACAGACAGACAGGCAGACAGACCGACGCAAACAGAGACACACAGACAAATAGAAAGATAGACACAGAGAGACAGAAAGACAGACAAACGGGGAGGCAGACAAACCGCATTAGCAATATATCCTCTATTTAAGAGCGAAATCTACAGCTGTCGATCGCGTGCGTGTGCGCGCGTATGCTGCGTCTCCTGCTCCCCCACACTTTCACGTTCTCTCCTCCCTTGCTCAGCACAAGCACGCGAAGGAGCAAACTGAATTCGATTCTGAAACAGAGGATAGTTGATATTTTCTAAAAATGGAGTGGACTGGAATAGAAAAAAAGGTCTCAACAAGCATTTTTGTTCAATAGTTTTTTTTTTCAATAAATTGTATATTTTAGAGGTCTGCCCCTAGAGCTACGAACACCTAACCCCCAAAAGTGTCAAATTGAGCAGCCCACGTTAACAAATGCTTATCAAATCCAGGCCAACACGCAGTAACGGATACGCTAGCGGCACTTGTTTACGATGTGAATGCGACGGCCGAAGTGCTAAGAAGAGGATCACTTGGAAGAGGAAAGGATGGCAGGAAAAGCGCACAAAAAGAGGTCAGCGACGGCTACTTAATTTGAGCATCCCAGAAATATGCGACGAAAACTGGCTGCGTTCAGGAGATTGAGTATCGTCTACGACTCACACCAGCACCAGAAGACGAGCGCCCATTTCCTTCACCCAAGCCCAGACATAGTAAGTCGCATATGTACATCCTCACGCGCTGGTGTGGTTCAGTTTGATCATTCATATGAGCCTTCACTTGTCTTATTCTGCAACAAGGCATAGAGGAGCGACGCAATCAATCGAGTGCGCGAAATCCGAAGACAGAGCTGGGGTCGGAGATTTGAATGTGTCCGTATCATCATTTCGACGGGACCAGGGCTGTGCGTAATTACGAATTACGAATTACGATTTACGATTTACGAATAACGGGCGTTTTGGCAATTTTTTTACGATTTACGATTTACGAAATTGTGGCCTAAAATCGTAACGATTCGTTACAAATCGTAACAAACCGTGAAAATGCGCTTGAGAGCACAACTTAGGCTATTCTCGGCTCCGAGCAGCCTGACAGTTCGGCTCGTTCTCGTCTCAATCTACGAGACGGCTTCTGTTGCTGACCACGCTCCTCCCGCTCACCCGAACAGTAACAACAGTGGCCAGATATTGAAAAATGAACCGAACTGCCAGGCGGCTCCGATTCCTGTTCGGTGCAACTCGGGGTCTAGAAACCCCCGAGATTTAAAATTTGCTGTTTAGAGCATGGTTAAGTTTGACACTTTTTTTGCCGTCCTAAAATTTTATTTATCTTTTTAATTTCAACTTTCGGTAAAGCCTTTCCCCCACTATCCCAGAGCTCAGTCAGCAGCAGTGGGGTCGATCATGGGTTAGGGGCTCCCTACACACCGAGGGGAGTTTTTTCGCCGTTTGCGGCTCTAATTCCACTCGGACCACTTCGATTGCATTGAGTAGTGTGTCGTGTCGAACTGCGTGAACGGGACAACTCCCTCTTCTGTGTGTAGAGAGCTCCTCTCCCGTCGGTCATGGCGAAATATAATAGTACGGGGCTGTTCTCTACAGGCTGGCCTATGGAGCAAATAGATTGGAACTCCAAATACACTTCGTTGCATAATTTTAAGGAAATTTCAAAAACAACCTCCACCACGCGTCCGCCATCAGTGGTTCAAAAGTGACGAGTAGAAAATCTGGTATTCCGTGAATTAAAATCTGCTGAGGGATCGTCAAATTATTTTTCTCACCTGAAAACACCATTCGACGAAGAGTTTTGCGAGGTTCCCGAATTAAACATTGATAGATTTCTGTCTTCAAAGACAATCAAGCTTTGAGAGGAAAAGTAATTTTGAAGCTCGGTTCGAAACATTTCATCAAAAAAAAGACGGCTGTTAAGTCGCCTACCTTTTCGAAAAAGTTATGAAATATTTTAAAATTTTAGAATTTGGCGATTCGATTCTAAATGCGAAAGAAAAGAATAGGTCAGGTAATTGTCTGTTTTCGAAACCCGCGATTTTGAGGGAACCTTCACATTTTTGCATTTCGGAACCCTACGCAACCTTCACCACTCTTCATCGGTCATCTCCACTCCATCAACCCTATATTTATGGGGATAAACGCTTGCAACTCTACTCAGGGTAAAGCTTCGCATATAAAGAGGGAGAATCTGTTTCTGCATCAAAAATGGTTTTGAAAATGTATATTTCATTTATAGGGGCCCCTCATGCAAGGGCCTTTCTATTGAAGGCAGTGTTCACATTAAAAAACCTTATTCTTCTAGTTTCCGATGGTTTTGAGTGGATAAGTCCACCAAGTAGACGTTAATGGGGAGAAGTCCCCACAGAACACTCAAACACCGAAGAAGGAACTCCTGAAAAAACCTATTAAATATTCATTTACGCCTGTTGGTGTGTTTTGTGCACTGCGGACAAAACGTCAAACCAAACGCCGCAAATGGTTTTGATATTCGAAATTCTCAGGTAAGTGACTTCTTTGTATTCTGTTTCGTGGACCAAAAACTCTTGAAGAATAATATGGTTAAATGTCCATGTCTGGTTACTAGCCTCTTTGGGCACAAAGAATATTCAAAAATTCGGTGCCAGTTCCTCTAGTGAAATGAACTTGTGACAACTGTTATATGACGTGGGCGGGGTGACCCAATGGTCTGGCTGTTCCAAGAGATTTTCACCCACTCCTTAGCCGTTTTTCGTCGTACTTCCGTTCTTACTTTTCTTAGAGGAACCCAAAGCTTACAATTCTGTCAGAAAAACGGGCAGCTTTTTTAGCCTGAACTTTTAACAGATAGCTTTAACTCTCGAATTGCAATTTTTTCTCAACTTAGTGTTTCTCTCCTTGGCTTCCATTGAAAAGTGTTTGGTAGAGCTATGATTCTTTATATTTTCGTATTCAAAAATTGGGCAGAATATGGCACAGGTTTGGTACTTGATCAAGCCTGAAATTTAAATTTTGTCTATTTAAGTCGTTTTTATTCCAGGTACATATGTACATATGTACCCTGAGAATTTCTTCAAGTATGTACTGTTCAGAACAACCTACCTTCGATATGAAAACACCTCATTACTGAAGTGTTGAAGTGTTTCCCTTATCGAATCAGGTTTGGCTAATGTGTGGGCTTGTTACTCATTATCAGTTACGAATTACGAATTACGATTTACGAATTACGAGGAATTTGAAAAATTACGATTTACGATTTACGAAATTACAAAATCCAGTTACGCACAGCCCTGGACGGGACCCTGTTCCAAGTAGGCACTATATTTTGACCGAATCGAATCATTCGAAAAATCAGTTTTCGACTGGAAAACTCGAAATCAAATTAGTCGTAAAGTCGAGTAATTGAAATAGCCGTTTCCCGAATAATTCGAAAAGCCAAATATTCGAAAATTTTAAAATTCCGCATTATTCGAAAAATATTATATTCGAAAAAATCTGAAAAGAATAGTAGGCACTACGGCAGCTCATTCCGAATAAATTGATTTTGGTTACTGGCCTAATTTCAGGTGGATTGGTCCTGTTAGAGCCAAGATCGTGAGCAAGAAAGCGACCTAAATCTGGACACTTGAAAATGGAAGGAATCTAGATTTGAATCTAGCAAATTCATGCAAAATCCATTCAAATTGTCTCGTTAGAATATTCACAATGGTTTCATGTATGAACGAATTCAATCCTTTGAACCCCAGCTCCGTCTTCTCGTTTCGCGCACTCGATTGTTAGTGCGACGCCTACATACTTTGTTGCAGAGAAATACATGTGAGGACTCAAAAGAAGGAGCTCTCAATGCTGATTCCAACTATCTCCTCAAATTCTCAGATAGACTACCTTGAACCTAGTTATGAGAAGTTGACACAAAAAGGCGTTTTCGCGACTTTTTTACCGAAAACGTAAAAATTATGAGCAGTATTGTATGTAGCTGCAGCACGTGTCCCTGCAAATAAGACTATCATTTCGACAAGGTACTCGAGTTGAAATCGTTTAGTAGTCCAACTGTACCCATCAGAGCCTTTGTGACTTAGATGCTGATCATTGTTGCGTAACGATTCACTTTTCTGTCGTTTCTAGTTGTCTTCAATTCAAAACAGCTCTCGCGTAGTCCTAATTTAATAGTTGTCATTTCATTGAGTTTTGCTAGGAAATTCTTCAGTCTAATGTATAGATATTGTCACTGATTTTTATCGATTCTGATATTCAGTCGCAGACGAGAGATACACAGTGGACGAGGTGTCGCGCGACTATGGAATGGCTATGAGTGAAAGTCAAACCAACAGTCTCCGCCGTACACGTGCACGATCTGAAACGCCAAGAAGGACATTACAGATCGAGGTTATGCCAGCACATAACTAGTTTAGTTTAAAGACCCGTTTAGAGTTCCACCGCGACGTTTGTTCCGGTTCACGACAAACGCAAACCTCTGAATCTCATCAGTCAACGCTAGCAGTGTGATGGTACTGCAGTGTTTTGACAAAAAAATGAGCGGTCAGACTTGACAGTTATGAGCTTTTGATAATCCTCTATGAACAGAAATCATCGCTGTACAATTTTATCGATTTTCAGAAGCTAGCGATTCTGTTGATTATTCGCGAAAATCAATAAAATATTGTAGAAGTAGATCCAGTCGAAAGAAGGCCTTCCATTTCCTCTAAACATTCAATTTGGAGACTAATTTCTCTCCGTGAAGGGAAATAACCGTCGCACTGCTAGCGTAGACCGATGAGATCCAGAGTTTTGTACGACAAACTGCCATATTGATTGATATGTGTGTTTAATCAATATGGGAGTTTGCTACATAGACGTTCAGTACCGTGATTTCACTCGCGCCGGGCCTTTACCTAGTTTTATACCTGTGCGAAAATGGCGCCATTTGAATTCATTTCGTTCGACCCACTCAATTAGAAAGCCGCACACGGCTATTGTGCGCGAAACCATACGATCGACAGCCATCATCCCTTCGTTTTCCCGCGGCGCGTATTCCCTGCTTCGCGGTTGCAGCGTCGCGGCTTCCTAATTGAATGAGAAGGACCATACAGGCTTCATGACATGCATAATAATCAGGCTTGAATTCAGGGCTCGCCACCACCCATGGCTCCAGTGGTGTGCGCTTACTGCAGTGAAGAAATTGACGGTCCGATACTGACAGCTTTGGCACCAAACTCCGAACGAGCGCAAAAGTTTCATACTTACCATTTCATGTGCTGTTATTGCCAGAAGGTTCGTTTCCTTTCAGAAAAAGTTAACGCAATAGATTTCCTTACCGAATATTACTATTATTACCAATTTATTTTCTCGTTTTATTTTTTTTAGAAGATAAAAAACCCGAGTTTCCATTCCGGAAGGAAGTGCCTGGATCCTATCGAGAATCTGTCGTGAATTCGCCGCCTCGGTGCCGGACAGGAGCCGAAGCGACAGATTCCCGGCCGATGCGCGGTAGAATCAAGGCATTATGCGGGTTCCGCCAGAAAACAGCTGTGATTTTTGCCATGACGTATCAAGATTCGAACCATCAACCCTTATTAATCCTATGTAGTCCGCTGCATTATCTACTGAGCCATTTGCGCTGCTGCACTAGGGCGCCCTCATAGCAACGATGGCAGTGTTGGCTGTCGCCGTAGATTCGCGTGAATTCTGAAGCGGTTCCTCGGTGTTTTCGCGGTAAACTCGCGGCAGTCGCCTTTCGGTAAATTCACGGTATTTTCTCGGTTCTTTGGGTTTTCGCTTGAATTCTCGGTGTAATCCAGGTTCGCGGTAAATTCTTGGTGAATCCCAGACAAGTTCTTCCAGCTTTGCGCGATGTTACAGTCCGAGTGATAATCGGACCACCATCCCGTTGATTTTAGGAAGAACACAAATTGATCACCACCTGTCACCTAAATTCCAACAACAAATTTTTTTAAAATTATTATCACAAACGAAGGCCTTAAAAACATCACCAGGTAATGCCCCCCAGAGTAAAATAAATTACTGAAAACGGTGTCCTGAAGGTTGGGGTAGGGAGATCCACGGGAACATTTCTAGGTTCCCGAATATTCCCCAATTCGTCTGAGGTGGATCAAAACGGCCAGGAAGTTTATTTTTTATACTCAGGGATACGCCCGATTTTCTACAGGGAAGGGGTGGCTTGAGGCACTGAACACATTAAATTCAAATCCTTTTCGAGTTTTTTTGCAAGATTGTGGTAGGCTACTGTAGCAATATTCTCTTTAACATTGAGTTCATAAAGTCACGGACCTCTTCTGGCCCTCTATTACGGTGAACGACGCGTTTTTGACCGCCCCGGTATGCATCAGTAATCCCGTGAGCGATCAATACGTTACTGTCGCTATACTTACCCTCCCATCGCCCCACTCCGCCGTCCAGGGACCTGATTCATCAATATGCTAACCCACGGTTAGCGCCCTTAACCTACCAACCCAGCACCATTTCAGTGATTCATCAACTTGCCAACCCAAGCGCTGCTCGGTTGGTTTGTTGATCAGCGCTACCAGACGAAAGAGGCAGGTAGGCAGCTAACCAACCCAGTAGATATTGTGCGCCACCGCTAAACCGCGCGCCCGATGGCCACTGTAAGCTTTGTTGGTTTTGAAATCATGTCAAAATTCATCGGTATAGATGCCAGTAGAGAAGTAGTGGCGGATAATGGGCTTGTGCGTTCCGGTATACGCAGAGTATACATCTAAAATCCACAAACAGTTTTCTTTTCCGTTTTCATCTGCCCAGCTACATTTTACAGAAGATAAGGCGAGTACTATATAAAACTGGTTCTCGGAACCAAATTACGGTCCGCATCACGCGACACCATGATAATAGTGGTGGGAGAAAGGCCAATCGTGCCGGCACCAAATGGTCCCAGCACGATTATCGTCATATCGCGTAGCGCAACAGCGCCTGTCCGCAAATGCGGACCGGGATTCGGCTCCGAGAACGACAGTACATGCGTGTAACAATACAACCACATGTGAAAATCATAATTCAGGCACTGAACATGCATGGCACATTCCGAGAACACGATAGAAGGCCGTACTGCCACGACTGTTTCTACAGGTGAGAATGCGGTGCTGTATATATGTATACAAAATATTTTCCCCCTTATTTTTACAATTTTGTAATTTTAGGCTTTATAATGGTCTGCTTTACAAGCCGGATGAACACCAGAAAACAATAGAAAAGCTCATTTGAAGAACGAAATATTCGGTGCCATTTGTAGTTCATTCAGTAACTATATACACTACCGCACGTAAGATTAGGTCAGAAGACGCGCAAAGACGCGTTTTTAGCGACCTAGTCTGACATCTTTCCTCAGAATCGATTAGAAAAGGATCATAAAGACGCAAAACGTGTCCCCGTGGGCCTATCGACCAAATCCTACGAGCAGTAATGTACATACACATGTTTGCTTGGAGAAATGACTGAATTTCTTATCCAGATGTCTGGGAATTGTGGTTAAAGTTCTGCGTAATACTTTGAGTTGTTGTGCCGTTCATCTGTATCTGTCTCAAATGTGAATCCAAGATTTTCCAATCAAACACTTTCATAGTGCTGCCAATGAAGATTTTTTTTTCAATGTATGTACCCGCCATTAGCTTTTCAGCAAGCCAAGCACGTCGAATGCGTTGTGGTTCACGACCTATGTTAAAACTCTCCGAATAAATTAGTCTATTGAATGAACGAGCAACGGAGACCGATAGTCGCGGACGATTGAAATCGAGCTGGCCGGTGGTGTACTGAACGCCGCGCAGCCCGCATGAGTAATTGCGTCTCGATCATTCACTAGACTAGAGGGAAACCATACTTGGAGCGATGCTATCGCACTCAAAAGGGTGATCTAGCACTAGTTGAAACCTGAAATAGTTGCCCCGCTTCAAAATATGTACTTAGGTAAGTGACTTTGTTCTCTGTTTATTGTAGCGAAAACTCTCCAAAAATAAGATGGGCCAATACACGTGTTGCGATGTTAGACCAGGGTCAGGCAGACCATTGTCCAGGACCTCCACGAAGCCACGTCCCCCCCCCATCGAAATTTTTAAAAAATCTTCAAAACTTTTACGTCCCCCTCAGGTTCTGAAACAATTTTAACAGTTTTTGTAATCAAAAACCTCGAAAAAAAGTGTAATTCGAACTGAATTTTTAAAAAATAAAAACTGCACTTCCTAACCGACTGATTAGCCTCGGGGTGTGTAGTTTTGAATTGCCCTTGAGCAACATCATCTGTATTGAGAAAGAAGTAGTTAAAATTGTAACACAGATCGCCTCATAGTTCCTCGTTTGGAGTTGCTGTAAGAACAATGACTGATAGCACTATCAAATAGGAGATACCGGCAGAAGTCTACATTTTGGCGGATGAGAAACCTCCAACTAGGTTTGCATCGAGACCTCCGTGTGGGTGGGTGCGTAAACCTTCGCAGGTTCGAAAAATTGCGATTCCCCACTAGTATTGCTCAAACAGAAGAGGTGCGAGCGCGAATGGAAGAGGGGGTGTCACCGGCGGTGCTTTTGCGGACACTGTACTGCGCAACAGTGCCCGCAAAACCACCGCCGGTGCCAGACGCGGTTTGGCATTGGAGCGCGATATTTTTCGGCGGCTCCCCGCAGTGGTGAATTAAACCCCTTGCTCCGGAATGCTCTAAACTGAGGAGTTTCCGAGCGACATCGTAGTAGTTGGTAGACGATAGGCCAAGGATAAAAATTTAACCATTATGATCTCAGGATTGCTTTTTTGAAAGAAAAATTAGCGTTTTCCAATTTCGGCCGAAGGCGCGGTTTTGGACAACGGTAAAACGTGTTTTAAGCGACTTTCTTCTTGATTTTAAGGTTGCTGGAGGGGTGTCAGGTATCAGTATGTGGGGAATTTCATAGAAAATCTATATCTTTTTTTCAGAACTTTGAAAATCTGGAATTTTATGGGGGGACGTACGTTGTCAAATTTTCGAAGTTAGGAATTTAAGCGGTAGTAGACCCGATTAATTACTGTGACTTACCTAAACATTTATTTTGTGTACTGAAAATTTGAAACATGTACTGTTGTGGTGCTGTACTATTGTTCTCTTTGATCTTTTTGATGCTATTACAATACGTGTGACAACCACGTCCAAACCCCTCGTTCCACGACTCTTCACAGAAAAAGAAACGCAACCGAAAACACTCCCAATTTTTTAAAATTTTGGCTTCAAAGTTTTAACGTCCCCCCCTTAAAAAAATCTAAATTTCGAAAATTTTTACGACCCCCGTGATTTGCAGCTGGACAATGCCCGCCTGACCCTGTGTTAGACGCTTTCGCTATAAACTGTATCCAAAAACTCGGTGCTTGTTCCTTTGATGAAACGAACGCAGGACAACTGTTATATGTCCGCGACAAAGGAAAGGCAGTGATCACGATGGAAAATTTGCCCGCTTTTTGGCAAAAACGTAAGCTTTGGGTCCCTCTGAGAATAGTAAGAGCGGAAGTACGGCAAAAAAACGGCCAGGTAGTGGGCGAAAATTTCGGGGGCCAGCCAACCCATTGGGCCAACCCGCCCACGTCCTATAACTGTTGTCCTGCGTTCGTCCGTAGAAACAGGCACCGAATTTTCGAATATTCTTTATCGCGAATGGTTCCAACTACCCAGCATGTACATTGACCCCTCTAATTTTTGAAGAATTCTCGGTACAGGAACCAGAAAGCGAAACCTCATATCCTCCGTTTCGGAGAGAACTTTGTTTCCGCTGATTGCGTGCGTCAGCGCGCGTATGCTGCGTCTCCTTCTCCCCCACACTTTCTCGCTGTTTCTCCCCTCGCTTCGCACAAGCGCGCGAACGAACAGAGTAAATTTGACTCCAAACCAGCGGTTACCTGAGAAATTCGAAGCGCGAAACCATTTCCTCGACGTCTGCTTCGATGCGTTGTCCGCAGTCTCCCGAAACACACGAAGAGGCATAATTAATTTTTTCAGAGATTTCTCTCAACAGTTTGGCTCCGCTATCCGAGGGTTCTGTGGGGACTTTTCCCTATTAACCTCTTCTAAATGGACTACCCAAAAATAACGAAAACAACAATACGGTTTTTTATCGTGAACACTCCTTTTAAGGCATCATACACGCTCGCAAAAGTAGTTTAGATAGGAACCTCGACTGAGTAGTACGGCTCCCAGTAGAACTTTCACGTCGTTGGGTTTGTAAAAACGAGCCAAAATGACCCAGCAAAACATGCAGCCTCCGCCCACTTCCTGTACAGATCCCGCCCCTGAATACAAACTCACGTCCACGTTGATTGCACAAAAACAGTCAATTTAGCTAGTTTTTCACGCTTCCAGCGTAGGCCTTGGAGGCACAGTCCAACCTCGGAATCGATTTTTCGTTTTTCTGCTAATCTTGGAGAAAATTTCACGCTGATCACAAAGATGTTTCCAGAATCGCTCGAAACTCACTACGAACGGAGTTTTCGCTCCTCAAAGATATTGAGTTTGTACGGCGAGAAGTTCGCGGACGAGTTTTCTCGAGCCTGGTTTTTCCCATTATTTAAAGCCATCGTTTCGAGGCAGGCCACAATATAAAGCCAGAAACAAATGGGAGAACAGAGATTTCGTATCAAATAAACCGCGCTTCTCTTCACAATTGAGATAGGAAGCTTGTCAGTGGGCGTAACCCATTTTTTCTTCCATGGGGGCTTGGCCGACCTCTTCCTCGCTCTTTCTCGTTTATTCGACCGAGATTTCGCGCTAGGCAGGCTTGCTATACACGGCGGTCGGGCCATGATACCAAAAATTACCCTTGAGGTTGGACTGTGCTTTTGAGATTCTATTAGTTTGGCTGTCTCAAACATATTTTCGCTAGCTTGACTATTTTAACCGAGCGTGTATGCTGCGGTGTAACCCGTCCACTTCGGTTTGCAATACAAAAACAACCAGCTACTTCATTACTTACATTTCGTTTTCGTCAGTTTCTGACAAAACCAGCTCCAAACCTTCGATTCACTCTGGTAGAAATTGCCGCGAAAGTGCCGGGATAGTGCCGCTTTGGCTAAAACAGGAAATGAAGCGGCACTAGAGCGGATCCAGAGCGGCTCTGTGGTGGGTCTGTGAGCCTTCTCAGAAACAGAACCGACTGCGAGTAACACAAATGTAATTAATAACTAGACGGGATCCACGAACAAAATTACGCATCTGCGGTTGTTACATACGTCCTCTGTCTGATAGGGACAGAAGGATATTCCCGTTACTGAGAAACAAGGAGATACGGAATGTACCAAGGAGATACCTCCAAACTTGGGTAATGAAAAGTCGACAATCTCGTTCTACCACACAGGACAGTACATTGTCGTCGACACGGGTTCGCTGATGCATCCTCGCGGGGCCGGCGCGGCGCGGTTCTAACACGGAACCGTTACAGTACTACTATAGCGAAAATGTCGCGGCGTTTTCTAGGCTCAATGCAGTGCAACAAAGTCGTCTCGGCACAGTGATGATCGCATATCCGCTGCAGTACTATCACGGAGCTCTCGCAGCGCAGTCGAGTGTCGCTGTACTTTCCCGGCTCTGTTGCGGCAAGTTTTCCCTGATCATGACTAAAAATCTATATCATTTTTGGGCGCGAATGCTGCCTTCAAATACTGATTGTGTCGTGGAAATTCTTTAATGCGTCAACTTCTACATAGCTCGAGGTTAGCAGCTAAATGTTGAAAACGCTACTGCTGCACAGTTCATTCAACGTGAAAAATGCCAAGCAGACTTCTTAGTTATATGCAAAATGTACTTGTTGCGAGAAAAACGACAATTAACCTCCGGCCATCAGATAAGGGAAAACTCGTTCGCACTGCAAATGACCTTCACCTGCTTTTCCGGACTCGCCATCGCTCCCAGGAACACAGTCACATTCACAAAACACTGCACAACCAACTTTTGATCCTTCTAAACGCCTTCCTCGTTTTTTTTCAGATAAATGTTTTTGTTTTTTTTATTCTTTATAAATAGTACACCACTTATAGAGTTTGTCCTTCTATAATGACCTGCTGGGGCCATATAAGTTTTTTGAGCTGCAGCAGCCATAATTTTTGTTGAAATGTTTCGAACTGAACTTGAAATCACCGCTTTTCCTCTCGTATCCTAATTGAATTTAGAGTTGGACAAATGTTGTTTCGAGAATCCCCACAAAATTCTTCGTCGAACAGTGTACTCAGGTGAGAAAAATGTTCTCCCGATCCTTCAGCAGATTTCATTACACAAAATTGTATCAGTTTTGCTTGCAATTTTTCAACCACTCAAATTAGAGGAGGAAAGATGAGGCTCGATTTCAAAATCTCCATGGAATTCCGCAACGAAGTTTTACTGGCTTCCAACCTCTATTTGCTCAATAAGCCAGCCATGTCAGTAGACAAGTGCGCCATAGTTAAAGGCAGTGTTCACGAAGAAAAAGTTGCACGCTTTTTTTTGGCTTAACCGTAAGCTTTGGGTCCCTTTAAAAAGATTAAAAACGGAGGTGCGACGAAAAACGGCCGGTAAGTTGGTGAAAATCTCGAGGGCCAGTCAACTCATTGAGCCACTCCGCCAATGTCCTATAACAGTTACCCTAAATTTGTGATGGGATGAGCGATGGTTTCCGATCAAGAGCCCCGTTCTTCCCTTCATTGTCAAATTCTCACTTTATTCAGGTCAGCTCGCACACATCGGCTGCAAAAACGGGAGTTACAAGCCTCGGACAACTCGTCCACAATGCTTCCCTTGCTGAATTTCGAGGGTCCGTAACTCCGTTTCCGGGGGGGGGGGGGTCTTGTACGATTCCAGGCACATTAAAATCAGCACGGGACCGTTTTCAAGATAGACGGAAAAACAGGAAAACGACTTTTATCGTGAACACTGCCTTTAAGGTACATATCGTTTTGAAATTCCCGTCCGAAGTTGCAAGCAACCGCTGGAAACAGCCGGCAGCTTGAAGATAATCGTGCTGGGACAAAGATTAACCCATTCGCTTCGGACCTAACCAGTTCGTACCGCACGCTTTTTAAAAATCGCTTTCTCCGTCACAAGGACGAATTTCCAAACTCTATCATGTTCAATGTACCTACTAACCCCAGGCTCGGCTACGGAAGTCGTGGTAATTCGGCAGCTCCCTTTTAGCACAATATTCAAACTTTCGTGGAAATAGCTGATGCTCAATCAGAAAAAAATGGTTGCAAAAACAATTTTTTGGGAGCATTACGAATTCTTTTTTCTTTTACAGTCGTTCCTTAGCTTTATAAGCAGAACACCTTAGTTGGAACCATGCGACTGGGATCATACTTCCCGCGACCAGCGACAGTGCAAATCACGCATATCGATTTTCGGTCGAAATGGATGGTAAACATTGCGTCGCGTCGCTCATCGCTGGAAGTATGATCCCGACCATAGAAAGAGTTGCGTGAGCGAAGATTCTAGTACAATGTTTACTTCACTGATAGCTTCACTATGAAGTTGAAAAACAAAAATCGATTTTTGGTGACTTGCCATTCGAGTTCACGTATCCCACCGGTGGGATACCGTATTCGGTAATAGTAGGCGCAACTAAATATTTAGTAGGTTTTTCAAACAGTTTTCTCAGCGATACCGGAGAGTTTTATGGGGACTTTTTCCTATTATCCACTACTACTTGAACTCGCCTATTCAAAAAAAAAACATAGGAAACTAGAATTTGGAATTTTAATCGTGAACACAGCCTTTAGGCCGGTCCATGTGAGCGACAGAGCGGCCGGTCATACCTCAATCTCGTTATCAACAGTCAAATTTCGCCATAACGGACCACTCCTCTGCTGACTACGCCTGGTTGGAAATGCCAGGTAAAGGTTTCACCGAAAACTGAAATCGGAAAAAATAATCAATTATTGAGAATGTGAGAGGAGTCAATTTTTACCTATACTAGATCTCACCTAGATCTTTTTACCTATACTAGATTTTTACCTATATCTAGATCTCAAGACTAAATTGTTCCCTAAGCCACATTTTCACGATTTCGGACTTGAATTTCGTGATACGTAAGTCTTCAAAAAAAACTGAAGTGCCCGTAATTTGCAAATCGTTAATTGTTATTCGTTATTACGCACAGCCCTTTAGTGTAAGACTCTCGAACAACCTCAGCATCAGGCCAATGTTGTAGTAGATGATCACAGCTTACACGAGGTGGTACTAGGCTTTTACTTGACAGTCATTTTGGTATTTTGCCTCCCTCAGAGTCTGAAAGGCCAAGTCCAGCCAATGAAATTACACGATGAACACCCTAGCGTCTAAGAAAATTTCATTCCTATTTCCGAACTCGTGGATTATATAAAAGTAGGCCTATTGAACCATGCATACCTTATCATGTTGAAACCCTTGCATACCTTATCATGTTTTCGGGAAAGATCAACAGAAGTACGGTGGGGCATCGATGGAACAGAAACATAGCCCCAAATCTAAACGCATGTGGGATATAGGACTGGTGCTCCCGAGGTATTCACAGGCCCTCGTCTTTCCAGTTGACCTTGGGGTCTCTCGATTGTATTCAAAACGCATTGAGAGCCTTGCACGCCTTGTTCGTGGTTTCCAGAGGTAGTAACCCCACTCGCACACCAAAATCTTTTCCTCTTCAAGCGATCAGTCCTGTGGATGCAATGTAACTACCACGCAAACTTCTGTAGCAGGCTGCAACGTCAACTCCAGCCTGCCACCGAGCCTCCACCCTAGAGAAGCGACGTCACGTTCTATGAGAACGTGATGACATCAGCCTAAGTTCGGAACTTCGTATATGTACAGCGCCTACTAAAAAGCCACATTCAAGAAGGAAAAGAGAACGCAAAAATTATGGCGGAAAATGTCTTAACAGCACCAAAGAGCAGTTCGTTTTTCAATGTAGTTCGTATGAAAAGCTCTTGATTGATGTCTGTCTTTGTATAACGTTCAATATTTCTACCAGGCCGAACAAACTACAGAAGATGATGTGCTACCTCATCACCGGTGGCGCCAGCTCTCTTGGATCAGCGATAATAACTCAACTATATGACAAAACTTCCCACAAGATAATAGCCCTCGATGGTCTATGTGGAAGTACAGGCATTGAACAGGTTACCTGCTACATCGTATTCCTTTCGAAATTCGATTGATTTCTTCATTACTCTGACTTTCTCCTTGAGAAAAAGGACACTTGCGCGGTGATATCTCGACAAGTAGCTCAAAAGTGAGGAAATATATTAAATTCGCCGGCAACATCCTGCCTTACAATGTTTGGAATGCCAGAATTTCCGCTGACTGGAGCAGTCCCCTGAGCCAGCACAATTACCTTCTGTGACAGGATATTGTTCGGAGCTTTTCACGAACTCTAAACTATCCGAGAATTTGCTCTAGGAGAGAAGTTCTGAGAACAATTGGACTTGTGCCGAAAATTACCGGGTCGCAATTAAAGCCACGACTGTGTATCTTTTGGGTTTTTATATGATTTACCATTTACGAATTACGGTTTCTGATTTACAATGACTTTCCGTAATTTACAATTTAGAAATACCTGAACTTCATTTTCGCACACCCCTGCTATGGACCCTTTCGTAATTTTTGAACATGTTCTCCTACATAGAGTAGTGTCACAGTGTTCTGGCAATGATAAAAAAGCGTTTGTATAAAGGTACGTTCACATATTTTAGATTCCAAGAAGAATCCGTGAGTCCGACCGTTTCACGTTGGTCATTGGTGACATCAAGAACGAGCAACTTGTTCTGCACACCCTTAGAAACAACACCGTGAGATCTTGATTTTTTTTACTGAAAAGCTCGAAGTCAGTGCGGGCTCCTTTTCACAACATCCAAGTTCAGGGCTTCGTGTAGTTACAAACACCCTCAACCAATATCACTGCTCACGGTCTTTCACGCGCCATGCCCACTACCCCAACGACCAGCCAGGAAGTGGGCGTGGCGACCATAACATATTCAGGTTTTTAGGGCACCGTATAAAACTATTTACGGCTCGTTTTTAGCCGTTTTTTTTACAGTAACTATGCCATGGCCCCCAAAATTTTGACGCATTCGACCAAAACCCTAGGACTGTTGCCCACTGCCTTTAATAGTGCCCCTATTCAGATGGGGATATATTGGTGATTCCATATGGTATGAAAAATATTACTCAGGTTGATGTTGTTATCGATTGCGGTGTTCAATGCCAAACTGTAATCGATCAGTCGCCAACATGCGGAGCAAGGAACGCCATACAGGGGCTAACCAACTTGCTCAACGCCATCAGAGAATATGGAAGTCTCCAGCGCTTCTTGCTGGTCAGCTGCCAGTCAGTGAGTTGTCTTTCCGATTCAGCGGTTTGTCCGAAGAGCAGCGTCCGAGCTCTGTTCGGGAGAGGGGTACTTGGGCGTGCTGAAGCAGCATGCATAAACGCTTATGAAGAGGGCAGGGAGGCGTTCCGCGTCCGACGCCCGTAGCGTCAGGCCAGAGTTGACCCGAAGCACATGCCGTCCCCACAGTGTAAGGACAACCTTACTGCCCACGGCTGGGCCTCCACCTAACTGCATTCGTTTCGGTTTTAGTCATGCTTAATTTTTTTACAGTTTCTAATTTCTTCTTGCTATTCAATTGAACAGTTTTCCATTTCGCTGTACTATTTCGCGAAAATGAAGCCGTTTCAAATATGGATAACATCGAGAAACAGCTGTTAAGCGGGTGGTTCGCAGAGCGTAGTGAGGTTGCATCCCTACAAGACAATGAAGGCATGTTCTTCGGTTCAGCACTGGCTTGACGCTCCGCATTTAAAACGCGCAGCGACTCCCTTCCCTTCTCGAAAGCGTTCGGGATACGGGTTCTCTACACACCGAGGAAGTTGTCTCGCTTTCGTGTCACTAATTACGCTTGGGACCACTTTGCTTAAATTGAGTAGCGTGACTTGTCGTACTGCAAAAACGGGACAACTCTCCGCCCTCTGGGTAGAGAGTCCCTTTCCCGTTCATGCATGCCGCCCCTGCCTGGACAAAAACATAGAGATAGTCTCTGGTCTTGACCACGGCAGGTCACGGTAGGTATAATGCCATTTGTGTTCAGCGACCCACCGAGGTCAACCGGAAAACCGATCTCGTACACGTGTTTGACACCCCAAAGAAAACCCTTGGCGAAATTCGGGCCTAGAAGGAAGTCTTGATTTTTGTGAAGCTTCCACCGCTTTGAGCTTGTATTCATTGAGATCTGTCGGACAAGCAAAATCTTCACAAGGTACTTCATTTTGCTCGACTCGAACAACATTTAAATGGTCTCCCTTGACAGCCCAAAGTTTGACCTTATGGAAAGCGCTGAAACTCAACTGCGTGTGCTCATCCTTATAATGAACCAACAAGGCAGTATTCTTGGTTTCGAATTGTTTCAGGTTTATGGTGAATCTGGATGCACCGAAAGCTCGCCACTTGCCCCAACAACTTGGCGAGGCGCCGCCCTCATGTCGGCTGAAGCGATTCTACACTCCTATGTGGTATCCTATCACCTTCCACTAGCTGTGGTGAGAGTGAGCAATGGATTGATCAGCAACACAATTGGAGAAAGGCACTGTGGCGCCAGAAGTGAGACCAAAGATGAAAAGCGAGTCTAATTAAACTATAAAAGTAATAGGAATATTATGACCGTTTAAGTTAATCTCGTCAGCTGTGAAGATGCTGTGAGAGGCATATTGGCAGCGGTGGGTCGGGCTGAGAATGCCGAGGTTTGGAATATCGGTGGGACCCATGACTATACACTGAAGGAGGTCAAACAGGTGAGACCTAACTAGAGAACCTCGCATGGCGTTCCCCAGGATTGGAAAGGAGATGAAAGTTTTCTGGTTAATTCTGGCCCGCTCTCCATTTGAAATCAGATTTCGTTCAGAAGTTCTGGGAAACGAGTTACTGTCTGTCAAAATTTTTATTTTCTAAGGCCGAGATAAAGGCCACATTTGATTCTCCTTGATTGAATTCGATGAAAAAATGTTTACAAGAACTGTCTGACAAGCTGAACTTAGTTTTGAGGTCAGTTTGTCTATTCTGAATAAGTTTCGGTAAAAGTTGAAGCCAAGTTTGGCGTCCACCTATCCGCTCTTCACCCTATCATAAAGTACGGATCGGGAACACGGGCAGCACCGAAGATTCAGATGGAAAGGTTAGTTTGCAAGGAGAGGACGCCTTTTAGGCGCTTGCTTAGATATTTAAGAGGGTAAGTTTACCATTACGACGATATTAACAAGTAAATAGTCGCAGTACATCAACACTTAAAGCTAGGGAGGTGCCAGCATTCACCATCGCCTTCTCAAGCGGTAACGGATGGTAAACTTCGACTGATTGGACATAGATATATTAAGACTAACGCAGAGCGTGCCCGAGGAGCCCTGAAAACCTTCCTCGCTATTCTTTTCAGGAAGCACCAGGCGAGGTTTTGTAGTGGGAGAAAGTTAGGCTAAGTCCCTTTCTGCTTTGAGCTTTCGCCATATTTTCTGCCACTGTAGGTCTGCTTCTAATTTAGCTTAAACGCAGCATGGAGTTTGTTGGCGTTCGGTTTTTCCATAGCTTTCTGTTTTTACCTGTCAAGTTCCTAATAAGGTTGACATATTTCAGTGCGTTCAAGGAGGGAGTGCAGTTCTGGAGGCCTTACCTTCCATATACAAATCAGACAAAGCTGCTGAAGAGTTAGGATACCGACCTCAAAGCGATATTCTAGAAGGTACTCACGTTATTCTTAAATAGCGCTTTCAAATTCAGCATTCCACCCTCATACGTAGTCACACTCACTCACCGATTCGCCGCATTCAATGCTCGAAGACTATGAGAGAGCTCATGTATACTAGCCTCTGCAGGCAGCCAGCTGGCGTGCCGTAGCGACGATCAAATCGCGCGAAATCCTTGTATGACGTAACGAGAGGCGTGCTAGGAGCGGTCGGCGACAAGGCGGCTAGTGCGTATGGAAAGTCGGTTTGTGGACCGAGAACACGGAAGGGAGGAGACTCGAACGAAATTAAATGTCCAGGCGCGACGCTTGTTGCAGCACGATCGTCGTTTATTCTTTCGCCGCTGAGCGGCGCGGCGAAGTGCAATCCAATAATATTGATCGTTCGGGCTCGCGTAATCAGTATTATAGGCATACACTGCCCTACACCTGCGGAAGTAAGAGCGATGCCTCTACGTCGTCGCTGGGGCGCCTCTCGCGCAGTGGCTGGTCAGCTGACTTCTTCCTCATTCCCTTTCCTTGTTTTCAGTGTAGAAGCACTGGCTTCGTGCACAGAGAGGGCACGTGCCTCCTATTGTGCTTCTAGTCACAACTAGTGCGTTTCTCAGATAGTCGGGGATAGTACGTCGGGACAATAGGGGTTGCACTCCGGTACAAAGGAATGGGCAGCACCCCTAATGTAGCTACCTCTAACAGCAGGAGCTCCTGCTGCTTGCGCTAGGATACAACCCCTTTGTACCCTGGCACGCGTCATATCGGCAGCCCCCTCTCCTAGTGTCTGCTGACACTCTTCTCCATTGATTTTTCTGATACGAACGAACATCACATCATCTTCTTGTACGACGGCGGCGGGTATATAAGGCGGCTAGTCTCGCTGAGGAGGGAGTTGGCCGTTTGAGACCGGTCCGAGATGGTGACCCTGCGTCTATATTTGCGGACGTTAATTTTGAACGCTAAGGGAATCGTTCCCATGGCCCAGAGCGAAGGAAGCCTCCTCGTTGTGAACCGTGGCGAAGATGATGTCCTTGTCGCAAACCGTGGCGAGGTTGGCCTCCTTGCTGCTGGCCGTGACAAGGATCATACCCAATACCGCTAAAGCGGGTGATAATCCAAATTCTTTCTCCGTTTGCAGGACAGGCTGTCGATAACGAGGGGTTGAATTCCAGCATACGTTGGCAACATCTGCTAGAGATAGCAGCAGCTCCTGCTCACAAAGAGAGGTTGCATCCGTTGTTTGCCCTGGAATAGAACCCCTATTGCGCCGACTTACTACCCCCGACTCACTGAGAGAACAAATAAGTCATTCAATAGGCGTGCATTGCGCAATCAACACGACTAAATAAAGTTTTGGGCGATAATAGGGTCCCACGCTTCTTGTACGTCACATGTGAACAAGGTATTCACCGGATGAGTCGCGGGTACCGAGTCACTCTTTAAAACAAACTCGATCTACCCCAAGCTCCACCATGAAGAAAGTGCCCTTCGTTGTGAACTTTGGAGGGAATGATGTCCTGGTTAAGAGCTGCAGCGGGATTGCTCCCCTTGCTGTGGACCACTTACATATAGCGGTGAGTTTCTCTCTGTCGGAGAGGTGGGAACCCAAAGTTGCAATAGAAGCACGTGCTCCTGCTAGGAAAATTTGCAGGACGTGCAACTGGTTGCAGCATGAGCCTCTGTCATACCTTTCAATGCGAGTGGTTACTCGAGTTGAATGCGTACTCGCAACGCCTCGACCTCGGCGAGCGCCAGGATTCTACGAAAGCCGGTGGGGAACGGGATGTCAATCGAATTCACAGCGCGGCTGGAGCAAAGCAGCAGTTTGGCTGGCACATGTGACACGCGCGACGAAAAATTGCTGCGTTCACGTTGTCGTTGGGGCGCTTCACCCGAGCGCCAACTAGTTTTTTTTTCAGAAGCCCAGTGTTAACGCGCCCCAACGACGACGTCACGTCAAAGCGGCAGTTTTCCGTCGCGCACGTCACGTGTGCCAGCCGAACTGCTCCTTTGTCCAACCCGCGCTGTGAATTCGATAAGCATGCCGTGGGGAACCCGCCGCCTCGGTGCCGGACGGGGGCCTGAGCGACATATTTAAAGTCAGCGCTCATGATTTTAAAAAAGCTGCCCGTTTATTGGCAAAAACGTCAGCATTGGGTCCCTCTAAAAAGAGTAAAAACGGAAGTGCGAGGAAAAAGGCCGGGAAGTGAGTGAAAATCTCGTGGGCCAGCCAACCCATCGGGTCACCCCGCCCACGTCATGTAACAGTTGTCCTGTGTTCGTTTCACCTGAGAAACAGGCACCGAATTTTCGAATACTCCTTATCGCTCAAGGTTCTAACCTCCCAGCATGCATACTGGCCCCTTTCGTCTTTGAAGTGTTTTCGGTACAAGAAAACGAAAATGAAGTCACTTACATCCTAAGAATTTAGAAGCGCAAAACCATTTTCCCGACGTCAGGTTCGATGCGTTGTTTGTAGTCTCCCGAAACTCACAAACAGGCATAATTAAACTCTCCAGAGATTTCTTTGAACAGGTTTTCTCTGGTATTTGAGTTTTCTGTGGGAACTTTTCCCTACTAACCCCTACTTAGTAGAGTTGCGTACCCAAAAACATCGAACATTATAAAACTGTTTTTTTTCTAAATCGTGGAGGCAAATTCGCGGTAGAATCAAAACATCGCCTAGATTCTGCCGAGATCCCAGTGTCTCGGAAAAAATACAATGCCGGGACTCTACCGCGATTTGTGTCAATGTAAATCAAAATTAGAGAGCCATGTCAGCTGCAGCACTTGGGCGCGCTTATTATAGCAAATAAGTATGCGCGTGTCATTCTCGGCAGACTTTCTGGTTAAATCGTGTGATTTTTTTTGGTATTCCCGGTATTTTTGCGATAAGTTCGCGGCGGTCGCTTCTCGGTAGCGTCGTGGAATTGCGTCAGTTTTGCTGTATTTTCCCGGTTCACGGTAGTTTCGAGTCCGATTTCAGGTGAAATCAGGGTTCGCGACGAAATACCTGCACTAATGCTGCCTCGTTTTGAGATACCAAAGAATCAGCTGAGCAGGAAATGTTAATATATTATATGATTCCAGAGATCAGAGCTCTTCGCTCAACCAACTCTCAAAAAACGACCCAGGAAGCGAAAATCCTGCTGTTTGGCTCAAAGGGATGGATTGGACAGCAGTTCGTGCATCTATTGAAAATGAAGAAGGTCGACTATGTTGAAGCCCTAACAAGACCTGGCACTGATACAGATGATCTCGTTCGTGAAGAATTGGTGAAGACCGCTCCGAGTCACGTTATCTCAATGATTGGACGAACACATGGCGATGGTAAACTTCTTTTACCATGAAGACTCCTAGGTTCGCACTCGGAATTTCTTACGGCGGACCCTAAGAAAACACTGCCGAAATAAAAATTAGGAGCTGAGAAAAAGTTTCGAGCGTAAATTGCACAAATTAATAGATTCTAGCGTCTATACACGTATGAAAACGAAACCATTCTTCGCATGCTGCATTGAATATTGCAGGAGTAAACTCGATAGCATTCCTGGAAGGAGGACCCGACAAGTTGAGGACAAATATGAGCGACAACCTCTATGCTCCGTGGATATTAGCAAGCATATGTGAGAAGATGAATATACATTTCACCTATCTTGGAACCGGCTGCCTTTTCAAGTATGATGCAGAGCATCCAATTGATGGACCAGGATATAATGTATGTTCATTAAAACTCTGAAGGCGCTTGTCGACACCGTATCTTTCAGAAAAAACCTTGTGAACCTTCTCTCCTATCTCACTCACCTATGGTTTCCGTTTTCAGTTTATTCTGAAGCATGGATCAGGCGGCTCGCCGTGCGGGGTTGGCGGCCTTACTGGGGAATAGGGTTTCGATTCGCGCGGGGTGATCTACCGTCGCAGCCCCGTCCATTCATCAGACTAAAATGGGTGCGCAAACTCTATGTACAGGCCATAAAACGGCCAATGTCTCACCGTCGACTGCGTACCACGCGCTGCGCGACCGCACGCGCGTCGGAAGCAGACGGGTTTAAACCGCCGCGCGACGTTCCGGCCGCCGCGCGGCGCCCGAAACTCGTCGCGCGGCGGCCAAAACTCGTCTGCTTCCGACGCACGTGCGGTCGCGCAGCGCGTGGTACGCAGACGACGGTGAGACATTGGCCGTTTTATGGCCTGTAGTTGACAACCGCCAGAACAGGGTAGAGTCGTGTGGGACATTACGCAGTCGGGGCAGGACTGAGCGCGCATCCTTTAAACTTTTATGCAGGGTTCAGCCAGAAATTGGATTTCGAGATTTCCCGCTGAATCGGAGCATAGGCTACAGGCAGTCAAAAGAAACGTGCGAAAACTCCGCAAAAACGGTGACCGAACCTTACCTTTAAGGGGGCAATATTGAACACTGCAGAGAAATCATTTAGGGGTGCACAGAAGGAGCCGCCACAGAAAATGCAAGACCTTTGTGAAGTACCCTCTGCGCCAAGAAGTGAGGGCTGCTATAACGTCGCGGTGTATAACTTCCCCAAGCCAAGCGTGAAGACTTGAAAAGTCAAAACTCAAATGACTCGCAATGCCGCGTTCGGCCGATCCGTCGTCCCGCGTGACATGGCTCACTGTCTGCATTTACAATACGCGCACTGAAATGAACGCAAGCAAATCTGTGGTACAGTGCACGTCAGAAGTATGTTTAGCAAAGTTTAGAATTACAAGGTTCCGCGCAGATGTCGACTTGCAAGGAAGGACCCTCCGGGGTAGGAGACGTGCAGAAAAAAAAGTCTTCTGGGAGTTGTGGGGATGGATAGAGTAACAATACTGTATGTTTTACCTATGTACCACCCAGTAGAGCAAAAAACTGGGAAAACAAGAAAAATTAGAGGATGCATTCTCTTCAAGCGGCATTCAAACATTTTCTCGAATGTTTTTTTGCCATGTGCTAACATACTCATCCCTCGAACTCCGAAGATTCGAAAAAAAATTCTGCGCGATCGAGCCAAGCTTAGTAGTTTTCGATGAAATGTTAGCAGATGCATTGGGCAACCGATTGCCGTCTTCTGAAAATAAAAACCGCGGCCATGATGATAATTTTTGAAAAAGGGTTCATTGCTTTGCTTCTTACAATGCCGATGTTTCCTCTACGATCTTTCGCAAATGACTTTCATGTGTTCTAATAAGGTGCTCTCCTTTACTCGAGCAAAATAAAACAAAGTTAGAAGATGCTCGCATTACAATATTTCTCAATGAACCCGAAATGCTAGCACAAGAAGGTGTAAATAATATTTTTTTAATAAAAAGAGGAAATTTTCATATATTGCAGGGATTCGCGCGATAGAAATTGTAATTCCAATCAGATCGGAAAAAGCAAGTCAAAATGTGGATGAGTAACCTAGTGGATGAACAATCAAATAAACGCAAAACTTTTTTTGCAGAGGATGCATTGCGGAATCGAGCCCGCAACACCAGCATTCCGTCCTCGTTTAGTATTGCACAGCGTTATCCTCTCAACCGGCCTTTCTCGCTTGCAGTGGCAACTTCAATCAAGTGTTTAGAGGAATGGAACGCACAATGAGCTCGGAAATGGATAACATCTCACGTATCGTCCAAAATCAAACCCCCAATTATTGAATGGGGAAATATTATTGTAATTAGGTGAATCACGTCGACTGGCGGTTTTAGATGTTTATTGGGAGAGTAGTCTCTCCAAACCGACCAGTTATGACAATGAATCCTATACAACGGAACGCCTCTCGTTAAAAAGGCAGAGGGCGGGGTCATTCGATAGCAGCATGCGCTGCGACGAGATAGTACAGCGACAGGCATAGAGTGGCGAGGGAGGCGAGGGTGATCTCCTCGCGTCCCTGCCTCTGCGCCGATTGATCGACGAAAACAACAGCTAACCAAGTGACAAACGGAAATAGGCTAGGAGGAAACTAAATGGAGAATAAACTCGGATAACTGCCAAAATTACCAATGTTAACAAACACTAGCACTAGTAGAGGAGCCTAGGGAAGCATTCAGATCTACAATAGCCGCATTTCAGCACAATATAACCTACAATACTTAACATGCCCCCCCTCGGAGAAGAGTCGTCCCTGACTCTACAATCTCCACGGTATCACAAGTTCCTTCACAGGCAGTACCATAGTCCATAACATTTCGTCCTCGGTTACAGTTCACACAAGCGTCGGCATCCCTTCTGTCGTGTCGCTGTCCTTTTGCATTCAGATAACCTCGTCCATTGTGTGGCTCCTCCGATCGTCGCTTCCAGACACGTCCTACACTGCTGTGCCGACAGCCTTTTTCCCGATTTTCAGGTCTGAGCACATCCGAAATGCTCCCTCGACGCGTCTCTGACATGAGCGCTCTGCATGGCCTCTGTCTGTGACAACCATCAGCCTGGTTTTGACAATGGGACACATCGGCCGTTTGCTCATGTTTTGTCGCTGCGCAACAGTTCACTGTGCGCAACTGCTTGTTCTTTGCGAGCACATGCTTCCTGTGCGGCTCAACTCTTGTTCGGCCTTCTGTCGACACAATGTGTGCGGATTCACTGAGCTCATTGTCCTTCCGTTCTGCGGAGACTTTGCTCCTGCAAAATTGTTTGTGACAGGAGCTTGGACCACAGAAGTCGCTCGACTGTACACCACTTTTGCACCAGGACCCCGCGCAACTGATGCATTCTGGTGTTGTTCCGGCTTACGCTTGTTCTTGGTTGCACCGATGGCATCGCCTTTGCCATGAGAGATCGTCGCTCTTGTCAACCCTTTCAGGTTGAATCCCAGCTTTGCTAGAGCGTTTGTGCCAAGAACTAGCATTCTGTCGCCTCCCTTCATCACGAAACATGTGATCCTTCGTTTCCTGCCTTGCTGCACTTTTATGGTGAGCCTAACTGCTCCTTTGAAGACCATAGGATCCCCTGAAGCATTGTACACTAGTGCGCACCCTCGTATTGGAATCTCTTCGACATCATTGTCCAAATCGAAACCAGAGTCAAGAGCTTCTTCCAACATTTCCAGAGGGATGATGCTCACTTGGGAGCCTGTGTCCAACAAAGCTTGTCTCGAGAATCCGAGAAGATGTACCTCAGACGACATTGGTCTTCCCACTAACTCGTCCTGTGCTCTGGATGCGCCTACGGCTCCACAAATCCACTTGTCCAGCGAAGCCGTGAAGTTTTTCACTGGCCTTTCCTCTGATGCACCAGTGCTTCCATTAACCTCAGGGTGTGAGGGCTCTCTAGAAGCTCGGCACTTACGGGAAAGATGACCAGTCCTGCCACAATTGTAGCACTTCAGTACGTTCTTCGATTTTCCACTTGACGACGCAGCTACGGAACCGTTTGCTGGCTCTGATTTAGTGGAACAAGTAGGTGATTGACTCTCCTGTTTTGACGGCGGAAACCTGTCCCTGCCTACTTCGGCGGGTCTTGGTCGGCATGGCTGTGCAGCTTGCCGCATTGTTGAAGCGACATCTCGACTTCGCTCGCAGCGCTGAGCCAATCTTTTGACCATCTCGTATTCACACCCTACTGGCGCAGCCTCCAGCGTTGAGTATAGCTGCAAGTACTCGGGCCAGTCCGTGAGTTGTATTACGAGTTCCCCAGCTCGCGTCTTCGACAGTTCTTCATCCGAGGCATTTGGATAAGCCATTCTAGTCAGTCGTTCAAGCTCGATACAGAATCGAGTGACATCGACATCCTTCTTCAAGTGTTTCAGCTCCATATAAGCTTTCATTTGCTGCGCAGGGTCGCTAGCGCTCAGACTTTTCCGCATTCCATTGATGATTCCTTCCAGCCCTCCTTCGCGGACGTTTCTTGGCAGCGCTTCAGCGACTGCTTTTGGAAACCCATCAAGCTTGGAGAAGAATAGGTGAACGAGCATGTCATCGTCTAAACCTAGCTTGAGATACTTCATCCTAAACCTGACAACGAAGTCGTCAAACCGTCTCCCCTTAGGGTCTTTGAAAATCTCCACATCTGGCAGACTCATCGCCGCAAACATGTTTCCCAAGTTTGAATGCGTTCCGAGATTTTCATACCCACCTTGCGGGGCGGGACTCATCCGTGTTGGGAAAATCAACTTCTCAGGTCTGTCCTGCAACGGTTCGTTCTCTGCGTTGTTGAACGAGCGTCTCAGATCATCCGCGAGTTGGTGCCCAGACTCAACTCTATGCTGAGAAGATTGCACTGACTGCTTCTTCACCGCTGGTCCTGGATCGCGCTCTGCGTTACGGCCGAAGTAACAGTTCACTTCGCCGTCGCTAGGCTGCTCAGAAGCCGTGTGGTGAGTCTCCTTAAAAACGTTTGGCTGCTTACGCTGGCACAAACCAGTATTACAGTGTTCCGAACGACTGCACTGTTTGCAGGAATCAACCAACGATTT
Organism: Aplectana chamaeleonis; assembly: GCA_029168955.1. Classification (NCBI taxonomy): domain Eukaryota; kingdom Metazoa; phylum Nematoda; class Chromadorea; order Rhabditida; family Cosmocercidae; genus Aplectana; species Aplectana chamaeleonis. Next base: position 910,387 of record JAPDOI010000102.1, on the reverse strand, counting down.
CATCCTATCCACTAGTTGAGTAGCATCTACATGGAGCATGCTTGCTAGCTCTCTTATGCACTGATCGTCATGCTCAGCTTGTTGTAGCAGCTCTCCCTGGACAGCCGGCAAATCCTCAGAAAGTGTACTTCTCGCGGACTGCAGCAGATTCTCTACCTGCCTTAGTCTCCGCAATTCCACTTGCATGATTTTGCACTGTTCGGCAATGGATGTTCCCACTTGTTGCACGAACCCTTTAGCCACCGTTTTTCGACGGGCTCGGCTCTTCTGGAGTTCTTCCACAACATTCTCAGGGACACCACTCATGATTTTGATGCATCCATCCATTGCAAAGCTGCACTGTCTCACCAGTTCCGTGCACTGATTCACTATGTTGTCGACCTTCTTCTCTTGAAGGTAGTTCATCGCCTCCAAGGCGGATAGTTGCTGGAACATGGCGGACTGGCCAACCGTAGAGCGGCTCATTCCGATGTAGTTTTCCTCAGCTTTACTGCTGGTAGACATCGGTTCTTGCAGACGCTAACCGTCTTTCAGGTTAGACTTCGGCCACGAGACACAGCCTCAATCAATACGCAGTCGAGCTCCGGAACGTGGCCAACGCCACGACAAAGTATCCTCAATACTTCGCAGAGATCGATCGACACGCACGCACAACACGCCGGTTCGAGAGACACGTATGTGTCTCCGACACGACAGCGTACAGCAGTACACACGCCGATCGCTCCGCGAAGGAGAGGTTACTCTGCTTCCTTTACAGGAGCAGGACTACACGCCGTAGCCGCTTGAAAGCGGTTTAAGGGCGAATGGCTGGTCCTCTTCTTCGGCCTCGGTTCGGCCCCCAAATCACGTCGACTGGTGGTTTTAGATGTTTATTGGGAGAGTAGTCTCTCCAAACCGACCAGTTATGACAATGAATCCTATACAACGGAACGCCTCTCCTTAAAAAGGCAGAGGGCGGGGTCATTCGATAGCAGCATGCGCTGCGACGAGATAGTACAGCGACAGGCATAGAGTGGCGAGGGAGGCGAGGGTGATCTCCTCGCGTCCCTGCCTCTGCGCCGATTGATCGACGAAAACAACAGCTAACCAAGTGACAAACGGAAATAGGCTAGGAGGAAACTAAATGGAGAATAAACTCGGATAACTGCCAAAATTACCAATGTTAACAAACACTAGCACTAGTAGAGGAGCCTAGGGAAGCATTCAGATCTACAATAGCCGCATTTCAGCACAATATAACCTACAATACTTAACAGGTGTGCTCCGAACATATAATTCACTCCAGCTGCTCCGATTAGGAAGTTGCATGTACAGCCTATCTTGGCAAAAATAAGCCGGGTGGGTTACCGCGCGGCGCGGTTGAAGCGGAGCGTAAGTGAGTTTTCCAAGTCCATGATTTTTCTTTTATTGTTTGGAATTCTTGGTCCAGTATACAGTTCGATCGGCCATAAAATATCAAAAAAGCGAAAAAGTGGTCCGCGAGACTAAGAAAATTCACATGTGATCCTCTTTAATAGCGCGATGCGGTCGTTCAACAGGCTTGCTTTTTCCCATGATAGGCTGAAGTTTCGATTGGTTTTTTCCAATGTTTCGCTCTGCCGGATGGTCCATAGGTAAAACGCAACATACAGTAATGTTGCTCTATCCATCCCCCACAACTCTCAGAAGAACTTTTTTCAGGACGTCTCCTACCCCGGAGAGTTCTCCCTTGTTAGAGCTAAAACTGGTCACCGAATTTGAATGCCACGGCTGCCGAGATGTCGTACGTTCGTGCCGTGGCAGTGTGGAGGAAAGAAGACCACCTCCGTGCAAACCGACGTCAATCCCTCCGCGGAGAGGGTTTTTGTCATGGGAGAGGTGCTGGCTGGCCGCAGCTCTCCTGAAGATTCTACTGCAAAGAGCCGGCGTCGAGAGGAACCCAGGACCCGCGAAGAAGAAGAACTACCCATGTGCCACATGCGACAGAGATGTCAATTGGTATGGAACCAGCGTCCAATGTTTTGGATGCCAAAGGTGGGTGCACTTCTCTTGTTCGGGTCTCAGTTCTGTGAGGCACCACGATTCTTCCTTTCGTTGTATTGTGTGCTCCGCCTCCAGTAACTCCAATTCCTCACCTACCAACCGCCCTCTCTTTATTGTACATATCAATCTCAACGGCCTTCGCGCCAAGCTTTCTGAATTATCTCTCTGCCCGTACTCATCACCCGGATGTTATCATGGTTCAGGAAACCAAACTCTCTCCCTCTGCTACCTCTCGACATCCAAACATCCCGGGCTATACTGCATATCATAATCCTAGGTCATCTCAGGGAGGCGGAGTCTCTACTTTTGTTCTGTCGTCTCTTCCCTCTCACATCATTCCAAACACTCCAGTGGATGGCACTCTCGAGTACATCCCCATCCATCTACCTCTAAAAACTCCACTTTCTCTTTTCAATATATACATTCCTCCTCCCACATCCTGTCCACCAACCTACAACCCTATCCCTCTACTCAAGCAGCTGTATGACTGCTCTCTATCTCCCTCAATTGTCTTTGCGGGTGACTTCAATGCTCACACGTTCTGCTCGTCGCTCGATTCTGATGCTAGAGGAAATGACGTCGAAGACTGGGCGGATGAGTGCGACCTCGTTATCCTTAACGATGGCCAGCCCACTCGTCTCCCTGCCTACGGTCGATCCTCCAGCCCAGACATCTCCCTTGTCTCTTCTAATCTCTCTAACGCCTGCTCTTGGTCTACATCCACAACTCTTTCCAGTGATCACATACCGGTCTTTGTCAATATCGATCTCTCTAACTCTCTTGCTCCCTATACAGGTGTTCGTCATCGTTCTTATCTCAATTTAGGCCTTGCAGACTGGAGCCTGTTCAGGGAGGTTGCACTTCGCCAAGCGGCCGAATATCCGTGGAATGGCAATGTACACCAGAAGGAGCGCCACCTCTCTAATGCCATCAGGAAGGCGATGAAAGCTGCGATCCCTGAAGGTCGTGTCAAGACCTTCTTTCCCAATGTCACCAGGAGACACTGCAGAAGATAAGGACAAGGGACGCAAAGAGAGCTGCTAATCATCTTGACCCAGACATTGCCGAGCTGGATAATGAGATCAGGATGGACCTTGATAGGCACAAGAAAGAATCTTGGGAAAAGTTCACTGAGAAGATGAACTTCAGAAATGATGCAACAGCAACGTGGAAGGCCTTGAAAAGGATCTCCGGAAAGTTCACCTCCGCCGACAATTCCACGATTGAATTCGACGGCGGAGTCTTCAAGCCAGGGAAAGAGGCCGCAAATGCTCTTGGGAAGCATTTTTTCATAACTAAATCAAAAAGAGAGAAGCAGAATAGAATAACTGTTCGGGAACTCTGTAAACTGCCACTCATGGCTGAAGATGATGCAGTCACGCCCGCTCAGGTCGAGAAGGTTATCAAGGAAATGAGTAACTCGAAGGCAGTAGGGCCAGATGGTTTGAGCCCAGCAGTTCTAAAGAGACTGCCAAATGAACTACTACCCCTGCTCGCTGACGTCATTAATACATCGTTTCGCACCTGTACATTACCTCAAGATTGGAAAGTAGTTTTGTGATTCTTTGCCGTGCAGGTTTGATAAACGGTGAAACTGGTTTATTAGTGGCCTGACGTTTCGAACAAATCGTCGTTTTCGAAGGCCTGAAAGTGCTAAAAACTTTAGTGACCTGTGAGTTGCTCCATCAAGCGCTCCTCCCTCTACGACAAGTTCAACAAGCCCCAAAAACTTGAGTAAGCCACCGAAATCAGCACAGAAACCCACCCACGCCAGTTCCACCAACGACGAGCTCCCGTATCGACCAGATAGACCGCAAGCCAGGAGACAAGTGAACCCGCCTGGTCATACACGGCTGATCGTGCTATAGCTGGCACAGCGGTATGAATGGTAGGAAGTCACTAGTAATGGAAATGCACTCATTTCTATTATTGAGTCTGGGGGAGCGACATGATATAGAAGGCCTCCAGTGCTTTCCTCGCTCCAATATCCTCCTCACGACTTAGAATCGTGCATTTGATGTCAAAATCAACTCCACCATGCTCTTCTTGCCTGTGTTTTCCAAGGGAGTTAATGTATTCTTGCACCGCTTTCCTGCTAGGTGCTCCTTGACACGAATGTTCAGCATTCTTCCCGTTTCCCCTATGTAGATCTCGCAGCAGGACGTGCACTGAAGCTGGTAGATGACACCGCTCAATTAGCAATCGCCTTCTGCTCCGTTTGGACATACTGTGCAATTTTCCGTGTCGCAAGTGCGGTCGTAGAGCCGGTTGCGTACAAGTTGCCGCTTTATGTTGTCCCGAGGGATGTTTATGAGAGCCACATCATCGCTGAGGTCCGCACGCGCAATACATTGCCGTATAGCTGCACTCACTCTGTCGGAAAAGAACGGTAGCTGCAGAGGCACTTTGTAGTCAATTCGATTCGGGAGCCTCACTCTTCTGCCACGGTCCCGTCGCTGCGCAGTATATCCATTCAGACGAGTAATAGCACCAGCCAGTCTGCGCGACTCTTCTCGCTCTTCGTCTCCCGTACAGATTTGATTGGCAGTTCTGAACATGTTCCGAATCACGGCGCATTTCACGGCTCCAGGGTGCGCAGATGTTGCGTGAATGACGATGTTCTTGGAGGTTTCCTTGCGATACCATTTCACTCTGTATGCACCAGCAGTCACACTTATTTGCGTATTCAGGAAGGAAGCCATCCGTCGTGAGGGCTTCTCTGGTGAAGCGTATGTGCTGCGATCGTTGATTGAGAATATCAAACAGCTCATCCATTTCAGTCTGAGTTGACGTGACCACGCAGCAATCGTCGATGTACCTACAGTACAGGATAGGTTGCCGGGATAGCACTGGCTCTTCTACTTTGCTCATGAAGCACACCATAAAACAGGTGCCAGTCGTTGTGCCATTGCGAGCCCTCTGACCTGAGCATAGTAGGTTCCATTCCACTTGAAAATATTGCAATTCAGGCACTTCTTCACTAGCGTGAAAGAGTGCCTGAATTGCAATATTTTCAAGTGGAATGGAACCTACTATGCTCAGGTCAGAGGGCTCGCAATGGGACAACGACTGGCACCTGTTTTGGCGGTGTGCTTCATGAGCAAAGTAGAAGAGCCAGTGCTATCCCGGCAACCTATCCTGTACTGTAGGTACATCGACGATTGCTGCGTGGTCACGTCAACTCAGACTGAAATGGATGAGCTGTTTGATATTCTCAATCAACGATCGCAGCACATACGCTTCACCAGAGAAGCCCCTCACGACGGATGGCTTCCTTTCCTGAATACGCAAATAAGTGTGACTGCTGGTGCATACAGAGTGAAATGGTATCGCAAGGAAACCTCCAAGAACATCGTCATTCACGCAACATCTGCGCACCCTGGAGCCGTGAAATGCGCCGTGATTCGGAACATGTTCAGAACTGCCAATCAAATCTGTACGGGAGACGAAGAGCGAGAAGAGTCGCGCAGACTGGCTGGTGCTATTACTCGTCTGAATGGATATACTGCGCAGCGACGGGACCGTGGCAGAAGAGTGAGGCTCCCGAATCGAATTGACAACAAAGTGCCTCTGCAGCTACCGTTCTTTCCGACAGAGTGAGTGCAGCTATACGGCAATGTATTGCGCGTGCGGACCTCAGCGACGATGTGGCTCTCATAAACATCCTCGGGACAACATAAAGCGGCAACTTGTACGCAACCGGCTCTACGACCGCACTTGCGACACGGAAAACTGCACAGTATGTCCAAACGGAGCAGAAGGCGATTGCTTATTGAGCGGTGTCATCTACCAGCTTCAGTGCACGTCCTGCTGCGAGATCTACATAGGGAAACGGGAAGAATGCTGAACATTCGTGTCAAGGAGCACCTAGCAGGAAAGCGGTGCAAGAATACATTAACTCCCTTGGAAAACACAGGCAAGAAGAGCATGGTGGAGTTGATTTTGACATCAAATGCACGATTCTAAGTCGTGAGGAGGATATTGGAGCGAGGAAAGCACTGGAGGCCTTCTATATCATGTCCCGCTCCCCAGACTCAATAATAGAAATGAGTGCATTTCCATTACTAGTGACTTCCTACCATTCATACCGCTGTGCCAGCTATAGCACGATCAGCCGTGTATGACCAGGCGGGTTCACTTGTCTCCTGGCTTGCGGTCTATCTGGTCGATACGGGAGCTCGTCGTTGGTGGAACTGGCGTGGGTGGGTTTCTGTGCTGATTTCGGTGGCTTACTCAAGTTTTTGGGGCTTGTTGAACTTGTCGTAGAGGGAGAAGCGCTTGATGGAGCAACTCACAGGTCACTAAAGTTTTTAGCACTTTCAGGCCTTCGAAAACGACGATTTGTTCGAAACGTCAGGCCACTAATAAACCAGTTTCACCGTTTATCAAACCTGCACGGCAAAGAATCACAAAAGTACGTTCAACTCATGCCCAGGTTTCAAGACAGCCAAACATGGAATCTCATTGGAAAGTAGCACGCGTCATCCCATTGCCGAAGCCGGGTAAATCACCATCCACGGCAAAAGGTTACAGGCCAATCAGTCTTCTCTCACCTATTGCCAAAGTTGCAGAAAAATTGGCTGTGGAGGAGCTTGCCGAGTATAATAGCAAACAACAGCATCAACATGGTTTCCGTAAGCTACATTCCACCACTACGGCCCTGCTGGAAATTGTGAGCTATGTTTTGGACGGCTTCAATGCCATGAAACCTCAGCGTACCGTAGGTGTAGCCCTCGACCTAACGAAGGCTTTTGACACTGTAAATTTGGGCATTTTGTCGGAGAGCCTATTAAGGTCTACCATTCCGCCCTGGCAGAAGCGGTGGATAACCGCATTCACCAAAGGACGTCGGGCAAATGTGCTATTTCAAGGGCACGTCTCCAATAGCATACCAATTGCCGCCGGTGTACCTCAAGGAGGAGTTCTATCGCCTGCTCTTTTCAGTCTGTATATTGAAGATCTACCCGTTCCATCCCAAGACATCAAGGTCGTAGCATATGCGGATGATATTACTATACTATGCCGGGACCGCGACATAAATGTAGCTGCCAGTAAGATCAATGACTACTTGATCGAGTTGAAATGTTTTCTCGATAGCAAGATGCTTACGGTCTCTGCCGCTAAATCATCCGTAACCGTCTTTTTCCACTGATAATGCGGAGCACAGTGCTCATCCCATGGTGAAATGGGACGAAACTCGCCTGCCGGCCGCCCGATTCCCTAAGCTGCTCGGACTCGTGTTGGACCCTTCGCTGAGGTTTCATAAGAACACTGAGCAGAAGCAAGCTGCAGTGAAAACAAGACTTAACGTCCTACGTGCTCTCGGCGGAACGTCCTGGGGGTGCAGTAAAGAAACGATCCTGACCACGTACAAGGCCATCGTACAGCCCGCCCTGGAGTATGCTGCACCAGTCTGGCAGCATATCGTGTCGGACACATCCTGGTCCAAGCTGCAGCGCATTCAAAATGGAGCATTGCGAATCGCAACAGGCTGTTCTAAAAGCTCTCCAGTAGAGCACCTACACGCCGAGGCTCGCATCCTGCCAGTTAAGGACCATTGCCAACTCCATGCACAACAGCTGTACATAAACATCCTGAAGCAGCCGAATCATCCGTCGCGAAGACTATTAGACCCCGTCAGAGAGAGAAGTATAAGAAAGCCGTTTGCCGATGCTCCCACGAAAATCAATATACAGAGATGGACCAACGCACAACAAGAACGCCTCCGTCTCTTACGTGCTGAGCATACCCAATTCGTCAAGGATCACTTATGCAAGACCGCCGTAAACTCCATTCTCGGAGTCGTGCCGCCTGAGGTCAGCGAAACCGAGATGGAACTCGGTAGGCGTGCCAGGTGCACCCTTGCCTCGTTGCGCTGCGGGCACTCCCCCATGCTTATGTCTTATTTACATAAGATCGATAGCAGCAGACCTGACGAGTGCCCGGATTGTGGTAATAAAGGGCATACTACTGCGCACCTTTTCAACTGCCCGATGAGACCGACATCGTTAACACCAGTAGATCTGTGGGAGAATCCGACGCTTGTGGCTCAGTTCCTCAATCTATGACAGGACCCTCTCTGTGGCTGCAGAAGAAGAAGAAAGAATGCCACGTCTGGTAACCCTATTAGGAAGAAAACTAGAATGCTTCAGCGGGAGAAAAACTTCCCGATTTTTGAGGAAAAAACAGGCTACAATAAACCGCGTCAAAATAATTAATTAGCACACGCCCACGCGCGTAAAGCCTGTCAGTGTACACCTCCTTCATAGTTTCCAGGGTGCGTATCAGACCTGGGTCTAACTCAACAGAATCTTTAACTGGTTGACCGAGTGCACAGATTGGGAGGCGCATAGTGGTAGTTCGGGTGGTACACGCGACGCGCGCACGACGTAAGGCCGCTGCATTCACATTGCCGTCGGAACGGTGCGCGCGGAGCATTTAGCCGGCCAGAGTGCTACTAGGCTCCTTTCATTTTGTCCATTGAATCAACAATCCAGAACCTTCGTTCGTATAAGCATCGTCAACCCCTGCACGAAAAGCCGAAAATATCGGATGAAGACGAAATCGTAAATAAAGGCTTTTGAAGGAAGACGATGTCGCCAACTACGATGGCACATCTTATTCCGTTGTCAAAGGATTCACTGATCGTCTACTACGCCACATGCGCAACACTCTACAGTGTCGAATTCGACTCCCAGTGAACTATGAGGCAGACAGTCGCAATCTTGTTGCTAAGGTATGCCCCCGACTACGATCTATTGCATCTCCAGATTCAAAATGTTAGCTGCACCTAAGCCCTAAATGTATGTGTTCAGCTGATGGCTTTCAAGAAAGTTCTCGACATTCCCAATTCCATTACCATTCTTCCTGACTGCTTGCCAATCCTTCTCGATTTAGCTCTTGAGAGGTGAGAATATGCAAATCTTGATAAATTTTCAACTCACATAGTAGATGTGCGGTAAAATTGATCAGCGTTAATTCAAATCCATGTGAGAATGCCCATGACTGTCATTGTAATGGGGCAAGTGGAACTTATTCCAGGTCTTTAATCTTGAAGAGTCCCGACTCTCTAGAGGTGGGAAAGCTGCACCCACAATAGTTCCAAAAATTTTCCCGCGAATCGGGTTCTAAAAACTGAGTTTCCTAGCTTTTTAGGGCGTTTTTCGGTACCAGAGTTCCGATACCCGTAGGAAAATTCTCGAATCGAAACACGGCAACTGATTCCCGAAATTCCATATTTTTATTTCTTTCGTGCCTGCTCGGAGCAAAAGAAACTGCAGATAGGCAATTCGTGAAACAACGGGAGCCTCCCAGGATAGATTATAGAACCTGTCGATGTATGCGGCAGACGAACTTTGAACCCTTCCGGGAGCCTCCCATGGTTTCGTGACTACAATCACTCAGATTGCGAAGCGTGAAAAGTTCCCTTTCAGACAAACAGGTATCATCAATTTGGTCAATCCAGGTGCGATTCGCTTCCCAGAAATCTCCGAAACGTATCGCAAGATGCTGAATCCTGACTGGAAATTCGACGTCTTATCCGCTCACGTGAGTTAGCTAAATATTATTGTGGAAATCAAAGAAATATGACAGCGGGGAGGGGGCAATTGTCTTTCTAGAAAATTTCAAAGGTTTTGAGCCGAATTTCGAGCGAGGAAACCTTCTCGCCAGTTGTCGGCAACCATTAGTGTAGTGAACTAGTCCCCAAATAATTATGTCGAATTAAAAAAAAGGATATACTTCACACGAGGAAGTGCCCATACGTTGCGAGAACGCGCGCTCTCGCTGTTGCTTGCTCCTTAGCGCTGCTGAAAGCTTGGGAACGCTCCTCAACGTTCGTCCATCTTCATTCATCACCACAACATGGGGAGGCGGCCTTTCCCTCAGCCGTTGAGGTCAACGCAGAGATGCAGAATCGATGGAGGGCAACCAAGTGGCAGCTAACAATTCGCACCTCTGAACGACTGCACGAGAAAACGGGTCTGCACCCATGCTCATCAATTCGTCATAGCGAGAAACCTCTAGCGGGCGCTGGCGCCCGCGAGCGTCCAAATGCGAAAAAGTGCGTAAGGTCAGTGGTACATTTTGTCGCGGCAACTATGATATTTAGCACGAATCGCGGTGAGAGCAGCATCGGAGCAACGGCTTGACGGTTGTAGTAGTTGCCGCGCGTCTGTCGCAGCGAAGTGTCACGGAGGGCTAACATACTGCAAATATGTTGGAGACTGTTGTTGTCACTGCCGCTGTGAAAAGCACTGCGATAGCGGGACAGCGGCTGTCTACACACCGAGGGAGGAGTTGTCCCGTTTTTGCAGTTCGAAATGTCACGCGCCTCAACGCGAGCGAAGTGGTCCCGAATGGAATTAGAGCCGCCAAAAGCGGGACAACTTCTCCCTCGGTGTGTAGAGAGCCCCTGTCCCGCGATAGCGACTGGCTTAAAGGGCGGGACTTCAGCGACAGTCGGTTGCCATCGCTGTGCATCAGCGACGCGAACGCGTGTCTCAGAAGTATACAACTGGCCTTAGCGTACATCAGCGGCTAGCATTCAGTGCGCTAACAATCAGCATCAAGCTTGCGTAATAGCGCGCCCTAGCAAGGAAAGTACGCTGCCTGAGATTTGATGCACTGCACGTAGGTGCCCCTGGCCAACCAGTAGAGTGACGACGACAGAACGAAGACAAATCAGAGCCCATAGCAATACGCCTAGAGTAACCTTTCGAAAATCGATAAACGGATTTCAGATCCGTCCTCGTATGTTCCGTGTGGTGTTTTCCTTTTCCTAACGACTGACTACATACTGCTCTTTAAAACATAAAAGGTAACGTCCGGCCAGAATTCAAATTTCGTTATTTTTCGCTGTATTGGAGATTATGCCACAGGTAGTCCCAAGAAACATACGAAACTGCAGAAAATAAAACACGGTTCCACGTTTTCAGCCCTCGCCTGTGCGTTCTTCACCACTTCGAGGAAATCGTTCCCCGCGGCGCCGGAAGTGACCCCGCCGCGTGGCGGCCATACTACCCCACATGCCGAGTAAATATCGATATTTCGTCGGGCTGATCATGCTTTGAATACCATTATACCCTACTTGTGCGTTGGCGCAAACTCGGTGCACGGCTCTCTAACTTGGCGTCAACGCCGCAAACTTTCAGTGCGATCCGTGCCGAATGTAAATAATGTAAATTACACCGTAACAATTATGTTTACTTGAACACTGCCTTCAACTGTATGCATATATTTAGCCTGAATCCGAGCTCGTTGTGTCACGGTCACACTGCTGTCTGGATACTGCTAAGCTCGAAGCACTATATCCTCATTTGCGACCAGCACGTAAGGGAATCATGGAATCGTTGCAGAAGATTGCCGAGTCGCTTGGCCAACGTGAGATACAGCAAGCTTAGTAATTATGTAAGGAGCCTTATTTCCTGAGAATAAAGATTTTTCATTTGTATTCTGCTCAATACAATGTATCGCGCTGCGATAAAAATCTACTCAGAAAACCAGAACACCCAAAAAGTTCTTATCCTCCCAGCCAAGTACTAATTCACCGACTTCGTAGAGGTAGCAGACTTGGTTGGCCTTGTACGAGGTTCGATCACTCGGTCGTGTGGTCTTCAATGGCGCCTCTCGCCACTGCGCAGCACAAGCCTTGAAAACAAATTAATCCCACCAGGGATGAGCCGAATCCCGATTTCCAAGTTTCGCTTTCCGATCGTTTTTGACCTTCCCATTCCCGAAAAAAAGTCTGAAAATGCGGAAGAATTCGGAAATATCAACGAAATCAGAATTTTTCACTCTTTCCCTGCCAAACCCCTAAGGGGATTATTTCGGGCTCTCAATTCGAATTTGAGGTCTGTCTTCACTTTTCACAAAACCAGGGTTGAATATGTTTACATGGAAATTGTTCAATAAAGAAAGACAAATCCGTTTTTTGGTGAGCGCAGTCACCAGGGGAGTGTTAAGAATATCGCTGGACGAATTTCCGATGGTTTTCGGCGTTCCGATATCCGAATTCCTAAAATGAGAAGGTCCAACCGACATCCGAAATGCAGAAAAAAATTCCGCTCATACGTGATTCCCACCCAATCAAAACTTAAATACCCGACAGGTGGAAAATGGGGTTTAGAAATGGTGATGAGTCCGTTTGCGTCCGTCCGTAGCCCACTCGGTCGACCTTTCGCACGCATACCAGGGCGAAAAAAAATTACACCTGTTGCGTCCGCATGCGTCCGAGGCTCGTACACTATGGTTCTCGGAGCCCATTTCCGGTCCGCAATTGCGGACTAAAGCTGTTGCATGATGCGACACGGGATAATCCTGTTGAGAGAAAGGTGAATCGTGCCGGGGCCAAACGGCCCCAGCACGATAATCACCTGCCGCGTGATACAACACCCGTAGTTCGCAAATGCGGACCGGAAAATGGCCCCGAGAACGACAACATGTAATCTCAAATATTATCGCCCGGGTGGGAGTTGAGCCGGAGTCAACAGGACTCACAAGGTAAAGTCACTTAGACAAAGTGTCTATACTGAAAGAAAAGCAATTTTGTAGAATCCATTTTGACTAAAAATTCAAATTTGCCCTTCCTAGGTTTGTTCCGTTTCTCTGAACGGAATAAGAAGCGATAAGTTGCGTTGGGTTACCATAGTTAATTGACATTACGTCAACCGTAACCTAGCTCAATCTTTCTTAAAATTGAAAAAGAACTTCATATTTATGTTCGGTGTCCCAAATAGCCCCTCTGCGCGATGTTTCAACTAGATTAATTTTTAGATCTTTGGAGAACACTGATTTCCTGATTGACTTTGGCGGTCGTAGGGTTAAGCATTTCGCTGAACGAATTTCCGGTTTCCGAAGGTCTTTGGCCTTCCGATGTCAGACACAATTGCGGAAGAAGTCGGAAATATCAACGAGTTCAGCATTTTTTGAACTTTTCCTCGCGAAATCCCTAAGCGGTTAACGCGGCTCTGGTACCCAGACCCCTTGTCCACCAATACTACTAACAAGGGAACCACAATTAGCCATAGTAACCATTCGAAGTGAGATGTATACACGATTGTAGGTCCAGGTAAGGTAGTAAACATATATCAATACTAGCTGCCTAGACCTCCCACAGAGAGCGGTGTGACCCGCCGAAGTTTGCTCCCCGCAGAAGAGGGTACACGTCTACGCGGGGTAATCATTCCTCGGTGTGGCAGCCGTGGTAAAGTGGTAGAGCTCTCGCTTCGTGAATGAGCTATGGAGGGTTCGATCCCCGAGCCATGCGAAATCTTTGCATTTTTAGTTTTCTCCTCGGAATTTAATGATTTTCTTACCTTCGACATTTTTAGCACTTGCGCACATATAATCAGGTTTCGGAAATACAATTTTAGACACATTCTCTCAACGCATTCTGTTGCCTTGATGGAAGAATTGCGTTGTTTTCTCTTCGTTTGGCGTTGAAAATGGAGAGCGAAAATTCATTTTAACACTGATGGAACGATACGAAAAAATGGGAAAAGCACAAATGATGTTCACAAACGGCGCATCGAATAAAAACCGTACACTGACATCCGTCCTCGAAACAGTCTGCGGCCTCAAGCCGGAATAGGTATTCTCCCGGAGTGTCAAACTGACCTGGACGCTCGTCTACGTACCCTGCCATATGCCAAGAGTACTTGAGGAAATTCACAAATCTCGGCGCACAAAACATTCTGTAGACTTGCGAAATCACCATGAGAATGTTGTCTCTTTGTGCTACATTGAAATCGATGTCGTTAACGAGTATATGTGCTCGGATTCTCTTCATGACATTCTTCAATGGCCCGAAAAAAGAAGACGTCGAGAGGTTGAATCATCGACGTTGCACCAGGAGGGATGTTCCGTACAACTACGCGATGGCCTAAACTAGGTTTGCATGAGTGGAATTTACCTACAGGACTAGAGTGAATTAATTACCTTCGGGAACTGCTTTGTTTATGGTCTCGACATCACGAAATGACGACCACGAGTCCACAATGAGATATGTCTCACGAGGTCCTCCAGGTACAAATACGCAGCTCCTCAACCACTCCACCATGTGATTTTTCGTCATTATGTGAGTGGTACCAGCTCGAACAACGAGGTTTGGAGCCTCAAAGTGACCTTGACGAGGGAAAACTCCGTTTCTTTCCTGCAGAAGGACAAACAGCTTGTCTCCAAGTCTGCCATCGGCGTAGACTAGTGGCAACACTGTGTAGGAGTGCGTGGTTGCCGCTTTGCTATCCACTATTCTTTCAACCTATAAAGCCAGATGACGGTTATTTGGCTTATTGAAGGGGGTAATCAAAGCAATAGCTATTATTCACCTTTTTACAACCGGCTGGTGCCAGACTTCGAGCCGTGGTCATTTCTTTCGCAAAGCCGGATTGGTCCCCATTACAAAAACAGGCCAAAGGAAGCGTTCTCATGTCGATTTTCACGGATTCCACGAACTCTCTTGCCTGCATTTCTATATCTTCACGGGATCTGAACGTCCGTCTTGTCACGAACGTTGTAATTCTCCTTGAAACGACTCCATGACATCTTTTGAATGAATCAATCCATGTTGAGCTCGCCGTAAAGTTCTCAATGTTTTGTTGACGTGTGAGGTTTAAAGCCAGCGAACGAAGGTCGTGATCATGCAGCGATACTCCTTCAAAAATATTCGAGTGAATTTGTGTGACAATATTCTCCGTGTTATTACATTAGTACACACCTGCTTGAAACTTGCTCTGAACAATTTCATGAAGCAGATTGGCGAGATTCTTAAGTTTTGCGGCCCGCTGAAACCTCTGCACGTCGTGCTCCTCAATCGCTCGCAATTTCGTCAAATGATTCCAACATTTGATCCATCGGAAATTATGTTGCATAACCTTCAGCGTACGACTACCCTTCACTGATGCTCGATAGAAGGCAATAGCATCTTTAACCTAGAATATGTCCAAATGGAAAATGAATTTTGGAACAAAAAACATTCTCAAAGCTGACTAGTGGTAGTTAAACACACCCTGGCCGTTGGAACATAAGCGTCCCCGAAAATCACTACATCTTCGCCTGTTTTCAACCGAGGAGTTTCCACCCAAGTAATCGTCTTCGCCGTTCCAGTCTGGATCATCGGCAGCATCGCTATCCAGGTCTTCTTCCGAGTCGGCGTCGCAGCTGCCGAGATGTCGTACGTTCGTGCCGTGGCAGTGTAGAGGAAAGAAGATCGCCCCCGTGCAAACCAACGTCATCCCCTCCACAAAGAGGGTTTTTGTCATGGGAGAGGTGCTGGCCGGCCGCAACTCTCCTTCGGATTCTCCTACAAAGGGCCGGCGTGGAGAGGAATCCTGGACCCGCTCAGAAGTACCAATGCGCCACGTGCGGAGAGGATGTAAACTGGAGACATACCAGCGTCCAGTGCTTCGGATGCCAAAGGTGGGTGCATCTCTCCTGTTCGGGTCTCAGTTCTGTGAGGCATCATAACTCATCTTTTCGTTGTGTGTTATGCTCCTCACCTTCCATCTCAGATTCCTCTATCTCAAATCGCCCCCTTTCCATTGTGCATATCAATCTAAACGACCTTCGTGCCAAGCTTTCTGAACTCTCTCTCTTTACACGTACTTACCATCCAGACGTGATCATGGTTCAAGAAACCAAGCTCTCTCCATCCCCTACCTATCCTCATCCCAATATCCCAGGCTATACTTCTTACCATGCTCCAAGGTCATCTCTCGGCGGTGGAGTCTCTACTTTCGTTCTATCTTCACTTCCCTCACACCTCATTCCCAGCACCCCCACGAACGGGACTCTCCAGTACCTCCCAATCCATCTCCCCCTAAAAACACCCCTTTCTCTTTTCAACATATACATTCCACCTACAACTTCATGCCCTTCATCTTACAATCCTATCCCACTTCTCAAGCAGCTGAGCGACTGCTCCCTCTCATCCTCGGTCGTTTTCGCGGGTGATTTCAACGCTCACACCTTTTGCTCGTCTCTCGGTCCTGATGTTAGAGGAAATGACGTCGAAGAATGGGCAGATGAGTGCGACCTGGTCATTCTAAACTATGATCAGCCCACTCGTCTCCCTGCCAGCGGCCGATCTTCTAGCCCAGACATATCTCTTGTCTCGTCCAACCTTTCTAGCTGCTGCTCATGGTCTACCTCGACTACTCTGCCAAGTGACCACGTTCCTGTCTTTGTCCACATCGATCTATCCAATTCTCTCGCTCCCTTTTCTGGTGTTCGCCAACGTTCTTATCTTAATTCAGGCCGAGCAGACTGGCGCCTGTTCAGTGAAGTTGCGCTTCGCCTATCGGCAGATTACCCGTGGAATGGAAGCGTGCACCAGAAGGAGTGCCATCTATCTGACGCAATCCGCAAGGCCATGAATGCGGCTATCCCTATCGGTCGCGTCAAGACGTTCTATCCAAATGTCAACAGGGAAATCCTCGACAAAATTAGAACGAGAGATGCGAGGAGAGCGGTTAATCATCTGGACCCCGTGGTTGCTGAGCTGGACAGTGAGATCAAAAAGGATTTGGACAGACACAAGAAAGAAGAGTGGGAGAAGTTCACCGGACAGATGGACTTTAAGACGGACAGTGCAGCCACTTGGAAGGTTTTACGGAAGCTTTCGGGTAAAGCTCACCCGCCACCGTCTCCACTATCATCGAATTCGACAACGGCGTATTCAAATCAGGAAAGGAAGCCGCTTATGCGCTCGGGAAAAGTTTTTTCATCACCAGTGCTAAACGAGGTCCGCAGAATAGAGTGACTGTAAGAGAGCTGTGCCGCCTCCCGCTTATGAGCACGGCCGAAGCGTTTACTACGACGCGAATTGAGAAGATTATAAAGGAAATGCGGAACTCTAGAGCTATTGGTCCTGATGGGATATGTCCTGCTGTCTTGAAGAAGATACCCGCTGACTTACTACCGCTCCTCACTGATGTGATAAACTCCTCGTTCATGTCGTGTACTATCCCGCAGAATTGGAAGATGGCAAACGTCGTTCCGCTGCCCAAGCCTGGCAAGCCCCAAGCTTCAGTCAAGGGATATCGGCCCATTAGCTTGTTGTCTTCTTTTGCTAAAGTAGCTGAAAAGCTGATCGTCAAAGACCTGGCCGAGCACAACGAGAGACAGGTGTTTCAGCATGGATTCAGAAAAATGCATTCCACCACGACAGCTTTGTTAGAAATTACGAGCTATGCAATTGATGGTTTCAACGCGTATAAGCCGGAAAGAACTGTAGCAGTTGCCTTAGATCTCACTAAGGCTTTCGACACAGTGAATCTTGGTATCTTATCAAACAACTTACTGGAGTCATCAATCCCGCCATGGCAAAAGCGCTGGATAGCTGCATTCACTAAGGGAAGACGGGCTAGAGTGATGTTCCAGAATCATGTCTCAAACAGCATTCCGATTGCAGCTGGAGTCCCACAGGGCGGTGTATTGTCGCCTGCTCTCTTCAGTCTGTACCTCGAAGATATGCCCGCCCCACCCCAAGATATCAAGGTGGTCGCTTACGCTGATGATATGACTGTCTTGTGTCGTGATCGGGACATAAATGTGGCCGCCGCTAAGATTAACGGGTACTTGACCGCACTGAAAAGCTTCTTCGACCGCAAAATGCTGAAGATTTCTGCGTCAAAGTCATCGGTATCCGTACTCACAACGGACCCATCTGAACACAGCGCTTATCCGTATGTCGTATGGAATGGAGATCGTTTGCCTGCCGCCCGCTTCCCAAAACTTCTCGGACTCGTACTCGATCCATCGCTCAAATTCCATAAGAACACGGAACAGAAGCAGGCTATCGTTAAAGCGAAGCTTAACGTGCTTAGAGCCCTGGGCGGTACAACATGGGGTAGTAGCAAAGAAACCATTATTACAACGTATAAGGCTATTCTCCAGCCTGCACTGGAATACGGCGCCCCAGTTTGGCAGCATCTAGTTTCGGAATCCTCTTGGACTAAGATGCAACGCATACAGAATGCGGCTCTTCGAATCGCCACCGGGTGTGCAAGAAGTTCCCCGGTCGATCACTTGCATGCTGAGACCCGCTTATTACCAGTAAGGGAGCACTGTGAGCTCAAGGCCCAACAATTTTTCATCAACATTGTCAAACAACCAAATCACCCCTCTTGGAGAGTGCTAAACCCCGTCAGAGAAAGAAAGATCAGAAAGCCATTCGCCGATGCTCCCAGCAAAGTCAATCTGCAGAGATGGCACGACTCACAGCAAGAACGACTCCGTCTATTGCGCGAGGAGCATACTCAGTTTGTACGGTGTCATCTGGAAAAAGGCGGTCATTAATCCCATATTGGGGGTAGTGCCGCCCCAAGTCTGCACATCCGAGGCTCAACTCGGAAGAAGGGCCAGGTGCACGCTCGCATCATTACGCTGTGGTCACTCTACAATGCTAATGTCTTATGTCAGCAGGATTGACAGCAGTAAATCTGATGTGTGCCCGGACTGCGGTACCATCGGCCACGATACCGCACATTTATTCAACTGTCCGGAGAGAACTACCACGCTGACCGTAATGGACTTATGGACAAATCCGTTACTGGTCGCCCAGTTCCTCAACCTATGACAAAACCCTCAATGTGGCTGCAAAGAAGAAGAAGAAGTCGGCGTCGCAGTATGCCAAGATGCAGTCGCGTAGTATACGTATGAATTTTTCCGCAATCTTCTTCTCTTCGCGACAAGCATCTTGACAGTCGAAAGACTGCCCAAACTCAGCGATTAATAGAGAAACAACCTTTTCAGGACGGAAAACCATCGCGAATAATCAATAGGCGGTAGACGGCGCGTGAACGGGAAAATCTCATGATCTCTCTAATCAATATATCACAAGCACCGTTGATTAACAGTCCGCTCAGACTGCACCTGACTAAAGTCACTTAAACATTCTATTGTGGGTGCAAGTGCTCCAACAGAGATAAAAAGTTTTTCTCTCCATTTTCAACGCCAAACGAAGAGAAAACAACGCAATTCCTCCATCAAGGCAACAGAATGCGTCGAGAGAATGTGTCTAAAATTGTATTTCCGAAACCTGATTATATGTGCGAAAGTGCTAAAAATGTCGAAGGTAAGAAAATCATTAAATTCCGAGGAGAAAACTAAAAATGCAAAAATTTCGCACGGCTCGGGGATCGAACCCTCCATAGCTCATTCACGAAGCGAGAGCTCTACCACTATACCACGGCTGCCACACCGTGGAATGATTACCCCGCGTAGACGTGTCCCCTCTTCTGCGGGGAGCAAACTTCGGCGGGTCACAGCGCTCTCTGTGGGTCTAGGCAGCTAGTATTGATATATGATTAATACCTTACCTGGACCTACAATCGTGTATACATCTCACTCCGAATGGTTACTATGGCTAATTGTGGTTCCCTTGTAAGCCGTAGCCTTGAGCGACGGTCCTGTTTCGCAACACCTACGTCGGTCTATGCGTAAGGGTACCTGCGTTGATCTATGAATCTGACTAGACGTCATTGTGTCTGTATAATTCGCGGCACAGCGACAGGTTCATTCACACGAAATTAATTACCATAGTTTGACTTCGAAAGAAATACACACATCACCTCTACGCCATTGAAACAATGCAGCTGTACCCTTAATGGTCGAGAAGTTCTTCTGTTGAGATGCAATTGTTTTTTGTAATTCTTTATACTGAAAGGGGCAATAAAAACTAGTCTAACATTGGAAGCTAAGCGGTGATCATATTGGCATTAATTTACATTTCACGAATGTGCTATCAGAAAATAACTTCGCAAACCTAAAATGCACAACGAAGGAAAACTATTGAGACACCCATACTCACCAGTCCATCTCTTTGGGGATCTTGCGACTATAAACGATTTCTTGATTTTTGGTCATAAATTTCAGAGATCAAAAAATCATGGTAGAAAAGTAAATAAAAATTACATACAGCTTTGGCATTCGCTGATCGTGCTGTTGAAATTCTTTTTATTCTCTATTTCTCTTCTAACTTAAATTTCTATATCCTAGCCTTCGAATTGCTTCACAAATTCGGAATTTCAAAATTAAAAAATTGAATAATCGAGTCTTTGACCCGCGTTACAGTTTTGACGGACTAAAAAAATGCACTAGAACCACACGGTAGATGACACAGGTTCGTGAACGACCTTTGAGATGTCAACGACATCTTAATCCTTATACATAGTAGAGAAAAATATCGATGTATTCTGCAGAGCCTGGAAAACCAAATTCTCCCATCGCTCATCCCGCACGAATGAATGATATCGCTCTCAGATATTAGAGTATTTTCATAGTTTCTCTAAAAAGAAAGACTGATAACGCTATCAGTCGTTATTTTCATAGAAACTATAGGAGTATTCCGATTTCTGAGAGCGGTATCACTCATACGTGTGAGGGGATCAGGTTTTCAAGGCTCCGTAGAATACATCTATAGTGGAGTCCACCAGAAGTGTCTCATTTCCTTATCAATGAGAAGCGGTCGATTGGAGATCAATGAACATGAAACTCGTTGCTGCACAACCGCTCTCGCTCAATCGGTATCGAATGTGCTGGTATGGGATTCATGCACATTGATCCCGAGCCGAAAGCTCCTTATTGATAAGTAAATAAGACACTCTTGGTGGACTCCACTATAAAATATCGGTGATGGAGGAGAGATAGGGTGCCTTCATAGCTCGAATAAGATAACCTCTATTCCAGAGCGAGACTATCTTTTTTCTTCCGCCTGCGCTGGCAAAACGAAAGGAGGGACAGCGCGCTCACACGCACGAATAAGGCCGATTTCGCTCCGAAATAGAAGGCACGTGCAATTCCATGTAATAGTACAACTGATACCTAACTTCCACCATTCAAAATTTAAAATGAGTGAACATGAAAACTCTGTCCGATCATCACGCGATTCATTCGATCCAGAGAATCAAGCCTATAGAAAGATTCATTATTCTGAGGCTAACTCCGAATTGTGACCGAGAAAACATGTTAAATTTTGAACGTTTCGAATTTCGGGTTAAAAATTGTCCACCTACATAGCTAAACAAGGCATCTTCGTCTTCGCAATGATAGTATTTTGTCGCACATTGACTGTGTACAGAAAGAGGTTCTAGTAATTAGTTCCATTGATGACTTTTGGGTGCAATATAGTGCTGAAACCAGCCCCAATTCCAATCGCATTCAAATATCCTCTATTTCAAAGCCAAGTTTACTCGAGTCCAACGCGTGCGTGTGCGCGTACGCTGCGTCTCTCCCCCTCTCCTCTCTCGCTGTCTCTCCCCTCGTTCAGCACATGCACCCGAAGCAACAGTGAATTCCCCTTCGAAATATTTAGAAAGTAGGCAATCTTTGCCATCCCCTGCACGATGCACGTCGAATGCTCTATGTACCTTTCCTTCAAAATTTTCAACACTCTCTTGCTCCATTCTTCCCACTGAACCCTGACTAATTCCGTTTTGCAATATAATTTCTCCGATTTCTGCTTGACCCCATCAATCACCGGTCGCCCCCATCGAAAACTCGTTCATTCCACCGGACAACTAGTCCATAATGAGGTGTTCGAGTGCGTTTCTCGCCCTTCCTTTGTGATTCTACTAACACTTTGTAGCCAACGCATTGTTTCGAGCGGAAAACTCGAAATTGAAAATAATCGTGAATAATTTCTCTACAGAAAAAAAATTCCAAAGAGCGGTACTGCACCAGGCAACATACTGGCCTTTATTCAATGTCGATTAAAGTGGTGTCAACATTATAATCGATTGATAAATCAACAATTTCCTTTCGAGATTATTCGCATGCAAAAGGGATCACGACCTATTCTATTTAATAGAGGCGCCCTCTGGACATAAAGCCGTATTTTAGAAAGCAATGTCTCGAAGACGAACAATACTGAAAGCGCAATGACAATAGCACTACCCGGCTAGTAGCTGTCGAACTACGGAATCACTTCAACAAACAGCTTATTTGGACAACCAAATTCTATGTACTGTGCTTCTCAGAGACTTAATTCCGGTCCGCAATTGCTTCGTCGGCGCTTTGCGGCCGCACACATACTCAGAAAAATGAAAACATGTTGCATGTAATACAAAGTGTAAGATACTTGAGACATTCAAGGCTGAAAGTTGAAGCTCGGTTCTCTAAGGGTTGGAGCTGCAAGTTCCAGGCTACTGCTTCAGGTACGAATCAGCAAGCTTTAAGCTCTCGTGGACATCCCAGTGTCAATCCCTCTAATCCTCCTCACGATTAGCACGAACCATGAGTAGCGAGAGATCAACTATTTGGCCAGGGCGAGTGACCACCCTGCCGAATGTCAATCCAAAGGGCCTGCGCTCATGGCTGAGTTATGGGGCGGCCCATATGCTGTGCAGGTTTGCAAAAGGTGTTCAGCATAGGCCCTCAGTTGCTGGAGATATTTGAATTATGTTACACTTATACTACATGTAATTTACTTGTGTAGAGATAATTCACATGTAACTTACATTGACGGAGATGTATTACAAATATATTGTAATCGTCTCTTATGTTACAAGTATTATGTTTTCACCATCAAACATATTACGTGTGAAGTTTGGCCTGCGAGCGAGAGACCGATATATTACACGTACCCTCTATAAAACGTCGAAATTCACATCACTCGTGGCGCGCGCGGCGCGCGCGACGCCTCGTCCTCCGTCTGCCCTACGCTCTCTCACTGTCTCTAACCTCTGCTCCACACCAGCACGCGAAGGAACCAAGTGAATTTCGCCGTTTTATAGCCTGTAACATACATCGGTCGAGATAATTTGCAAGTAATATACATTGGTCAATTAATATTACATGTATATTAATCCAGGCCTTTCATATTACATGTAATATGTTTTCATTTTTCTGAGTATCGAGACGGACAAGTTTCCAGCGTCGATGCCGCTAGTCAGCTGACAAGGTGGGTTTTCATTGTTTTCTTTATTATTTTTCTTTTCGAGATTTTCACATGCTCTTTCTCATCGTCATCTGTATACAGCTGCAAGATCTTGACGCTAAGGTAATTTTTTTCCATTTCAGACGCCCCGGAACACCCTCTAAAGCGGATAAAAACCACGATGATTCGTATACAATTCTATTTCTCGTTTAGTTTTCAATATCTATTCGCTTTCACAAATTTAATTCTTCCAGAAGTTTTACTAGATTATCTTTCTTCAAAAGTTTCCTTTTGCGAATTTCTATTTTTCAGTATATTTGAGGTTTCATCCCAAAGCAATATATTGGGGCAGTGGGTAAGTCATTTCTTATTTCTTCTTCTGATTCGATTTTTATCATATCCTTGTCCTGAATATTTTTGAGGTAATCAATATAGTATGTTTTTCTTCTCCTTTTTTGCCTCGATTTTTTTAGGGACATTGAAAACCCACCTATTCAGCGGACCGGCGGCTGCGGCGCTGGAATCCCGTCCGAATCGAGACGCGTGCGGTCGTAAAGCGTCGACGACGCAAATGCGGACCGGAATTATGCTTTGAAAGCACAGTATTAATGCTTTTAAACAAATATTCACATGTAATTTCATGAATCCACTCGACTGAAGTGTATGTGTAAAGCTGGAAACCTATGCAAAATGAGAAGTGTGAAGAAGAGTTATCTGCGGAGAAACCGACTACTCTGAGGCCAACGTAGATGGAAGTCACATAACTAAGATACGATCATCTGTAATGGTCTCACTAAAAGCCTTCAGAGGCCACTGCGCGGTGCAATTAAAACTTATCTGGTTTTGTTATAAGTTTGATAGATCGCATTCTACATTGAGTGCCCGTTTGAAAACAAGCAACGCTCATGGGCATAAAACTCAGATTACAAGAATCGATGATCAAACAAAAGATGAATGACATTAAAAGAAACCTTCAGAACTTACTGAGGTATACTTGCTTCCTTGTTACAACGTTTATGAAACACTATTCAGGCGATTTCGTTTTGATTGAGAGTCCATGCATGTCCTTTATTTCCTCTTTGAGAATTCCTGAAAGAGGGAACAAACATTCTGAGATTGATGCATAAATACTGCATTTTCCTCTTATTCAATTTCCGTTTAAGAAGCGATGGATTTGAGGGCCACGTTACCAGCTGGGCCATCACGCACTACTGCCTCATTAGAGTGGTTTCAGAGCCATGATCACTAAAGAGTCTCGAGTATAGTTGTTACCCGAATGAATAATTTTCGGATATATATCCGACCACATATCCGCATGCAATTCTACGAAAAAAGACTATCTGAATCTATTGATTATCTGATAATTTTGAAAAGGGAAATATGCGGATCGAATCATCATAGTAAAACTTGAAAAGCTTCTTCTTCTTCTGCAGCCACAAGTAGGATACTGTCATAGATTGAGGAACTGGGCCACAAGCGTAGGATTCGTCCAAGGATCTATTGTCGTTAACGAAGTCGGTATTTTCGGGCAGATGAAAAGGTGCGCAGTAGTATGCCCTTTACTACCACAATCCGGGAACTCGTCAAGTCTGCTGTTATATATCTTATGTAAATAAGACATAAGCATGGGGGAATGCCCACAGCGCAACGAGGCGAGGGTGCACCTGGCACGCCTGTCGAGTTCCAACTCGGTTTCGCTGACCTCAAGGGGCACGACTCCCAGAATGGATATTACGGCGGCCTTGCACAAGTGATCCTTGACGAATTGGGAACGCTTCGCACGTAAGAGACGGGGGCGTTCTTGTTGTGCGTTGGTCCATCTCTGTATATTGATTTTCGTGGGAGCATAAGCAAACGGCTTTCTTATACCTCTCTCTCTCTTCGTGATGGATGATTCGGCTACTTCAGAATGTTTATGCACAGCTGTTGTGTGTGGAGCTAGCAGTGGTCGTTAACTGGCAGGATGCGAGCTTCAGCGTGTAAGTGCTCTACTGAAGAGCTTTTAGAGCAGCCTGTTGCGATTCGCAGAGCACGAACTTCGATGCGTTCCAGCTTGGGCCAAGATATGCCTGACACGATGTGTTGCCATACTGGAGTAGTATACTCCAAGGCGAGCTGTACGATGGCCTTGAACGTGTTCGGGATCGTTTCTTTACTGCACCCCCTTCCACCTAGAGCACGTAGGACGTTGAGTCTTCTTTTCACTGAGGCTTGCTTCTGCTCAGTGTTCTTATGAAACTTCAACAAAGGATCCAACACGAGTACGAGTAGCTTTAGGAATTGAGAGGCAGGCAGGTGAGTTTCGTCCCATTTCACCATGAGATGGGCACTGCACTCCACAGAATCAGTGAAAACACGGTGACGGATGATATAGAGGCAGAGACCATGAGCATTTTCCTATCGAGATAGCATTTCAACTCGGTCAAGAAGTCATTGATCTTACTGGCGGCTACATTCAAGTCGCGATCCCGGCACAGAATAGTGATATCATCCGCATATGCAACGAGCTTGATGTCTCGAGGGGGAACGGGCAGATCTTCAATATACAGACTTTCAGAGCAGGCGATGGAAATCCTCCTTGAAGAGCGCCCGCGGCAATGGGGATGCTATTGGAGACGTGTCCTTGAAATAGCACAATTGCCCAACGTCCTTTGGTAAAGCCAGTTATCCATCGTTTCTGCCAGGGCGGAATGGTGAACCCAGGCCTTCGAAAAGTTAAAATCCGAATCGATCCTCTACCCGAAGAACCACGTTCGGACGGGCGGAAATGCCTGTCTGAACGAATGGAAAGCTTAGGTGGCGGTGAGGGGCTTGAAATAACTTGGCACTGGAACACAGATAATGCGTGCTATTTACCTCAGAGAGAGTCCAGTATGCAGATATATGGATGGATAGTGTTCAAATTTGGGCTTAAAGCAGTGACGAATCGCGAAATATACTTAGGACGGCACAACTCGCTGAAGATGCGGACTGACCGCGTCATGAAAAAGTCAACAATTTCTGTCCATATCAAAGTGGGATTTCGGTACGCAATCGCAGATACCTGCGGTTGCAGCACGCAGCCTTATCGAAACAAAATTCAGGTCCGAGGTTATGGATAGCCGCCGTTGCAGCACGCGTCTTGGAGATGATCATGCCGGGACCTCGTGTTCCACCATGATTTCCCTCGGTCTCATTGTCAGCACGATAAGTCTGTAAAATTTCCCACAGCGACAAAATTCAGCGAAGGAAACGCTTAGAGAATCCGGCGACGTTGAAAGCGGTCGATGGATTGCTCCACGCTCTTTTGAATGAGCAAAGGTAATGTAGAATGTGCTCGGGAGTTCTCTTCAGAAACCCTCTTCGAAACGAATTTGCAGATATCCCAATTGGACGCAAAACTTTTTTTTGATATTTTTATAGGTTTCTGGAACTGCGAATACCTGTGATGATCTTGTGTTGTGCGACTTTAGTGAGACCTTTGAAGGCATTCGATTCCACAAATACAGAATACATGGAACCGCATCCACCTGTAAAGAAATTGAAAATTATGAAAAACCAGATCCACTCACAAATAAGTTCTCGCCGTCAGTGTGGGAAGTGACTTACTGGATACATCATTGACTTCTACGTTAGTCACACCTTGAATTTTTTCTCGCAGTAACTTTGTCATGCGCAATTCCGCAGGTGTCTTCATGGACGAAAACTGCGACGTAAAGTAGAACAAACGACTTCGCGCAGATATCATGCTGAAATAGCTGAAGGTGGTTAACAACACGCAGCTCAGAAAAAAAATCGTGCTGGGACCAGAAATAATCCATGATCCCAGCAGGATCTCGCGTGCACTGCATGTCGCAACCGCGGTTGTCTGCAACTTCTATTAGCACGTTTTTTATCATTGATTTTTGATCTGGTAAGACAGGTCGTATTGCCCACTACCGAATAAAATTTACACCCGCGGTTGCAACACGCAGTGCAAGTAAAATTGATTCACGAAAGTGCAAGACCACTAGGTCCTGGCCTATGACTGTTATAACGGTATACCTGTTTCATACCGTTATGCGAGTGAGGGATGATCGCTTCGGTAAAGATTTACCGAGCAGTTGAGGGCGGCGTTGGGGCTTCGGTGTTGCAAAGCGATAAGGCGCTCCCCGAAAAGGAAATATGCTGGTTCAATCTCACCCGGAGCCTAGCGTTTTCCGATCAACTCGACACCTGGTGAAAATACGAATTGCGCCCAAACCGAGGCCAAATCCGTGACAAGTGAGTATAGTTTCTCACCGTGGATGCACACCTTGGCGCAATGCAGAAGGCAGCAAGAGGACCAGTGCAAGCAGGTCATTTCCTTATATGAGCCGTTATACGTCACCTGAGATATTCAACCAAATTCCTTTCAACCTACTCGAATGGATTTTCTGTATTTAAAAATTCCCCCTCATCTCACTAGGACTTATCCTACATTTCCCGAGGGCTTGTATAAAACCATGTGTTGATAGTTGTAGGCATGGTACACAACACTAATAGTCCGTTCTCCAAATCCGCTAAATGCCTCAGAAATTTACCGGAGGTTTCCAAAAGTGGGCTATTTCATAGTTTTTCTTTGATATTTTCAATGGGTTGTTTTGGGTGCTGATAACGAATCTGAGGCCCATTTGTGAATATTTGAAACATTCCGTTCGATTTCGTCCGAAGCTTCAAAATGGGGGAAATTTTACTGGCCAACGCGACTTATGACGGTTTCGAGAATGCTACGATCAAATGGTCTTACAATTTCTACACAGGGATTGTTTGGGCTGCCTAACACAAATCTGCGGTCGGTTTAACGATTTTCCTCGGATTACGGTATAAAACGGTGAGTATACGGTAGCTCGGCCAAAACTTCAGACTTGATTCAAAATTTCTCTGTGGGTGTTATTTGTGACGCTGAGAACGAATTTGAGGTCCATTCTCCGATTTTCGAAATTCTTAGGTAAGTAACGCCAGTCAAAAGGCATTATACCTATCGCAACCTACAGCAACGTCAAGTCTGGCGGCAAATAGATCACAGATTCGGGATCAGCGCCCTAAATGATCCTCAGATGAAAGTTTCGAGTCGAATCCAAAAAATTTTTCTGAACATCCAAAAAGCTCTAATGGGTACGTACCCTTACCTTTTTGTGAAGCAATGAAAATGCCATTTTTCGGAATCCCCGCAGCTACCTAGCAAATTTCAAGCACGGGTCATTTGTGTACTTTCACAGACCTACAGCAATGACAACATGGTTTTCCAAATCGCCACGGGAATTTTAAAGCAGTCCCTGGTCAGATATGTGTAAGGTCCATCAGTCATGCAGCCACTCGGTAAATCAGCTGTGTCGAAAGCCGGCATGAGCCGGCCGCATAGCCTATTGTATCTCAGGTGATAGTGAAACACTGGATATCCCAACGTAGATTTCAATGAACAAAGGCAATCCTGTTGGGCACGGAACCAACATGATCCAGCGGGCTCGAGCCGGCCAGAACGGGGAATTTTCAACATTGGAGAGCAGTGTATTACATGTGTATGAACCGGGACGGCCGGAGGCGGCTCAGGTGTGACTAGGCTGGCCACAAGGGATAGACTGTAACACCCGATCAGCCAACTCTTCCATGAGCCTTGAACTTCACGGGTGGCTTCGCGAGCGGGCATCAAAACAGCAGTCAACAAGGTTCGCGGAGTAGTTCACTTTGTCATCAAAAGCCTAGCACATAGCGCCCTGATTGTGAGTAGATGCCTCGATGCTGACGACTCGCACCTGACGTCATTCATAGATCTTGCCCGGGTTGGAGGCCTTCAAAGTGGCGTCCCCGTGAAACTCCGCCGCCTCTCCACAGAGTGAGAAGTGGGTGCGGTCCCGGGGCGACTTTTGTGCAATGCAGAAAAAACGGGCGTTCTGCCCTTATCAAAATGGAATTCATGTACGCAGTAACGGACAACCGCCATTGCAGTGCGCAGCTAGAAGGTAATAGTGCCAGGACCACGTGGTCCCGCCCTGATTACCAGTGGTCCCAGCACCGTTTGGCGTGATGCGTGTGTTGCAGCAGCGCTTGTCTACAGTTGCGGACCGGAATTGTAATCCGGAAACTACAGTAAACCATCACCTCGGCGCGACTGCCGCACTATCGCTATATTATTATCAGCGCTATTCTGCAAGATTCAGCCACTACCATCCGCCGTGATTCTTTGATGCGTCCATGCGTCCAACTCGTAAAACCTGTCGTTCCACATCTACCCTAGTGCACGCACACGTGGTGCTGTAATCATGTCCACTCCATCGCGGCGGCGTTCAGAGTTCATTTGCGGCGCGACGCGATGTTATAATCAGCCTACGTATCACTTAAGCGACCGTCGCTGGGTGCTCACAATGAAGAGACGCGATACATTCGAAATGACGCACAATTAGCCTTCGCGCAACGACCATCGCGTCGCCTTGCAAAACGGGATGAACGTCGCGCGATGGCAATCCCGTAGCTGTTTTTCAGTGTTTTTTTTTATCAACACAACCAAACCTCGCAATTTTAGGAATAAAATAAACATATCTAGGACCAAATGCACTTCAAAGAATACGAAAAAACTGTTGGTTGGTTTTGCTAGAAAATAACTGCCGTTGCTTGTTTACGAGAAATTGTGTGCGAACGCAACTGCGCGTAACCGCCCAGCGTTTTCACCTGAATACCTGCGCGACGCGATTTTAGCGTAGCACTGACATGGCGCCGTTCAGAGTTTTTGCGGGGCCACGCGATGGTACATGTCAGTGCTACGCGAAAATCGCGTCGCACAGGTATTTAGGTATTAACGCTGGGCGGTTAGACGCGATTGCGTACGTACACGACTTCTGGTTAACACGCAACGACAATTTTTTTCTAGCAATACCAATAGTTTTTCCGTATTCTTTTAAGTGCATGTTTTAATAGACACGCTTACTATATTTCTTTCATTGGTAGATTTGATTGCGTTGAAGAGAAAACACCTTAAAAAAAGCAGAAACGGGTTTGCCAACGCACGACGTCCATCGCGTCACGTTGCATTGCAAGGCCACGCGATGGACGTCGCTCGAAAGCGAATTGCGCGTCATTCTGAATGTATCGCCCCTGTTCACTGTGAAGACCCATCGGTTGATCGATACGTAGGCCGATTATAACATCGCGTCGCGCCGCGAATGAGGTCTGAACGCTGCCTGACAGGCACCATCGCGGCCAGGTCTAGGCATTGTCGCTGTCGGGTTCACGTTACATGGCGGAAAGGTTGCTTCAGTGAAACGGCGGATGACCACACGGAAGTGGCGGCTTCTATAAGGAACCGTCTCGCCAGGATTGAGAGGCCGTAAGGAAAATTTTCATCAGAGGTACGGCCTGCGACAGATCTGTTGAAAGCGTAAAAAATGAGCCAGCTTTATAGTTTTAGCTAAATTCTGCTCGCATCCGAGCGATTGTGAGCCGCCAAAACATGTAACCCCTCCCACGATCTTGCGAAACCCCGCAAGCATTTCTTTGTAGATAGAACTTCCTCAACTTAATTCGAAATTTCTGTTTCTTTTTAACACCTAGCCATTGCACATACAACAGGCAACCGAATGGCTACACCCTCAGGGGTACATCTAAAGGCTTTCCTACCCGCTTAGCGCATTCAACCTATCCTGGGCCGAAAACACCTCCCAGGGTCCCTAATGTTTTCCAACATGCACGTCTCCCCAAATTCAAAGGCTAGTTTGGTGCTGTCGAACTATCACCGAATGTGGTCGGCGCCGCTTGTGTTACAAAGGAAACCATGTATCTAACAACAACCCAATGTCTAACTTCGCCAAAAAAATAGTACATCGTGAACACGATACAATGTACACTACGAAGCCAGTCAAGAAAACCAATTTTATGGCAACAGACCATTGATTCATACAAATGCAGAGCCACCGTCTAGAGCGACCTGACACTCGTAGTGGTGTTCCGACAGACCGCTGCCGTGTAACGACCAAATTCGTTGCCCCGAACCGTCGACCGTTCATCCCGAGAAACGCTCTTCGGCGCTTTCTTTATGCATGATTTTCTCCGAACATCAATTGTTTCACCCGAAACAACAGGCGTTTGCCCCGAAACAAGTAGAAACATCTGCGGTTAGGCGGAACACAACTACGGGGGTCAGAGACGAAATTAAAGCACTATAGCTACACCAGGCTGATTCAAAAATTAGCATTGTTCGAGATGGCAATAAAGGATAAACTGAAATCTAACAGTGACGAATCCCTGAAGCATCGACTTCTATTAAACAAATCAAATACCATTACAGATGAAAAAGGTCAACACCTTCTACTTAACTGAATATTTAGGTAATTTTTAGGCATTTTCACTATTAAAAAGTACATGCATCAAATTAAACATGAAAAATTTTCATATAACAGGATAACAAATATACATGCATAAGATCTTCTGCACAAGCTCTAGTGTTATATTAGCATATTAGTTGAGAAGAATGGCAATGTTAGAGAAAAACACAATTAAGCGAACAAAACTTTAAAAGTTCAAAACAACAAAAATAGTAAACCAAAGACTTCTCGTAATAATTTGAGGTAGAAGAGAAATGAGCTAAACGAAACGGGTTAACATTGGAATGGCAGTTTTCGTACCCAGTATTGCTCTGGCCGCCAGGTAGCTAGGAATGGATTGATTTCACTTCAGCCTTGAAAGCAGTGTCCACTTGAAAGACAGTCTCCGAGTTTCTACCGGGTATCAGAAGGTCAAAGAAAAACATGTGAATATCAAATAGATATTCACATGTTTTTCTACGAAAATTTCCATTATGAATCATGTGTTGAACGTTCGTATGTAGCATGCACGAGGCGGTGTGATGACTTTACTTGACTAGCGTTTCGGCGGATTCGCCCTCGACGGAGTCTGAAATAGTCAAATTTACCTGCAAAATCAGTCGGCCAAACATAGATACTATCGTACAGGAATTCGGACAAAATTCACCCACAAATGGCCTACAAAAATAGAACTGAGTGGCATACCTCAGGAGTACTCAGAAAACCATGTGATCAATAGAACAGCTAAACGAGTACCAGAGTGACAGAAAGTATTCTAATAAGAAGCCGAGTGCGATGTAGGGTTGATGTTCCCGTAATAAATTTACATTCTCTTTCCGGTTCACCTTGGGACTGCCGTCTCTCGCACCAATCCGGAAAGCTTCCAGCGCTTTCCGCGCACTAGCCTGGGTCTCCCGCGCTAGGATTTCCACTCTCCCCTCAAAATCTTCTCTCTCATGACAATTGACCCTGTGGCAACCCAGTATTGGCTCACGGCTTTCTTTCGATCTAGATGTTCCCTTATTCGCACATGAAAGAAAGTTTGCGAGCCAGCACTACACTGGGTTGCCACAGGAATAATTGCCATGAGGGAGAAGATTTTGAGGTGAGAGTGGAGACCCTAGAGAGAGACCCAGACTAGCGCGCAAAAAGCGCTGGAAGCCTTCTGGATCGGTGCGACAGATCCCAAGGTCAACCGGAAGGAAGAGGGTATAAATATATCAAAGGAACTCCAACCATACATCAGACTCGGCTTCTGATTAGGGTACTTTCTCTCTCTGGTACCCGTTTCGCTGTTCTACTGATCACACGGTTTTCTGAGGACTTTTGACGAGGTATGCCACTCAGTCCTATATTTCTATGCCATTTGTTGGGAATTTTTGTCCGTAATTCTGTAGGATAGTATCTCTGTCTAGCCGACAAATTTTGCAAGTAAATTTGACTTTTTCACACTCCGACGAGGGCGAATCCGCCGAAATGTTAATCAAGTAAAGTCATTATACCAGGCCACAGAAGAACGTTCAACACATTGTTCTGATGCCGAGGTTTATCGAGAGTAGAATCTAGGAACCATTATGAATCGTTCTTTTTTTTGCAAAAATGAGTATAGACAGTTGTTTCACCCAACTACTAAAGTCCACAACGAACACTTCACAGTTACATTGTTGCTCGTAGATGGCTCCCCCTTGCACTACAACCCACTGGCTGGAGCTGCGGTTGCATTAGGTCCACAAATAGTTCCGGTTTCTTTTTGGCAACTGTAGAGCCTTATTTAAGGAACGCTGTACGCAGTATAGTAAATTTGCAGTCAATCATTAGCCACTACTTTTCCCCAAATCTCTAGCAGCGTAGGGATTCCGCGATGAAAACCTTCCTCTTTCTCGAGACGGCCCTTAGAGGCAGTGTCCCCGATAAATTTCGTCTTATTTTTTTTTCGTCGGAAATCGAACGATACGGGTTACATTGAAGCAATAGAGTCGAAAGGAAGAATAAACACGAGCCCGAAAGAGCCCTTATTGGCTCCGAAATCCGCTCGCGCTAGTTCATTCCTCTCGTGTATCAGATATGTATCCACTGATCAGAAAGGTCTAGTGCGAGCGGATTTCGGAGACGATAAGGGCTCTTTCGGTCCCGATACCGCTCAATGAGACTCAATGAGTCTTTCGATTTCCGGCGAAAAAACCAAGACAAAACTTATCGCGGACACTGCCTTTGAATAATTGTTGAAAAAAATCTGAAAAAAATGGTTTCCATAGGCTGGAGCAGCTAGTTATTATTTTTTTTAGAAAAATTCATTATATTTCGAACTCTTCTACAAAAAAAAAAGATTAAATGCTGAACACAGCACTCTATGTCCATTTGCCGCTTTTTTCTTCCAGCCGAGGCAAGAAACAGCACTTCCCGCGAAACCGGTCTTTTTTACACCAGGGTTGACATGGTTGGAGCAAACCAGTCTGACAGAAAAGGAAGAAAATCGTCAGAATATAGGTTCATAAGTCTGGAATAAAGGAATTTTTAAACCGATAGTGCTCAGTGCACACCAGACATCACCTCACGAAAGATACCATCGTTGGAAAAAAATAGGAATGCGATCCCTAGTAAAACATCCTGAGCCACCAGAGAACTTTGATATGGTAAATATGCTTACTAGGGACTGATCCCAGCACAAACTGAAGTTTTCAGGAATAGTCTGTTGAGTTTTGTGGAGAAGGTAAAAGGAAACAATACAAGGTTTGGCAAATTTCCTTAACGCATATGAGTAGATCAAAAACTGAAAAATGCGATTTTTCCGATTTCAGAAACTCAAACATTTCCAGCCCAAACTTCGTCCAGGAAGGTTATTTGGGACGCTGAACATGATTACAACGTCCACTTTCAGTCTCTCGAAAAGATGCTGTATGTTACAGTAGAAAAATTATCACTTGTCAACTGTAAACTACAGTAATGTTTCGAAAAACTGAAAATGGGCCTTATATTCGTATTCAGCGCCCCGAACTACCGCTCCTGGACAAAGTTTGCGCTGAGTACTCGAATTTCCAAAATTCGGAATGGAAAACGCTTTTTGTCGTTTTTGATCTACACAGGTGTATTGAGGATATTTGACGAATATCGAATTGCTTCCCTTCATCTCCCCACAACATTGAACAGACCACTTTCCGAAACTCCGGTTTGCGTTGGGATCAGTTCCTAATTAAGGCAATTAACACTAAAAGAGTTCTGACTGTTGAAATGGGATTCTTGTATCGTTCTGCGTCCAGATAATTCCTGTCTACGTAGTTACTGTCCTTATCCCAACAAAACTCCGGTTCGCACTTGCGGATAGCCGCTAGTGCAGCACGCGGCACAAAATGATCGTGCCAGGAATTTATGGTCCCAACACGAGAGTCCGTTATCCCGGAAAGACTGTCTTCGTAGCGAGTGCTGCAGCAAAGATTGCCCACCAATGCAGATGGGAATTTCCAAATGATACAGCGAAAAGACTCCTCTTCTAGAATGAACTGCAACGAATCCCAGCCATTGTAACGAATTTAAATTAGAAAATTGGCAGAAAGAGATACTAACTCATCAAAAGGAGAAGGATCACTAAGAATAGTTTAGGTGAGAAAATATTATTTCCGCTTGATCGCCCTTGACGAATGATCAGTTAAAAAACTACAACTAAACAATTGATTCGCAAACCAGCTATTGTACGCACACTCCATCACAGCTGCCGACAGTATTCTCAGTAGCCGCACTTCCGCTTGTGCTGGCCGCTTCAGGGTCCCTCTCGTCGCTCGCGTAACCTTCGCTAGCTGAATCCTCACAGGCACGAATTCTAAGAACTTGTCTAGGTGACGAACGCAAATCTTTCACAGGCTCAATCGCCAAGTTGGTCACATTAAAATCACAATGGCGTTGTATTGCCCACTGCATGGCCCAGATGCTCAGTGGGCGCATGTAACCGATAGCACGGTAGAACCTAAACATAGTCTGCATCAGTTCATAACATTGTTTTCCTTGACTCATCAGTTCAGCCTAATATCCCATCAACACTCGTCATAAAACCTTGCGCGAGCTTGCCTGACACTGCAAACCTCTACAAAGTGCGTCAAACGCACATGAAAAAGACAAATTTCGAAGTCGCGCACCAATTTCGCCAATTCGGTTCGAACTGGATGCCAACCTCAGATTCTGCGTGTCGAATAGTCCAACTAGGTAAAAATTACTTTACGCCATTCAAAAATTTCATTCGAGAAAAATTTGAGCTGGCTGATCGAACAAGTAGCCCTTCCTGACTGGCTGGATAGCTTTTGCTTTCTTTAGGTTGATTATTACAGCAATGTGCTTTTCTTTTCTGTTCCGCTATGTTGTTTTTTTCTAGTTTCCATGCTTTAAACTTCCTATGGTTCATTCGTATTTCGCGGTCATTTTGAACATTGTTTTTGACTACATAGGCTTGCCTATGTAATATATATATATATATATATATATATATATATATATATATATATATATATATATATATATATATATATATATATATATATATATATATATATATATATATATAATTAGGGGCTTACAGGACAAAACGGAAATCCACGGTTTTTCATTGGAAAAAACACTATAACAGACCGCGCCAAACGTATAGAAAAATGCGGCAAAAGCATTTCTATTAAAGGCAAGGTCTGGGCAGAATTTCGATTTTGAAATTTCCCGCTGAATCGGTGCGCATGCTACAGGTAGTTCCAAGGGACATGCGAAAACTGCGTAAAAACCGGTCTTCTCCAAGTTATTCCAGTCGCTTCCGTCAACCGCTGTGTCAGAAAAGTCACGAAAATTTTCCAGTCACGTGACTTTGAACCTTTCAGCGAAGGTCCTTGGCAAAAGTCCGATATACCGATCGAGAGCACAAATTCTTTTCTATCTAACGTGGCCTTTCATCAGGGCCAAAGCCTGCTCATTTGCAAAATATATGCAAAATATATCTTCCGTCTGAGCATCTTGAGTGCTTATATTTACTTTGAGGTAAACCAACAACCCTGCCAGAGTTGACAGAACCTTTGAGCCATCCTAGAACTATATGGAACGGTTTGCACAAATTTTCGGCGAGGAGTAATTATTGATTTTTAGCGGATTTTGTGATTTTACGACTTCGGTATTTTCTGGCTTATCCGAGAAGTTTCGACCAAGCGCCTACTCAAAAGTATTTTTTCGTCAGTTATCGATCGATTTTTCGAAAGTCTACAAAACTGACGAAAATCGAATTTTCAAAAAAAACTATCGATAATTGACGAAAAAAATTCTATCGAGTGGTGACTTGGTCATCATATATAACTTTGCAGCTTCAAGGTCGAAATTTCTCGGATAATCCATCAAATCCGAAGTTGCGAAATCACAATATCCGCTAAAAATCAATAATTACACTCCGTCGAAAACTTGCGCAAACGCTATCGTCTAGTTCTGAAGTGGCACAAATGTTATGTCACCTCTGGCAGGTTTGTTGGTTTACCTCAAAGTAAACAGGAGTACTGTTAGATTAATAGAATATAGAATAGGGACTACAGAGTGGAGAATAAATGGGGATCAGCTGTCACAGGCCAGGCAGGGCGGGGGGGGGGGTTCGATGCGTGCTGCTGCGCTACGGCACCGCCCATCGACACCGCCCGAGCCGTGGCGTGTTGTGCTAAAGTCGATGAGGCCGCTGAAGAGCGGCCTGGGAGTTATTCGACGTTCGCCGGTCTCTCTGGGGGGTTCTCTCACCTCCTAGAGAATTCCTTTCTGTATAGGGTAGGAGTCTCTGCCGCGATTGATTGCCCGCTTCCTGCCAGCCATCCATTCTCTGCGTTGAGCGCCTCGTCTTTGTCCACTGTCTCTAGGCAGTCCCCCAGTTGCTGACAGCCGCCGGCATCGCCCTGCTGCCACCTCGCCTTAGACGTTTCGCTACCAGCTCGCCCCTGCCTAGTGCTGCCAACCCGCCTCTATGCTAGTGCTGCCAGCCGTTGTATTCGCCTGCTCCGTACAGCCGCTCTCGTCTAGTGCAAGCGTTGAGAGGGGCCCCGTATAGTGGTGCGGGTGACCCGTTAACTGTTTCTAGCCGGAATTTCTTAGAGGGTTTCCCGGGAAATTTCGGAAAGTGGTTAGGGGAGTAGGCTGTGTAGGGACATAGCTGAAACTCATCTTGTGCACACGACCCCTGGAAAATTAACTTCACTCGTTTCGGTTACCAGTGGCATCTAGTGATCATTTAGTAGGATTTCTTTGTTCTTGTTGTTTGTTATTTTTGCTCATTTAAAATAAATTATTGTTATTTCTATCGCGTAATCTACTTGGTTCACAGGGTTCTTTCAAATCCTTAAATTCCTAGTTTTAATCATCTTACTCACATTTTCGGGTAACTACATTGTACGAAACCTAACTGTACCCAGAGATGCTCAGTACTGGGAATCACCACTGATTTATAGCATATATTTCGCCAATGAGCACGCTTTAACCCAAATAGAGGGCAGCGTTAGATAGAGAAGAATTTTGCATTCGATCGGTATGTCGCACTTGGCCGGAGGACCAACGCTTTAAAAACCGTCAAAGTCGAAAGGCGGGAAACTTTCGCTACAACCTAATATTTCCAAATGACAATAGCGTTCACTAATGAACCAAAGATCTCGAAACTTAGTCTTAGTATTCTCCTCGAGACTATGTAGAAATGATTTTTTTTCACATTTTCCACTACTTTTGAAACAGTATCATGTTTTTTCTTAAGGAAAATCGTTCAAAATGTCTCTCGCTGGATCATTCTAAACTTCTGCTATTTAGTGCTATTTGAAAAGCGGAATCTGAATTTTCATCCAATCAAAACTACAGCGTCACGTTTTGTACGAAACCTTGGAATTAATCGGCTTTCTACAATTTGAACGGCCACTGCATAGCCTTTCCCTCCGGATTTCAATGCAAAAACACGTGTGGCTTTGATGGCTGGGAGATACCACTCAAGGAAAATGCTACAGCAGAATGTACAAATAGTTCTCTAATTAACCGGCGCTCTCAATTTAGCAATGCTATTTTTCGGAAAACCTTTTCTAATCAGATGTGAGATATTTTACACCAGAGAGCAACACCATAGATTTCATGACGCCTCTATCGAGACAACTGTCATTGGCTCAATCTTCGAAAAGCGGAAGCAGGGCGTTCACGTTTTGAGGAATATGAGAAAACTATATGAAATACCTCACATCATACGACATTACCTCGTCTCATAGAGTGCCTCGGGAGTCTGATACTGCAAACCGCTGCGTTCAAAACATGCTTCGTAGCAGCCAGATGCCGTATGAAAAGCCTTATCGACTTCACCAATCTGCAGAAGGAAGGCAGCGACAGCATACGTTACACCTGTCCACACTTCATCAGCCTGAAACCGAGCAAAATATTTTAATGTCTATCCCTAATCGCTCAGATGCGTACAGCGTGAGCGGCCACGCAGCGGCAAGCGCTTGGTTATTTTTTTCTCAAGAAGGGAGGGAGAGAGAGTCTAAGCCGACTTGCCTAGACTCCCTTAGGAAATTTTGGGATGAGTCGTGGCACCGACGTGAACGCTCGCGTATCTAGCAGCTAGTTAATCACCTCAGACAACAATACAGAATAGCAGATCCCTGTCCCGGATTCTGTATAACAATTCGATTGCTAATTGGAATCCGATAGGTTTTTTCAATCAACTAATACTTTTAGGGTAACAAATTTTCGTCGAAAATACGGTCAAAATGAAAATGAAACATCAGGGAACGAGAAAAAGCTAGAGAATTTGGACTAGATATCACTGAAACACGTTTTACCGACCACCAATGATTTGGCAAACCATCAACTGTGCTGGAAATTTCCTAAAAGCACCCAGAGATTCCGAAAAAGACGTTATCTTTGCTAAGCGAAAAGGTAATTGTACCCGACAGAGCGCCTAAAGGATGTTTAAACGAATTTTACCGGATTCTGTTTGAAACTTTCCATTGGGACTCGTTTGGGCGCTATACATGAATCTGAGGTACATTAGCCGCTATTCTGATAGCTGATGTAGGTTACTGTAGGCGCAATGCTTTTCGATTGGGGTAACCTACCTTGATATTAGAAAGATAAACCAAAATTTCCCCTAGAGGGGAGCTTTTATCCAAAATCCCGACCGTAAAAGCCGAAATCTTCAGAAAACCTACAAATGGACTTCGGATTCGCAATCAGCACCAAAATAGCCTCCAAAAAAAAGTTTGGATCCAAAACACACTGAAAATTACCTCTTGGGTACCAGTTTTCTCTTCAGAAGGTTACGAAAATGTCTTTTATGGAAACTCTGAGGCATTCAGGAAATTTCGAATACGTATTATTGATACACAGGACTATACCTCAAAGGCACAGTACACCCTAAGATACGAATTTGGTGATTTTTGTTTGATTGTGTAGTAGACCCCTCCTGTATAACACGTGCCAAATGCGAGACCTCAATTCCTTGAAATAAGCGAGATACAAGCGACCACCACCGGCCCGATCTCCTTCGCTCACCACCAGAGAGAGGCCTGACCCCCTACCAGATTTACGAACTCCATAGCGGCTAAATGGATGGATGAATTCTCAACATGTCGTCGTTCTTCAGTCCATTGCCGGCCTATCT
Organism: Aplectana chamaeleonis; assembly: GCA_029168955.1. Taxonomy (NCBI): domain Eukaryota; kingdom Metazoa; phylum Nematoda; class Chromadorea; order Rhabditida; family Cosmocercidae; genus Aplectana; species Aplectana chamaeleonis. The sequence goes on along the minus strand of JAPDOI010000102.1, from coordinate 870,570 downwards.
CCTCATCCTGTTTTGCTCTCGTGAAGCGATTGGGAATTAAGAGAAATACAGGCCTGAGATAACTCGTCCACGAAATTGTTGCCCTCACAATGCAGGCATTTTCAAGGAGCAATATCTTCCTTCGTAAGGGGTCGCGGGCGATTTAAAAGATACCATTGTGATCAGAAAGTGGCTTTCCCAAAAATGAGCATAAAATCTGAAAAATAATTTTTTGGGTGTGCTGCGCCTTCAAACATCCAGAGCAAGGTTTTAGGGATAGGGGCTCTCTACACGCGGAAGGAGTTAACCCGTTTTTGCAGTTCGACACGTCACGCCACTCAATTCAAGCGAAGTGGTCCCGAGTGGAATTAGAGACAACTCCTCTCTTGGTTATTACAGAGCTACTGTCCCAGGTTTTCTTAGACATAAAAAGCAAAACAAAAGGTCAGAGACACCAACTTGATGATATGTGTACCTGCATCTAAGGTCAAACCCAAAAGATCTTAGCCAAGTATCCTTGACATCTCACTGGCTATACGCCGAAAAACCGTCCGGGATTCGTAAATGATTTCACTAAGCTTTGCTTGCGATCGTTTTCTTACAGCCTCAGGAGCAGCCAAAACTTTCGCCAAAAACTCGCACTGATTTCATTTTTCAGATAATTTAATCGAGCGAAATTCGTGTTCACATAGCAAACACTATATTTGTCAACTGTAGCTCTCTTACCTGGATGTACTCCTTATCAACGCGTCCATCCGGTCGCATTCCATTCACAGCGCCTAGTTTTCCGCCAGCGAAGCGACACACATTATACTCATAAATAGTGTTCAACGCAGAACGGACCATGTGACTTGGCAGTACCTGATAACGATAAAAATAAGCTGGGTACAAAAACATCTTTCAAAGCACAACTGAATCCAATGAAGCTGCCGACATGTCGTACGTTCGTGCCATGACAAAGTGGAGGAAAAAAGATCGCCTCCGGGCAAACCGACGTCAACCCCTTGACGAAGAGGGTTTTGTCATGGGAGAGATGCTGACCGGCGTGGAGAGGAATCCTGGACCCGTGAAGAAGTATTCATGTGCCACATGCAGCAAGAATGTCACCTGAAGTGGAAAAAGCGTCCAATGCTTTGGATGCCAAAGATGGGTGCATCTCCCCTGTTTGGGTCTCAGTTCCGTGAGACATCACAACTTTTCTTTTCGTTGTGTTCTTTGCTCCTCACATACCAACTCTGATTCCTCAAACTCCAATCGCCCCCTAACCATTGCACACATCAATCTCAACGGCCTTCGTGCCAAGCTTTCTGAGTTCTATCTCTTCACACGTACTTAGAGGCATCGTACACGATGAAAACCGTACTTGGGTTTTTGTTTTTTCCGCGTTGTTATTTCCCTATAAAGAGTGTAGCTTGCAGAAAGCGCCCTCAAAAACATCAACTTTTCAAGTAAAACCCATTTCAAGAACGCTTAAAACAAATTTGAAGTTCCCGCCGACATCAAGTTGGGATAGTTGCGCGAAGAATGAAGGAACAGTTTTACGATTCGTTCGTAGGCGCAGCGTTGAAAGCAATTCACCGAGGACACCATTCAGACTAGCGATCATTTTTGCTTGAACGAAACTAAAAATGGTTACTATCCTGCTGCGTCCATTGCTGTCAGCTGCTTTCGATCGATGTCGAACGTGAAATGAAGTGGAATGTGAATTGCGCCCTAAGACGCGTCAACGCACGATCGCCGGCAGCGACCACGGAGTTTTGTTCCTTGTAAAAACGGATCGACCCCAAGGCCGGCCCCTCAAACCCAGGAAGCCCTTTTGAGGTTAGAAAATCTCCATTCAGAGGCGATTTTGAAACACCAAACTTTCTGAATGACATTGTTATGACCCACTAGTCCGACTGAACGCAAAAGCTGAAATTCGGTTTTCATCGTGTACGATGCCTTTAACATCAAGACGTAATCATGGTTCAGGAAACAAAACCCTCCCCCTCTGCCACCTCTTTTCACACAGTCATCCCAGGCTATACTGCATACCATGCTCCAAGGTCAACTCTCGGCGGGGGAGTTTCTACTTTTGTTCTTTCCAAGCTTCCCTCTCCCCTTATTCTCAATGTTCCTAAAGACGGTACTCTCAAGTACCTCCCATTCATCTCCCACTCAAAACTCCCTTATCACTCTTTACAATTTAAATCCCCCCTAATACATTCTCTCCCCATCATACAACCCTATCCTTCTTCTCAAGCAACTCAATGACTACCCCCTCTCCCCCTCTGCGGGCGACTTCAATGCCCACACCTTTTGCTCTTCACATGACTCTGATCCTAGAGGAGTAGACGTCGAAGATTGGGCGGAGGAGTGTGGCCTGGTTATCCTAAACAATGATCAGTCCACTCGTCTCCCAGCTAACGGCCAATCTTCTAGCCGAGACATTTATCTTGTCTCCTCGAATTCTTCTAGGGCTCGCTCGTGGTCCACTTCTACAACTCGGTCCAGAGATCACGTCCCCATTTTTGTCCATATCGATCTCTCGAACCTTACTCTGGTATTTGCCACCGTTTTTATCTCAATTTGGGCCTTACAAACTGGTACCTGTTCACAGAGGTTCCACTCCACCAAGCGGCCGACTATCCGTGGAATGGCGATTCGCATCCGAAAAGCGTCACCTAGCAGACGCCGTCAGAAAGGCTATGAAAGCGGGCCATACTCGAACGACGTGTGAAAACTATCTACCCTAACGTCACCAGGGAGATTCTAAAGAAAATATTAGTCTCAAAAATGTTGAAAGGGTAGATACCCGGAAAAAAGACTGCGGTTGTGGTCAACACACTACTTATATGGTTGATCCTGGCGCTTTGCCCAGATCCGTCATTCATCGGCATCTCAGCTGATTTTTTTTAGCTTAACTCTAGTTTTCCTTTTTTTCTGTAATTTCTGCCTTACAGTTGTTTTTTTTTTCGCTGGGTGTTGCGAGTAAATGTTTTCCTTGCAGGTCAAGGAGGATTTGCAGTTTTCACATTTTCATAGGATTTTTTATTTTCACAATTATAATATTTTGAGTAGGTAAAAATTGCCTAAACGATGAATACAGTGCGGCCTAAATTACACGCGCACCCATAAACAGCCGCCTATCGGTTTTCCAGCAAACTTTCTCAGTACGCTCTTATGACCGTTCGAATCAGTGTGCCTGAAAACCATACTAGGCGAAGTTCCACCGAGATGTACCGCAAACTAGGCACAAAATCGAGTTTAGCCAAAAAATTTACCATTTCATAGATATATATGCACATTTAGAAAACGGAGGACAACTCAATTTTTTCCAGAAGAGTTTTCTGACTCAAGTGGCTGGTGAGCAAGGCTAGACGTTCGGAACTCATAAATCAAGTGCCTCGAGATCAATGTCCCTCCAAGTCCGAAGGAGCTCTATCACCAACCTGAGCGATTTGGCCACTGAGCCCTACATCGGGGACACCTGACGGAATTAAGCACCATTTCCGTTTCCAAGGGAGCACAGCAAAAGTCGGAAGAACAAAGAAGCCAGTTGCACTTTAAGTCGGTGATCCTGATTGACTTGTTTCCAATGTGAAGCCTACGGTCAGTGCAGTTCCAGCTGATTGTTCGACTTCTGTGGGACTACGGTCTGGAGGGTCAATTTACAGTTGAAAGGCACGGCCCGTTGTCGACTCCAACCAGTTTCACACCCTAGCCACTCACAGGGTGCAGCTCAAGTGTTTAACGCCATGAGGATGATGGCGACGGAATCAGTAATGAGGGCGCCATTTCTTCGAGTCATGATGGAGCATTTTCAATGAAAACGACCGGGTCGGATGAATTTCCACAATATCAGAAGCTCTCATTTTTTTATCGGAGATGCTCATCCAAACACTTCATTTTCATTTGAATAATGTTCCAACATGACTCCAGGAAATGATGCCCTCCTTCATGGATTCCGTAGCCATCATGTTCTTAGAGTTAAGAACTTGAGCAGCTGTATCTAAAGGTTGAGAGTGTGGAACTATTTGGAGTCAACAACGAACAGTGTTTTTACCTGTCGACTGGCCCTCCAGACCATAACCCCTGTGTCAGAAGTCCAAAACGAAACTAAAGCTGCGCTGGCCATACTTCCCGGTTCGACGCCACCTAGCATGGTTGTCGGGCACGAAGATTCGAATGGTCATACTGGCTTCTAGGAAAAGTTTGAGGGAAAACCGAATTCAGCACCAATAACAATGTTCTTGGAGGGTTTCGAGGAGGAAAACACTATAATTCGTTCAGTCCCAAAAATAAATTTTCTGCTTTGTTCGCTTGAACAGAAAAAAGGGGGGCCAGGTCGGTGGAGCCGAGCTCCATAGTTATCTCCATAGGGTGCTCTCGCCTCTATGGTGTAAGTAGGAGACGCAGAGTTCTCCTGGAGCCTAGAACGCGGCTCGGCTCCACCGACCTGGCTGACTTATGGGGCTAGCAAAGTTAGGAACCCCATTTATCATTCGACGCAGAGTTTTACGTGGATTTCAAAAACAACCTTCACCAAAACCCTATCGTCAACGGTTAAAGAGTTATAGGCGAAAGACCGGTGTTTCGTAAAATGAGTTAGGCTGAAGGATCAAGAAAATATTTTTTCCAAACTGAATACACCGGTCGACGTAGAATGCTATGGGGATGCCAAAAAAAAACCTTCACCAAGGGTCTGTCTTCAAGCACAAAAAAAGTTATAGACGAAAAACTGATAAATTAAGACAAAAAAATGCACTTTATAAACTGAAATCGGCTGGTAGAAGGGAAGCGTATTTTTCAAAACTAAAAACGCTATTCGATGCAGAACTTTATGGGGATTCCGAAAACAACCCTAATCAATGGGCTATCTTTTATGGTGAAAAAGTTATGAATGAAAAACTGATTGCTTTTGGTGAAAGAAACCTTACTTCATAAATTGAAATCGGCTCAGAGACTGGAAACGTATTTTTCTCAATATGAAAACATTCATCGACGCGAAATTCCATGAAGACTTTGGAAACAGCTCCGTTCAAGGATTCGTCTTAAAGAGCAAAAATTTTATGAGCGAAGAACGGGTAGTTTTTCAAAAATCGCTTGGAAAAAAATTTCCGCAAAAAAAATTACAAAAAAATTACTCCACGACAGCTCAAAGGAAATTTAGTGAATTTCAGAAGGAGGTCATCTAACGAAAAAGTTTTTCAAAATTAATGATTAAAAAAGAAAAATATACTGAATGCAAGAAAAAGAGGATTGAGAAAACGTCAAATTTTGAAGTTGCAAGTCTGTAGGGAACCTTCACCATTTCCCACTCAGGTATCCTAAACAACCTTCACCTCTCGGAACGCTGTCTCCACCACCAACGAACCTACGATACTGATATCAGAGCTTCGGCTCACGAAATTCATGCTAAAAACATAGGCATTCAAGATAACTACTCACATCGGCAGCTAGGCTAGGTGATACAGATTGCAGGAACCACACACCGCACAGCTGATCAGCCATAATGGACTCACGACTTCGCGAACGCTCACAGAATCGGAAGTATGATCCCGTCCAGAGCCGCTCAATGAAAACCTCAAAACTGTTTTTGTTGTAAGGCAGAAAATACTGCACATCTGGTCTTGTTTTTGCAGTTGAAAGTTCGGTCGCAAAGTTGTCGGATTACTTTATTGGCTTATGCACATTTCGGCGAACTGGCATCCTTCGGAGCCTGAGGGATGAAATAATAAATGTGCTTACTCGATAAGGTCATGACTAGGCGGCGCGGCAGTGAGCATGAAGTACCGATCATACGACATCCCACGATCTATTCTCCTGCATTGCATGTTGCAGCGTCGGGCAGTGGCCATTATTATAATCAGCGACTAGTCTACCGCGGTCGCACAGCAGAGCGACATCGTTTATGCAACGGTACAACGCAGAAGGCTAGTTGTGGTATGCACTACATCAAACAATTTAGACATAGCACGCACAATCGCTCGCGCCGGTGCAGACAAAAAGCTAATCAATAACCCCGGATCCAATTTTGAGATGCCCACTGTGCTCAATTTCTTAATCCTTTTGGCGATTTGGGTGGAACTACTGTATATAGGATAGTTGTACACGAACGAAATTTTTTCAGATTCCGTTCGTTCTAAATTTCGTCGAGTGGAATTTTTTTTCAAATTTCGTTCGTTCAAAATTTAGTCGAACGATTTTTTTTTTCAAAATTCGTTCGTTCGAAATTTCGTCGAACGAATTTTTTTCAAATTTCCCTCGTTCGAAAATTTTTCGGATTTTACATTTTCGTTCATTCAAAATCCGATTTTTCGAAAATTTTTTCAAATCGTTCGTTCGGAATACTTTCGAACAAATTTCGAAAAAAGTTCGAAATTTCCGACAAATTTCGAAAAAATACGGAGTTTTGAAAAAATCGAAACTTCGATTAGTTTCGAATTTCATTCGTCCGACCTCCGTAAGCTTTGGGTCCCTCCAGGAAGATTAAGAACGGAAGTGCGACGAAAAACGGTCGGGAAATGGGTCAAAACCTCATGAGCCAGCCAAGCCATTGGGCCAACCCTCCCATGTCCTATAACAGTTGCCCTGAATTCGAGCTACCGTAGGAACAGACACCGAATTTTCGAATATTCTTCATCGTGAAAAGTTTCAACACCCCAGCATATACATTGGCCCCTCTTCTTTTAAACAATTTTTTTTGGTACAGGAAACAGAAAACAAAGCCCCTTACCTAGAAATTTGAAGCGCGATACCATTTCCCCAACATCAGGTTCGATGCGTTGTCTGCAGTCATCCTTTTCCCTATTAACCTCTTCTTAATGGACTTACCCACCCAAAAACATCGAAAACTACAATATGGGTTTTTATCGTGAACACTGCCTTTAAGAGAAGTTCATCGATTTTCGGCAGGGTTTAGTGCCAATCAAGTAATATGACATCATCAAGAACGTGATAAATCACAAGAACAAGACTTCAATTGACAACATTCGGGTGTTAATTGAAAGTCACATAGTATATGGATGCAAACTCGAAGAACACTACGGGTAAGGTCAGTTAAAAATATGTGGCATTGTGCTCCTACCTTTCTCGCTCTCGCTAGAGTCGTCAAATAGAGTTTTTCGCACTCTCCGTAACCCAATGTCTTAGCCATTTCAGCAGCTACGCGTAAAGAAGCCAGCCACAAAGAACCACAGTACGCGCTTAACATGAAAGTCTAATAATATCTTATAAATCACGCTAATCACTAATCAATAATAAAATTCGATTACAATGGTGCTCAAACTAACCTGACACCTTCCATTCGCCAAGCATCGTAAGTCTGATCGGCTTTCCCAAAATTTTCAATCATTCCATCCGAATCCTGGTCCCATTCCAGAAGCGCTTCGGACATCAGTTTCTGATAATTGATTACAATTAGCGGTCCATTCACAAATGTTAATTAATGGATGTTCTAAGCAGATAAGCAATACGTGTCACTCTCCTGGGGTAAGGTCCCGATAGACCAGTTGTCAACACTGCATCCTGTCGGAGAAAAAACTCGAGATTCGAAAATTTCGAAATTTCTAATTTTCATATTTTTCTTACGCTGCGCCCCAAAATAATCAGGCGGAAGGCTGTGGAAATAGTGAGAGAAACTTCCATAATGGTGCATTTCCAATAATCTTAGACACCCCAAAAAGAGAGTTTGCACGACAAATAGAGGCGGAAAGCCATACACATCGAAGCCGCGCATCGTATTCTGAGTCGCTGCGGGGCCTAACCGATTGAATGCTTGCTAATCTCCATACGCTAAATTTCAAGGCTAGAATCTTCGAAACACTACAGGAAAAGAAGAAACAGGGCAGTAGAATCCAAAATTCCAAATTTTCGCTCTGAAGTAAGGCGAATCGTAGGCAAGATCACGTATGCGCCTACACCACACTGTTCAGGCAGCAAATTTATTCGCGCAGGATTATAATTATGGCATAACTGTAACTGATCTCAAATCTCTGCAGAGAATGTTTGAAACACGTCAGTGATGGTCAGAGAATCATAAATATGCATTTAGAGATCGAAATAGGAAAATTTAAACGTTTGAGCATCTCCTCAATCCTCTCTGTCAAGCTTCATGGATCCAATCCAAAGCTCAAATTTTGACAAGGCGCGTGGCATAACGCACTGTGGCCCAGCACCGAAAGATGTACCGAAAAAGACATGAACTATATGGCTGGTTAGTTCCAAATGACCAACAACAATGAAGCAACTGACTGACCTGAACTGCTGGCCACGTATGCTCAATAAACGTTAAATCGCCAGGCAATCGCGGTAAAGCAACATGATCTCGCCATGATGTCAGCACAAACTTCAAATTGAGATCCTTCCATTTACCCGTATCATGCATGACATATGCATTTGTGCACAACCAAGGCTCATCAGCTGGAAAATAATATTATCAGTACACCAACAGGTAATGAAAAAATCATAAAATTCCATTAACAAAACGGGAAAAATGGATGAAGAAATTCTCGATTTTGCCAATACGTAAACATTATCGACAACAAACCCGGATTGCCAAGATCATGTGGAACACGGCAGCTTGTCTTTTGCAACGCTACATCACCCTCCATGTGAAATGTTACGTGGTTGTCAACAGAATGCTCAACTTGATCCGCTAAAAAATAGAAAAAAAAGAATAAAATTGGAGAGAAAAAAAGAATAAAATTGGAGACTATGTCTGCGGCAAGAGCGCAATTGCTTTGAGCACACAAATAAAACATTGAGCCAAAGCAGACATAATTGAATTGCGAGTTTCGAAGCAGACTGTTTTGATGAAACACGCTATAGTCTCTTCCATTTCTTTTTGGCAAATAAGAATTTGCTCAAATTGATGTGAGAGTTCCCATATCAAGAGGAGAGCAGGGCGGACGTAAGAACTACGTAGAGTCCCGAAACTCATTTGTTGGTTGTATAGATGTAAGAGGCCAGCGGGCGTTGCGACCGACTTCATGGAAAGTCGACCTTTTCCCTTAGTGACCAACATTTCGAAACATGGTCAAAAATATTTACGAAACAACCCCCCCCCATGGGCGAACATTTACCCAGGGGTGGGATTCACCAAACGCTAGCCACGTTTTAACCATGGCTAGCGTAACCATGGTTAAGCACATCATATGCAAATTTATTAGCCTCAAACCATGGCTAGAACGTGGTTACCATTTCATGAATTCCACCCCTGAAATTTTCACGATCCCCTCCAACAATTTTCACGACCCCATTCCCCGTTGCATTCGGTACTAACCCCGCTGGACTTTCATAGATATGCACATCTACAGCACACCCTCCCCCCTCCCACACCATCACGACCAGGACTGTGCGGCAAAGAAAATAAAACCAATTTTTTATCCCATCGCCGCTTCCAATATTTACAGTATGCTTGTAAGATATGGTGACAAAATTGCTGGCCTTACTGCACCGATCCATGCTCGTTCTCGTTTGGTCTATCTTTTCTCTTAGCCTCTCTTAATTTACCAAAATGTAAAATCGTTTTTGAAATTAAAGGTGAGCAGGGGCCTAAGGAGTTCCCAAATTCCTACGAAATCCAGAGATGGCGTGCTGACCACAGTGATCTCACTACTTCCAACGGGTCTTCTCTTGCAGTTATCCCTCTCGAACAGGCACTTCATGGCAGCTCCAAAAATGATTTCGCCGTCGCATCTTTTGCCGGGAGGAAGTAGCTCTGAGATGGCTCCAGTTTTTGTGTACTTATCTTCACCCGTTGCTAACTGCTCGTATCCTTTGGCGCGCTGATCTCACCGACTTGGTGCTTAACTCCATGTTTATCGGCTAATTCCCTCGTCAGCCGGCTTGGAACCGCGGGCACTCACCATCTGCCTTTCACCTGCTGTCAGAATACTTATCCTCCGTTGTCATTTTTCTGAACTCTATTACTAGCTGAATTATTCCCGTCCATTATTTGTAGATTGATTTTGGCGGAGTTCTTTTCACCGATTAAATCTAGGTACCTGTTATAACTTCATGATGTTGCCTAACAGTCTTTTACTTACTACTCTGTATTGCACTCGCGTAATGAATGATTGTCGGTAAAAATAATTGTCACATGGTCGACTCCGGTAGTCGTTCTTCATTCCCTCATATGAACGTATGGAACAGCTCCGGCCATTTTGGATCTGAGGTTCTCTGCTGAAAACGTGTTGGTCTGAAGTTCTCTGACTCTCTATTAAACGAGCAACTTGTCGCAAACCAGTAATTGCTCAGGACATTTTCTGGAACAGCTGTATCCGTGCAAAATTTTTTCATATCCCTGACGTCTTTAGGGAATCAGACTTATCTGTTGTCCCAAGAGCGAGATTTATAGGGTCTCATAATACTTGATGAGTCGAACGTTTTGCGATTGTTACTTAATTGCCATACATCCTTGTCCCTTGCCGTCCCTCGTTAATGGTGGTGGTTCGTTTTTGTTTTGTTTTCAAAGATGAATTGTTCACACGGGTGCCCGTGTAATAAATGAAATAAAATACGAGCGCTTGAAGATCTCCTGTCAAAGTGTACACGAATTGCCACCTTTCCTTGCAAATCGATCATTTTTATCGGCTCTTCTAGAGGTCAATCGGTATTAAACAAATCGATGAAGCATTTTATTATGCAACTGACTACAAGCTTCTGCTCTACGTGCTCTCGCAATCGCGAAAATTTGCAGTACGTGATGTTGCTTGGAGCCTGCCATAAACTTTCAATGGGAGTGGTCTCTCAAGTTGATTGAATACTCGTCACGCACTGAACGCTGCGATTACCTGACTTATCATTCGATTCAGAGACATCTGACAATGAGTAGAATCACGCTGCCGAGATGTCGTACGTTCGTGCCGTGGCAGTGTGGAGGAAAGAAGATCGCCTCCGTGCAAACCGACGTCAACCCCTCCGAGAAGAGGGTTTTTGTCATGGGAGAGGTGCTGGTCGGCCGCAGCTCTCCTGAGGATTTTATTACAAAGGGCCGGCGTCGAGAGGAATCCAGGTCCAGCATGGAAGTATCCATGTGCCACCTGCGGCGAGGATGTTACCTGGCATAAAACAAGTGTCAAGTGCTTCGGATGCCAAAGGTGGGTGCACTTCTCCTGTTCGGGCCTCAGTTCTGTGAGGCATCATGACTCATCCTTTCGTTGTGTTCTATGCTCTGCCCCCAACAACTCTGATTCCTCAATTACCAACCGCCCCCTCTCCATTGTTCACATTAATCTCAACGGCCTTCGCAACAAGTTATCTGAACTCTCTCTATTCGCACGTTCTCATCACCCGGATGTTATCATGGTTCAAGAAACCAAGCTCTCTCCATCTACCACTTATCCCCAACCTAACATTCCGGGCTACACCGCCTATCACATGCCAAGGACAGCTCTTGGGGGCGGAGTGTCTACTTTCGTTCAATCTGCCTTACCTTCTCATATTATCCCTAATACTCTAAGGACGGTACTCTCGAGTACATTCCTGTCCACCTCCCCCTCAAAACCCCTTTATCTCTATTTAACATATATATTCCTCCTATATCATCTTGTCCCCTCTTATAATCCTATTCCTCCTTAAGCAGTTGTACGACTGCTCACTCTCCCCCTTCAGCTGTCTTTGCGGGTGACTTCAATGCTCACACGTTCTGTTCCGCTCTTGATTCTGACGCCAGAGGGGAAGATGTCGAAGAATGGGCTGAGGAGTGTGACCTGGTTATCCTCAATGATGACCAGCCCACTCGTCTCCCCCTGCCAACGGCCGACCTTCTAGCCCAGACATCTCTCTTGTGTCATCCAATCTCTCTAATGCTTGCACGTGGTCCACATCCACAACTCTCTCTCCAGCGATCACATTCCCGTCTTTGTCTATATTGATCTCTCTGACTCTCTTGCCCTTACTCTGGTTTTCGTCATCGTACTTATCTTAATTTAGGCCCAGCAGACTGGACCCTGTTCAGAGATGTTGCACTTTCGCCATGCGGTCGACTACCCATGGAATGGTGATGTTCATCAGAAAGAGCGCCATCTAACAAGTGCCATCCGCAAGGCCATGAAAGCAGCAATTCCTGAGGGTCGTGTCAAGACCTTTTTTCCAAATGTCAGCAGGGAAATACTGCAGAAGATAAGAACCAGAGATGAGAAGAGAGCCGCAGACCATCTAGACCCGGACATAGCTGTGCTGGATAACGAGATCAGGCAGGATCTGGATAAGAACAAGAAGGAATGCTGGGAGAAGTTCACTGAAAAGCTGAATTTCAAGGCTGACGGAACTACGACGTGGAAAGTGTTGAGGAAAAGTTCCGGCAAGTGCGCTGCCTCGATGAGCTCCGCTATTGAGTTCGAGGAGAACGTCTTCAAATCAGGGAAAGCGGCTGCTTATGCGCTCGGCAAGAACTTCTTCATCACACGTGCCAAGCGAGGCGTGCAGAACAGAGTCACGGTTAGAGAACTGAGCCGGTTGCCGCTCATGAACGCTTCTGAGGCCTTTACTCTCACGCAAGTAGAAGGCTATCAAAGAAATGCGGAATTCGAAGGCTATCGGACCTGACGGTATCTCCCCAGCCATCCTGAAGAAGCTTCCCACGGAACTTCTACCGATGCTTGCAGATATCATTAACACTTCTTTCCGGACCTGCACTCTACCCCAAGCTTGGAAGACAGCCAATGTGATACCGTTGTCAAAGCCAGGCAAGTCCCAAAGCACGGCAATGGGCTTTCGACCAATAAGCCTGTTATCGCCCGTCGCTAAATTAGCTGAAAAGTTGATCGTGACGGACCTGGCTGATCAAAATGAGCGACAGCAGCATCAGCATGGGTTCAGGAAACTTCACTCCACTACTACAGCTCTATTGAGATCGTGAGCTTTGCGGTCGATGGGTTCAACATGAGAAAGCCCCTGAGAACGGTGGCCGTCGCCCTCGACCTGAGCAAAGCGTTTGACTCTGTTAACTTGGGACTGCTGTCCGAGAAACTGCTCAAGTCGTCGCTACCATCATGGCAGAAGCGATGGATTGCAGCGTTCACTAAAGGCCGCCGTGCTAAGGTTCTGTTCCAGAATCATGTATCCGATAGCATTCCAATAGCAGCCGGTGTTCCGCAAGGCGGAGTGTTGTCCCCTGCCCTATTCAGCCTGTATCTTGAGGACATTCCCGAGCCTCCCAATGATGTAAGGATTGTTATGTATGCCGACGACATCACCATCATGTGCCAGGATCGTGACCTGCAGATAGCCGCTAACAAGATCAGCGCCTATCTCGTCGAGTTGAAGCTCTTCCTCGATAAAATGATGCTCACAGTCTCTGCCGCAAAATCCTCTGTTTCAGTGTTCACAACGAACACCAAGGAACACAGTGCCCATCCAGATGTCAAATGGGATGGTGACCTGTTGCCAGCAGCAAAATTCCCAAGCTGCTTGGCCTTATTCTTGATCCTCACTGAAGTTCCACAAAAACGCGGAACAGAAACAAACAGTCGTCAATGCTAGACTTAATATCTTGAGAGCTCTCGGAGGAACATCATGGGGAAGCAGCCGAGAGACTATATTGAGAACCTACAGAGCAATACTTCAGCCGGCTCTGGAATATGCGGCACCAGTGTGGCAGCACCTGGTGTCTGACAGCTCCTGGAATAAGCTGCAGCGTGTACAGAATGCTGCGCTTAGAATTGCTACCGGTTGTGCAAGGAGCTCCCCGGTGGAGCATCTTCACGCGGAGGCCTGCATATTGCCGGTCAAGGAGCATTGTGAACTCCAGGCACAGCAGATGTATATTAATGTTCTGAGGCAGCCGAATCATCCGTCAAAGAGAATCATGAAGCCCATAAGAGAGAGGTCGATTAGGACGCCGTTCGCCGATGCTCCTCGTAAAGTTGATGTACAGAGATGGGCCGACTCCAACATGGAAAGGCTTCGTCTTCTGCGTGAGGAGCACACGCAATTTGTTCGAGGATATCTAGCAAAGGCGGCTGTGAACCCTATCTTGGGAACGGTGCCGCCTCGGGTTTGCGAGTCCGAGTCTCAACTCGGCAGACGAGCCAGATGTGCTCTTGCATCGCTGCGCTGTGGTCACTCTATTCTGCTCATGTCTTACGTCAACAAGATCGACAGCAGCCGACCAGACGCATGCCCGGACTGTGGTGCTCCCGGACACGACACGGCGCACTTGTTCGTGTGCCCGAAGAGACCTACCTCCTTAACAACAATGGACCTTTGGACGAATCCTGTGAAGGCCGCCCAGTTCCTCAACCTATGACAAAAACCACTTTGAGGCTGCAGAAGAAGAAGAAGAAGTAGAATCACGGTAATACATCTCTAAAACTACTAGGTGCCTTCCCGCCACCTACTAGGAACCCAGCACAAACCACAGTTTTGAAAACTGATCTGTTTAACGTTGTGGGTGAGAAAGGAAAAAGAAACAATGTAAAGTTTAAGGAGTCTTCTTAATGCGCAATGGTAGATCAAAAGCTGCGAAAATTCAATTTTCACAGATTTTAGAAATTTGACCATTTACAGCCCAAACTCTGTGCAGGGAGGTTATTTAGAGCGCTAAATATGATTACAAGGTCCATTTTCAGTTTCTCGGAAGAATACTGTAAATTACAGTAGGAAAAGTATCATTTATCTACAGTAACCTACTGTAGTCATCCGAAAAACTGAAAATTCGACCTTTTATTGCGCCCCAAACTACCCTATCCCCCCACCAAAGAAAGTTCGGGCTGCAAGTTTTCGATATTCGAAAAAATACTTTTCTCGTTTTTGATCTACCCAGATGCGTTAAGGCAATTTCAGGAATTCGAATAGTTTATTTTCATCCCCCCTCCCCCACAACATTTAGCAGACCATTTTATGCGCTCGGTTCAGTCCCTAGTTGGGCTTCAAGATCCTTGTTTTTGTGAATTATTCAAGTTCAACCGGAAGCAAAAAACGATACTGAATTATACTCACTGAATTCCGCTTGGGTCGTTAATTCAATATTCGGCCACAATTGAGCCAAAGCAAACGAGGCGTAGAAATGTACGTCATATGTATTCACCATGCGATATTCCCAGGCTAAGAGAAAGACTTCGCATGGAATAAACAAAAAATTCGAAGAAGTCAACAGCAAAGGAGCACTCACACTCTAAGTACCCGAACCGTCCAAATTTACGCATAAGACTTATCGTGTACTCGCTCAACTGCCTTTCACTCTTCGACCAATCATTATCGTATTCGAACCACAACTATAACATCAACATTAGAACCGGAAAAGTGATTCTCAGACCTACTCTTAATTCGCCTACGTTTTGAAGCAAGTAACAGGAGCTTCCCGAACTTTTATAGTCAAACAAGTATATGGCTTTACCGATCCTCCGTCGGTCATGAAGTACAACTCGTTGAATATTGCCGACTTGTACCATTCAGGCAGAAAAGGATGTTCCAGTATGGGCCTTTGCCATTCGTCCAACGCGCGCTCCCATTCCACTCGACGTCTGATGGCGCGCGTACACAAGCAAGCAGCATCCCGAACAAATCGAGTATAACGTCTGGAAAATCAGCATTTTCAATATGTCCGACCTTATTCTAGACAAAAAAAATAGGTAGGATCCTATTTTATTTTAATGCAGAAATGACGAGTAATTGACGCTTTAAAGCCTTCGTTAACGTTTAGTCTGACTCTGATGGTAACAAAAACTTCAAAATAACTGGCCTTTTATACCACCGCCTTGATGCACCAAAGGTGACGTTAGGCATGTCCCAAGATAAGGAGTAATCCCTTGTTTGAGCAGAATGAGACGCAACTTTAAAACGACTACATACCCCAACAGCCAATTCATAACAGTTCGGAGATTGTTCATCGCCCTGAAACAGTACAGATTATACTACATGAAAAGACAAATAGGACTCTAGCAACATGACGATCCCCAAGGAAACAAATTACGTCGGTAGGAAAGTTGTTCTTTTAATCAATGCTTCTTTTTAGGGGTTACCTGATTGCCCGCATGGGGTAGGTTTTTTTCTCACATGATCCACGGGTCAATTTGGAAAATCTTTTTTACTGTGGAAAAGGAACACTGAGGAACTAACTCGAGTTTTTTTCGACTCATCTTAAATCCTACGAATTTGTCACTGATGTTGAGGCGCCCCCGTTGATGATGGCTATGATCGTCGATGGATTAATCTTGATCCAAAGAACGGCGAGTCTAGGGCTGATAATCTTGTGCGAGTCGATCTAAGGCTCGAGTGAACAACGGATGGCACTCTTCTGATGATGGATGATGGCAGCTCCACGATGCAACCATAACGATCGTGTGCCTCCAGACCACCAGAGACGTGCATCCGCAGCTGAGACAATCACCAAATGACAACGGTATATCATGTATCATGCAAGCATGTATAATCTGAGATTACGCAGGCAGCGCATGAGACACTAGAAAAAATTCCGAATACAATTCAGGAAAGTGTCTGATCCATACGTCACCAAGTATGTGGGTGACGGATCGGTAGAAACATGCTGACGTAGCTTACACCCCGAGCTTTCGCCCATACAATCGATTCCGAGCCGAAATAGGCTAAATTGAGGATGTAATGTTTCTACCCCACCGTCCGGAAGTGCCACCGGAACATAGGGACCACACCCGAAAGCTAGAATATATTCGGCACGTAGGATGCGTCCTTGACAGGCACAGTCTGAGAATCGGATGATTAGACGGGCACTATACATTGGACCCGAATTGAGAAACGGATATCCGAATCATTTTAAAAGCCATGGTTATGGATGTCCGAAAGCATTCAAATAGATTCCGAGTGGCATTAAGTAGTACCGGAATTGCAGTGCTTTTATTTTGAATTCATTCGGATGAATCGGACATCCGCTGCCATCGTTTTTGAAATGATTCGGATATCCGTTTTTTCGATTCGGGTCCAATATATAGCAGGCACCCCCCCTTCGTTAATGAGCAATAGAGAGGTATAGTAAATGAAAATGGTGTTTTTTACTATTACATTTTTGGGTGTTTCTATTTGATTTAAAGCAAATCAACAAACCTACCGAAGTTGACAAGATATTTGAGCCACCTTGGATTAGATGATTGCTTTTGCGGAAAATTTCGACCGAATGTATTTGTTGGTTTTTAGGGGATTTTGTGATTTCGAACTTCGATCTTTTCTGGCTTTCAGAATTTTCGACCTCAAAGCTTCAAAGATGTGTATAATGGCCAAGTCCCCAAATCCCACTCGTATTTTTCCGCCAATTATGCATCGTTTTTTTTTTTGAGAAAAATTCGGTTTTTGTCATCGTGGAGATGTAAGAAATGCTTCCCAACCGGTACTTTGAAATAGAAATAACTGCAATATTTGCTGCATTTTGAGACCTACTTTTTGTGTACAATTTTTTCTGAAACATATTTTTCCTGAGTAAAATTCTTATAACTTTCCTTGTAAACAAGATCTACCCGTACAATTGGGTATGGTTCCGGTCCGGGAAAGCAGGCTAAGGTACTTCCGGGTCCCGGCTAAGGGGTATCCCAAAACGATTAATAGGTGTGAGGGAATGACGAAATCGACGATTCCCTCAGACCTAGATCCACCACACTTACCTGGACAGGTAGATCACCGGTATCGAACAACGATCTCCATACCGATTCACCAGATTTCGAAGGATCAAATCTGTGGCAGACAGAGACATGACTTGGAGAGGCAGCCTTGAAAAAATCGAAACGTCTGTTCATAATAGCAACAAAGAAAACGACGGAAACCAAAAGCAGTCAGAATAACAGCTCATATCATTCGATGTTAGCATCGCTCCGCGAACAGTTGTTTTCGGAGACGTAAACCTCAATAGAGTTGTTTTCGGAGACGTAAACCTCAAGCTTACGCTATCTGCGCGATCGCCCTGCCTCTATAAACATTATTCAAGGCAGCGCATGTTTTCTGCCTAGACTGCTCTCTGCATGAATAAAAAAGCAGAGACGCAGACGACTTGCGCAGACACAGACCCGACAAGCGATCCCACGTCGACTGCGCGTACTCGCTTGGGGGTCTCCTCGCACAGACGACGACGATTCGAAGAATCAGGCTTAAAATGCTGCCGAGATGTCGTACGTTCGTGCCGTGGCAGTGTGGAGGAAAGAAGACCACCTCCGTGCAAACCGACGTCAATCCCTCCGCGGAGAGGGTTTTTGTCATGGGAGAGGTGCTGGCTGGCCGCAGCTCTCCTGAAGATCCTACTGCAAAGAGCCGGCGTCGAGAGGAACCCAGGACCCGCGAAGAAGAAGAACTACCCATGTGCCACATGCGACAGAGATGTCAATTGGTATGGAACCAGCGTCCAATGTTTTGGATGCCAAAGGTGGGTGCACTTCTCTTGTTCGGGTCTCAGTTCTGTGAGGCACCACGATTCTTCCTTTCGTTGTATTGTGTGCTCCGCCTCCAGTAACTCCAATTCCTCATCTACCAACCGCCCCCTCTCTATTGTACATATCAATCTCAACGGCCTTCGCGCCAAGCTTTCTGAATTATCTCTCTTTGCCCGTACTCATCGCCCGGATGTTATCATGGTTCAGGAAACCAAACTCTCTCCCTCTGCTACCTCTCGACATCCAAACATCCCGGGCTATACTGCATATCATAATCCTAGGTCATCTCAGGGAGGCGGGGTCTCTACTTTTGTTCTGTCGTCTCTTCCCTCTCACATCATTCCAAACACTCCAGTGGATGGCACTCTCGAGTACATCCCCATCCATCTACCTCTAAAAACTCCACTTTCTCTTTTCAATATATACATTCCTCCTCCTACATCCTGTCCACCAACCTACAACCCTATCCCTCTACTCAAGCAGCTGTATGGCTGCTCTCTATCTCCCTCGATTGTCTTTGCGGGTGACTTCAATGCTCACACGTTCTGCTCGTCGCTCGATTCTGATGCTAGAGGAAATGACGTCGAAGACTGGGCGGATGAGTGCGACCTCGTTATCCTTAACGATGACCAGCCCACTCGTCTCCCTGCCTACGGTCGATCCTCCAGCCCAGACATCTCCCTTGTCTCTTCTAATCTCTCTAATGCCTGCTCTTGGTCTACATCCACAACTCTTTCCAGTGATCACATTCCGGTCTTTGTCAATATCGATCTCTCTAACTCTCTTGCTCCCTATACAGATGTTCGTCATCGTTCTTATCTCAATTTAGGCCTTGCAGATTGGAGCCTGTTCAGGGAGGTTGCACTCCGCCAAGCGGACGAATATCCGTGGAATGGCGATGTACACCAGAAGGAGCGCCACCTCTCTGATGCCATCCGGAAGGCGATGAAAGCTGCGATTCCTGAAGGTCGCGTTAAGACCTTCTTTCCCAATGTCACCAGGGAGACACTGCAGAAGATAAAGACAAGGGACGCAAAGAGAGCTGCTAATCATCTTGACCCAGACATTGCCGAGCTGGATAATGAGATCAGGATGGACCTTGATAGGCACAAGAAAGAATCTTGGGAAAAGTTCACTGAGAAGATGAACTTCAGAAATGATGCAGCAGCAACGTGGAAGGCCTTGAAAAGGATCTCCGAAAAGTTCACCTCCGCCGACAATTCCACGATTGAATTCGACGGCGGGGTCTTCAAGTCAGGGAAAGAGGCCGCAAATGCTCTTGGGAAGCATTTTTTCATAACTAAATCAAAAAGAGAGAAGCAGAATAGAATAACTGTTCGGAAAATCTGTAAATTGCCACTCATGGCTGAAGATGATGCAGTCACGCCCGCTCAGGTCGAGAAGGTTATCAAGGAAATGGGTAACTCGAAGGCAGTAGGGCCAGATGGTTTGAGCCCAGCAGTTCTAAAGAGACTGCCAAATGAACTACTACCCCTGCTCGCTGACGTCATTAATACATCGTTTCGCACCTGTACATTACCTCAAGATTGGAAAGTAGCACGCGTCATCCCAATGCCGAAGCCGGGTAAATCACCATCCACGGCAAAAGGTTACAGGCCAATCAGTCTTCTCTCACCTATTGCCAAAGTTGCAGAAAAATTGGCTGTGGGGGAGCTTGCCGAACATAATAGCAAACAACAGCATCAACATGGTTTCCGTAAGCTACATTCCACCACTACGGTCCTGCTGGAAATTGTGAGCTATGTTTTGGACGGCTTCAATGACATGAAACCTCAGCGTACCGTAGGTGTAGCCCTCGACCTAACGAAGGCTTTTGACACTGTAAATTTGGGCATTTTGTCGGAGAGCCTATTAAGGTCTACCATTCCGCCCTGGCAGAAGCGGTGGATAACCGCATTCACCAAAGGACGTCGGGCAAATGTGCTATTTCAAGGGCACGTCTCCAATAGCATCCCAATTGCCGCCGGTGTACCTCAAGGAGGAGTTCTATCGCCTGCTCTTTTCAGTCTGTATATTGACGATCTACCCGTTCCATCCCAAGACATCAAGGTCGTAGCATATGCGGATGATATTACTATACTATGCCGGGATCGCGACATAAATGTAGCTGCCAGTAAGATCAATGACTACTTGATCGAGTTGAAATGTTTTCTCGATAGCAAGATGCTTACGGTCTCTGCCGCTAAAGGGGTCTGCAGAGTTGCAGAGACCGGCGAGTGGTCGCCGAGCGTCAGCCTTGACACGGCGACAAAAATGTTTCGAAACATTATCGTCGCGGCGTCGGTTGCCGCTCGCTGGCAGTGATGCAGGGCCGTCGCGGCGTCAATACACTCTGCGGTGCCCCCTCGTCGCCCTTTATGCCGCGTCGGTCGCCCCCGTCGCTGAAAGTGATCGATATTGCATCACCCAGCGTTGCTCGTCGCTGCGAGCAACGCCGCAACTTGGACTCTGCAGACCCCTTAAATCATCCGTCACCGTCTTTTCCACTGATCCTGCGGAGCACAGTGCTCATCCCATGGTGAAATGGGACGAAACTCGCCTGCCGGCCGCCCGATTCCCTAAGCTGCTCGGACTCGTGTTGGACCCTTCGCTGAGGTTTCATAAGAACACTGAGCAGAAGCAAGCTGCAGTGAATACAAGACTTAACGTCCTACGTGCTCTCGGCGGAACGTCCTGGGGGTGCAGTAAAGCAACGATCCTGACCACGTACAAGGCCATCGTACAGCCCGCCCTGGAGTATGCTGCACCAGTCTGGCAGCATATCGTGTCGGACACATCCTGGTCCAAGCTGCAGCGCATTCAAAATGGAGCATTGCGAATCGCAACAGGCTGCTCTAAAAGCTCTCCAGTAAAGCACCTACACGCCGAGGCTCGCATCCTGCCAGTTAAGGACCATTGCAAACTCCATGCACAACAGCTGTACATAAACACCCTGAAGCAGCCAAATCATCCGTCGCGAAGAGTATTAGACCCCGTCAGAGAGAGAAGTATAAGAAAGCCGTTTGCCGATGCTCCCACGAAAATCAATATACAGAGATGGACCAACGCACAACAAGAACGCCTCCGTCTCTTACGTGCTGAGCATACCCAATTCGTCAAGGATCACTTGTGCAAGACCGCCTTAAACTCCATTCTCGGAGTCGTGCCGCCTGAGGTCAGCGAAACCGAGATGGAACTCGGTAGGCGTGCCAGGTGCACCCTTGCCTCGTTGCGCTGCGGGCACTCCCCCATGCTTATGTCTTATTTACATAAGATCGATAGCAGCAGACCTGACGAGTGCCCGGATTGTGGTAATAAAGGGCATACTACTGCGCACCTTTTCAACTGCCCGATGAGACCGACATCGTTAACACCAGTAGATCTGTGGGAGAATCCGACGCTTGTGGCTCAGTTCCTCAATCTATGACAGGACCCTGCTGCCGAGATGTCGTACGTTCACGCCGTGGCAGTGTGGAGGAAAGAAGATCACCTCTATGCAAACCGACGTCACCCCCTCCGCGAAGAGGGTTTTTGTCATGGGAGAGGTGCTGGCCGGCCGCAGCTCTCCTTCGGATTCTCCTGCAAAGGGCCGGCGTGGAGAGGAATCCTGGACCCGCTCAGAAGTACCTATGCGCCACGTGCGGCAAGGATGTTACCAGGAGACATACCAGCGTCCAGTGCTCCGGATGCCAAAGGTGGGTGCATCTCTCCTGTTCGGGTCTCAGTTCTGTGAGGCATTATAACTCTGCTTTTCGCTGTGTTTTATGCTCTTCACCTACCAACTCTGATTCCTCTTCCTCAAATCGCCCCCTTTCCATTGTACATATCAATCTCAACGGCCTTCGTACTAAACTTTCTGAGCTCTCTCTCTTCGCACGTACTTACCATCCAGACGTGATCATGGTTCAAGAAACCAAGCTCTCTCCATCCCCTACCTATCCTCATCCTAATATCCCGGGCTACACTGCCTTCCATGCTCCAAGGTCAGCTCTTGGCGGAGGAGTTTCAACCTTTGTTTTATCCTCTCTCCTCCCACCTCATACCAAACACCCCCACGGATGGTACTCTCGAGTACCTTCCAATCCATCTCCCTCTTAAAACACCCTTTCTCTTTTCAACATATATATTCCCCCTACCACCTCATGCCCTCCTCCTACAATCCCATCCCTCTTCTCAAACAACTCAGCGATTATTCCCTCTCATCATCAGTTGTTTTCGCGGGCGACTTCAATGCCCACACCTTCTGCTCGTCCCTTGGTTCTGATGCTAGAGGAGAAGAAGTCGAAGAATGGGCTGAGGAGTGCGACCTGGTCATCTTAAACGATGATCAGCCCACTCGACTCCCTGCCAACGGCCGATCTTCTAGCCCAGACATAACTCTTATCTCGTCCAACCTTTCCAACGCTTGCTCATGGTCTACCTCAACAACATTGTCTAGTGATCATGTTCCCGTCTTTGTGCACATCGATCTCTCAAATTCTCTTGCTCCTTATTCTGGTGTTCGTCAACGTTCTTATCTCAATTTAGGCCAAGCAGACTGGTGCCTGTTCAGTGAGGTTGCGCTACGCCTAGCGGCTGATTACCCGTGGAATGGCAATGTGCACCAGAAGGAGCATCACTTATCTGATGCAATTCGCAGGGCCATGAAGGCGGCTATCCCTGTTGGCCGAGTTAAGACGTTCTATCCAAACGTAACCAGAGAAATTCTTGAGAAAATCAGGACTAGAGATGCCAGAAGAGCAGTTGACCATCTAGACCCGGTCGTCGCTCAGCTGGATGGTGAGATCAGAAAAGATCTCGACCAGCACAAGAAAGAACAGTGGGAAAAATTCACAGAACAGTTGAATTTCAAGACGGACAGTGGAGCTACTTGGAAGGTTCTTCGGAAACTATCGGGAAAGAGCTCGCCAGCCACCATCTCCACTATTGAGTTCGGTAATAACGTTTTCAAGTCAGGAAAGGAAGCCGCCTACTCTCTCGGTAAAAGTTTCTTTGTCACGAGTACAAGGCGAGGTCCGCAAAATAGAGTGACAGTAAGAGAGCTGTGCCGCCTCCCGCTCATGAGCACGGCCGATGCGTTCACTGTGGCGCAAGTAGAGAAGATTATAAAGGACATGCGGAACTCCAAAGCTGTCGGTCCGGACGGCATTTGTCCTGCTGTACTGAAGAAACTCCCGACTGAGATCCTTCCGCTCATCGTTGATATGATTAACACTTCGTTTAGCTCTTGCACTATTCCGCAAAACTGGAAGACAGCCAACGTCATCCCGTTGCCCAAGCCTGGCAAACCTCAGTCATCAGTAAAGGGATATCGTCCCATTAGCTTGAT
Organism: Aplectana chamaeleonis; assembly: GCA_029168955.1. Classification (NCBI taxonomy): domain Eukaryota; kingdom Metazoa; phylum Nematoda; class Chromadorea; order Rhabditida; family Cosmocercidae; genus Aplectana; species Aplectana chamaeleonis. The sequence goes on along the minus strand of JAPDOI010000102.1, from coordinate 846,945 downwards.
GTCACCTTTCGCCAAAGTGGCCGAAAAGCTCATTGTCAAGGATCTAGCGGAGCACAACGAGAAGCAGTTGTTTCAACATGGGTTCAGGAGGCTACATTCCACAACTACGGCGTTGCTAGAAATTACCAGCTATGCTATCGACGGGTTCAACTTTAACAAGCCATTGAGAACTGTAGCTGTTGCGTTGGATCTCACCAAGGCATTTGATACGGTTAACCTTGGAGTCCTGTCAAGCAACATTCTGGAGTCGTCAATACCATCTTGGCAGAAGCGCTGGATATCGGCCTTTATTAAAGGTCGGCGGGCAAGAGTCATGTTTCAGAACCATGTCTCCAACAGTATTCCTATGGCAGCTGGAGTCCCTCAGGGCGGAGTTCTATCGCCAGCCCTCTTCAATCTGTACCTCGGAGATATGCCTGAGCCTCCACAGGACATCAAGGTCGTCGCGTATGCCGATGACATAACAATCATGTGTCGAGATCGGGATTTACAGGTGGCCGCCAATAAGATCAACGAGTACCTGATCACACTAAAGGGCTTTTTCGACCGCAAGATGCTAAGTATCTCTGCAGCCAAGTCGTCAGTGTCCGTTCTCACGACGGACCCATCCGAGCACAGCGCTCATCCGGATGTCGTGTGGGATGGAGACCGTTTGCCTGCTGCTCGCTTTCCAAAGCTGCTCGGTATTGTGCTCGATCCGTCACTCAAGTTTCATAAGAATACCGAGCAGAAGCAGGCAGTCGTTAAAGCTAAGCTCAACGTTCTCAGGGCCCTGGGCGGCACTTCGTGGGGTAGCAGCAAGGAGACTATACTCACAACGTATAAGGCAATTCTGCAGCCCGCCCTGGAGTACGCCGCACCGGTTTGGCAGCATCTCGTCTCAGAATCCTCCTGGACAAAGATGCAACGAGTACAAAATGCTGCTCTCCGTATCGCCACCGGATGTGCAAGGAGTTCCCCAATCGAGCACCTGCATGCTGAGACCCGTCTATTACCAGTGAAGGAGCACTGTCAGCTCCAGGCCCAGCAATTCCGCATTAACATTATAAAGCAACCAAATCACCCGTCGTGGAGAGTGCTAAACCCCGTGAGAGAGAGAAGTATAAGAAAGCCATTCGCCGATGCTCCAAACAAAGTCAATTTGCAAAGATGGCACGACTCACAGCAAGAACGACTCCGTCTTTTGCGCGAGGAGCACACCAAGTTCGTACGGTGTCATCTTGTGAAGGTGGCCATAAATCCTATACTAGGAGATATACCGCCCCCGTCTGCACCTCAGAGTCTCAACTCGGAAGAAGGGCGAGATGCACGCTCGCATCATTACGCTGTGGTCACTCTACAATACTAATGTCTTATGTCAGCAAGATTGACAGCAGCAAATCTGATGTGTGCCCGGACTGCGGTATCGTCGGCCATGATACCGCACATTTATTCAACTGTCCGGAGAGACCTACCACGCTGACACCAATGGACCTATGGACGAATCCACTACTGGTCGCCCAGTTCCTCCGCCTATGACAAAACCCTCTATGTGGCTGCAAAGAAGAAGAAGAAGATGACAGGACCCTCTCTGTGGCTGCAGAAGAAGAAGAAAAGGCTTAAAATTAGCTGCTACGTGGTTCAGGGCGTTACTGACACACTATGCTGTTAAAGCAACGCTGCATGTTCTAAAACAGGCTCTCCAGTATCCGCGATGAGAAGTGAGGTCCAAGACATAGGCCCGAACGGGAGCTAACCCCCCCCCTCACGAGTTTGCACTATTTCGCTGTTATGTATGCAGCCAAGAAAAAAACTAGAACGGAACCTAACCCCCCCCCCCTCACTCAGACACGGATGTTAAACCACCCCACGAGTTTCCACTAAATTCGCTGTCATGTGTGCAGCCAAGGTGAGTCCTGCGACGCTTATCTCATTCGAAATCAGCCGGTATTAAAGCGCCTCAACCCATCAAATGCTAACACTGAAGAATCGTAAACAATGATCCGAAATTGGAACGAAACCAGCTTTTGAATAGAACTCACATTAGATGTTGTAGCTAGACCAAAGGTACACGGCAGTTGAGAAATGGTATGTGATAGCGTCACACCAGTTACTGAAATAGAAACATCTATTTACTAGAAAAAAAATTTTACTTTTGCGAATCGTGAGGGTCTAACACAGTTGTGTAATTTCTTAACGGGCGTTCAGGAGAATCGTAAAAATGTTAGCCCAAAAATGAAAAATTTCTGTGGGTATCGTGGAAATCCAGGCCCAATACGGAAATTTAGGTTGGGACGGTCAAAACTTTTAGAAAATTCGGCCCCTAATTGGAGCGGATCGTAGCTTTGATTCGGTCTTATACAAAGTCCCGCTTAGCTCTGCTCACAAATAATAAGAAAACGCCGATTCGCTATTTTTGTGTGCAGCTGATTTTTTTAAAAGCACAGAACCACACGCAACATAGAACGCTGTACATAGCCAACCCACAAAGATCTTTTCCGTTCAAAGTAAAACGCTTAACTACCGATCAAGTGGAAATATCTCTGTCAAAGATGATATTTCGGGTGGCTCAGCATTTTGGAGAAGTTTTACACCTTATGACCCCGCCATACTTGGCTGATCGGCTGTAGCTAGCCCGCTTTAAAGTGTCTACGTCATACAAACCCGGTGTTAGCCGATGTGAGCGCGACCTGAGCGGTCTGCGGCAGTCCTCCGTCTATGTGATACATAGCTCAATAAGGTCGAAATACCCCTGCGTCGACATCTGCATGAGTCCAACTGAGGCGTCGTTTATACTTCTGTCGCCGATTGGTGCGGCGAAGTGCAATTCTATGATTTTGATCACACGGCGCGGCACGATCAGTATTCTAGAATTTCATTTCGCCGCGTCCCTCTGCGGCGAAAGTATAAGCGACCGACACCTAAGCCGACCGAAAATGATGACGATGGTTATGTGGTAAGTGTGTGAAACGGTGTCAAACGCCTTACTTAAATCAAAGTACACAACATCGACCTGGTCACCAGAATTCACAGCTCTTACCCAATCATAGGTACAATCGATAAGCTGGGTGCAGGTTGAGGCCTTTGGTAAAAAACCGTGTTACTTGCTTTACCCTTATCAATTATATACAACATATCTTTACTGCTTGGTGAAGTTCCTGAGTTGTGGAGGCTGGCTATAGTAAAGCCTATTCCAAAATCCAGCAACGCTTCGCTTGTCTCTGACTTTCGCCCTATCAGTATTCTCCCCGCCTCATTGAAGGTAATGGAGAAGATTTTGAAAGAACATTTACTATCATGGATCACTTCCCTTGGCTTGATACCTTCGGAGCAACACGGTTTTTTACCAAAGGCCTCAACCTGCACCCAGCTTATCGATTGTACCTATGATTGGGTAAGAGCTGTGAATTCTGGTGACGAGGTCGATGTTGTGTACTTTGATTTAAGTAAGGCGTTTGACACCGTTTCACACACTGGCTTAATTTCAAAACTGCACAGCATCGGGATTGTAGGCTCACTCCTTGATTGGTTCCGCTCATATCTGGATAATCGGAAAATGGCTGTTCGCATTGCAGATTCCTTTTCTTCCCCAACCGCATGCACCTCTGGAGTCCCGCAAGGAGGCATATTATCTCCAATACTCTTTCTAATTTATACCAGTGACCTCTTACCTTACTTAAAAACACATCCAAAAATTAGTGTAGCAGCTTACGCTGACGATATTAAACTTTATGCCGCGTATAGTAGTAATGAAAAAGAGGAGGTACAGATTTCCTTGAATGAGTCTGTTCAGAGGATGTTTGAATGGGCGAATAAATGGAATCTTTATGCTAACTTTTCTAAAAGCCACTTGCTCTCGACGTCTCCTACCTCACTCAGAATTCATTGCCCCCAATCTGGTACAATGTCAAAATGTGAAATAGTCAAGGATCTTGGGGTTCTTATTTCGAGAACTTTGAAGTGGAACTCACATATTGATAATGTAGCAAATAAGGCTATGAAAGTTATCCATTGCCTTTTTAGAAATATCCACTGTTCTGAGACTACGGTATGGATTAAACTCTTCAAAACATTCGTTCTGCCTATAGTTGAATATTGCAGCCCAGTCTGGAGTCCTTTCTTTACTAAAGATATTTTGAAGCTTGAAAATATCCAAAAAACGTTCACGCGGATACTCTTCTATCGCTGTTTCCCCGACCCCGATTACCCCCATTCTTTACCTTCTTACAGAAGCCGGTTGAAAGCACTGGATTTGAAATCTTTATATTACAGAAGAATTCAAGCTGATCTAACCTTCGCATTTAGAATACTCAAAGGTGAAATTCGGCTACGACCATCTAAATACTGGATATTTCGCCCTGCACATGGACGACGTGGTGTTCATTTTTCCCTAACCCACAAAATGGGAAGGTGCATAAAATTACTCAGCAAACATCATCTCTTTTCCAGAACAGTAACTTGGATGCGACGTTTACCTCCGCATATTATGATGGCAACAAACTCCATGCAATTTAAGCGAGCCGTCGGGAAAATCGATCTCCTGAGAACTATTGATGTACCTGATATACAGTGATTAATGAATGTCATGCCAATTCGTTTCCTACTCCAGTCCTTCTGCCCATTCAACGTATGCTAGTTTTATCGTGATGTTGCCTTAACGCTTGTTCGCATCTATATCCAAGCCATGATGACCTGCTTTGAAGATATTGTGCTAAGTTGTCTACCTCTGTCTCTCGGTCCTGATACCCTTTCCTTATAGCTACCCTTGTCGTATCAATTGGTGAGTGCCAAATAATCTAATTCCCTCTATTTTCCATCACGAACTCCTGTTTCACCTTTAACGACCTTTGCTAGCTTTTTCTGGCGCTTAGATTTACTCTCTGGGCTGTTTCTTCTCTGTGGTTGCTTGTACTCATGTCCAGCTTGCCGGTTCCACGAAGGTTGTCGGTATACTCGTGTTTCGAAGTTCCGGTGAGCCCCAATGATGTCTATCGGGACTAAGGGCGTCATAGCCGGCTGACGCGGGCATCCGTATATTTGCAAACTCGAGAGTCTCAGCTTTGTTAAGAGTAATCATAGCTCCTGAGGCAGCTTTGACTACCGACCATTCAACCCCCCCCCCTTTTGAAATACTGCACCAGTCTTTTGATCGATAAGATTGACAGACTAGCTATTCATAGCTTAATTTGTCTCCGTGAGACAGGGTTCTTGGTTCTTGTTTATTGATTATATTTTTTTTCCGAAAATTGGCTAGACATCGAAGGTTCAACCTGTGTTCTAGTTGAAGCGCGTTCTTGTGAACGTATTAAATAAATAAATAAATAAATAAGTAGGATTGCACTTGTTCCAATAATGAAGAAAAGGATTTACAAAGTGGATAGCAACCTTAGGTAATACAATCGTCGCGCTCGGCGGCGGAAGTATAAACTAACCCTATTACACGCGGCGCGGCACAATCAATACTAAAGAATAGCACTCCGCCGTGCCGCCCAGCGGCGGGGGTATAAATGGTCCCTAAGATAACTCAAACTGCCACATATGGTATAAGAACGTTTGTCGCTGTGAATGATCCTCAACTTTCTCTATGCAACTGAGTGGAAACAGAAAGGCGAACCCACTGAGAGTTGGTGAGAGAAAAACACCAGGAAATCTATTGGGCAAAAAGGGTAAACGAGCTGGCGATTTCCGAAGTATGGACTTCAATGTTACAGTCTATATTCACATCTAGCATTTTCGAATCAGTGTGTGAGGGAGACGTAAGAATGGTAGACCGGAAACGGAAAATATGAGAATACTTTTAATAGAGAATGAATTGAAAGACCCCGAGCCTCTTCAGTAAGAAGCCTAGCGTTACTAACGAAGAAACAACTCCCAAAAGTGCCGAAAATCTTTCACATACAAGAGGACGTATAAAATTTCGACATTTTTTTTTAAATTGGTCAACAAGGTGGAAGAAAGGGGACATAGTTCTTCCGATGTACAGGACAACGGTGCGCCTGACCCTGGTTACGTTGAGAAAATAAAAAAAAACAATCCCGATCGACAGCGCTGTGTCTGTCACAGCCAGCATGTTTCAAGAAATCAAAACAACACCCTAGCATCCTCACCGTTACCGTCCGTAAACTTCGCAAAAGTGCACTCAGACTCGTTTTCCCATCTTCGATTTCCAGTGCCATTTCGGAATGTGAACGCAACCGAGACTTCGAGGTCGTCTGCACTTCCATTTTGGACAGTCACGACGAAACAGCTGACCGGTAGGCTGGAATCCTTAATAGCCTACAATTGCGCCAAGTCTGATTTTACGTCTTGTAACCGGAAGATTAGAACACACAAGCTAACCTCACCTCGTAATTGTTCGGCAGAACGGGCGACACTTGACGAATAATTACTTTGACGTTTAGCGCTTTCAAATCGAAGCATGTCCAAGATCTAGGGTAGAGCCCTCTGAAAATCAATGACGAGCATTTCAAAATGCTCCAAAAAAACGTCGGAACAAAACTCGTTTCTGTCATGCTAGAAAATGTCTGACTGACTTTTTTTCGGCAACTGATATTTGAGAAAACGAAAATTTATTCGAGCATAAAATGATTTTTGAACAAATCATAAAACTACAAAACCCCCTTGATGAACCAGCGATATTCTACAGAATTTACATACATCAGGTTTTGAGAGAAAAAAAGAGAATCCCTTGGCTACTCTCAAAGTAAATAGAAAACCATGTTCAATAAGTAGTCTTAAACGCCCCGCGATCTTTATTTTCTCGATTTTTCTTTGAATATGTATATTCAATATCTCCGACACTGGCAGCGGAGTCCTACGGGAGAAAACTACGATCGCGGTCTCCTACAGGAGCTGTTTTATCGTGTAGGAGACCGAACTAGAGCGAAGCGGTCTCCTACAGGACATGCTGCCGCATCGCTTCCGTTGGGTCTCCTACAGGACAAAACAGCTCCGGTAGTTGTCCTGGAACGCGCACGTTGAACCATTGATCGAACCCGCGCGGTGTACGATACGCGTGTGCATGGGGTGGAGAGCTGATTCGCCCATGCAGGTTCACAGAGGCGCCCCTCGCATAGATTGATTGGGGTGCTTAGGAGCCGAATTTCCTCCTTGAAGAAAAGTGAGGGAGGAATGTAATGGGGCTTAATGCCCTACACTAATTTTTGCCGTTGAAAAAATCGTCAACGAAGAAGTGTGAAAATCATGCTTCGATTTGAAAAAAAAGTCGAAAACAAGGCGGTTTTGGCTTGATTTCAGCAAACGTAATTTAAAATTCCCTCCAAGCTACCGTACAAGTTCCGGTCTCCTACAGGAGAATAATAGGACTCCTACAGGAGTATCACAGGACTCCTACAGGGGAAAATCAGGACTCCTGTTGCAGGGGAGACTAGGACTCCCAGCCGACTCCTGGGGTGCGTTCCAAGAACATTCCCATGGCAAAACGCGTCCATGGAAACGTAGCCCCGGCCACGTGGGAGCAATTTTCAGTTATTTTTCGCATCCAGGGAAAGCAAATTTCTCCATCGGAAGGTTGTTTTTCCTCCCACGGAGTCGTGGAAACGTTCTTGGAACGCACCCCTGTAGGAGTCCGCTGCCAGTGTCGGAGATAGCTGAAAAAACTGTCGTCAGATATAATGTTGTGTGTGATCACACACGATCCGCGCAACTTACGCGCAAATTCGTAAATTGCCTCCAAATGAAGGAAACTGCTATAGAGGACGTCGATTAAGAGAAATGAATGGTTTTTGGCTCCTTGCAAGATTTGTGGCTGGATTCAGCAAGAATTTATGGCAACAAGGCTACAGAAACACATTAATCTGTGACGAAATTAAGAATGTCTCACGGCAAGCGCGCTCCAACACACATGTCAGGGGCGTCGCGGGTCGCGTAGCATCTCTCGAATTTGGGTTGCGTCGGAACTCGTCCGGCCAGCGCCGTCCGATCTCGTCCGCGGCGCGATGTCCGAACTCGTCCGCCTGGCGTCCGAACTCGTCCGGCGCGCAAATCGCCGAAATACATTTACATCAAGGTAAGGTGCTCGAGCGCAGGATATGAACACTGACTTATCACTGGTAGATAATGTATCGGGAAATACCAGCTTTTGGGAAGGCATTAGTAATTAAAGAGGCCTTCAAAATAGAATGTTTTTTTGTAATTGCACCTGGTTTAGTTAATGAATCTCACCGGTGCATGAAACTGGCAGAATGTTTTCGTTTGCAATAGTGGACTTCTAGTGGAATCTGATCTCCACACATACAGACTTAAATAGTAGATACGATGTTTTTATGGCTGTCAACTCAAGGAAAAATACCAACTCAATCAAAACCGCTTCAAAATCAGTCAACCCCTTGAGATTCTATAGAATCGGTTAGATAAAAAAATTGGATCCAATATCGAATGACACATATTTTCAAAAGGAAGAGTGCGGAAACCAGCGAGCTGCCTCGTAATGATCCTTTAGAAAACATAGGAAAACGAAAGGTAGGAATCGACTGTAAGAACCACGATAAAAAAAGAAACCTCGGAATCATTGTATAAGCAGCCCATGTATAGTGGAGTCCACCAAGAGTGTCTCATTAACTTATCAATAAGAAGCGGTCGGCTGGGGATCAATGTGTATGAATCTATTACCAGCACGCTCGATACCGATTGAGCGAGAGCGGTTGTGCTGCTACGAGTTTCATGTTCATTGATCTACAATCGACCGCTTCTCATTGATAAGTAAATGAGACACTCTTGATGGACTCCACTATAAATAATATCAGAAAATGGAGCGGAATCACTTCATTACCAGGTTGTTCAATAAGTTTTGTCGTTCGATAAGAGGGGGCGTTGCTACTAGCCCAATTTTTTTTTTATTTTGTTGGTACACCCTTCATATGAACGTATGTGAAGTTTCATTTCAATCTGACATTTTATTTTTTGTTTACAATCCATTTAGTGTCGCCGCGTCACAGCAATGAAAAGAAGTGAATATCGTGCAGTGACAAAATTCTTATTTTTGGAAGGTGTAGCACCAAAAGAAATTCACGAACGAATGTTAAAAGTGTATAATGATAGCTCACCTACAATTAGAACAGTAGAAAGATGGGTTGCTGGATTTAAACGTGGTCGTACAAGCCTTGAAGACGATCCACGTGAAGGACGTCTAAAAAGCTTTTGGGTTTTAGGCTGTAGTTATACTACCCGCGACAGGCGCAGCGGCGCACTGTTTATCATACATATCGACCGTTAATCGATATGCCTTTTATGGACTGTCGCGGTCGCCTGTCGCGAGTAGTAAAACTTCGGCCTTAGAAAGCTGTGCGCACAATGGGTGCCGCATTCGCCAACAATGGAACAGAATCACATTCGAATGCGACTTTCTCAGCAACATTTGGAGCGTTTTAAAAAGGATAAAGTGGATTTTGTGCGTCGATTCATCACTATGGATGAGACTTGGGTTTTTTTTTTGAATTTTTTTTTGTTTTTTCAAAGTGTAATGTTCAGGGAGATTATACTGAATAATAAAGTGTATTTTGAATTATAAAATTGTTTTTCTTATCGAACGACAAAACTTATCGAACAACCTGGTACATGCCGTTTCCTCACTTTATAAATGAACCTATATATTTCCTTGAGAACGTTGTCAGAGTATTTCTTTTAGTTGCATTTTAATGCTGTGTTACCGTCATGGTTGAATGAAATTTTTTGTTCAGACCAACATCAAACACCGTTCAAAGACCGGAATCGACTGACAGAAATTATTTTGAGCGTAAACACAGTGGAGAAGTACACACATTATAAGTATACAGACAAAAAATGTATTGAATCTCGCAAAGGATATGTTGAAAGATGAAACAATCAGGAGATATTTCCCGTAAATTTCTTTTCCATCATTTCTCACGTATTCACGGCGGTAACCCTCACAACACGGTCGGTTACTTGGAGAAACCACCGATTGTAGATTCAATTTTGTCGAGGACCCCGGCGGACGAGTTCGGACGGCTCGCCGCGGACGAGATCGGACAGCGCCGCGCGGACGAGTTCCGACGTAATCTCGAATTTGCGCAAAATCGCACCAACTTCTGGCGCTGTTTTCATTTTGAGCCTCTGATCTAATCTATGGTCTGCGTCAATCAATCAGGAAACCACGTTCAGCAACTGTGCGCGAACTCATTCAATCAATAGCCATCTTCTCTTCGTTTTTCCACGGACGAATTTAATTACCAAGCAGCATCGCGGCTTCCTACTCGACTTGCACAGATCATAAAAAGTCTTTAATTCGACAATTGCGATGCCAAGCCCACCTTTCCATACTCAGCGTCCAGCTTCTCGATGCGAACTGGGACAGCCTTCGTCCTCAAACATCCCTTCTCAGCAAAGACTACGTATCGATGAATCTTCGGATCAGCCACCCTTTCTCGACGCCTCCACGTATGGCCAAATTTCATATACACAAGGTGCACCCGATTCTGGAACGATGCCAAGGATAAAGACGCATTCCACAGATGCTCATGCTTCTGCCCCATCGAACGCTTCTTACTTTTCCGGTTTCGGACCCATGATTACCACCCAATCACCTCCGGATGACGCTCGATTTTCTACACCAGAATTTGCTCCTGATTCAATACCAATGTCGGCGCCGATGTCTGCAGAATTGCAGTACATTCAATCTCCGCTAGATATGAATGAAAGGGTTCCTGGCATAGGTGAGCCAGCGAAGAGAGCCACGCTTAAGGACCTGGAAAAGGGTAGATATGAAAGTCCCAAAAATACAGACGAAAGTTGGATCATGGAGGCTTTCTACTCGAGTTCAGAAGAATTCAACTCAGTCGAAGATGCTGAACTGAGGCCGCCGAATGATGGCACTGATGCTGATGAGTCTGATGGTCAAACATCCTTCGTCGATCGGCTGTTTTCTATGCTTCAGCGAGAAGAGCGAGAATCCTCGGAAGAGGACCAGAATCTTCACGCAATGGGCTCTCGTGAAGACTCAGTTTCGCAACGTTCGATATTTTCGCAGATACCACAGCCTTCATTAATGCCGCAGACCACCAGCTTCTTGGAAGATCTTCCAACTACTAATATCCAGTACATTCCCCAGTATGAAGAACCCTGCACATCAATGGACTATGTCAACGATTCGTATTATAATCCACCTATTGCGCAACCTTGTCCTCCGATACCCTCCGCCTCGTCTCAGTATTTTCCACAGTATACACAACAACAAGTGAGGCTAGAAGAAGAGAATTGTGTCATTCCTGCAGAACCTGTTCCGGTCCAGTCTTCGTTCTACAACGAGAATCTCACTATGTATCCAACGCCTGCAGTGTCTCAAGTTCCACAAGAGTACTATCTTCCATATAATCAGATTACACCTCAGATTGCTACGGAGCCCTTCCAATCCGCGGTCTATCCAAATTATCAAATACCTTGGAATGTGGTTTTTGGTGAGCAGCCAACTCGATCTGAAACGCCTCAAGGAGTGCAAGCAGACCCTCGTCCGCCATTCGCTTCGATTCGAAGTAACGAGGTGTTTTCGTCGGAAACTCAAAGTTCTATTACTAGTTCACCCTCTACTTTCGATAATGGAACTGAAACAGGCACTGATTTGGAATCAGTAGTTGTTGAGAACATAATATCTGATGCACAATTAGAGTCAGCTGAAGAATCTTGTCCGAAGGGTCCACCATTCGAGCAAAAAGGACCAACAAGAACAAAGGATATCGGGATTGTGCCTCCACCCCCAGCTCCGTCTCCCGAACATCAGAACGACTCTGACACGGAAAAGAATGTAAGCATAATTGGGCAACTCGAGCGCGAGACAGCACGTCTTGAGGAGATGAGCATTCGGGATGTCGCCGACTACGATCGACAATGCGAAGTGGACACGCTTCGTACAAAGATGTGTGAACGTTTTCAAAGATTGTATCCACAGCTCTGTGAGAAGAACTACGAATGCAACGATTCGATCGTTAGCTCACACAACGAGGAAGACGATTACTTAGAGGATGGGGAGCCAGCGGTAAGTACTATCAGGCTGTAAGAAAGGTCCTGCATCAGAAATCGGTCAGCGAATTTTACATTGTCCGCCTGTGATCGTTCGATCAAGTGTAGAATACCATTCAACTCCTCCTCTAATTAATGACGTTTATTGCCACTCCAAAAAAATCGACTTGCTTCGAATTTTGCATCAGAGTGTAGCGGAAGCTTCCTCTTCATTTTGCTGCAAAATCCCATGTATTGGGTCTGCAAATGAGCTCTGAGGTTTTTCTCAGTAACTGTGAAGCCTATGGCATAGTGCTTTCAATTCGAACTGGTGTCCGTTATAAGGAATGGCTTATTGTAATCTTTTAAGCAGCATACGGGCTACGGGTTGAAAACGCTCATCTTTTCGTTGAGGCGCCCTAAGTTCATCCAATTTTTGACTTTGTAAGAAGCGACGCGTTGCTGGGTCAGATCGTAAACGAGCTTCTAGAATTAGTGCTCGACTGAAAGAGCAATGTCTAGTCTAAACAGCGTGAGGGTCGGAACATTTCTCTGAAACGTCTCCAAAGTTTCCTTGACAAATTTTCGCAACATGTAGGTTAATCTGCTAGAATACCGCCTTTTCATGGTTTTTCGCGCTCTGGACCATTCAAGACTTAATTTTACGCTCAATTGCATCAACTGTTGTTGCGTATGTTCTCGAGTGACGATTGTTTCAGGCTGGAGCTTCTAGTTTTTTTCTTTAAATTTTTGAATTTTTTACATATTTTTTTTTCAAAAAAATACAGAAGTCATCAAAGTGCTTCAACTAATGGAACAAGCACCCATACGCTTAAAATGACACTTGATGTCTATCAGCTGCTGTCTTCTTTCAATTGAGGCAAGAAGTAGCATTCCTTCAAAATGTGTTTTTTACATCAAGGCTGACATGGTCAGAGCAAAAATAAAGTACGTGGCTAACATTCCAGCGAAATGAGCATAAATTCTTGAAGTCCTTGGTTGGGCTTCTACATGCTACTTTAGTTGACATGCCACGCAAGTCAACTAGCTAGCAACGCCATGCTTTGTAAATCTCTCAAAAATCATTTGTAGACCCAATATTAGGTTGAAACGGAAGTTTCCTGCAACTTGTCCTTGACGATTTTCAAACCTTTCAGCGTTGGTTCTTCGGCCAAGTATGATATACCGATCGAAAGCACAAATTCTTTTCTATTTAACAATTCCTTCCATTTGGGCCAAAGCCTGCTCATTCGCAAAATAAAAGCTATAATTCCGTGGTAATCTTCAGTACTGTATCCTTGAGGGTTTCCTATTTACTTTGAGGTAAACCACCAAACTTGCCAGAATTGACAGGATATTTGAGCCATCCTAGAGCTTGATGATAGCGTTTGTGGAAAATTTCGACAGAGCGTAATTATTGATTTTTAGCGGATTTTGTGATTTTGCAACTCCGGTTTTTTTCTGGCTTATCCGAAAAATTTTGGGCTCGAAGCTTCAAAGTTAAGTATAATAGCCAACTACCAACTCAATAATACTCGAATTAAAAAGCGATCGATAATCGACGAAAAAATACTATTGAGTGAGTTGGCCATTATACTTAACTTTGAAGCGTCGAGACCGAGACTTTCGGGATAAGCCAAAAAACACCGAAGTTGCAAAATCACAAAATCCCCTGAAAGTCAATAATGGTGCCCCGTCGAAATTTTCCTCAAAGAGCTGTCGTCCAGTTCTAAAGTGGCTTAAATATTCTGGCAATACTGGCAGGTTTGGTCGTTTACCCCAAAGTAAACATAAGCACTCAGGGATGCTCAGTACTGATGATCACCACTGAATTATAACATATATTTCGTAAATGAGAAGGCTGTGACCCAAGTGGAAGGCAGCGTTAGATAGTAAAGAATGTGCGCCTTCGATCGGTATATCGCACTTAGCCGGAGGAACCACGCTGAAAGGTTTGAAAATCGCCAAATTCTAGAACCCGGAAATCTTCGATTCAACCTAACAGATCATATTTACAGTAGCAATAAATGCCATAAAATAGAGAAAGATTCAGCCTTTCGAATGAGTCGCCACATTTGATCGAGATATCACATGCTGACTATAGAAAATTCGCTTACCCATATTTGATGCAGCTTCTTCAACAGCCTTATACATACTAGTAATCATTCAGGTACACCTACATTCTAAAAGTTTTTTTTTTCGCAGGACGGGAAAGTGATTCGAAATGATATACAACTAACAACGAAATATCTCGCCCTATGGTTCCCAGATAAAAAGGAACGAGAGTACATGATCCCTTGGAATATCGTGAGAAAGATCAAGCCCATCCGACTGTGTTTCCTCGACAATCGTATCGGTAGGCAGCTTTTATCGTTCGACCTTGTTGTTATTTTCGACATAGTCCGTTGTTCGTTGTTGCAAGCTACTATCGTTCTTGTAGCCAAATTCCGGTCCGCAATTGTGAACTACGGCTGCTGCATCATGTGACACGAGATAATCATGCGGGGAGAGAGGTGAATTGTGCCGGGACCACGTGGTCCCAGGACGATTATCACGTGTCGCATGAAGCAACAGCCGTAGTCTGCAACTGGCAACTGCGGACCGGAATTCGGTCCCGAAAACGACGGTATATACCCTCCATTTTATGGACAAACTGGCGTTAGCAAACGCTACTCTATAGTCTGATCCAGCAAAAGTTGCACACTTACAGACCGGAGTGGAAGCAGTAGGATTGCAGATCCATATCCATGAAACTCAATGCGATATCAACGCCCTCGTTGAACAGAGTTTGAAGCAATCTATACGGCCACGCTCTTTGTGAGCACCAGCAGTTTGTCGGTCCTGCTAAGCTCATGATAGGAAGAAAAATTCCAACTGGCATGCTTCTAACTAGGTTGACCAAATTCGAGGTCAGGCGTCCAAAAAGAGGGCTTCATGGATGGCGTTGTCTCGTTTGCTGCTCAAATAAATTTGCTGAACGAGGTTCCCGCATATGTTCTTGACGGATTTTAGTAAGGAGAGTGCATGGGCAGGTCACAAGCGCAATCCCATGTGTAAGTAGCCACTTGGTGTCGATACGTCGATTACGGCAGTGCTTTGCCGTTGTCAACGCATTTGGCGTTCCCTATCTCTCTAGAACGAATAAAAATCTAGATCTCTCGAGTAGTCTAGAGCATATGAACGTGCTGAGTCTCAATTTTCACCGTTCTTAAGAGGTAGGGAACCCCAAATGTGCCGGGAACCGCAAGACGAAGCCGCGATCCACTTTGCGATATTGACGATAAAAAGGCTACAAAGACTCAGGATCGGGCTCGTGACCTATCCCACGCACTCTTCTTGCCAAAAACCTTTCGCGTACTCATGCGGAGACCTCTTTCCCCGAGTTTACCTGAGCAGCAAATGAAACAAAGAGGCGAACACCTCATTTTCTCAATGCCCGGCGTCGAATTTGTTACGATGAAATCGCCAACCTGCTAAGAAGCATGTCAGATAGAATCTGTGATCCCATCAGAAGCTTAGGCTGGGTCAAGCAGTCCGCTGTCCCGGACCTCGGCAGAGCTACGACCCCCTCCCGTTCGTGACGCAAATTGTTGAAATTTTTTACGTACCCCGACGTGGAATATTTTTTTTTCGAGAATTTTGGGTCTGAAGTTTTTAAAGATGAATTGGAAGGCTTAGCAGTTTTCATTAAATTTTTCGTAACTTCTAATCATCGCCGCACTCCTTACCCTTCTGACGAGCCACGAAGAGTGTTTTTCGTTTGAGGCCCAAAATCTGTACGCCCCACCTTAGAATTTTCAGTCTATAAAAAAAATTTCACGTATCTCCGTTGTCCCGCGGGACAGTAACCGCTTCGCCTTGAGCCTTACCGACGATCGTCTTATGATAAACTTTAGGTCTTCAAAAGTTGCCCCATATTTTGCTTCTAAGTAAGTTATCAGTACGATTCAAGCCTTTTGTACCTTGGTGTCACAAAAACGAAATTTGGTTATGCTCGAGAAGTTGAGCGCTGAATAAAATTCGACCTGTGAGGAAGCCGACATGGTAGCGCCGCTCACACTACCGATCTCATATAATCCATATACATTCGGCATATATTGTAGTGATACTTTGAATTCACCACTCAAGGTTGGCGCCAACTCGGTGCACCTGTGCTGTAGCATATGTCACCGAGTTTGTGGCGAACTTCGATAGGAAACGCAAAGTATCATTGGGATCCACGCCAACTACAAAAGTAGTTCTTGATGTTTCTGTCTTAGGTCATGGAGAGTATGAGAACTTTCATATACGAGAATTTGTGGAGATTACTGGCCACATGATGTTTTCTTATGGAGATGGTCCAGAAGCGTTAGACGAGACGAGGTTATTTGTGCTCGATATCGTTCGAGACCAGATGAATATGCTTCTACGGCGAGCATGGGAAAATATGGAGCGGCAACATCAGAGGTACGAATAGGAGCAGCGGGTGGTAGTCGCAGTACACATTGAAGGATGAGTTGTCCTGTCTTTCGCAGTTCGAAACATCGGTTGGTGATCGTTATGTTTCCCAACCGCAAGAGAGGCGGGGAAAAGGAGGATGAACGGCGCGCGTGATTGAACGGAACACGGAATTTCTCCCCGCCTCTGTTGGAAAACATTACGACCACCACCTGTAAACAACACGCTATTCCATTCGAGCGAAGTGGTCCCAAGTGGAAAAATGCAGGACAGCTCCTTCGATGGGTACTGCGCCTACAACCCGGAGCAGCTGCCACTACTTTTTGTAACCAGAGTAAAAAGTCTGCTAATTTCAGAAGAGTCTTCACATACGCCAACATATTCGCGCTATACAGAAATCATCCCATTCGTCTTCGACGGCTTATTCGATACATCCTGGTACTTATTACACAATTATTTTCATTACAATTTTGAAAATAACTTTGAAATTATTCACGGGATCCCAGCTGTAATCCTTGATTTGCATGTTGCAACAGTGGTTGTCTGCAACTGAGTATGGGAATTTCGTTTCGATAAGGATAGTAGCTTCACCACGGACGGAAAAAGTACGATCCCTACCCACCTTTCTGCTAGTTCCCCGACTTGACTCAGGGGCTGTAGCGAACGAGGCACTGTGTAAGGAAGTCTGACCATGAATGGATTACAACACTTCGTGCCGGCCGCGCCGGGTTTGGTGCGATCCACCTCAGGTGGCAAGAGGCATCTAAAGGCATTGGCAACTTAGCTCCAAATTTTTATAGTTGCAGAAAAACGCTCTCCAATTCTGTACAAGGGGTTTGGAACTCCAGATGGGGCGAGTGGGAACTTGTACACTAGCGGGGTTAAATTGTACGTAATAGGCCCCTCTTTCCCCCTCGTTGTTTACTGTGTTTACAGCAGATGTGATACGTGGTATCGAAAATACATTCCAGGAACAGCACCGCTCACGACATCTGCTTTATCGGATGACGACTGACAAGGGTCGGCGTCGAGGCGAAAGTTATTTCGAAAACAGAATGGACGTAAACGAACGAGGAGCTACAGAAGTATTGTGTTTGAGAAAACGGTAAGTCGAAAAAGTGACTAGGTAGCGTGGTTTTCGCTTATGAGGCCGGAATAGGAAGAGAGCTAAGAATGTGGTTTTTTAAAATCATTCTACGTGTGTTTGATCAGTGTATGTATTAGGCATAAATTATTTCGTGCGAGAGCGCGCGATTGCGCAAAATCGATGTCGAGAGAGGGGACGTGATCTGCTATACTCTGCCCCAATCCAGTCAGCCCCGTGGCTACCGCTGCAAGGCGCGCCGCAGTGATGAGGGGACAGCCACGGAAGGAGCGCTGCTTCTTTGGACTCTTCGATGGCTGACTAGATTGAGACAGAGTATGCCCGCTCACGCGCACTACGCCCGCTCCAGGGTGAAGCATAAAACCTCAGAAACGCTTCACAAATATTGCTTTCGTATCCCCATTGTCCCACTGTTTCTATCAGAAACCGCGAATGATAAGCAGTCAACAAGCCGATCCAGGTGACCGATCACCTGATCAAATGTTATCAATACTCAGACATAAGTGGAACGACGACGGAACTTCCCTCGAGACAACTGGGGAACTTCCGCCGAGCCAAGCAAGTTTGTATCACAGTATACGTTGCAGCTTCGTTTCCGCGTTCATCATGCTGGGGGGGGGGGTGGTCCAAGGAAATATCTGTGAAGCGAATTTACCGTATTCTCCCCTGCAATAGACTGTCTCACTCGTTGTGTATAATTCCAGGGGAAAGGGGCGAGACCTCTGCCCAGAGGGGGATGTTTCGCCCCTCTCCCCTCGATAACGACCAAATCAGGTTTATTGTCCTCGGGGAACTTCCCCACAAATATCTGAGTAGAATCAAACCGAGGCAGGGCGTGTTCGTCCGTGTCATCTAATGTGCACAGGCGCCCACCAGCGTTGAGGAGCGCGGAACAGCGAAAACACGCGTTCTCAAGACGGATGGGCGCTGCCTTACCCAAGATAGTAGGCCTCTCATGATATGCTGTGTCGGTTGGTAGCAAGATGCCTACGAAGGAGCGGCCTGCCAAGCCTTCTAAAAAGAAATTTTGGTGTGGAGATCGTGATAATCTTGGCTAGATAGTGAAAATTTGGGTGGGGGTCATGAAATTTCCCAGAACACTTGGTCATCAAGGGGAGGGGTCTTATCTAGCTGCGCTGGGATCCTACACAACTGTCTGCTGGACCCTGTTCGCAATTTCGGTATTTCCTGCCTTATGAAACCTGTTTCAGCAACCAAGCGTGAAAGTTAAGCATAATGGACGAATTTCAATTAAATAGTACTTATTTTCTCAGTTACCTTTTTTTCAGAATCTATGAAATGACAAAAATCTTTTCTTTTACAAAAAAAAATATGAGCGGAAGTATTGAGGTTCGATTGACTTACTTGACTTAATCGGTTGGCTTTCGCCTGACGCGGTCATTCCGCATCTTCACCGAGGTGTGCCGTCCTAGTAGTCAGCCGTGTCCATTTTTCACGGTCTTCAGCCACAATTTGAACACATTCCATCCAGCTGTCACTATTCCATTTCCTGCGAAACGAAACATCGCGCCTGAACTGTCTTTCGATGCCGAGTGACTTTAAATCCTCTTTAACCACATCCGTCCAGAACTTTCGCCTACGCCCAGGTGGCCGTTTCCAGACAGGATTTGGAAGCATTTTTAAAGCGTGTTGTACGAGACGATCCGGCGTTCTTCTTAGTATATGCCCGAGCAGTCGAAGTCGACTTTCCATTGCTGCTTGAGATGGCGTTAGGAGATGCTGGCACCTCCCTCGTGTCAAGCGTTGATGTACTGCGTCGATTTCCTTGTAAAGGTCTTCGTTATGGCATACACGCGGCCAGAAATATCCAAGCAAACGCCTAAAAGCTTCCTCTCCGTGCAATCCAACCTTTCCATCTGCGTTTTCGGTGCTGCCCACGTCTCCGATCCGTACATCATGATAGGGCGAATAGCGGATAGGTAGACGCGCAACTTGACTTCCTTCGCGATGGTGGTAGACCACAAACACTTGGTTAGAGAATTGAATGCAGACGTAGCTTTCGCACATCGTTGTCGAATATCCGCTGCATAACTACCATCGTTCTTCAGCAAACAGCCCAAATAACAGAAATCGTCCACCAGTTCGATACGTTGTCCGTCCACACAAACTCCAGTTGAAGGCCTCTGAGAGACCCACATCTGCTTACATTTGTCGGGACGAAGACGAAGTCCATAGGCTGCGGCATACTTCGAAACGAGGTTCACAATCCTTTGCAGTTTTGCGTTGTTTTCAGCGAATAACACAATGTCGTCGGCGTACTCCAGGTCGACAAGGGAGCGTCCTGATGGTGTTAGGATCACATCCGCAGGAAACTGTTCTGCAACTCTACGCATGATGTCATCAACGGCGAAGTTGAAAAGAAAAGTCCTGCAACGGCTCCTTGCCTTACTCCTGTTTTCACCTCGAAAGCTGACGTAAATCCGACAGGTGTACGAACTGCTGCTGTTGTTCCTTTGTTCATGTCCTCGATTAACCGAACATACTTTTCCGGGACTCCATCTGCTCGCAGAGCATTGAGCAATCGATCACGATGAGGAGAGTCGAACGCGGCTTCAAAGTCCAAAAAGCAAGCTGTTATGGCTTCGAAAACCGCTGACACGATTCAATTACTCTTCTCACGACGAACACTTGGTCGATGGTCGATCTTCCAGGTCGAAAACCGGCTTGCTCATCTCTGGTCGTTCCTTCACGATGTTTGATAAGTCGCTCGAGAATGATATTCTAAAACCTTGTACATGACACGAAGTGCAGAGAGATTCCTCTGTAGTTCTTAGGATCCGTGACGGATAGCTTCTTGTGAAGAGGTACGATGATCGCATGTCTCCACGAATCGGGTATCCTTTCGCTCATCCATATGGCACGGATGGTGTTGGTCATTTCACGAATCCCAGACGGAGGAAGAGCTTTCAGCATTTCAGCAGTGATGTTGTCATCTCCACCTGCCTTTCCATTCTTCATTTTCCGGACACAATTCAAAACTTCAGACTCAGTCGGCGGTTCCTCACTGACATCGTAATGTGCTCTCTGAACATGCGGGAGCTCAGGTACTGATGGCGCTGGACGATTCAGTAGTGAACTGAAGTAATCCTTCCATATTGGCAGCGTCGCATCACCAACTGCAACTCCATTGGTAGTGTTCAAGACAGGAGAACATCTCTTCATCTTCCCGCTATACTGTCGCAGCAACGTGTAGGCTTTCTTCGGATTCTTCTCCTCCCAAGCCTTCTCGAACTCCTTAGCTCTACACGTCCACTCTCGTTCGCGGTCCCTTTGAAGCTGCCGACGCAACTTCCTCCTCAGACGCTTCTCCTCCACGAAGTTTCCTGCAGTTCGGAGATCACATACTCTGTTGTAGGTAGATGTTGTTTCTTCTGAGACGTAGGCGAACTTCTTCTTAGGCTGTACAACCGGGAGTGCCTCTTTCGAAGCGTCCTGGATGCACTTGACAAAAGAATCCGCGTCGCAAAGTTTCTTCTTAGTCCGTACTCCGATGTGAATAGAAACGCGTTGTCGGAAATTCCTTCTGCACTCTTCATCTCTGAGACTTGTCATGTCAATCCTCTGGAGAGGCTGAGCCCCTCGCTTCCTCTTATGAATCCTCGCAGTGAAGTTCAACAGAACAGGACGGTGATCCGAATCGAATGCGACATCCCACACAGCTCTAGATCTTCGAATGTCCGATACTGGAATATTCCTCGTCAGGACATAGTCAAGCTGTAGTTTCAAAGTTGTCATCTTCCGCTTCCGCTGCTCTTCTGGAGATAGCCGGGTTGGTCCCTGCCACGTAAGCTGATGGCGGCGATGATTCCTCTTGAATGTCGATGCAATAATCAGACCACTGCGTTCACAAAAGTCGACAAGGCGGTAGCCATTGTCCGATGTTTGCTCCACTGGGTAGAACCATTTACCGAGTACTTCGGATTCCTGATCAAGTCCCATCTTCGCATTTGCGTCAATCCCCACGACAACAGCATGTTGACAAGGTATCCTGGCCAGCAACGTATTGAGTTCCTCATAAAACGCATTCTTCGAATTGTCTTCGGCGGTTTCAGTGGGCGCATGAGCACTCACTATCCACAGATTGAATCCTCTGTGATCCCGCAGTCGTACGAATGCATTCCGACACGACGTTGAGCCGAACTCCTTGACCATACCATTGAAATCCTTCCTTACAGCTATTGCACAGCCTCCCACTCTCCTATCGTCAGCGTTACCGCAGTAGATGGTGTACTCTCCGACGCTGATGACGGGTCTATCCTTGAGGCGGGTTTCCTGCAAAGCAGCAAACGGTGCATGGAAATAGCTCAGAAGTCTGGATAGCGCAGTTTTTTGGATATCACTCGACAGCGATCGACAGTTCAGGGTGGCGAAATTGTGGCTTGTGGCCAAAGACTCCATGACTCCCTAGGTACGGATCCTAAGGTGTTATGGACCAGAGGCCTTAGTGTGCCGGACGGCGACACCTTTATGCAATGTGCGGGATACTTTCGCGATATAGTTGTGCACGCTATATCGCTCGAACGTTCCCTGTGTACACTCAAACGTCTGCTGGGTTCAGTAGAAGCAGGGGCACCAACGAGCAGGTACCAACAGACTTGTATACACACCCCCGAGGTTCGATTATACAAGAAAAACACGCAAAATTTGCTAAAAAGCAAGAGTTAAGCTTTATCCGCAAATCAACGTTAGCAATATCAACCTTAGCAGCTTTCCTGTTCTTTCAATATATCAGAAGCCTTCAAAAATCTCAGTAAATTTCATTATATCATATTCGGAAACCCTTTGCTTCTGCTGGAAATGAAAAGGGACATTGGACAGAAGATTTGCGCTTCGGAGCTGTGGACCAGCGTCGAAAAACAAAAAAATACCTATCCGAAAATAATCGAGATAGAGACCAACAATTACAGTACTCTTTATTTTTTTGTGTTAAGGGCACCTCACATTTATCATGCACTTGTGGAAGCGGGCTTCGAGAAACAACTCGACTTCTTATGTGAGGAGCGCTACCTACGGGATTGTGATCCAGAACTCGCTAGAATGAAAATGGCGCTCAAAAGGAGAAACCGTAATCTCTCTTCAGAGCACAAAGAGCTCTTGGAGTGTGCGAGAGGAATTTCTTACTGCAGCCGGACAGGAAGATTGTAGGTTGAGCGTTGTACCACATTAACAGGCGGTTTTTGGCACGAACTCGGCAGTTCTCCCTATATACGTTGCTGCTATTGAGGTCTGCGTTTCGCGCACATCGATTTCACGAATTTCTCGGGTTTCCGGACTTGCAGACAGATCTCATATTTGTACTTGATTTTTTGGCTCGTGAGATAGTGATGAAGGTGAGAAAATCCGAAGATAATCAACGATTTTATGTCGAGTTGTTACTGGCTTGTATCTTCAGGTGACTTTCCACGCTTTCGAAGCGCGCTCTGTCCACCGGCGTTTCCAAACCACCGGACCAAGAGCTATGATCGAATCGCTTTCTCGCGCCGATTCATCAAAAGAGAGCCTGAGCCTGGACTTTTACGAAGAAGCGTTGCGCACTATGAAGGGATGGCGAAGCAATAGTAAGCCTTGTGTTTTCGACAATTATTGGATTGAACTAAACGTTTCCAACCACTTGACTTTGACAATTTCCGAACCTTCTAGCTTTGGGACTTCGCCCAAGTGCGGTAAACCGATCGAGAGCGCAAATTCTTTTCTATCTATCGCTGCCTTCCACTTAGCCCATAGCCTGCTCATCTGCGGAATATATGCAATAATTCAGCAATAGTCCTTAGCACTGAGCTCCTTGGGTGCTTCTATTTACATTTAAATAAGCCACGAAGCCTGTCAGAGTTGACGGGATATTTGAGCCACCTGAGAACCAGACGATAACGTTTGCGGAAAATTTTAACGGAGCGTAATTATTCATTCTTAGCGGCCAAGTCCCCAATCAGCAGTATTTTTTTTCTTCAATTATCGCTCGTGCTTTCGAAATCGATTAAAATGGCGGATATCGAATCGTCAGAAGAAAAGATCGATAATTGAGCAAAAAAATACTGTTGAGTGGGTCTTGGCTGTTCTACTCAACTTTGAAGCTTCGAGGCCGAAACTTCTCGGATAAGCCAGAAAAGACCTAAGTTACAAAATCACGAAGTCTGCTGAAAATCAATATTTACACTCCGTCGTAATTTTCCGCAAACGCTATCGTCTAGTTCTGAGGTAGTTCAAATATCCTGTCAACTCTAGCAGATTCGATGGTTTACCCCAAAGTAAATAGGAGCGCTCAAAGATGCTCAAAACAGAGGATTACCACGCAAATGAGCAGACTATCGCCCAAGTGGAAGGCAGCGTTAGATAGAAAAAATTGAGCTTTCAATCGGTATATAGCGATTGTTCGAAGGACAAAGGCAGAAAGGTTTAAAAATCGTCAAAGTGTAATGTCATTTTTAGGCGACATCCTGTTTGGTGAACAAGAGCAACCAGTGATGTTGTCGTATGGAAAGCACGCATGGAAGTGGGAATCAGACAAGGCTTACAATGAAAGGGTGCTTGCCTCGCGAAGTAACCAAGAAAGTGAACCGTGCCCTAGGTAAGAGATGCCGTCAAGTCTAGGGCAGTGTTTATACTTTTATTCCGTCGACGAGTATTCATGAAATGCCAATGCGTCATTGCTCGAAAATCGGGTTGTTTGGGCACAAAATTTTCCCGGTGTGTTTGGAACTTTCAAAAATTAAATTGATTTATAACTCGTCATCGGCTCTGGTTTCACTTGTGATCCGCGCTACAAAAAAAAGATTCATAAGAATGGAAGTAGACACCCAACCAGTGAGTATGGGCTCCCAAACTCCAACCCTGTTATTCATCGACCTCTCACGTTGCGTTTCAAAAAACTGACTATAGCCGTAATCAGCACGTCAAAACACTCTCGTTAGAAATTACAAAATCCAGAAATGTCACGTTCAGCTCTCCACAAAAAAACTACGTGTGGGTAAAACGCCTCTAACCTCGTTACTTGAGAAGGTAGAAAGCCCGGGAGGCTTAATTCCGATCCTAAGTCAAGCAGAAGTTCAGGAAATGTCCATTTTTTATGCAATGGCCACTACCCCTAATAAGACATTGCTTCTAAGTTGTGCTATGTAGCTATTGCAGTCAATCTTGCTTATTTCAAGGTTCAATGGCTATACGTCTGCTGCTGAGTTATACAAGGAACACAAGAAAGTGCTAAGAGGCGAATATTGGGACGGTTCCCCAGCCGACCTTACCAAGGAAGCATTCGATTTTCTGAACAAATACGCAAGCTCAAGGTTCTCTCAGATCAGTGTTCCAGACAACCTGGTTCCAATCAAGTGGCAGCAGCGAAATCAACAAAACCGCAGGGAAGAACAAGAGCGGGAAGAGAAAATGCATGGATTGAGACTTGTAGATAAGGAGAAGTTGGTCACTGAGCAATTAGTGAAACTGATGGCAGGAAGTAGCATCAGTGATTCCACATTGCGGATAATTCCAGGCTTGATACGCCATCGAGCTAACATTACTAATCCCGGTAAGGTCTAACTGCATGAACGTGGTCAAAACTAAGCCAAAGGAGTAACAGCAGAGAAAGGCGGTAGAAATCTTGCTTTTTTTTCTTTCATATACCCAGTCAGACCTTGCCAATTCCTGAGAGCCTTGCTTTTAATTTTTTTCTAAAAAATCACCTTTCACAAACTAAAATCCGTTACAAAAGTTATCTTTCAAAGCTCATATCTTTCAAAGCTCACAGCAGCCGGGTACAACTTTTTTTCATTTTTGATGGTTGTAATATAATCAGCTTGTCATACCTTGTCATTGTCATATTAAGTGTCATTGCTAGAGATTTCAATAATAAATTGCCTCATATGCTCATTGTCCAGCGTAGAAATCATCAGATCTCAATAAAAACTGACCTGTAATGCACATCCTTCTTGGGAAAGGAAAAGTCCCATGCACTCAGTTGTTGATTGGAGAGAACCACGTCGGCTCCGCATAGAACTTTCTGATAGATGCAACCTTTACCGCTACGTATTGATAGAATGAACTGATTCGCCTGGAACAGGTATATCACCAACATTCATTAGATGGGCTTCGAATGAAGGATAAAATCGAATGTTGAGTTTTCCTCATGAGGTATGGGCCTCACCATAACTGTACGGGAAAGTCGTGAGATTTTGGAGTAAAAACGCCCAAAGCATGTTAAAACGGGCACTTAGGGTTGGTACTCCACCATGGTCGAGCGAGGCGTTGTGTAATTTTTCGAAATCGAAGCGACCCGCTCACCATCACATTTTCTACCAAAATTTTTGCAATCCTCCCTCGAGGCGCGATTTCTGGGCAGCTTATATTTAATTACTAAAACTGTCAGACGCCGAAAATTTGACCACTGAAACTGTCAGAGGTCGAAAGAAAAACCAAAAATATCGAAAATTTCCGGGTAATCTTCACCAAATTTTCAATTTTGAACCGAAATTTTTGCGATCCCCCTAACCTTCAATTTCGGGCCGAAACTTTTGCGACCCCCTCCGTACCCCCCGTTGCAAAATTCCGCAACCCCGCTTGACCCTGCACTCCACTCCCTCCATCCACAAATGAGATTTTACAGGAGTGCAACCAACTTCTAAGAATAATAGGCATGTGTTTGAAGGGTAAGGAACGTTTTGACAGTTGCCAAATCGACCACTCCTGAAATTAGGAGATTCAAAAGAACCCAAAATAGTGCTTGTTGATTTTTCAAATCTGTCGCAAGCAGCTATTACGGAACGCATCCTATCTGCTTCTTTCTTTCCAAAAAAAAAATTGGAAACGATTTTATCGAGAGCACCGACTCAGAAAAACTTTTACACGCTCTTTCGAGTATCCTGCCGGATACTCATTCGAAATCTCATTCCATTATGATTCTACAGGGTGTCAGGATAGAACTGTGACTTTCATCTACTAGACGACTTTCCCATCGAGAACGAACAATGACCGAAGAAACAAATAACTGAATAAATCAACCCAAGAGTAAACTCACAGGTATAACATCCACCTTGTGTTCTACAAGGCCGGGCCTTAAACTGAATTTGCAGAAACCACCTCGGAAGTCTCGTCCCATAGCGCCACAACCTATTCCACCACATGGCACACCTTCAATTCATACGATAAGTACTTAAAAAATGTTCAAATCAGAATACCACGAGAAAATTGACAGTTTCACACCTTGGAAGAATTAGCAAGAATATTTCCAGATAATATGACACTTTTCACCAAATTGCCCCCTTGTGTTAACAATCGTTAGTAACCAGCATAAGAATACAGACAGCTAAATCTGCTCAGCAAAACTCACCATAGAACGGCTTGTGTTTCAATGGTTGAAAAGTGTTGATGAAAAGTTTCTCCTTGTCAAATGTATATCTCATCCAATAAAAAAAGTACCGCCTAACGAAGGGAAGTGCATCGAAAACCTAAATAAACCTGTTCATCAGAAACTAGGCTGACAAATGCAGACATCCGACAAGGAGGTGAAACTAGATAGGAACGCCTCCCTTATTTCATACCAGGGCGAAACTCTTTCTGGATTCAAGGAACGCCTCCCTTATTTCATACCAGGGCGAAACTCTTTCTGGATTCAGGACTACTTTTCTCCCTGAATCAAGTAAAGCTCAAATACACACTGTCTCAAAACGAATGCTCACGATTTCGTCGCGTGCGTGTGCGGAGCAAAGGTTAGGAGAGCCAGAGAGCGGTCGTCGCCAACAATCAGACTGCCGATTTTGACAACTCGAACACACGTAGTTTTGTTCCGCCAGACCGCTGACGTATGAAGGTCGAATTTGTAGACCGTCTATCCCGAGTCGTCGGATGTTTATCCCGAAACATCGCTCTTCGGCGCCTTCTTTAATGCCTGTTTTTTTTCTCCGTAACCCTTATTGTTTCACCCGAAAGACCTGGCGTTTGCCCCGAGACAAGCTCTATTACTCCATTACTCCTGACAACATTCCATTCCTGTTAATCAAAAGGGTAGCTGTTCACATTTCCACTCCTTTGGAAAATCTTTTCGAATTGATCTTATTTAGGGCAGAAGTTCCTTCTAGATGGAAGCATGCGTTAGTTGTTCCGCTCCCCAAAAAACCTCCGTACACTGACGCCGCTAAATACAGGCCTGTCAGTCTTACCTCATTGTTCTGCAGACTTTTTGAGAAGATAATGAAGAATGTCCTTGTGATGCATCTGGAAGGCACCCATATTTTTTCGGATAGGCAACATGGGTTTCGTAAAGGAAAATCCACTGTCACTCAAATGATTGAAACACTAAAACAGTGGACTTCTAGTTTGGATAATAAAAACAGTGTAGATGTTATTTACTTTGATTTTGAAAAAGCATTCGATAAAGGGGATCATGTAAAATTGATTGCCAGAATGCAGCATCTGGGCATTCACGAAAAATTTGTCAATTGGGTTGAAGCCTTTCTCAGCGGTCGTACATTCCAAGTATGCGTTAACAAGTGCCTCTCTTCTGTCAGAAGTGCACCTAGTGGGGTCCCTCAAGGGGGGGTCTTGTCCCCAATTTTGTTCAACATTTATACATATGATATTCCCAATATGGTGGAACGTGGAGGTGTTAGGTGTGAGATATTTGCGGATGATATCAAGGTTTTTAGTGAAGTTAGGAATAATGGGGTGTCAGCTTTGCAGGATAGTATTCAAGCTGTTTGCTGTTGGTCGGAAACATGGGGACTGCCCTTGTCAGTTGGGAAAACCAGAATCCTACACCTGGGAGGAGACCCTAATCTCCAAGCCACCTACGTAATTAACGATATACCGATTGAGGCAATTGATAAAATAAAAGATCTCGGATTGGTAGTAGATAACAAGCTTTCGTTTGATGAGCATTGTAGGAGTGGCTGCAGAAGAAGAAGAAGAAGAAGAAGCATTGTAGGCTCATTGCTTCTAAGGCGCAGCAGAGACTCTTTCTCCTATTTAAATCGTTAAGATCGAAAGATCCGAAGTTGCTGATAAAGGCTTATAAAATTTATGTTCGCTCAATATTGGAGTATGGCACTTGCGTTTTTGGGCCCTATAAACGTCAGTAAGTAGAAAGGTTGGAGAGGGTACAAAACAGCTTTACGAGGAAAGTCTTTATTCGGACACTTGGATTCACATATGCCAACATTCCTAGGAGTTATCTGAGGAATAAAAGGCTATAGCTTGACACTCTTGCTCTCCGTAGGAGAAGAAATGATTTATTCTTAATTTTCAAAATGTTGAATGGTCTGGTGGGTCTTAAACTATCTGAGTTCTTCACCTTGAGACGTTCTAATACTAGAGGTCAGGGGTTCAAATTCAGCTTCTCTCAGCCTCGAACTCGCTCAAGGCGTAATTTTTTCACAATTCGAGGGGGATCGGAATATCTGCGCTTCAGTAAAAGGCTCTTGGTGCCTAGTTCTTTCAGTATTTTTGAAAGGCACGTTGACCGGTATTTGCAACAGGAACCGTTTATTGGCTCTAGTAGGGCCTAGTTTTCCTTTTGTTTGCTGTTGGTTATGTTTTAATGTTTTTCCATTCGCTTTTTTTTGTTTTGTTATTCACATGTGCTGACGGAACACATTTACGAGTGTCTGGGAACGTCAGTACCCCGCTTCTTTCTGAAGGCTATTCTTGATTTGGATATGCCTAATTGGCGCAAAAGATTGATGAACAGCTCTATCAAGAATCGGTCCTTTCACGTCAACTTTCATGGACACGTATCGTCTTCGTTTTCGCTGAAAGCTGGTGTCCCGCAAGGCGGTTTGCTATCACCCAGCCTGTTCTCGCTATTGCTATCTGATATTCCTGAACCGAAATTCACTTGTGCTGGTACGCTGATGAGACTACTATTACCTGCTCGGACCAAGTTATTAATCGTGCCACTGTTACGATGAACGGCTACCCTGGCAGCTTTTTGGGATATACTCACCCTACAAGTCCAGCGTCACTCCATGAACAACGACTACAGCTGAACATAAGCTTCATCCCAAAGCCATGTGGGATCGCCATGAGCTGTCTCTTTCCAAGCGTACTCGCTTACTAGGTGTCTTCCTGAATCCTTCTCTACGTACCCATGAGAATGCACGTATCCGTGCTGCCGCCGCCAATTCACGCAACAACACCCTGCAGCTCTTGCTACCTCCGCCTGGGGCAGTTTCGAGGAAGTCTTTCGCACTACGTACAGATCCATGATTCAACCGGTACTAGGCTCCGGAATGGTCTTCGCATCTTTCTGATACATCCTGGTGCAAACCACAACGAAAGCACGACACTGCGCTCTGCCTTGTCACAGGCTGCCTATGATCAATGCCTGTTTACCATCTCCACCAGGAATCCGGTTTGCTCCCGGTAGAGCATAATTTCCTGTCTCAACAGTCTCAACAGGCCCCTAATTGGCATAATCAAAAACCCTGCCCCGTCCCAATAATTTTCTCCTACCATCTGATCCACAACCCTGCCAAATGCGCACACCACCATATCAGCTGTTGAACGTCAACGTTGGGCTTCCTCCGAGCTCACACGTACGTTACAGCTGGCTGAGCACACAAGATTAGTAGCTGACTACCTGTCCCCTGCTCAGCCTAATCCTTTTTTTTTCGGTGGTGTGCAGCCTCGAGGCGATGATAGTGCAGCCGACCTGCCCAGACGCACTCGCTCTTCTCGCAAGCCTGCGATGCGGCCATTCCACTAACTTCAAGGCCTATCGCTCCAGCCGCGAAGCGGCTGGAGAGGTTTGGTTTTACCAGGGACTTGTGATCACTTAGATTTTGGCAAAGTAGTTAATAAAACCTGCAGTACGCTGCAGAACTAACCACGCAACCTCCAATAAATGTCCAGATGGTCAACATGTTGGGCACGATTCATTTCATCTATTAGGTAGATGCAAAAGTTTAGGGATGTCAAGTTTTCCAATGCTGCCACGCGACTGAATTCGCACCTGCCTTCTTTACGGGTGCGCCCGAAGAGGCACTCTGAGATGGGAGGGGCCTGAAAGCGCATGGCGCGCGCACTTTCTCGTGGACGAGTCCCTTTTAGATCGCGATGCGTTTTTCTTGAATATTCCTGGAATTACTAACTACCCTAGTTCGATTTCGTCTCTACCAGATGATTAGTGTTTCTCCTAATCGATTCTCTTATCCACGAGAAGGTGTCCGCGAGAAGGTGCGCGCGCCATGCGCTCTTAGGCCTCGCCCATATCGGAGTGCCTCTTTTCCCTCCCCCCTTCTTTACGACTACCAATCCGGGATGAAACCTATGGATTCCTATTGCCGCATGGTGCAGTCGTTCGGCGAGGATGTTGTTTCTAAAACTACAGTACACGATTAGTCCAGCAAGTTCAGAGTTGGGCAGTACGAGGTCGAAGACAAGGAGTGATCAGGATGACCATTGAAGCTCAACAACGACGAGCTGCGCGAGCAGGCGGAAGGCGATCCTAGCCGACCACACGGGAGATGAGGAGCAGACTTGGGATAGACTCAACTTATTTTGTTGGGTGAGCCTTGTTTGTTCATGAAATAAATGTTTTTTTATTCAAAGTCGTGAAAAGTCTGGAAACTTTTGCATCAACCTAATATTTTCATGCCCTGCTAGACCCATAGATATGTCTGCTCAAGATTTGTAGCACAAGCCGTGCGATGTTGCCACCTTCCTTCCCTCTGATGCGATGCTCCACAATGGTTGACAAGAAGAAGAGAGGCGGATGAGTGCTATGAATTTCGCTTTAGCAGCGACAGTACATGCACTTGCAACCTTTTTTTAAATAGAGAAGCGTTTTCCACGACTCGGGCTAAGTCGCCCTGTAATCTTAGCGAATGTTAGTATTAAACATGGGAGTTGATTGATTGATTGATTTATTACACGGTAGAACCGTGTCAGAGACAACAACAGAAATAAATACCCAAACGGCAATTAAGAGACTAAAAGCACTAAAGTCAGTCGAACAACAATAGACAAATGGACCAACTGACTACTATGCATAGACCGGCACCATGAAGAAAAGAGATCTTACAAACATTACTCCTGGGACAACAGATGACTCTCAAGTGTCTTTTTGAATTCGCTGAGTTCCCCCTCTACCAAACCTGACCGAAGTAGTTTATTGAATTCAGACCCCGCCCTATTGACAAAGAAGTGCTGTCGTACATTCCGCCTGGCCCCAATTCGAGGGTTTAAAGAGAGTTCGAATCGTCACTTCTAAAACAATGCCTACTGAACGACTCACCTGTTTTGCAGTGGGACGGTTGAACGGTACCCGTTTGTCCGACGGGGTTCGATCTCCACGAGCTTTCCAACCCGGCCCAGATAGTTCCGATGGCAATAGTGAGTGCTCCGATAACTGGTGTTCAGCAACCATCAGGTTTAAACCCTGTCAATGCTTTGGTCTACTCTCCTTACACAGATCAACATCAAGAAAAAAGACTTATCGTTAGTGATAAGTCAAGATCGACGCAGATTCTAGTCCGACCTTCTTGTTGTTAGTGTCCACTTCGGAACGCATTTCCTATTAATTGCAGACAACCGCTGCTGCATTCCGCGGCTCGACGTCGATGGCAATAGTGATTGGAGTAGGATTAATCGTGCCAGGGCCCTTTGGTGCCAGTACGACTATCCTTAAGTCGCGTGCTGCAACAGCGGTGGTCTGCAACTGTGTAGCAAACATTCACTCCGATATGAACAGTAACGACGCAACGCACGCAAACATTTTCGAGTCATTACTCTTTGAAATCGAATTTTTAATAACCGGCTTCTCAGCCTTTCTGACATTTTTCACTTTGAAAAAAAAACGAGACACTGAAGGTCAAGCCTCATGAAGCTGTTTGAAACTAGTTAGTTGACGCCAAACATTCTCCAGCCCCCTGACTTGTTAACTTCAGCGCTCATATACAGGTTAGTCCGCGCGTACGTGCTCACACCCGAGCGTGTATCGCGCGATCGCTAAATCTAGACAGGGTTAATGGATGACATCATAAGCGAGCGGGCGGGGGGGGGAGGGGAGTGGGTCTACAGCGAGGCATGTACGCACGGACTGGCTCGTACAGTCGGCGCGGATGGGGTGGTGGCCATCGTGTATCAACACCCCTGAAGAGGCGGGGAAAAAGGGGGAGGAGCGAGGTTCCTGATTGGACGCAACACGGGGCTAGCCCGTATTGCGTCCAATCAGGAACCTCGATCCTCCCCCGTTTCTCCCGCCTCCTTGGGGGTGTTGATACACGATGGCCACCACCCGCACGGATGGCACTGATACTTCGCGTTTCTCAATGAGCGTTGACGCAAACTCGGTGCACGTATGTTATAGAATACGCGCAACGAGTTCGCGCTAACGCCTTATGAGGAACGCAAAATATCAGCGCTATCCTTGCCGACTACATTATCGTTCTCTGGGCCGAATTCCGGTCCGCATTTGCGGACCGCGGCTATTGCTTCATGCGACACGTGTTAATCGTGATGGGACCACTTGGTCCCGGCACGATTTTCCATTCTTCCAGCACGATTATCACGTGTCGCATGATGCAACAGCCGTATTCCCCAACTGCGGACCGGAATTAGGTCCAGAGAACAATAGTACATGGTTGAAATAGCAACGTAAAAAGACCCGTACGGCTCATGCCACAAAGTCACCTTTCTTCCAAGCGCCGGAAACGGGCTTGCATTACCCTACCCGAGCAACCCTGAGACGCCACTCTACAATCTCCCACCCCTATGAATAGTGGAATGAAAGGCTGACGGTCTGGAAAAACTGGAATAAGCGGAATTCCAGCGAAAATCGGAAATCCGCTCACACCTAGTGGAAACCCAGTATGCGTTGGCAGCACGTGCTGCTGTTAGCAGCATGTGGAGTTCAGTACGATGTCATTCTTTATGGTGCTGTCTTCCAACCCCGTCAGTGCGTGAGATTAGGCTTCCGAATTGCAGTCCATTTCCACCGGAATTACACGCGGTGCACTGGGTGCTCCGCTCACTTCTGAGAATTTTAGCGCGGTCTTCCAAGATCTTCCGCACTCTTAACAAGATTTTAAGCGGTTGTCTACTTAATGCCTGCCTTGAAGGTTGGAGCTGGACAGATTCTAGCGTTACCGATAGCCCCTTGAAGGCAGTGTCCACAAAGAATTTCGTCTTCTTATTTTCGTCGAAATGGGAAAGGCCGGTTACTCATAGAAAATAAGCGTCGAAAAAAAAACGATCAAAAACAGGCCGAGAAGAGAACCACACGGAACTAATTCCGCTCGCGCTAGGCCTTTTTGCTCCGCGATGGCAGGCCATGCGCGAGCGGAATCGGTTCCGTATAGGGCTTTTCTGAGCCCGTTTGTGTTCGTTTTTTTCAACGCTAATGCTGCAATGAGCTACCGACATTTCGATTTTTGACGAAAATGAGAAGACGAATTCTATCGTGGACACTGCCTTCAGGTTAGGAACGCGAAAGCCCAGCCAAACAGATTCAACAACTCACACACCTCTCCACATTTAGGTCGTCCAGGTTCGTCCTGAATGGTGCTCCCGAAGTCCAATTTTAGGGATGCTCAACTCGCTTTCTAGACGTCCCCTTCTTCCCTGGTGACGTAGACACGTACCACTACATCTGGTCTCGACCTTTTCCAACGAATTATACTTGCTGCTGGCATCGGAAAGGTGTCCATGAACCTCGTGTCCAAAAGCATCGCCAATATTAAATCGATATTCTCCATATATGGCCTGCGTAAATTAAGTAGGAAGCCACGGCGCTGCTTGGTGGGAAATTTTGCGCGTCGGAAAACGAAAGGAAGATGGCTTTCGATCGAATGATTTCGCGCCCGATTGCTGAGCGCGGCATCCTATTTGAGAGACACGGACGATACTTCTCCATCCTTGACAGTAGACTTTTATGAATGAGATTTCCGATCCCATGAACAATTTAACTGCTTTAGCAAGTCTTGACAGAAGTTGACGGATCTCAACTCTTCAACTTCTGCCAGTGGATGCAAATTAAGACTATTTCCGCTTTTTATTCCGGTTTCCGCACCCATTTTGCGGAATTCCGAGGCCTCAGAACCTACAGAGATCAGGAATCAGATGTACGCTCATTCAATGTGACGACCCAGCACTGCTCAAGCAGTGTAACCCTAGCTCATTTCCTGAGCTTAAAACGAGTTGAATTACGAGTCATACGACTCTGCTCACGTTGTTAATTCAGTCATGTTTAGGGGAGTAGAGGCTGCCTTCCTTCACTACAGTGCTTCCGCAATTCACAGTCAGTGTTTCAGGTGCAATGACACTAATACCAATGCAACAGGGTATAGCACAAGTATTTCTGGACCCTTGTCAGACAAAGTACTAGGAGTGGTGAAAACCACTTTATGATCATCACATCATATAAAACTGAGTGTTTTACTATGGTGACTAAGACGAACGTCATTGGAATGGGATTTAAAATGATATGGAGATAGCACTAAAACTAATTGATGAGTCACAAGTGAATCAACTGTAGAACACCGATAGGTACAATCACAGAACAAAGCCATCAATAAATAGGAAATCAACCTCACCACAATGACTAATGAGCGTTATGAAAGGGTTAATAACAAACGCAAAACGCTCACGTAAGAAGTGCTACAAAAAATAGAGAGAAACAACATCTTTCAAAGATTAAAATGAAAAGAGGCACATAAAAACTCTACTCTACTATTCTTCTAGAATATGAACAATCGGGAACTAATATCACTTTTTGAAAAAGATAAGAGCTGTAACTGTCTTAAATGTATAAGAAACGTGAATCCACGCGGTAAATATGACTTGAGAAACAATATTCAAATGTTCTAAAGCGCGTCAGCGCCAGAAAGCATGAAGCAGGAAAATCGAGTGGCTACGGCCAATCTCCCTTGGTTGGATCACTCCAAACCGGGAAACCGGTTGATCTCTCCCTGAATCTTATGAGTGACTCCTTTGGAAGAATACGTTGCCCTCGTGCGCATTCGCAACTGAAACGACAAACGCAATGGCACACAGTATTGAGGAGACGCTGCTTACAAGGAAACTACTATAAGCCAAACTGGACATTCCGAATGAAAAATACTTAACTATAATCAATTTTTGGCGTAGAGTCCGAATATGCCCTTCGCAGCTGCCTAGAAAAACTCTAAAAAGTTGTAAGCTTTTTTTTTACAGGATTTCCGTACTTATTGTGCTCCTCAAAACGCGCACT
The DNA here is from genome assembly GCA_029168955.1 of Aplectana chamaeleonis. NCBI lineage: Eukaryota > Metazoa > Nematoda > Chromadorea > Rhabditida > Cosmocercidae > Aplectana > Aplectana chamaeleonis. The sequence continues at coordinate 811,261 of JAPDOI010000102.1, read as the reverse complement.
GATTTTTCGAAAATCCTGAAACCGACCTCATAATCGTGTTCAGTGCTCAAAAGAACCCCCCCCAAGCAAATTTTGGGCGGAAACAGATTTTCCGAACCTTGCCCAGAGTGATAGCGTTTCGGACTTGTACGGATTTTCGATTGAGCGTTCGCCTAAATATTAGGTTGATGCAAAAGTTTCCGGACTTTTCACGACTTCGAATGAAAAACCTTTACTTCAAAAACAAACAAGGCTCACCCAACAAAATAATTTTCATCACATTCAAGAATCAATAGCCACCGATTGGGCAGATCATGAATTCCCGACGCGTAGATCTCTGGCTGTTTCGAGTCGAAGTATTCTGAGGCCATTTTGACCTCGTCATCGTTAGTGAACTGTTTTCCATCCAGGAAGTGCTGCATCGAGCGGAAGCCGGAAGGGGCAAGATCTGGGATATATAGAGGGTGAGGAAGAACTTCCAAGCCTAAGTCCAGCCGTTTCTGTTGAACACTGTTAGCCTTCTTCACGACAATTCTCGGCCACACGTATCTCGGATAACCCGACAGAAACTGCTGGACATCGGCTAGGAAGTTCTTCCTCACCCTCCATATAGCCCAGATCTTGCCCCTTCCGACTACCATCTGCTCCGCTCGATGAAGCAATTCCTGGATGGTTAGGGGCCGGGTGGTGTTAGGTATGTTGAAATAACATTCAACCGTAAGAAGAAACTAGGTAAAACGTGTAGGAATATCAATGCAGAAATTATTAAAACTCTCTCCAATTAGCACTCGTGTTCAACTTTAGTGGACATCCATATAAACTAACGATTAATTTCCGTTGAACTGACGGGGAAATTCTGCTAATTTCCAAAGTGGACATTATTTCAACCGAACGTTCCGAGTATCGGAGTTCCCAGCACGACTATCGTCGAGCTGCGCGCTGTAACAGCGCTTTTCTGCAACTGCGGACCGGAATTCTACTGAGATATGGACCGTATGCATGTCGAGGGGCACTTCAAGGGCACATTCCGTCCCGAAATCGTTTTTCGAAATTTCAGCTTCTCTTGGAGAAAACTGCGTGTCGTTTACAAGGTTGTCTCCAGTCCCCATGCAAACGGTCTTGTGGCTTCACAAAAATCGTGAAATTGAACGGAGAAGATTTTCTGGTTGAGTTGTTTCAAGCCTGCTTCTTCTCGTCGCTCTCACTCTCAGTCTAGCGAACTTCAATCGCTACTCATAGTTCCCAACGCCAGCGCGTGACGCGCGGGCGTGGCGTTATGAATGGCCCGACGCCAAGCACGCGCGGCACGTGCCTGACGCCCGCTCCGCCATGGCGGCGACGGCAGTAACGATTTTTCCATCATTTTCATAATCAATCCATCATCAGTTTCATTCCGTTCTATAATGATTGATTACAGTACTATCCTCTGCTGCCGTGATGGTGAACGGGTGTACAGAATTTTCCTGTTTGGAAGAGTCAAGGCTCACTTTTCTCACTACGCCATGGCGTCGCGCTGAAGAACTCGTAGTCTCCGCGAGCGCACGACGCGCGTAGCAAGTTCAAAATTTGTGCTCGATATGTCGACCTGGGCTATGTAAACCCCGCCTAGAAGTTTTGTTAGCTATGAGCGGTTAATCATGAGAAAATCTGTAAGTGAAGAATAACGCATGATCAGGCCGTCAAAATATCGGTGTTTCTCCGGGATATGGTGCTAGTCTCGCCGAAACGCGGCAGGGTCATCACATTGGCGGCTTTCATGGCAATAGAGGGAGACAACTTTCACCGCGCGCGGTGAAGAAAGTGCGGAGATTGGCTGAAATCTTAGATATTGGGCCTACTTTCGTGACAAAAGAGCAAAGTGAAAGAGCTTAAATGACATTCGGAAGGCCGTCTTATCTGCGGTTTTAGCAGGGAAAACCTGTGGCCTGCGCCACCATTTGACAGAAAATCTCAAAATTGAAGTTCTGCGCGGACCCTGCGTATGAAGAAATGATTGCATTCACGTATTGGAGTATTCCAGGTAATCGAGTAAACACTACACTGACACAGAACGGCGATTTTCCTAATCTTAGAATACACTTACAGGTTGTCCCTGTGATATCCTTGTGATCCTTATTTCCTGTTTAATTAATGATCCACCCATTGGCTCGAGCAGTGTAGACGACGGTGTATGTAGCTCTATCGTAAATGCCTGCAACAAAGTGTGAATTCAATGATTCACTGTTGGTTACGCGAATTCCAGCTCAATGAGCGCTAGCGTTTGAGTATGTTTCAAGTTACGGATAATAGCTTGGAGAACACGGAACACTCTCATCTACCGATTTCGCCACTTGTTCGATTCAACGGTTTGAGTGTACGGTTGTTATTTGGCTTTCTGCTTCGACTGCGGGTTGTGAAAGTTTTGAATAGAGAGGAACCCAGTTTCCTGGGTTGAGGTAGGGCGGACACTAAGTCGTGACGTAATTGCGTACATTGCGCGCCACAGAGGCGCAGAGGAAACTTTTCTGATTTATTGGGCTGTCACACGCATGTCTATTTCGATGTCGCAGTATCCCTCTCCCTGATAATTGCTCCAATGTTCAGCACTTCAGTCAAATGGTCAGCTCAATTGACGACGAACTCTTCCTAGAAAATTAGGGAAAAGGCGTCAAGACTCCACAAAAACCCAAACTTGGAAATTAAAATATATCCTGACCATTGATTGAAGCAAAGTGGGAATCGCGCCATAACATCTTCAAGGTGAAAAAAAACAACCTATTTCAAAGTGATAGATGAGCGACCGAGATTTCTGCCTTCTCTTTACCGTGTCACATATAAAATCGTAGCCAACTGTCTACTTTTGCATAATTTACTTTACTGCTCTAATGTAACAAACAGTAATGAAAATACTCAGAACTGACCTTGGTCACAGCTGCCTGGAAGGCGAAGTCTCGAACCGTTTCGGGCGTATTATTAGTAATTTCCACTTGGAGTTGACATGAATTGCCGGACCATCCTCCTCCCAATACCATGATTTGAGCTTCGATTCCACTACTGTTCAGAGCGACTATCCGTTCAGGACCTTTCACTCTGAAATTTCCTGAATTCTGATTACAGTGCTATAGAAAATACCTTATGTGAACCTCAATCCCGCCGTCAAATAAAATCAGGCAATGCCACTTATGTCTCGAATTGTGGGACGAAAAAATAGAACGTGCATGGAGCCAGCAGAAGACTATCCCGGTGGCGAGATGATTTCTACCCTTCTTCTTCTTTTTCTTTGCAGCCACAGAGAGGGGTTCTGTCATAGGTTCAGAAACTCGGCCACTAGCACTGGGCTCGTCCACAGATCCATTGTCGTCAATGTAGTCGGTCTCTTTGGGCAATTGAACAGGTGCGCAGTAGTATGCCCTTGACTACCGCAATCAGGACACTCGTCAGGTTTGCTGTTGTCAATCCTATGCAAATATGACATAAGCATGGGGGAGTGTCCACAGCGTAACGATGCAAGGGTGCACCTGGCACGCCTGCCAAGTTCCATCTCTGTCTCGCTGACCTTTGGAGGTGCGACTCCCAGGATGGAGTTTACGGCAACTCTGCTCAAGTGTTCCTTCACGAATCGGGTGTGCTCCGCGCGCAAGAGACGGAGGCGTTCTTGTTGTGCTTCGGTCCATCTCTGCACATCTACTTTCGACGGAGCATCAGCGAAAGGCTTTCTGATACATCTCTCTCTGACCGGGTTTAGTACTCTTCGCGATGGATGATTCGGCTGCTTCACGATGTTAAAGACACAGTCCAACCTCAGGGGTAAAATTTGATATTATAGTCCGCCCACCGTGAATAGCGGCCCTGCCAACCGCGAGATCTCAATTCGACCAAATAAGTGAGAAACCACACGGAAAAAGTCGGCCCCGCCCACAACGCCCCAAAAGCCTAACCGCGCACACCGCATCGGAAAGAGAATCAAGAGCTCTGCTATTGTACATTTTGCCTTTGAGCATCGCCACACAAACCAATTCTTTCGTTTGCAAAGATTTTGACGCCCTATTTGGGCCGACAAGCCCGATTATGCTTTTGGGGTAAAGGGGGCGGGGCCAACCTTTTCCGCGCTTTTTCTCGCTTATTTAATTGAATTGAGATCTCGTGTTTGGCAGGGTTGCTATACGCGGTGGGCGGACCATAATATCAAATTTTACCCCTGGGGTTGGACTGTGCCTTTAACGTACATTTGTTGCGCCTGGAGTTGGCAGTGGTCTCTAACTGGCAATATGCGAGCTTCGGCGTGTAAGTGCTCTATTGGAGAGCTTTTAGAACAGCCTGTTGCAATTCGCAGAGCACAATTTTGGACGCGCTGCAGCTTGGACCAAGAGGTGTCCGACACGAAGTGCTGCCAGACTGGCGCAGCATACTCCAAGGCGGGTTGCACAATAGCCTTATACGTGGTCAGGATCGTTTCTTTATTGCATCCCCAGGACGTTCCACCGAGAGCACGCAGGACGTTGAGTCTTGTTTTCCCTGTGGCTTGCTTCTGCTCAGTGTTCTTATGAAACTTCAACGAAGGATCCAACACGAGTCCAAGCAGCTTGGGGAATCGGGTGGCCTGCAATTGAGTTTCGTCCCATTTCAACATAGGATGGGCACTGTGCTCTGCATTATCAGTGGAAAAGACGGTGACGGACGTTTTGGAGGCAGGGACTGTGAGCATTTTGCGATCGAAGAAACATTTCAACTCGATCAAGTAGTCATTGATCTTACTGGTGGCTACCTTAATGTCACGATCTCGGCACAGAATAGTAATATCATCCGCGTATGCAACGACCTTGATGTCTTGAGGGGGAACGGGCAGATCTTCTAGATATAAACTGAAAAGAGCAGGCGATAAAACTCCTCCTTGAGGGACACCAGCGGCGATGGGGATGCTATTGGAAACATGTCCCTGGAATAGCACATTTGCCCGACGTCCTTTAGTGAAGGCAGTTATCCACCGCTTCTGCCATGGCTTGATGGTAGACTTCAACAGACTCTCTGATAGTAGGCCAAGATTGACAGTGTCAAATGCCTTTGTTAAGTCGAGGGCCACACCAACAGTACGTTGCGGTTTGATGGCATTGAAGCCGTCCAGCACATAGCTCACAATTTCCAACAAGGCCGTAGTGGTGGAATGCAATTTACAGAAACCATGTTGGTGCTGCTGTTGGCTGTTATGCTCGGCAAGCTCCTCCACAACCAGTTTTCGGCAATTTTGGCGATGGGTGAGAGCAGACTGATCGGCCGGTACCCTTTAGCCGTGGATGGTGACTTTCCCGGCTTCGGCAGTGGAATAACACGAGCCACTTTCCAATTTTGGGGTAAAGTGCATGTACGAAACGATGTATTTATGACGTCAGCATTAAAGGGCAGTAGTTCACTGGGCAGTCTCTTCAGGACTGCAGGGCTCAAACCGTCTGGCCCTAATGCCATCGAGTTGCTCATCTCCTTTATTACCTTCTCGACCTGTGCAGGCGTGACTGCATCATCTACATCCATGAGAGGCAACTTACAGAAATCCCGTACAGTTTTTCTATTCTGCTTCTCTCTTTTGGTTCTAGTGATGAAAAAATGCTTCCCGAGAGCATTTGCGGCCTCCTTCCCTGATTTGAAGACTCCATCTTCAAATTCAATCGTGGATATGTAGGCGGAGGTGATTTTTCCGGAGATCCTTTTCAAGGCCTTCCACGTTGCTGCTGCATCCTTTCTGAAGTTCATCTTCTCAGTGAACTTTTCCCAAGTTTCCTTCTAGTGCCTGTCAAGGTCCTTCCTGATCTCATCATCCAGCGCAGCGATGTCTGAGTCAAGATGATCTGCGGCTCTCTTTGCGTCCCTTGTCCTTATCTTCTGCAATGTTTCCCTGGTGACATAGGGAAAGAAGGTCTTTACGCGGCCTTCAGGGATCGCAGCTTTCATAGCCTTCAAGATAGCATCAGATAGGTGGCGCTCCTTCTGGTGTACATCGCCATTCCACGGATAATCAGCCGCTTGGCGGAGCGCAACCTCCCTGAACAGGCTCCAGTCTGCAAGGCCTAAATTAAGATAAGAACGATGACGGACACTTGTATAGGGAGCAAGAGAGTTAGAGAGATCAATATCGACAAAGACAGGGATGTGATCGCTGGAAAGAGTTATGGATGTCGACCAAGAGCAAGCATTAGAGAGATTGGAAGAGACGAGGGAGATGTCTGGGCTAGATGATCGGCCGTTGGCAGGGAGACGAGTGGGCTGGCCATCGTTTAAGATAACCAGATCGCACTCCTCCGCCCATTCTTCGACGTCACTTCCTCTAGCATCAGAATCAAGCGACGAGCAGAACGTGTGCGCATTGAAGTCACCCGCAAAGACAATTGAGGGAGATAGAGAGCAGTCATACAGCTGCTTGAGAAGGGGGATAGGATTGTATGTTGAGGGACAAGAGGTAGAAGGAGGGATATATATATACATATATATATATATATATATATATATATATATATATATATATATATATATATATATATATATATATATATATATATATATATATATATATATATATATATATATATATATATTAAAAAGAGAAGTGGTGTTTTAAGAGGTAGATGGATGGGTATGTACTCGAGAGTGCCATGCACTGGAGTGTTTGGAATAATGTGAGAGGGAAGAGAGGACAGAAGAAAAGTAGAGACTCCGCCTCCTTGAGATGACCTAGGAGTATGATATGCAGTATAGCCCGGGATGTTTGGATGTCTAGAGGTAGCAGAGGGAGAGAGTTTGGTCTCCTGGACCATGATAACATCCGGGTGATGAGCACGGGCAAAGAGAGATACTTCAGAAACCTTGGTCCGAAGACCGTTTAGCTTGATGTGTACAATAGATAGGGGGCGGTTGGTAGATGAGGAATTTGAGTTACTGGAGGCGGAGCACACAATACAACGAAAGGAAGAATCGTGGTGCCTCACAGAACTGAGACCCGAACAAGAGAAGTGCACCCACCTTTCGCATCCAAAACATTGGACGCTGGTTCCATACCAATTGACATCTCTGTCGCATGTGGCACATGGATACTTCTTCTTCTTCGCGGGTCCTGGGTTCCTTTCGACGCCGGCCATTTGTAGAAGAATCCTCAGGAGAGCTGCAGCCAGCCAGCACCTCTCCCATGACAAAAACCCTCTCCGCGGAGGGATTGACGTCGGTTTGCACGGAGGTGATCTTCTTTCCTCCACACTGCCACGGCACGAACGTACGACATCTCGGCAGCCCATTTCTACCCTGTTAGAGTGGCACAAAAGCAACCAGGCTTCTGAACAAGAACTTGAATTCCGAACTTTCTTTGATAAGGGGTCGGCTGACCATGTCAAAGTGAAAATTCTACAGCTGCAGTCGGCACGAATCGCACTGATAGTTTGCGCTCCATATTAAGCGTTGGTGCAAACTCGGTGCACATGTGTTATAACATACAAGCACCAAGTTCGCGTCAACGCACAATCATCAGAAACCCAACGTTTCAGTACGACCCGTGCCGAATGTATGTTTCGTAGTGACCGAACTCTGGCTATTTTTTTTTCAACAAACCTTCAGAAGAAAATCAAACTCACACAGCAGAATTACTTTTCGTGCTGACAAATCCACCGAGGAGATCGAAAGGATCATTAGAGTCTTTCACAGCTAGAGAGATAGGGTTCGTTATAGACAAAGAAGACACACCTTTAAAAGTTGGTAAAAAAATCTGATATGGATATTCGCAGGACTCCTCACAAACCTCCCAAGAGTCCACCGTTCACAATCGAATTCTGTAGAGGCAGCGATGGAGCAGTCGATCCACTCGTGATATCAAACAAATCGTTGTTGGTGCTCTTTAAAGAGAACTAATCAAAAAACAAGCAGGAACAAGATCACTTGACTTTAAAAGACCAAAATTAGCAATCGATAAACGTTGCCTTCTTACAAACAAGAGGGGTCGTATGACAAGAGTCGCCGTAGGATGATCTCCCACAATCTGCTCAGTCATAACTTCTTAGGTATTTGCATAAACCTTCAACTGCTTTGCAGGAAACTCGCCTCAAGAATGAATCGTTTATCAACTTCAGGGTTTGCATCACCTGAGCTGTAAGCCTAACGATAGGAAATTGGAACGCAGCGAGATATCTGCAGAAAAGGAATACAAAAGCATAATGGAGGAACCGGACTCAGGAGTGCATTGGCACGACTACTGGATCATGGAAGGTTGAACGTGTGGACAGTAAGCTATCAAGCCACCACCGAAACCGCCGCAAACAATTGGAAGAATATGTTCTAAGACAAAGTCAGCACGCAGCCGGTCAGTACACCTTGACACCATGCTGCTGCTGTGGGAATCAATGCAAACCCAAAGATGAAATTTAATCAGGAATTCGAAATCCACGACGAATGATTCTTCGCAATGCAGACCTGCCGAGGCTGTGCAAACCACATGGAGGTATAAGCAGCGAGGACTGCGCTGCGCGACGATGGCTTTCAGAGTGTGCATGCTGGTGGCGGCAACTGTGATGTCGTGCGAGGGAAAAGAATTCTACCGTTTATGTCCTTGCTGCTGCCTGAGCTACTGTGGAGCTTCTTCTTATAGGTGCAGAAAGGTGGCGACGTCGCATAGGCTATTCCACATATCATGAGCGGACAGAGCAGTTGCTTTTCCGGGACACACAAATAAATAGTGAATCATGTCTTGTACGTTTACAATGAGGACATCTACTCGATACGGTACCATCAATCTTCTGCATATCCTGATGTATGCAGAATGGCCACATCGCAGACTCGTAAGAGTTACGCGGGAGTGTCTGGGTGGGTTCTTTGCTATCATCGACCTTGAGTGGCACATCGAAGGATAGGATTAGGTGGAGTAAAGGTAGTAGGATGCACGCCTCGTATGCTCATATTGCTGCAGTCTCCTTGGCGAGAGCTCAGAAATGGCCCGTTTGACAGCCTATATGGGAAATCGCAGCACGTAGTGGTGTGCGTGCAGTCGGCATGGATCCTAGTGACACTTTGCGTTTCCTATTCAAGGTTGGCGCAAACTCGGTGCCATATGCTATAACATAGGACCCGCAAGTTCGACCAACCTCCAATGGGAAAAGCAAAGTAAAAATAGAATCCATGCCAACAGTATATTTCGGGGATGTGGCTCACTTAATAGAAGGGAATGGTTGGGATGGGCGTGATTCTTGACAATGCCAATGTGGAATTGTTGTGACTTTAATAGGTGGTGTTGTTAGTTAGAAAGTAACCGTATTCCTGATGAAGATGACAGGCAGGCGTTGATATTGAAAAGCCCGTGATGATGCGAAGAACTATATTCTGCACTCGCTGTAAATTACTAACGACGATACAATTCCATCAAATTTGACTCATACAAGCGACTTTTGACAATGCTTTTTATCCATCATCTGCGCCAACACGGAAGGTTGGACTCGAGACGCTGGAGCCTTCTGGTTGAAGCCAACAATGATGTGTTCAGTTATGGACGTCAGCGCCGGTAGAATGTGCCTCATACTCACTCACAAATGTGTAATTTAACGTTTGCGTAACTGTGAATCCATGTTGGAGAACATTAGGCTGTAGCGTGCTCTGGAGATGCTTTTGGTTTTTTTTGTTTTTTTTTTGAGTTGGTTAATCTTTCCGCTAGCTTAACAACGGTGGAGAGGAGGGAGATAAGGCAATGTGACAGGTTTTATGTAGTGGTTTGCAGGGCTTGGGAATAGGAAATACTATAGGTTGTTTCCATCGGGCAAAAATTATACCAAAACGGAAGTACGAATAGATAGATCTCCAAGAAGCTCGTATAGACCTGGACGCTGGGTTTATTGCAAAATCTTCACATCACCTGGTTCAGCTAGCTCTGGGCTACATTTGAGTCCCACGAGACCATATCTCAATGCTTCTTAACCCCAACCAACACCTCGTAGGTGCGGTCCCGTGAGACCCAAATGTAGCCCAGCGCAGGCCGAACCGAGTGATGACGCGTTGCTGGCTGATGAAGATTTTACCAAAAAGCCTCTTAAACAGTGGCCGTTGCCCTCGATCTAACCAAAGCATTTGATTCTGTTAACCTAGGACTTTTATCCGAGAAACTATTGAAGTCCTCGCTACAATCGTTGCAGAAGCGTTGGATTGCAGCGTTCACGAAAGGTCGTCGGGCCAAAGTGCTACTCCAGAATCACGTCTCCGATAGTATACCTATAGCAGCCGGTGCTGCCGAGATGTCGCACGTTCGTGCCGTGGCAGTGTGGAGGAAAGAAGACCACCTCCGTGCAAACCGACGTCAATCCCTCCGCGGAGAGGGTTTTTGTCATGGGAGAGGTGCTGGCTGGCCGCAGCTCTCCTGAAGATCCTACTGCAAAGAGCCGGCGTCGAGAGGAACCCAGGACCCGCGAAGAAGAAGAACTACCCATGTGCCACATGCGACAGAGATGTCAATTGGTATGGAACCAGCGTCCAATGTTTTGGATGCCAAAGGTGGGTGCACTTCTCTTGTTCGGGTCTCAGTTCTGTGAGGCACCACGATTCTTCCTTTCGTTGTATTGTGTGCTCCGCCTCCAGTAACTCCAATTCCTCATCTACCAACCGCCCGCTCTTTATTGTACATATCAATCTCAACGGCCTTCGCGCCAAGCTTTCTGAATTATCTCTCTTCGCCCGTACTCATCACCCGGATGTTATCATGGTTCAGGAAACCAAACTCTCTCCCTCTGCTACCTCTCGACATCCAAACATCCCGGGCTATACTGCATATCATAATCCTAGGTCATCTCAGGGAGGCGGAGTCTCTACTTTTGTTCTGTCGTCTCTTCCCTCTCACATCATTCCAAACACTCCAGTGGATGGCACTCTCGAGTACATCCCCATCCATCTACCTCTAAAAACTTCACTTTCTCTTTTCAATATATACATTCCTCCTCCTACATCCTGTCCACCAACCTACAACCCTATCCCTCTACTCAAGCAGCTGTATGACTGCTCTCTATCTCCCTCAATTGTCTTTGCGGGTGACTTCAATGCTCTCACGTTCTGCTCGTCGCTCGATTCTGATGCTAGAGGAAATGACGTCGAAGACTGGGCGGATGAGTGCGACCTGGTTATCCTTCAAGGCACAGGACACCCAGGAAATTAATTTTCAGGTTTTATGCCTATCTTGGAGAGTCACACGCTGATCACAGTGGTATCTCTGAAATCGTCCAAGACCCTCTTTGAACAGAGTTATGGCTCTTCAAAGATGCCTAGATTTTGAGGGTGAAAAATTGGTGGACGAGTTGTCTCAGGCCTGTGTTTCTCTGCATTCGCAATCGTTGCGCGAGAACAAGCCAGGATAAGGAGACAGCCTGGCAGTGGACTGAAGAACGCGACGAGGTCGAAATTCATCCAACCATCTAGCCGCTATCGAGTTCGGAAATCTGATAGGGGGCCGGGCCTGTGGTGGTGAGCCAAGGAGGTCGGGCCTGTGGTAGTCGCCTATTTCTCGCTTATTTGGAGGAATTGAGATCTCGCACTTGGCGTGTGTTATAGAGGAGGGGTCTACTACACAATGAAATAAAAATCACCAAATTCATGTCTGAGGGTGTACTGTGCCTTTAACGATGACCAGCCCACTCGTCTCCCTGCCTACGGTCGATCCTCCAGCCCAGACATCTCTCTTGTCTCTTCTAATCTCTCTAATGCCTGCTCTTGGTCTACATCCACAACTCTTTCCAAAGATCACATTCCGGTCTTTGTCAATATCGATCTCTCTAACTCTCTTGCTCCCTATACAGGTGTTCGTCATCGTTCTTATCTCAATTTAGGCCTTGCAGACTGGAGCCTGTTCAGGGAGGTTGCACTCCGCCAAGCGGCCGAATATCCGTGGAATGGCAATGTACACCAGAAGGAGCGCCACCTCTCTAATGCCATCAGGAAGGCGATGAAAGCTGCGATCCCTGAAGGTCGTGTCAAGACCTTCTTTCCCAATGTCACCAGGGAGACACTGCAGAAGATAAGGACAAGGGACGCAAAGAGAGCTGCTAATCATCTTGACCCAGACATTGCCGAGCTGGATAATGAGATCAGGATGGACCTTGATAGGCACAAGAAAGAATGTTGGGAAAAGTTCACTGAGAAGATGAACTTCAGAAATGATGCAGCAGCAACGTGGAAGGCCTTGAAAAGGATCTCCGGAAAGTTCACCTCCGCCGACAATTCCACGATTGAATTCGACGGCGGGGTCTTCAAGTCAGGGAAAGAGGCCGCAAATGCTCTTGGGAAGCATTTTTTCATAACTAAATCAAAAAGAGAGAAGCAGAATAGAATAACTGTTCGGGAACTCTGTAAATTGCCACTCATGGCTGAAGATGATGCAGTCACGCCCGCTCAGGTCGAGAAGGTTATCAAGGAAATGAGTAACTCGAAGGCAGTAGGGCCAGATGGTTTGAGCCCAGCAGTTCTAAAGAGACTGCCAAATGAACTACTACCCCTGCTCGCTGACGTCATTAATACATCGTTTCGCACCTGTACATTACCTCAAGATTGAAAAGTAGCACGCGTCATCCCATTGCCGAAGCCGGGTAAATCACCATCCACGGCAAAAGGTTACAGGCCAATCAGTCTTCTCTCACCTATTGCCAAAGTTGCAGAAAAATTGGCTGTGGAGGAGCTTGCCGAACATAATAGCAAACAACAGCATCAACATGGTTTCCGTAAGCTACATTCCACCACTACGGCCCTGCTGGAAATTGTGAGCTATGTTTTGGACGGCTTCAATGCCATGAAACCTCAGCGTACCTTAGGTGTAGCCCTCGACCTAACGAAGGCTTTTGACACTGTAAATTTGGGCATTTTGTCGGAGAGCCTATTAAGGTCTACCATTCCGCCCTGGCAGAAGCGGTGGATAACCGCATTCACCAAAGGACGTCGGGCAAATGTGCTATTTCAAGGGCACGTCTCCAATAGCATCCCAATTGCCGCCGGTGTACCTCAAGGAGGAGTTCTATCGCCTGCTCTTTTCAGTCTGTATATTGAAGATCTACCCGTTCCATCCCAAGACATCAAGGTCGTAGCATATGCGGATGATATTACTATACTATGCCGGGATCGCGACATAAATGTAGCTGCCAGTAAGATCAATGACTACTTGATCGAGTTGAAATGTTTTCTCGATAGCAAGATGCTTACGGTCTCTGCCGCTAAATCATCCGTCACCGTCTTTTCCACTGATCTAAGGACCATTGCCAACTCCATGCACAACAGTTGTACAAAAACATCCTTAAGCAGCCAAATCATCCGTCGCGAAGAGTATTAGACCCCGTCAGAGAGAGAAGTATAAGAAAGCCGTTTGCCGATGCTCCCACGAAAATCAATATACAGAGATGGACCAACGCACAACAAGAACGCCTCCGTCTCTTACGTGCTGAGCATACCCAATTCGTCAAGGATCACTTATGCAAGACCGCCGTAAACTCCATTCTCGGAGTCGTGCCGCCTGAGGTCAGCGAAACCGAGATGGAACTCGGTAGGCGTGCCAGGTGCACCCTTACCTCGTTGCGCTGCGGGCACTCCCCCATGCTTATGTCTTATTTACATAATATCGATAGCAGCAGACCTGACGAGTGCCCGGATTGTGGTAATAAAGGGCATACTACTGCGCACCTTTTCAACTGCCCGATGAGACCGACATCGTTAACACCAGTAGATCTGTGGGAGAATCCGACGCTTGTGGCTCAGTTCCTCAATCTATGACAGGACCCTCTCTGTGGCTGCAGAAGAAGAAAGAAGAAGAAATAGCAGCCGGTGTCCCGCAGGGTGGAGTTTTGTCATCTGACCTATTCAGCCTGTATATTGAAGACCTACACGAGCTTCCTGAAAATATAAAAAATTTTGCGCATGCCGACGTTGTCACCAACATACAGATTGCCGCAAACAAGATCAGTGACTATCTCGTCGAGCTCAAAATCTTTCTCGATAGTATGATGCTCACAGTTTCCGCGGCGAAGTCTTCTGTTTCGGCATTCACATCTGACCCAAAGGAACACAGCGCCCAACCTGCTGTCAGGTGGGATGGTGACCTATTGCCTAGAGCGAAATTTCCCGAACTGCTGGGCCTCGTTTCGGACCCATAGCTGAAGTTTCACAAAAATTCTAAACAGAAGCAAGCAATTATGAAGGCAAAGCTCAACGTGTTGAGAGCTCTAGGAGGAACGTCCTGGGGTTGCAGCAGAGAGACAATCTTGACGACATATCGAGATATTCTGCAGCGCATTGGAGTACGCAGCACCTGTCTGGCAGCAAATCGTGTCGGGCACTTCCTGGACTAAAGTGGAGCGAGTTCAGAATGCTGTACTTCGAATCGCCACCGGATGTGCAGAAAGCAAATAGGAAAATGTATCAAGAGTTGGGACTGAGCTATAGGCAGAAATGTAAAAATTGACAATACCCACTCGACGACTTTACAATAAAATGTGAACTCCTAGACATTCGACAACATAGCACACCGAGAGCGGAGTTGCCTCGCTTTATTTGCGGCGCCGATTCCACTCGGAACCACATCGTTTAGATAGAGTAGCAAGACGTGTTGAACTGCGAGAACAGCACAGCTCCTCCCTCTGTGTAGCGAGCTCCTATCCCTCAGAAGACGCGTAACCAGGAAGGCGGGGGAGGAAAACAGATAGTCATTATAGTTGGATAACAGCAAACATTTGAGGCGTACCCAGCTGAGTCAGCCACCGCAGTGGATGCTTCCATCTTGAGCAGATAATCCGCAGTGACAGCAAGGATATCGTGGAGTCTTGCTGCGTGACCCAAGGTACTCTCGATGCCAGCTCACATTTTCGGATCCCAACCTACACGTGGTAGATTTAAGGAGTCAAACTTGCTCGTGGAAACCCCATTCTAGTTATGCACTTCGGCGAATAAACCAACAGACCGCGTCAGGCAAAAGCCACCCGATTGTCAGCGAGATGAGGTGGTCTACGGAGTAGCGGAGAACGTCCGGTTGACGCAAAGCCTTGTTTTACTGCGTCGCTGCTGTTTCCCGACGCAGCGATTGGGCACCCGATGCTGCAGCGATCTGGCACGTTCGTAGCACGCAGCCCATAAATACACGCAGTCAAAAAAAAACTCAAGTCTCGAAGACATAATCTTGGACAGATGGCTGATTCCTACGCTTCAGCCACAACAAAGCAAAACATTAGCAGAAGACATTCTAATCCACGTTCGCTAAAGACCCCAGGCTGGTCACAACAGAAATTTCTCGCACGTTCTGCTTCGCAGCTAAAAACATTAACTCACTGTTTTAGCAGCTGGCGACAAATTGGATCCGTCCAAGACACCCAGCTGACCCAACAGATCAACATTGGACGCTGGAGAGTTTGCAGCTACAGGCTGTGATGATTCCTCGAGAAGGGGGCCTTCCTCAATCGGAGCTGCTGCAGCATTCAGCGAATTGTGCGTTATCACAGGCATTCTTTCAAGCAGACCGTACCTGTATCCGAACATATTAGAGAAAGTATACACACAATTACGAGATCGCTCCGAATACATGGTTGCAACTGTTACAGGCCCAAGAAATTTGAGCGTTGTCGAACAAATTCAGGCGCAACTTTCGGCAGGACGTTGTTATCAGCGGGGACTTTGGCGAAAGAATCTTGCTGCCAATACCCAATTTCACGGCTGTTGGATCTGACAGAATCGGTCCTGTCATTTTGAAGAAGATTCAATCACTCTGAACCAGCAAAACTATTTTGTCGATAGAGCCGGCTAAGCTCACTTCGACCAAGATTTTCCGTTTTCGTTCATTTTCAGATCGCTTTTTCTTCTTAAAGGATTCGTCCAAAGGTCCATTGTGATTACAGAAGTGGGTCTCTTTGGGGACATGAGTAAATGCGCTGTGTCGTGTCCGGGACTACCGCAGTCCGGACATGCGGCAAGTCTGCTGCTGTCGATTTTATTGACGTAAGACATAAGCAGTGTAGAGTGATCACAATGCAGCGACGCAAGAGCACATCTGGGTCGCCTGCCGAGTTGAGACTCGGACTCGCATACCCGAGGCGGCCTTTCTCCCAAAATAGGTTTCACAGCCGCCTTTCTGAGATGTCCTCGAACAAACAGAGTATGCCCCTCGCGCATCAGACGGAGCCTTTCCTGATTGGAGTTTGCCCATCGCTACATCGTCAATTACTGGACGAGATCGCCGCGACGCTGCTTGGCGAGAAAAATTGCGCGCGGAAAAACGAAGGGAGAGTGGCTATTGATCAAACGATTTCGAGCCCAACTGCTGAGCGCGGTTATCTCTCTGTGAGACACCAACGATACATGCACTTTACTAGAAGCGTCTGCAAACAGTGCCCTTATTGATTTCTCTCTCTCTCTCTCTAACGAGCTTCATTATTCTTCTTGTCGGTTGATTCAGTTGTTTCAGAACATTAACTACGTTTATTGCGTCTGGAACTCCCAGTGATCCTTGACTGGCAACATGCAGACCACCGCGTGTAGACGTCCTATTGGGGAGCTCCTTGCGCCGCCAGTAGCAATTCTCAGAGCAGCGTTTTGTACACGCTGAAACTTAGTCCAGGAGCTGTCCAACACCAGGTGCTGCCACACTTTTGCCGCATACTTCAGAGCAGGCTTAGGTATTTCTCTATAAGTCGCCAATATAGTCTCTCTACTGCTGTCCCACTATAGAAGCTCTCAAGACATTGATCTTAGACTTGACAACTGCTTGTTTCTGTTCCGTGTTTTTGTGGAACTGTCAGTTTCAGTCTGCAATTTTTCGTAAACCTCTGTGGTATTCAAAACTTTTGACGTTACTTACTGATGTAACGTCCTACACCAATACGTTCAAGACATAGTTTTGTAGAACTTGGCGGCAAATTGAAAGCATGCGCTAGCTCACTTCGAGTTTTCTCAACTACCAGCGTATCAGGCCTTGTCGCTACCTTGTATTCGGTGTCAAATCTCATCAGCACTACCTATTACGAACATAACTATTCCCGGACTATGGACTAGTCTAGTATAAATTAAATTTTAACTCCTCATGAGAACTTTTCTGACCCACTAAGCAAACTTACTAACTTCAGATCGCCACAGTCCAGAAGACGAGAAAACTCGACTGATCGTTGTTGCAGTTCCAAGTGAAGGTGAGCTTGATTAGCCCGGACAAGCGCGTTGATTCGATCAACAGTTGATCCAAATCTGAGAATATTCCAGATTAATCGGATATAAAAGTCAACACACAACCATGAAGCCTTCTATGTATAAATGAAAAAGTATGAATTGATGTCTCCTGCTGTGTCCCATTCTACTTGTTTTAATCGATTTCCAAAGTCAGAAGTATGATAAACCTCAACTTAGAACACTAACCTTGTAGCCAGTTTCGCCAAAGCTGTGACAGCATAGCATTTCGTAAATAAGGAGGTGAGTGTTGATGGAAGAACATTTTCAAACACAGCTACAACGTCCGTTTCCTCCACCTTCAAAAAAAGGGAACGATTCAATTAGAAAAAACACAACAATTTCGAAACGGACAACCTTGGCGGAATCCGCATCAGCTGGTTGAAGAAGTAGATCACCGAATTCACCAATGGTCCAGAAAGCCACCTCAAATAACTCAGATCTATGAGGCTACTACGGAAGTTGGTAGAAAACTAGAACAGTAGTGCCATTCGCGCTCTAAACGCAGCGAGGCTCGGCGCGGGACGTGATCAGAAACAACTTTAGGCACACTGGCCCCCAAACCAGGGCTGTACGGCAATTGCCGTTTGTCGTTTGCCGGCCGTTTTTGGCCAAAATTCGCCGATTGCCGTTTGCCGGATTTTCACTTGATTTTCCGACAAAATTCGGCAAAAATGGTAATGTTGACGAGCTTCAATGTCCATCTGTTCGTGATTTGGAGGAACCGCGGTGCAGCTAGTGTCTCCGTATTAGATTTAGTCTAGTGAGTGGACAAGACGCGTTAATTGCGTCTGGCCGTGCTGCTTTGGCGGCATCACCCTTCAGCGGGGTTTGTGCAGGATAATGGCATAAGTGTAAAGATGGCAATATTGGCCATCGATCGATATTGTCGAGAAAGTTTGAGCTTGCGAGTTTAGGCCAATGATTAGTAGTTCGATGGTCTTCTGGCGTCTCGGCTCTCCTAACCGACTTTTCGTATTTTTCATGTTCAATTCACATTTTATCCACTCCTCTTGCAACTTTCAGAAACAAACCTTCACGCAGACAAGGCGTGCTTTCCTATTATGGTGGCAAGAATTATAATCTAAAACCTCCGACATGTGCGCGTTCCTAAACCCTTTCTATGGTCTTCTCTTTTTTCACCTTTATCTCATACCGAAACAATTTTTGGAGTATGCAATTGTTCCCAAATCAAAGAGCAGGCAGAAGCCTGAGGCCCCCGTCAGACTTGGTCGAAAAACCGACTGAGGCTGCGATTGAAAAACCGACCTTGGGTGCATTGGCCCTGCCCATGTGCGCGCGTGGAGCACCAGTAACGACTGGGTGGATTGCGGACGCAAGCAGACGGTCGCAGACACACTCATTGGGTGGACTTTATGCACCGTCTGTCATTATCTCGGTGTCCGTCAACCGGGTGCATGGTACGGCGCGAGGTGTGGATATCTACACGGGGGCCTGAGCTGCGCAGGGATGATTGGAGGGAGGGTCTGAGCTCCGCCGGAACACCAAATAAACCATTCTGAATGGGGGTATACGCTGCTTGCTTTCAGTTATTCACGAAGAATTCGATTGTACTAACCTTATTGTAATTTTACAACAAAAACAACTGACCAAATAACGCTCCTCGGGGTCTGAGAAAATCGCCAAAAATTTGCTCTTGGAGGGGTGTCTGAGTAAAATTGGCCATGTCCACCCTCGCGCCGTACCCTGACCGGGTGGGACTCAGTCGATCGAGCAACTCTGGCGGAAACCTGAGGAAATCTCATCTCTGAATATTAAATGGCTGCATACAGTCATCACGAATCGCACTGATACTTTGCGTTCCCCCTGTGCGTTGGCGCGAACACATATGTTATAAACTACGTGCACTACGTTTGTGCCACGATTAGGAACGCAGAGTATCAGTGATGTAGTAGAGTTGAAGTACCGTTCCACATCCCACGCGCGAATTCGGAGATAGTTACTCGTACGGCTTGTACAAAATGCTTATGCTGCAAGAAGCATCAACGACTCCCAGCTACCGCAGCTATCAATTAATTTTTGGAAGACTTGTTCTCATCTATTGTGGGGATGGGTGACGTGAAACTTCACGATCGTTTGAGGCCAGGATCATACCTCTCCCGGCCAGGGAAAACGATAGAGCTTTTCAGGCAAATCGATTTTCGCACGATATTGATGGGAAATATTGCATCGCGTCGTTCGTCGCTGAAAGTATGATCCCGGCATAAAGGCAGTTTTTACGATCGGAACATTTCTCGCACTAACACTGGGAATCGAAGGATCTGGGCCCAGTGCAGCAGTTGAGTAGAAAAAGAAGGCTCTCAACATTCCGCCATTGGCCCATTACGGCCTTTAAGTTGACTGCACGAGCGAACGAGCCCCAGTTTACTGGAAATTCATTGATTGAGGTGAGCATGTGAGAAAGAAGGATAAGATATCAAAAAGCTACAATCAGGCAAATCCAAAATGTTTAATCCAATGATGATGGCATGAGATCATTGCTGAGAGATCTAGGCCTCGTGCGCTTGCGCTGTCAACTTCAGGGCCGTACGGGGTCAATAGGGGCTCGCTCAAAGCCGTTTTTTCGACCTGGTTGTTGCACTCGGCCTCGGTCCTTCTGATCCCCGGTAGAAACTAAATGATAATTTTTTATCATGGACACTGCCTTCAACATCCTGTCGAAGGTCACATTAAGACGGTAAAAGAAAAGTTCGGAATTCGCGCAGACGATGTCGCCGGTTCACAGCAAAGCGGGGGGTACCACGCTTTGGAGGCCCAGAAATACTCAGATACGGTTATTCTAGCTCGCTTTTGACGTCCCGAATGGCGTAAGGGTTGTTATACAAGCAATACGAATCTATCAGCTCGGTATCTCAACCTCCTTTGCGGGAGTGTTTGCTGCCCTTAAGCGATGATACGTGTTCAAACAGAAAAAATCTGCACAAACTAAAAAAAATGACCATATCGGAACTGAACCGTAAATTCACATGCAGGAATGGCAAACGATTACTGAAGGCGATTACATGGCGATTCGACTTTTTTTGGTAAAAGTTCAGGGCCCTTCGCGCTCCTGCTCGAAAGTTTTTTGATAATTTGATGCTCCGAAATACGTTAAATCTTTAAAGCAAAAAGGGGAAAGAAGGTAGTGAGACGAACACGATCTTTGTTTCACTTTCTGAACAATTATGTTGTCTTGATGTGAAGTTTTTTACTTTTGTCGTTTGCCGATTGCCGACATTTCAAAATCCTCATCCCTGCCCCCAACTCAAATCCGATTCGGTGGCTATACTCAGCTTCACTTTTGTGAGCATGTAGGCAGCGTAAAGATAAATAAAAGAAAATCGAGAGCATACCTGAAGTAAAGGCTGTGCATTAGTCGAATCAAGCTGAGCCGCTCTAAACAACTGCATAGCCGCATAATGTTGAAGCTCACTGTGAGACGATATCAATTGAATCATGCACGACACAACTTCGTCAGGAACATAATTACCGGCCTAAAAACTGAATGGAGATAGATAGACTCCTTAGAGCTTCGTTCATAGCTAACGACCAACTGCAAGCGTCACGTCGCTGAAACACTGACGCACAACGTATGAACTTGTGCGCCAGCGTTTAGGCGTTGTGTTGTGGGCCCGTAACGCTCAAATGTTGCGCTTTGCGCCCATAACGCTTAATCGCTGGCGCTTGCAGCGTCAGGCTGCGAGTTCACCCTTTTCAGGTTCAAGCGGGGTTGTGTCGTGACACACAGGGTAATGAGGGATGTTGCGACAGAGATCACATATCGGTGGTCATATCGAACGATCACCCAGCGAAGTGTTCTTGCGACAACACATTTCTACGGTGTGGATCTGAGTCCCATCACGATTCGTAACAGTTGACCGCACCTGTCGCGGTCGCAGACTTCTGGTACAACAATCACCAATACCAACCAACCATAGACAACACAGCGCGCTATATGAACTCTTGTCGCCGCAGTGTTTCAGACTCCGTCTTCCGCCACCACGTTCCGCACTTGCCATCCCACCGCCCACGTAGATGCCACGCCACCAGCAATCGAGCCGTCGCCAGTCACACCACACGCCTCACTGCCTTTATCTCTCTTCTTTCGCCACTATTTCGCTGTACCTAGCCGCGCGCGTGCATCCTTTTGAATAAACTTTTGCACTTCGGTTTCTTTCCCGTACACAACTAAGGGGATCATGAAAATTCCAACCAAAAGCAGAAAATTTGATTCGGCTCCAAAAGAATTTTGGTGCCAAAAACGGATAATTTAAAGGAAAAAAGAACAGAAAATTTGATTCGGCTCCAAAAGAATTCTGGCCCCCAAAACGGATAATTTAAAGGAAAAAAAGAAAAGTTAAGGGACTGTAGATTTTTTGAGCCAAAAACAACAAATTCCACACTTGAGAAAAGATGGATCCTAAGTTTGAGATTCCGGAAAGCTGTTGCTACACGCAGTGTAAGCAAAATCACGCTGCCACTACAGGTAATGGTGCTGAGAGCACCAGATCCCAACATGATCATCTTTGAGCTGCGTGATGCAACATCGGTTGTCTGCAACTGCGGACCGGAATTTCGTTCCTATGAAAGCAGACACTCCCTTGAGGTTCGACACGACGTCTCGCCAAACCCAACTCTGGAGTACCTATTTAGTTCATACAAGAGGAACAGGGAGCCAAAAAATGGTACAGCAGAACAACTCTGAGTCAATGAGCACTTCGAAGCTGTATTAGACAAGTTAAGCACTCTTATATATACAAACGTACCAAACGTAAAACTGTTATCATTGTATCGAGATGCCATTCATGGTTCGGTGAGAATCTCTCAGTCGCCACGTACATCTTGGAAGCACACTCAGACTGGAATGGTTCAATTGCAGGACACAAAAAAGTAACGACAATTAAACTGAAGCCACGTTGCATAGTTTAAAAAAAGACATCGGACTGGTACGCTACAGAAATAGTATAAGCTGGTGGAATACCCCACGGCAACCTCAGTGTCATTGCCGTTTTTCCCCGTACAATATGCCAAGGCTGCAACCCTCGGGGTCACAATCACGATTTCCTGCCTCTTTCTGCGAGCAATGCCTACGCGATCACTATCTGTACTAACTATAAGTTGATTGATATAGTGGGTGTTGAAGCTCGATAGCAGAGGGTAATGACCAATACCCTCTGCTATCGAGCTTCAACACCCACTATATTAAACAACACAAATGAAGCTCAGGGACCGACTGATACTTAACTATAAGTTCCCTGTTACAGTTGTTCCGAAAACCATTTGAGTCTGCCTGACTCCTGCCTAATCACATGCGGTCAGTAACTACAGCAAATGACCTAGAGGCGCATCCAAACACGATGGTCGCATTTCCTTCAGCCATGTTTGCGTGCAAAGGATCAATACCGAACGGGTGGACTTCTTCTTTTCTTCTTTGCAGCCACATAGAGGGTTTTGTCGTAGGCGGAGGAACTGGGCGACCAGTAGTGGACTCGTCCATAGGTCTATTGGTGTCAGCGTGGTAGGTCTCTCTGGAAAGTTGAATAAATGTGCGGTATCGTGGCCGATGGTACCGCAGTCCGGGCACACATCAGATTTGCTGCTGTCAATCTTGCTGACATAAGACATTAGCATTGTAGAGTGACCACAGCGTAATGACGCGAGCGTGCATCTTGCCCTCCTTCCGAGCTGAGACTCTGAGGTGCAGACGGGGGGCGGTATATCTCCTAGTATAGAATTCATGGCCGCCTTCACAAGATGACACCGTACGAACTTGGTGTGCTCCTCGCGCAAAAGACGGAGTCGTTCTTGCTGTGAGTCGTGCCATCTTTGCAAATTGACTTTGTTTGGAGCATCGGCGAATGGCTTTCTTATACTTCTCTCTCTAACGGGGTTTAGCACTCTCCACGACGGATGATTTGGTTGCTTTATAATGTTGATGCGGAATTGCTGCTGGGCCTGGAGCTGACAGTGCTCCTTCACTGATAATAGACGGGTCTCAGCATGCAAGTGCTCGATTGCGGAACTCCTTGGACATCCGGTGGCGATACGGAGAGCAGCATTTTGTACTCGTTGCATCTTTGTCCAGGAGGATCCTGAGACGAGATGCTGCCATACCGGTGCGGCGTACTCCAGAGCGGGCTGAAGAATTGCCTTATACGTTGTGAATATAGTCTCCTTGCTGCTACCCCACGAAGTGCCGCCCAGGGCCCTGAGAACGTTGAGCTTAGCTTTAATGACTGCCTGCTTCTGCTCGGTATTCTTATGAAACTTGAGTGACGGGTCGAGCACAAGACCGAGCAGCTTTGGAAAGCGAGCAGCAGGCAAACGGTCTCCATCCCACACGACATCCGGATGAGCGATGTGCTCGGATGGGTCCGTCGTGAGAACGGACACTAACGACTTGGCTGCAGAGATCCTTAGCATCTTGCGCTCGAAAAAGCTCTTCAGTGTGAACAGGTACTCGTTGATCTTATTGACGGCCACCTGTATGTCCCGATCTCGAAACATGATTGTTATGTCATCAGCATACGCGACGACCTTGATGTCCTGTGGAGGCTCAGGCATATCTTCAATTACAGACTGAAGAGGGCTGGCGATAGAACCCCGCCCTGAGGGACTCCAGCTGCCATTGGAATACTGTTGGAGACATGGTTCTTAAACATGACTATTGCTCGCCGACCTTTAATAAAGGCCGATATCCAGCGCTTCTGCCAAGATGGTAATGACGACTACAGTATGTTGCCTGACAGGACTCCAAGGTTAACGGTATCAAATGCCTTGGTGAGATCCAAAGCAACAGCTAAAGTTCTCAATCGCTTGTTCTCAACGGGTGAACTACGGACGGACGTAGGTTGGATTATTCTGAGCATGTCAAAATCAGATGTCGGTCAGCTCACAGGCGAGTTTCAGATTCATAAGGGAATCTCCACCAAAAACAAACATATTCTGCTCAGAGCATACAAGACTTAAATACGACCCTTTGTGGAATCTGGAACAGCAGTATTCTATCCGCACAAGAAAAAGGATAATGACGCGCTCGGAGAAGTCCGGAATAGTTTCACTCACAAGCTGATGATTCGCATCGCTGGTTTACTGAATTCCAAAATACCCAGGTCCCACATAAGGAACTAATATCTCGGGTTAACAAAGCTGAATTCTCGGCGCAGAACACTTGACCTTTGCATGGTCTATGAACTTCCGGAAAACATCGGTATTTTTAGGCTTGCACCCTATTTCAAACTGGTCACGCCGAAAACTAGAGGTGAAAAAATGAAAATACTATTCAGTCTTCGTGTTCCTAGAGCGAGTAGGAATTCCTGGCATGTGCCTGATTTTCGGGGCCGCCCCGTTGCTTGACGCTGCGCGCATGGCACGCGGAGCGGCTCCCTGACACCGTTCGCTGCGTTCATGCATACCGCCCCAGAACAGAACACCACTCACCTTGAACTCTGGATCAGCAGTTTCCAGGAAAATGACTATTTCTTTAGTCATATTAGCAATATTCGTTTTGTTGATCAACGCAAAACATAATTCCATCGCCCGCCTACAAAAAAAAATTAATGTAGACATAGCAACAAGAACGGGTTTTCATTCTTGTTCATTTCCTCAACTAAGCATGATGTACACGCGCTATACATGCACTTTCGAAGTCGAAACCCCAAGTTGAAGCAAACATTTGAATTCTAGAGTCTGAAAACTGTTCTTTGACCTTGTTGGCTGATGAAACACCTTACAGAATTGGCTACTGAAATTTCGCCTTGAATTTTCAACTGAAAAGCTGTTGCGAGAATCCACACATCGATTTCTAGATTTAAAGGCAGCGTCCGCGCAGAAGACCACACTTGGCTTTTTCCTCTTAATCCAATGTTTGAACCAAGTGGGCTAAGCTTGAGACCTCAATGTTGCGTATTCATAATGCTACAGCCTCTTGAAAACCACTCCGTGGTCTGAAAAGGAGCTTTTCCGGTCGATTATCTAGCACGAGGAGCGGAAGCGCCACCACAGGCTCCGACAGACCGAAAATCCGAATTTCTTTATTCTTTATTTCGAGAGCTCCTCGCGTTTACACGTGTGTATTGGAAGCTTTTTATTTTTGGAGAATTCTTGACAATGAAAATGTCAAAAAAAAAATCAACCTAAGAAGTCACAGGAGTTAATCCATTTCAGACATCCAACATTTGTGTTTTACACAAAACACGTGGGAAACGTGTCACAACAACAACAAAACAGACGTGGAAAAAAGGAAGCTGAATACTCCGGGATTTTCAAACGAGTTTTTCTCCAAAATTTGAGTGTTTAGAGTGGCCTTTTGGCGACACATCATAACCTGGTAAGCCTACGTGCCCAAAATAGTGAAAAAAATTGAACACGGTTTTTAGCGCGTACGCTGCCTTCAAACCCAAAATAGTACAGTCTTGATTATTACGCCATTTTTTGAAGATAATAACGAAAAAGTTTAGGTGGTGAATAAGCCGGAATCTCTCTTCATCTGCAATATTGCGCTAATATAGATCTACGTCCATCCAATGATCCCTTTCATTATGGCTCCTACTACGTAAGAGTAACTTTCACCTCCTCGACTCACTTTCTTATAGAAACATCTGGATCCTTGAGACAGTCCACAACAGTAGTGCGATGGCGTTGTACCGCCTGATAATCTACGGTCACAGTTTTGAGCAGTGTATTCAAAGCAACGTAACTGAAAATTTTCAACAATTACTGGAAGGTCACAGTGAGCACCAAATATGCCATATACTGCTACCTATCCACGACTGCTCGTGGAGCTTCATATAAGTGCGGCCGGAAAAAGCGAGTTAGCCTTGAATTACCGTATTTCCTCTAATACAAGTTATTTGAAGTACACCTCTCATAGAAGTACATGTAAAATAGAGGTCTGAGTATTAGAAGTACACCCTCTATTTGAAGTACACCTCTAATAGAAGTACATGTAAAATAGAGGTTTGAGTATTAGAAGTACACCCTCTATTTGAAGTACACTTCTTTTAAAAGTACATCTCTTTCGAAATGGACCTCTGGTACTCGAATAAGTGTTTAGCAATTCGAATGCGGCATTTTGGAAAGACCAGTATGCACGAGATATTTTTTCAATAATAGGAGGTTTTAATGTTCGCACAAAAACTATCTGCTGCCCCTTTCTCGTCCTAAGATTGCTTCTAAGGAACTAATTTCGATGACACTTCAGCGAGCTTCAAATGACCAAGAAAAATCACAATTGAAACTTGATATTGCTGTTATCACGGCGAAAGCGCGGAGTTCATTTAGGTACTTTCTAAGAATTTTTATTTGATTGGGCTTTAATCATTCGAAGTCAGTGTACGGCACAAGGTATGGACAAACACAATTTTACTCAGACCTTCTTCTCTAGGGAGGGGCAAATTTCGGCGATTTTCTCAGACCACCCCAGAAGCGTTATTTGGTCAGCTTTTGTTGTAAGATTTGAAGAAGAGAATTATGATATAATTATCCGTGAAAAGGCTGAATGTAAACAATGTACCCTCTACAAAACGTGGTAATTCACATCATTCGCGGCGCGCGCGACGACTCAGTCTCCGTCTGCCTCCGCTCTCTCACTGTCTCTAACGTCCGCTCTGCACCAGCACGCGTAGGAACCATGTGAATTTCGCCGTTTTATAGCCTGTACACCCCCATTCAGTACTGTCCTTCTTTTGTCCCGATGGAGCTCAGACCCCCCCCCCTCCTTCACCCCAAAGCAGCTCAAGCTCCTTCCCCCTTCTTTCGGCCCAAGACCTTGACTTTAATTTTCCTCGAAAAGCCAAGATTCTTCAGCGTCATGAAGATCATTCATGTAGAGGAATAGTTTCTACCACAAGAAAATCAGGAACGACCAATGGTAGACTCTACCTACATACAGTGGATTGTGGACGAAAAAAACTAGCCTTAAATAGAGCTGTCGTCAAGTTGTGCAAGTGCCGCGCTTTTTAAATCTCTCTGCTGGACAGCACCAAAGGCGATAAGTTCTATTGTTTTTGAGCCCAACGAGTCGATTTCTATTGGTTTAACTCTTCCTCATAGAACACGCGTCAACGAAAGCGATACCGAGCTTATACAATTTTTGGAGGAAATTAATTTTGGAGGGGTGTGAGTAATGGTTCTGAAAAAGTATATTAGTGAATGCGAAGGCCTCGATTCGATTGAGCCTAAGTGGCTAAGTTTCCGTGATTGTGGTCTGAAATTTCAATACAAACAAATTTTGTTGTTATACTGGAAACCTCTGTCGGAAATGCTAACAGTCTACCACTGAAAATCCAAAAAAATGCGCTGAATAATACAAGTACACCCTCTATTAGAAGTACACCTCTAATAGAAGTACACTTAAAAGAGAGGGCTGAGAATTAGAAGTACAGCCTCTATTTGAAGCACACCTCTAATAGAAGTACATGTAAAATAGAGGCCTGGGTATTAGAAGTACATGTACCTCTAAAAGAGGAAATACGGTATTCAAAAAAACTGTGTTGACGTATACAGTCCATTTCATAACCATAAGATCACCCCTAAAAACAGCGTTTCCGTACAAAGGAAAACTTCGATCCTACTGTGATGGTCGTGCTTGCTGCTACAGCTTTTAATTCAGGGTGCCCCCATTTGTACGAGTGTTTTCTTTGCCTACTATTTTGTTTGCCTGCATGTCCAGGCTGTCCTGTTTAAACCTGTCTCACATACATTTTGTGTTTCTTTGTCGACAGATAAAGCTACTGAATTGTGGTTAATATTTTCGAATTCTACGTCTCAAATAATGGTAAACCATCTCATGGTTTGAAACGTTGATTTCTGAATTCACAACAACACATTATCAATTAATACATCGTTTCATAACCATAAGACAGCTCACTGTAAATCGATTTCGATTGTGTCAAACAACGACAGCATGGAACATAGACAGTCAATTAGTCTTTATTGATTAATTTTGAGACTTGAAGGCAGTGCTCGCGATGATTTTCGTTCCCGAGTTTACCACTCGAAACGATGCGTTGGCCACCAAGTGTTACCATAGTTACGAAAAAAGGCGAGAAACCCACTAAAAGTCTTATTTCAGCGACATTATTCTCCGGCCTGGATTAGTTGTCCGATTGGATGAACATGTTCTTGGCGGTTGTCTCCGGTAAGAAACGGGGCTAATCAACAATGGAAAATACTTCAGGCAAAACAGTATTAGTTAGGCCATTGTTATACCACACGACAGGCCTGTCGCGGTCGCAGAGCACTGCTACGTCGCTGTCGCTGAGGGCCAACCGTCGCTGTCGCTCACGGCCAAAAAACACTCGGCAGGATACTGGATTTGGCTGGGTCGCTCTCGCTGACACCCGTCGCAGTGCACTGCACTGCGACGGACAGCCGCGACAGCGACCGATTACCGCACGGTTTCCACATTTCAGGCATAACAGCCCCTTTCGAGCCAGCGACCGCGACAGGTGCTGCAATCTGTTCTTGCGACAGCATTTTTCTACTGTGTGGGTCTGGTCCCGGCACGATTCGTAACAGTTGACCGCACCTGTCGCGGTCTCAAACTTGTGGTATAACAATGGCCTTAAGGTCTGAAAGAAAGTACGAAGCAACAGAGAGTAGATAATTGCAAAGGATAGGTCCACAAAAGACTTAATTGTCACAAGAAACAGTTCTTGTGAGAGGAAATAGGCGTGGTGAAAGTAGAGGATTTCGTGCCCTTCTGGTGATTTTTCTCGATTTTTCGTCATTTCAGTTCTACCCAGGGGCCAAACAATCGAATCAGCAATTAATCTCGAGATCGAAGATAATCGTGAACACTGCCTTTATTCGGTTCTTACGTTTGATATCAAGATTCAATCACGCATAATAGGTAGCCACCTTCCTTACCGATGAGTTCCGGAGTAGCCCTATTTTCAACTTTTCTCTAGACATACTTTTACACATTGCTCTTTAAACACTAACATCGATTGTTTTACACAGTCTAGGGGCAGGAACTGATCGTGGTAAGTTACTCAAATGCAATTTATACTCATGCCCTAAAATTACATGTAACCCTAATTCTTTTCTTTTATGGTAAGCATATCGACTTGGAGAACCCCACCATTCAATCTCGACACCGCTCACACAGCTAGCCGACACACTAACCCAGCACGGCCGGCACACCGTCACGCGGCTCGGTAATCACACCTACGCGCGGCACCACCGGCACACCAACGCGCGGCGATGCCGGGTCGCACAGTCGCCACTGGGTCCTCCACCGTCTAGGCAGGGCCTCCAGATGCGGGGCAGGGCAGGGTTGAGCAGGCTTGCGACCCGACGCAACAGGTGTCGAAATTTTTTTTGAAAACTTTTGAAAAAAAAATGAAAATTTGGGGGGGGGCTCGCAAACTTTCGGAGAAAAAAAAAAACGAATTTTCTCGGAGCCATTTGGTAAGCTGAAACGAGGAAAACAATCTTTCTAAAGAAACCGAAGCAATTTTTCAACTGGGAGGGATCGTAATTTTTTAAAAAAAAATTTCGAAGTTTTCTGTCAACAGGGGGAGGGTCGTAGCTCCGCCGAAAATTGGCGCAACGGTCTGCTCAACCCTGGGGCAGGGTCAATAAGCCGCCAGCTTGGGTGACTGAACCGACAAAACTGCCGTCATTTGAATCCTGTCTGGATAATGCGCCGTGTACTTCCCTTGGAAAAAGCTTCCTTTAAGAATACGGGAGATTTCGGTCGACATACGATGCAATGAGGACCAAATACCATGACTGACTGACGTATAACCTTTATATATACTAAGCATATATTTATGAATACGACGTGAACGATGCACCCATATCGTCTGAATCACAGATCTGCGATACAGAGACAACACGATAAAATCGGAAATTACAAAGAATAAATATTCAAAATGTTAATATCTGGTTTTTCAAACACTTGGCTAAGTCGAGAAATTGAACCGTTCGTTTTTTTTCAAATATTCGATTCATTCACGAACTCAGAGTATTTGTTTATTCAAACACTACTTTTTTAACGATGAACCAAAATAGCAGATTTTTGAATAGTAAGAAAATTCGAAAAGTCGAAGCATTTGATTTCCCATGTAGCCGGGCTACAGCCAACCCAACGGAGATGAGAAACTAAGAAACTGACCGTATGTTTTTATCTGGATTCAGCAAGAATCGTCCCAATATGTTGACAGCCAAAACTCTCAAGCCACTGAATGGAGGAAATTGGAAAATACGAACAACCCAATAGCAAAAAAAAATTAACAGATAAGCTCAGCATTCACTCACCTTTCGCTTTTGATCTCCATAATTGTCAGCACCGTCTCGTAAAGAATGGCATTTCCTACATTTTTCGCTGTTTCTGTATTGGTGGCAACCTAGATTCGGAAAAAAGGTCGATTCGAGGCGATAATAACGGTAAAAAAACGGAGTCATACCTGAGCAAGTATGTCATTCATTTCCTCCGTGGCTCTGTGATCGTCTTTACCTAGTACTCTCAACAAACGAAGTATTTTAACCTTAACAAAAAGAGTTCATGAACGCGTGAGCCCGTCGAAAATAGTTGAATGATGAAAATAACATCAAAAAAGATTAACTGGATACCCACTTGCAAAAAAGGGTCGCTTATACCGGTCACATCGTGCTCCGGAGAGTATCCACTCATTAAAAGATTCTTCAGAATTCTAACTAGATTCGGAACCAGCTGAACATCACGAATATGTATTATTCACAGGTGGCAATAGTAAGGCCATTACTTTACAAAAAATCTAGATTCATTGAGTTCGCGTGCTTATATGCAATAGGTAGAAACGAGTTTGGAAGAAGCGTCGAGAATACAGGAGAATCTGGACAACTATATTAAGAAAGCTCAAAAATCACTTGCAAACCATAACTACACGCCCGAAATTTCCCATCTCGACCCACCGACAAAACGAGAAAAAAAGGAAAACCTTTTTGAAGTGGTTCAGCACATCTGGACTTCGCTCACACATCTCCGTCACAAGCGTTGTCGCACCCATGAGGACACCTTCAAGTCAACAAACGTAAAACTATTTGAACTTCCACAACGATAACAATGTACTGAAACTTGCCATGATTCTTTTCTCCCAATAGCGAACGAGTACAAGAAATAAAAACCTCCATCAATTCTGGAACTTTACGTACAATGCGGAAAGCGCACAGTGCAGCCTAAAAGTAACTTCTAAAGCCAAACAAGGATCATAATTAAATTCATACCCGATAACTCTTTGAAACATGTTGGAGAGATCCCGCCAAACCTTGGCTCCAGAACCCGGAAGATTTGTGACCAGCAGGAGCTAAACCTTGAAGCATGTCTGAGGCACCATTTTGGAATGAAAGCACCCAAGCAAAAGCTATCAGCCAAAACAATGGGTCCAGACCACAAATGTCACTGTTCGCTCTGTCATTCGTTACAACCGGATCGGGGCCGTATTTGCTGTCCCAAGCACATTGTCAACTATCTCACAAGGGAAGCCGTTCTAGCGAGATTTGACCGGAGCACAAAGAAGCACTGTGCGATGATATCTATGTACTTATGTAAAAATTGTGAGCGACTGGTCAATAGTTCAATGACGATTTAGTGTGCTTACCAGAACTAAATTCCGGTATGCAACTGCATGCAGACAACCTATGTTGCATTCCGCAGCTTGTAGATTATAAAGATAGGACCATGGATATGTTGAGACAGGATAAGGAACCACCATACGGTCCCAGCGAAAATATCTTCAAGCTATGGCGGACCGGAATTTCGTTCCGATAAGAACTGCATGGTTTCCGTTTTCGATTTTGTCTGACGCATGGACCAGGCGGCTGGCCGGTCGGGGTTGAAGGCCTCACAGGAGAATGGTGTTTCGATTCGCGTAGGGTGATCCAGTTCCACAGCCCCGTCCATTCGTCTAAATTTAGTGCGCGAACTATACTTATTGTATCCATTAAATAAACTAGAAACGGACCTCAAATTCGTTGTCGAGGTCACTGAGTCATGAGCACGAAAACATCAGCGATAGGCGCGACTGCACCTAATCCACCCGAAGTCGAGCAGAGCTTAAAGCACATGCAACATACTGGTAGTAAGCGGGGTTCCGAAATTATGAAAAGCGTTCGATTTCTACCATGACGAATTCTTTGAAATTTCATGGAACATCGGCTTGAAACTATATGGGGGGGGCACTCGAGAAAATAAGATGATTCGTCCATGAAAATGGAAATTTGAGCTAATACCATAAGCCTGATTATCTGACTGTTTTGCTTTGCTACGGATTAGTATGATTTGGAAATGTACCATTTGTGAGAAACTCGTTAAAAGGAGTGAAATGTCTTATGCTACTGATTTGGCATGGGAATAAAATCAAAAGAAGCGCTAAAAACTCAGTGAAATGATTCATGGTTGATTTGGCTGTGCACTTGTTTACTAAACAACAAAAATTGAGTGTGACATTGAAAAACCAAATCACGCACTTGCTACTGAGCATTTATGCATTCGTGTGACAGCAATTCTCTTAGTTGACAACTTTCGCATTTAATCACTACGTGATGTTATTGCCACTTTCATGGGAACACAACATAATTTTGCAAGGACCTGAGACTTGTTAACCTAAACTGCAAGCGTTAGGTTGATTTCAGAAGAGAAGCGCGTGATTTGGCTTTTCAATGTCACACTCAATTTTTGTTGTTTAGTAAACAAGTGCATAGCCAAATCAACCATGAATCATTTCACTGAGTTTTTAGCGCTTCTTTTGAGTTTATTCCCATGCCAAATCAGTAGCATAAGACATTTCACTCCTTTTAGCGAGTTTCTCACAAATGTTACATTTCCAAATCATACTAATCCGTAGCAAAGCAAAACAGTTAGATAATTTCACTTTATTTTAGCAAAAGTTTCCTATTAAAGGCACATTACACCCTCAGATATGACTTTCATATGTCCATGCTGTTGTGTAGTAGACCCCTCTTGCATAACACTTGCCCACCCCTTCTAGCGCCACCACAGTTCACACCCTTTTTCTAGGTTTCCAAACCCAATGACGACTAGATGAAACAATAAGAACGTAAAGGCTAACCAAACATTGGTCGACACGACGCGGTCGCGTCACGGCCCAATAATTTTCTATAAGTTTCTAGCCCAACTTTGTTACATCTTGACCACCGGTGGTGCTGTTTACCTACTTCCTAGCCCAGGCAGATCCTGAACTGCTCACCCCTGTAGAAGGACGGTTTGTGTATGAAAACACACCGCTCTTCACTTCTTTTATACCCTACCCTTTATTATCATCAATTTTGTTTACGAATTTGCACGCCAAGCGCTGGGGAAGGAGTGCGGGGCCCAGAGGGGACCCGCACACGTTCTCCGGCGCCTGGCGTGCTCCCAGTTAGATCCCGCCCACTTTCCCCGGCCCTTGGCGCGCTCCCAGTTGGGTCCCGTACACTTTCTCCGGCGCTCGGCGCATTTTAATTGGGGTCCCGCACACGTTCCCCGTCGCTTGGCGCACTTCCAGTCAGGTCCCACGCACGTTCTCCGGCGCTTGGCGTGCTCCCAGTTAGATCCCGCTCACTTTTCCCGGCCCTTGGCGCACTCCTAGTTGGGTCCCGAACACGTTCCCCGGCGCTCGGCGAAATTTCAGTTGGGTCCCGCGCAGGTTCCCTGGCGCTTGGCGCACTTCCAGTCAGGTCCCACACACGTTCTGTGGCGCTTGGCACATTTCCGTTGGGGTTCCGCACACGTTCCCCGGCGCTTGGCGCACTCTTGGTTGGGTCTCGCTCTCTCTTCCCTGCGATTTGCGAATTTTCATTCGGGTCCCGCGCACGTTTCCTGGCGCTTGGCGCACTTTCAATCGGATCCTACACACGTTTTGTGGGGTTTGGCACACTTCCAGTTGGGTACCGTGCACGTTCCTTTGCGCATGGCACACTTCCAGTCGGACCCCGCACAATAAACGGTGTGCATACGGTTCCTGATGGACGTAAAGGAGATCTACTCTAACGCTTGCAATCAATTCACTTTTATCACAATACCACTCCATTTCTCTCAATTGGCCAACCGTTTCATATCATTCAAAAGTTTCACTGGACTGACACACACACACACACACACATACATACATACATACATACATACAATACATACATACATACATACATACATACATACATACATTATCTAACTGTTTTGCTTTGCTACGGATTAGTATGATTTGGAAGTGAAATATTTGTGAGAAACTCGTTAAAAGAAGTGAAATGTCTCATGCTACTGATTTGGCATGGCGATAAACTCGAAAGAAACGCTAAAATTTCAGTGAAATGATTCATCGTTGATTTGGCTGTGCACTTGTTTACTAAACAACAAAAATTGAGTGTGACATTGAGAAACCAAATCACGCACTTCTTACTAAGCATTTATGTATTCGTGTGACAGCAGTTCTCTTAGTTGACGACATTCGCATAAACACACTACGTGATGTTATTTCCACTTTCATGGGGACACAACATAATTTTGCAAGGACCTGAGACTTGTTAACCTAAACTGCAAGCGTTAGGTTGATTTCAGAAGAGAAGCGCGTGATTTGGTTTTTCAATCTCACACTCAATTTTTGTTGTTTAGTAAACAAGTGCACAGCCAAATCAACGATGAATCATTTCACTGAAATTTTAGCGTTTCTTTCGAGTTTATCGCCATGCCAAATCAGTAGCATGAGACATTTCACTTCTTTTAACGAGTTTCTCACAAATATTTCACTTCCAAATCATACTAATCCGTAGCAAAGCAAAACAGTTAGATAATTTCACTTTATTTTAGCAAAGGTTTCCTTTTAAAGGCACATTTAGTTGGGTCCCGCATACCTTGCCCAGCGCTTGGCGCACTTCTACTTGGGTCCTGCACACGTTCCCCGGCGCTTGACGCACTTCTACTTGGGTCCCGCACACGTTTCCCGTCGCTTGGCGCACTTCTACTCGGGTCCTGCACACGTTCCTCGGCGCTTGGCGCACTTCTAGATGTGTCCTGCACGCGTTCTTCGGCGCTTGGCGCACTTCTACTTGGGTCCTGCATACGTTCCCCGGCGCTTGGCGCACTTCTACTTGGGTCCTGCACACCTTCCCCGGCGCTTGGCGCACTTCTTCTTGGGTCCTGCACACGTTCCCCGGCGCTTGGCGCACTTAAATTTGGGTCCCGCCCACCTTCCAGTCGCTTTGCGCACTTCTAGATGTGTCCTGCACGCGTTATTCGGCGCTTGGCGCACTTCTACTTGGGTCCTGCACACGTTCCCCGGCGCTTGGCGCACTTCTACTTGGGTTTTGCACACGTTCCCGAAGCTTCGCGCAATTCTAGATGCGTCCCGCAATAAGCGGTGTGCATACGGTTCCTGATGGACGAGAAGCAGACCTACCCTAACGCTTGCAATCAATTCACTCTTATCACAATACCACTCCATTTCTCTCGATTGCCCAACCATGTTTCTTATCATTCAAAGTTTCACCGGACTGACACACACACACACACACACAGACACACACAGACACACACACAGACACACATTTTAAAATTCACAATTTTTTCCAAATCTCGAGAACCACAAAGCGGATTTTTCTGAAACTTGGGCAGTGTTAAAAACCTTTACTGCTCTACATTTTGTGAAAATGCCAAGTTCGGAACTATCTTCCAAACCGAGATTCTGTAACGAGGGGTTTGCGCAGCAATCCTTTTCCAAATCAGGTGCGCGCTTCGCGCGCACCACAATACATACATACATACATACATACATACATACACACACACACACACACACACACACACACACACACACACACACACACACACACACACACACAAATTTTAAAATTCATAAATTTTTCAATAACTCGAGACCCACAAAGCAGATTTTTCTGAAACTTGGGCAGTGTTAAGAACCTTTACTGCTCTACATTTTGTGACAATGCCAAGTTTGGAACTATCTTCCAAACCGAGATTCTGTAACGAGGGGTGTGCGCAGATGCAATCCTTTTCCAAATCAGGTGCGCGCTTCGCGCGCACCACAATAGCGTTATCAGTCATTGTTTTCGTGGAGACTCCATGGGAATACTTCGAATTCTGAAAGCGTTAGCATTCATTCTCCAACTGAATCCTGAGTGCCCCCCCCCCCCAATAGTTTCATACCGAAACTTCCATATTTTGCCTTATAATTGCATTTTGAGCTCTACTTTCACATTTTTTCAACGATACAGACTTTTAGATAACAACCTAGACTGAAATACGAACTCGGAGCTTGTACTCCCCAGAAACTTTGATATATTTTGTAAAAAACAGAAAATGCATGACAACTGACCATCTGGACCGAGAGACGTTGTTCGCGATCAGTAACGTCAAGAGCGATCGTATACAACCTCAACGGGTGGTGAAGAGGGGAGGGGGGGGGTCGAAGAATTTTCAGCCGATAAATGGAAATTCGTGGGGAGATCCTTATAATTCGACCTAAAAACGGAAATTTGGGGAAAAAGAGCGTGAAAGTTTTCGAAAATTTTGGTCGTGAAGGAAATAGGATCGTAGCTCCGATAAAGTCCTGCACAACAGTGCGCTTGACCCTGGCGATGAGCGACGCGCTGCTGTAGGTAGAAAATGCCTTACAACCGCTCTTCGAGCGAAGTGTGGCCTTTTCACATCGTCGCGCATGTTCGCCTCCATCATCCAAACTCCAAAGCTCGAACTTTTGACAAGTTCGAGAAGGGTTATAGAAGCGCTTAGTGAGAATACGGGATCAGCCTTTTTTTAGCAGATAACAGCGTGTCACGGTGTGCACACGGTATGTATGATGGTGTCGTACCTCAAGTCGTCATTCGAAAAATTCTGATGCGGACCGCGATTATGATGTATACCAGCGGGGCGGGGCGGCTGACGCCGGCCTGCGCCGCTGGTCGTGTGGCTGCGCCAACGGGGGCCGGCTCCGCCGGTTCATTTTACCTCGTCGGCCGGCTGACGCCGGCCGACGCCGCAGGTCGTTTGGCTTCGCCAAACGAGGGGCCGGCTTCGCCGGCCCTTTCCTTCAATCATAGGCAGTAATCTTCTGGCTTAATGAACAAAGGGTCTTGTTCGCCGAAGCTTCTGACAAAATTGAAGGAACGTTGTGTTGAAATCATGCGGGGATTGAAAGCTATTGCTCGCTTCAGTTCGCCGACATAAGCGAAGGTAGCCTTGAATTAAGATACTTCAATCGCAATGCAAAAGCCTCGCGTGTTGGAGAAGTTGCTTGAGAAAAACACTTCATAATCTACTCCAGTAATATACAACAGTTGACATGAAAACCAATAATTAGATATCTCAGGATGTGTCATGAAGACCCTCTTTGACTGTATATGTTTTTATGCGGAAGTAAGCATGGGCGCACTGAAATATTTGCCTGTGAAAAAATTCATATGGACGCGAAGGTCTAGAAGGTAAAAATTACTTACACAAAACTTGGTGGAATTTCGAATTTTCTGCGCATATCACACAGAATTTCTCAGGGTTTTCTTCATTGTGGTGGTGTAAACGGAGCTATAGCCCTCGAAAATACTATAAATTTGGTTTGAGGGGATGAGGATATCGCCAACAATACTGAAAAAGCTCTATGCATCGAGAAATCAAAAATTCAGATTTTCTGTATAAAAAATTTCAGATTTTCTCAGCATATCTCACAGAATCTCTCAGAATATAGCCCTCGAAAATACTATGAATTTGGTTTGAGGGATGAGGATATCGCCAACAATACTGAAAAAAGCTCTATGCATCGAGAAATCAAAAAATTCAGATTTTCTGTATGAAAAATTTCAGATTTTCTCAGCATATCTCACAGAATCTCTCAGAATATAGCCCTCGAAAATACTATAAATTTGGTTTGAGGGGATGAGGATATCGCCAACAATACTGAAAAAGCTCTATGCATCCAGAAATCAAAAAATTCAGATTTTCTGTATAAAAAATTTCAGATTTTCTCAGCATATCTCACAGAATCTCTCAGAATATAGCCCTCGAAAATACTATAAATTTGGTTTGAGGGGATGAGGATATCGCCAACAATGCTGAAAAAAGCTCTATGCATCGAGAAATCAAAAAATTCAGATTTTCTGTATAAAAAATTTCTGATTTTCTGTGCATATTTCACAGAATCTCTCAGTATATAGCCCTCGAAAATACTATAAATTTGGTTTGAGGGGATGAGGATATCGCCAACAATACTGAAAAAAGCTCTATGCATCGAGAAATCAAAAAATTCAGATTTTCTGTATGAAAAATTTCAGATTTTCTCAGCATATCTCACAGAATCTCTCAGAATATAGCCCTCGAAAATACTATAAATTTGGTTTGAGGGGATGAGGATATCGCCAACAATACTGAAAAAAAGCTCTATGCATCGAGAAATCAAAAAATTCAGATTTTCTGTATGAAAAATTTCAGATTTTCTCTGCATATCTCACAGAATCTCTCAGAATATAGCCCTCGAAAATACTATAAATTTGGTTTGAGGGGATGAGGATATCGCCAACAATACTGAAAAAAGCTCTATGCATCGAGAAATCAAAAAATTCAGATTTTCTGTATGAAAAATTTCAGATTTTCTCAGCATATCTCACAGAATCTCTCAGAATATAGCCCTCGAAAATACTATAAATTTGGTTTGAGGGGATGAGGATATCGCCAACAATGCTGAAAAAAGCTCTATGCATCGAGAAATCAAAAAATTCAGATTTTCTGTATAAAAAATTTCTGATTTTCTGTGCATATTTCACAGAATCTCTCAGTATATAGCCCTCGACAATACCATAAATTTGGTTTGAGGGGATGAGGATATCGCCAACAATGCTGAAAAAAGCT
The DNA here is from genome assembly GCA_029168955.1 of Aplectana chamaeleonis. Taxonomy (NCBI): domain Eukaryota; kingdom Metazoa; phylum Nematoda; class Chromadorea; order Rhabditida; family Cosmocercidae; genus Aplectana; species Aplectana chamaeleonis. The sequence continues at coordinate 772,284 of JAPDOI010000102.1, read as the reverse complement.
CTATGCATCGAGAAATCAAAAAATTCAGATTTTCTGTATGAAAAATTTCAGATTTTCTCTGCATATCTCACAGAATCTCTCAGAATATAGCCCTCGAAAATACTATAAATTTGGTTTGAGGGATGAGGACATCGCCAACAATACTGAAAAAGCTCTATGCATCGAGAAATCAAAAATTCAGATTTTCTGTATGAAAATTTCAGATTTTCTCTGCATATCCCACAGAACCTCTCAGAATATAGCCCTCGAAAATACTATAAATTTGGTTTGAGGGGATGAGGATATCGCCAACAATACTGAAAAAAGCTCTATGCATCGAGAAATCAAAAAATTCAGATTTTCTGTATGAAAAATTTCAGATTTTCTCTGCATATCTCACAGAATCTCTCAGAATATAGCCCTCGAAAATACTATAAATTTGGTTTGAGGGGATGAGGATATCGCCAACAATGCTGAAAAAAGCTCTATGCATCGAGAAATCAAAAATTTCAGATTTTCTGTGCACATCTCACAGAATCTCTCAGGATATAGCCCTCGAAAATACTATAAATTTGGTTTGAGGGGATGAGGATATCGCCAACAATACTGAAAAAAGCTTTATGAATCGAGAAATCAAAAATTTCAGATTTTCTGTGCATATCTCACAGAATCTCTCAAGATATAGCCCTCGAAAATACTATAAATTTGGTTTGAGGGGATGAGGATATCGCCAACAATGCTGAAAAAAGCTCTATGCATCGAGAAATCAAAAAATTCAGATTTTCTGTATGAAAAATTTCAGATTTTCTGTGCATATCTCACAGAATCTCTCAGGATATAGCCCTCGAAAATACTATAAATTTGAATTGAGGGGATGAGGATATCGCCAACAATACTGAAAAAAGCTTTATGCATCGAGAAATCAAAAATTTCAGATTTTCTGTGCATATCTCACAGAATCTCTCAGGATATAGCCCTCGAAAATACTATAAATTTGGTTTGAGGGGATGAGGATATCGCCAACAATACTGAAAAAAGCTTTATGCATCGAGAAATCAAAAATTTCAGATTTTCTGTGCATATCTCACAGAATCTCTCAAGATATAGCCCTCGAAAATACTATAAATTTCGTTTGAGGAATGAGGATATCGCCAACAATACTGAAAACAGCTTTATGCATCGAAAAATCATAAATTCAGATTTTCTGTGCATATCTCACAGAATCTCTCAGGATATAGCCCTCGAAAATACTATAAATTTGAATTGAGGGGATGAGGATATCGCCAACAATGCTGAAAAAAGCTCTATGCATCGAGAAATCAAAAAATTCAGATTTTCTGTATGAAAAATTTCAGATTTTCTGTGCATATCTCAAAGAATCTCTCAGGATATAGCCCTCGAAATTACTATAAATTTGGTTTGAGGGGATGAGGATATCGCCAACAATGCTGAAAAAAGCTCTATGCATCGAGAAATCAAAAAATTCAGATTTTCTGTATGAAAAATTTCAGATTTTCTGTGCATATCTCACAGAATCTCTCAGGATATAGCCCTCGAAAATACTATAAATTTGAATTGAGGGGATGAGGATATCGCCAACAATACTGAAAAAAGCTTTATGCATCGAGAAATCAAAAATTTCAGATTTTCTGTGCATATCTCACAGAATCTCTCAGGATATAGCCCTCGAAAATACTATAAATTTGGTTTGAGGGGATGAGGATATCGCCAACAATACTGAAAAAAGCTTTATGAATCGAGAAATCAAAAATTTCAGATTTTCTGTGCATATCTCACAGAATCTCTCAAGATATAGCCCTCGAAAATACTATAAATTTCGTTTGAGGGATGAGGATATCGCCAACAATACTGAAAACAGCTTTATGCATCGAAAAATCATAAATTCAGATTTTCTGTATGAAAAATTTCAGATTTTCTGTGCATATCTCACAGAATCTCTCAGGATATAGCCCTCGAAAATACTATAAATTTGAATTGAGGGGATGAGGATATCGCCAACAATGCTGAAAAAAGCTCTATGCATCGAGAAATCAAAAAATTCAGATTTTCTGTATGAAAAATTTCAGATTTTCTGTGCATATCTCACAGAATCTCTCAGGATATAGCCCTCGAAAATACTATAAATTTGAATTGAGGGGATGAGGATATCGCCAACAATACTGAAAAAAGCTTTATGCATCGAGAAATCAAAAATTTCAGATTTTCTGTGCATATCTCACAGAATCTCTCAGGATATAGCCCTCGAAAATACTATAAATTTGGTTTGAGGGGATGAGGATATCGCCAACAATACTGAAAAAAGCTTTATGAATCGAGAAATCAAAAATTTCAGATTTTCTGTGCATATCTCACAGAATCTCTCAAGATATAGCCCTCGAAAATACTATAAATTTCGTTTGAGGGATGAGGATATCGCCAACAATACTGAAAACAGCTTTATGCATCGAAAAATCATAAATTCAGATTTTCTGTATGAAAAATTTCAGATTTTCTGTGCATATCTCACAGAATCTCTCAGGATATAGCCCTCGAAAATACTATAAATTTGGTTTGAGGGGATGAGGATATCGCCAACAATGCTGAAAAAAGCTCTATGCATCGAGAAATCAAAAAATTCAGATTTTCTGTATGAAAAATTTCAGATTTTCTGTGCATATCTCACAGAATCTCTCAGGATATAGCCCTCGAAAATACTATAAATTTGAATTGAGGGGATGAGGATATCGCCAACAATACTGAAAAAAGCTTTATGCATCGAGAAATCAAAAATTTCAGATTTTCTGTGCATATCTCACAGAATCTCTCAGGATATAGCCCTCGAAAATACTATAAATTTGGTTTGAGGGGATGAGGATATCGCCGACAATACTGAAAAGCTTTATGAATCGAGAAATCAAAATTTCAGTTTTTCTGTGCATATCTCACAGAATCTCTCAAGATATAGCCCTCGAAAATACTATAAATTTCGTTTGAGGGATGAGGATATCGCCAACAATACTGAAAACAGCTTTATGCATCGAAAAATCATAAATTCAGATTTTCTGTATGAAAAATTTCAGATTTTCTGTGCATATCTCACAGAATCTCTCAGGATATAGCCCTCGAAAATACTATAAATTTGAATTGAGGGGATGAGGATATCGCCAACAATACTGAAAAAAGCTTTATGCATCGAGAAATCAAAAATTTCAGATTTTCTGTGCATATCTCACAGAATCTCTCAGGATATAGCCCTCGAAAATACTATAAATTTCGTTTGAGGGATGAGGATATCGCCAACAATACTGAAAACAGCTTTACGCATCGAAAAATCATAAATTCAGATTTTCTGTATGAAAAATTTCAGATTTTCTGTGCATATCTCACAGAATCTCTCAGTATAAAGCCCTCGAAAATACTATAAACTTGGATTGAGGGGATGAGGATATCGCCAACAATACTGAAAAAAGCTCTATGCATCGAGAAATCGAAAATTTCAGATTTTCTGTGCATATCTCACAGAATCTCTCAGGATATAGCCCTCGAAAATACTATAAATTTGGTTTGAGGGGATGAGGATATCGCCAACAATACTGAAAAAAGCTTTATGCATCGAGAAATCAAAAATTTCAGATTTTCTGTGCATATCTCACAGAATCTCTCAGGATATAGCCCTCGAAAATACTATAAATTTGGTTTGAGGGGATGAGGATATCGCCAACAATACTGAAAAAAGCTTTATGCATCGAGAAATCAAAAATTTCAGATTTTCTGTGCATATCTCACAGAATCTCTCAGGATATAGCCCTCGAAAATACTATAAATTTCGTTTGAGGGATGAGGATATCGCCAACAATACTGAAAACAGCTTTATGCATCGAAAAATCATAAATTCAGATTTTCTGTATGAAAAATTTCAGATTTTCTGTGCATATCTCACAGAATCTCTCAGTATAAAGCCCTCGAAAATACTATAAACTTGGATTGAGGGGATGAGGATATCGCCAACAATACTGAAAAAAGCTCTATGCATCGAGAAATCGAAAATTTCAGATTTTCTGTGCATATCTCACAGAATCTCTCAGGATATAGCCCTCGAAAATACTATAAATTTGGTTTGAGGGGATGAGGATATCGCCAACAATACTGAAAAAAGCTTTATGCATCGAGAAATCAAAAATTTCAGATTTTCTGTGCATATCTCACAGAATCTCTCAGGATATAGCCCTCGAAAATACTATAAATTTGGTTTGAGGGGATGAGGATATCGCCAACAATACTGAAAAAGCTTTATGCATCGAGAAATCAAAATTTCAGATTTTCTGTGCATATCTCACAGAATCTCTCAGGATATAGCCCTCGAAAATACTATAAATTTCGTTTGAGGGATGAGGATATCGCCAACAATACTGAAAACAGCTTTATGCATCGAAAAATCAAAAAATTCAGTCAGGATGCGCTCAGCGCTCAGCAACTGGGACAAAACAAAAATCTGTGATTCTATAGAAGGTCCCTTTCTCATGATCCTGTAATTGTCGGAATTGAATTGAAGAAAATAGAGACAGGTTAAGAGTGAATATGAAAGAAGGGATAAGAAGAGGATGAGAAGAGAGAAACTGAGAATCGAGATGACTGGTTGGAGCATCCACGACGAAACCACGCGCGGAACTAAAGGGAATGTGGGGAGGACTGACGAGACTCGTGACCTAAGGAGGGTGACGAAACTCCTGACGATTTGGTTCGCTCTTATAGGAGGCGAGGCAGTGTGGGGAGGACTCACGAGACACGTGACCTAAGGAGGGTGACGAAACTCCTGGTGATTTGCCTCGGCATTTTAGGAGGCTTGACCTTGCTTCCACCGTACACTTCCCTTGCACCCCAGACCCGAATCCGCACCCGGCAATCTCGACCGCACGCGTCGCGGCCGGCACACCGACGCGCGTCGCGGCCGGCACCGGGGCCACCACCGGATGGGCACGACCGCCGGGTGACAGGGCGTGGCCAAAAGTGCTTCAAACTTGGGTAATTGAACCGGCGACGTTGTTGACTCCTAAGTCATGGCTGGAAAGTGCGTCGTATCTTTTTTTGGTAACACGGTTGACATACGATGCGCCATGGACCAAATACCGTGACAGACTGACAGATCCCCTTAATATATAGTGAAGATTTTCCGTTTCCAGACAATTAAGGTCGGTAACACGTCATTTAGCAACTGCAACCTACCGTCTTGAGCTTCTAACTAGGTTTGAGGTCGGGAAGCTACGAAATTACATGAAACTCTTCGTATGGTACTTCATTTTGCTCCAATCGCATCACGCTAAAACGACTTCCCCGCCAGCATTAAAAACGCTATATTTCATGGATTCCACTTACTTTACTCGTTAGATACAATGAACCAAAGTTCGTTCAAATCTAAAGTGAATTCACCTTCTTTTTGATATAGGTATTACTACTCTTCACCAAACGTTCCACTTCGTTCGCAAGGTCCCGACACATTTCTGAAGAGCATATCGAACCTAGAGTACACAACGCTAGTCCTGTTACGAACTGTGTGGAGGCATTCAAGTCACTGAAAATATAGGTAATGACAAATCCTACGGGGACCTGAGCAGTATATGTCATGAAACTTGACATGAAAGACTCACTTCTTCAAGGAATTGGTGACCAGCAGGTGGACTTCAGATCGTTCATCGAGCAACAGCATCGCTCCAAGATAACCTATGCGTTTATCCGTGAATCGTGGCTGAGCGACGAGTTTCATGCATTCCATCTAAATGACCTTTCACATCGACATATAGGTAAAGAAACATGCGGAAAAAAATCGAAAAAATAAATAAATCGAAAACAACATACTAGACAAACAAATAAGAAACGATAAATGCCACAAAAAGAACAAAAAAGGAGAGGCAAAATCCGATTCAAAAACAACTAATCTCCCACCAGGAATAAGTGGCGATAAATAATTACCTGGCCGAAGTGGGCAGGGTAACCAAGCATATGTATGTATAGAAGTTTCGCAATATTGCGACATTTCCAAGGTGAATCGTCCTCCCGGAAATTCTCTCTGAAATTCGTCATTTTTCAAGAAAAATGGTTCCCACTGGAAGGTACAGGCTATAAAACGGCAAAATTCACTTGGTTCCTACGCGTGCTGGTGCGGAGCGGAGGTTAGAGACAGTGAGAGAGCGGAGGGCAGACGGAGGCTGTGGCGTCATGCGCGCCGCTCGCGCCTCGATTGACGTGAATTACGACGTTTTATGGAGGGTAGTTCGAACTTAGCTTACTAAATTAACATCACTCTGAAGTTCATTCGTTAACATGTAGGGAAATTAATTCCGTATTATGAAATGCTTCCATGTTCCAACAAGGAAATAACCATTAGCCAAACTGACCATTCCAAACGAAATGCACTTTTGAACAATGATTTTTGGACGTAGAGCCCGAATAGGTCCTCAGCGGATGCCTAGAATCACTCCGGAGAGAAAACTTTTAGGTGTTTTTCCCTAATTTCCGTACCTATTGCACCCTTCAAAACTTGCAGTAATCTTAAATTTGGAGACGAACATCATAATCGTGTTCAGCACCTAAAACAACCCCCCTCAACCCACCCTGGGCAGTTTGGGCGAAAGCGCATTTTCCGAGCCTTGTGCAGAGTGATAGCGTCTTCTACTTGTACGGATCTTCGGTTGAGCATTTACTAATACCAGTTAAGTGGTTCTGAAAGCGTTTAAGAAAAGTGTTCCAGAATTGACTATTTTCCAGGTTTTTTGCTGATCATGTTTATTTGTCGATTTTCTCACGTTTTCGACTGAATTCGTTCAAGGCTTCCCACCAGGGAGAGAGCGGAACGCCACTTTCGAGATTTTCAGATTTCATCCATAGATGTGGCTCAAATCGTTTCTCTGAAGGTTGCTTGTACTCAGAAATTCGTGGGGAAGTTCTCGAGAACGACAGCAGAACTTCCCTCGAAACAACTGGGGAACTTCCCCCGAATCGAGGGGAGGCGGAGGGGACCTCCTTCTAGCAGGTCTTCCCTTGTTCTCCCGATCGCCAGTTTTCCCCAAGCTGTCGCAACCCAACACCCATTGGTCATGAATTTATCAAAAGTCGGCTGGCCTAAACGCGTCGTATAATTCGAGGGAAGAGGGGCGAGACGTTACCTTACGGGGGGACATTTCGCTCCTCTCCCCTTGACCGAGTGATAACGACCAAATCAGGTCTATTGTCCTCGGGAACTTCCCCACAAATATCTGAGTAGTGCACAAAACGAATCTGAGGTCAGTTTATCGACTTTTGACAGCTTGCTGTAGAATACGGTGGGTATACGGCAGTTTGATCAAAGTCTCAGGCCCCGGTCATAGTTGGTGCTATTTGCATCTGCATCCCCCCCCGCACCCCCCAACACCCACCCGGTCGATACGTATGTTTAAAATGATGGAGTGAGGTTGAGAAAATCACTCGATGCATCCAACTAGATATGACGATGATTACGTGGCCAACAGGATTGCACCTGTTCAGAGAAATAGTGAAGGCGAGTATGGTGAAGTCACGGAGGTAGCAGTAAGGTTAGCTTTCTAGTGATACGCAATGTTTTATCATCGACCCACCCACCCGGTGATTTTCTCATCCGCCGTCATCCACGTATTGCATGGATATCGACCGCGTCGGATACATTGAGTGATTTTCTCAACCTCACTCCATCATTTTAAACATACGTATCGACCGGGGTGCGGAGGGGGTGCGGGGGGGGGAGCGGGGGGGGATACACCGAGTGATTTTCTCAGCTTCACCTCACCATGTTGTTCATATACGTATCGACCGGCTGGGTGTTGGGGGTGTTGGGGGTGCGGGGATACACCGAGTGATTTTTGCATCCCATTTCCAATGCATTCTGTGTGTATCGACCGGGCTGGAGGCGTCGGCTCATCCAACTATGACCGGGGCCTCAGGTTTGACTCAAAATTTGCATGGGTGGGTTGTTGGGGTGCTCAAGACGGACTGGATGTCAATTTGTCAATTTTTGAAATATTAAGGTAGGTTTTGCCCCTTAAATGGCATATTACCTACCATAACCTACAGTAAACCTCAGAACTTCGACAAGCGAACCCCAGATTCGTGTTCAGCACATAGCATACCCCTTTTAAGCGATATTCGAAGAGAAAACACCCTTAAAATTAGCTGATAAGTTCCCCCTAACTTATCGATGATTTTTAAAACCGCTCCTAACTTCTTTCGGAGTGGGTCTAGGCAGCTGAGAAGGGCATATTCGGACTCTACGTCGAAAATGGCACTAGAAAAGTGCCCTTCACTTAAAATGACCAGTTCAACCAAAAGAAGTAAGTTCTGGCAACCTTATACTTCAAACTGTGCCAACGTTTATCTGTTTTTTTTTCTTCTTCTCTGCCCTCATGAAGGAGAGCTGTCACACACTGAGGAACTGAGCGATAAGCGTTGCAATGATCCACAAGTCTATTGCAGTGAACGCAGCGTTGTGGTCGCGATTTCAAGTCCGGAACAAGGTCCAGCGGGGTTGTACCTCGGCGCCACGGGTGGGAGTTCGTAAAAATTTTGGTCCAAAAATTAAAATTTGAGAGCCCTGAAGGTTGCTAGAAATTTTTTGTCTCATTACTGTTGTGTACTGTAGATATTACTTCCTTATTGATGGATATTTTTAATCATTGTTTGATCCCAATGCATACTCACTGCGTTTCCCTCCAAAGACTCAGGTTTTACTCGTACACAACATGCTAATTTATTCAATTTTCGATTCTCGACAGAAAAGAAAAACAATTATAAAAAAACAGAAATTTTCTAACCAGATTTGCCGAAGAAATCTTCGTCTAAAGAGGGTAAGGTCGCGAAAATGTTGGAGATCTTTTCGAACATTTCTGTCATCAGGGGGATCGCAGCTCAAACGAGGATCGGTGCAACGGCCTGCTGGACCAGAGTCCGGGCACACGTCAAGCTGACGCCGTCGATTCTACACTGTGAGCAGAATACTGCACGAGGTGTGAAGAAGCCATTTTTACCCGGATCCAAAGGAGGGTGATTTCTTCAAATTTTCGGCGATTTACTATTAACCTACTAGGAGCGTGATTAGTTCGAATTTTTCGGCGATTTCTTATTTTCAACCTTATGAGGGCCTTTTCAATAATCAAAACCTCAACTATAGCTCAGTTAAACAACATTTCGCGTAAACTCACTCAAGGCTGGGGAGGCCCTTGGCCCAATTTCTGTCGGAGCTACAACCCCTCTCGTTGAGCATAACTTGTATAGTGGAGTCCACCAAGAGTGTCACATTTACTTATCAATGAGAAGCGGTCGATTGGAGATCAATGAACATGAAACTCGTTGCAGCTAAACCGCTCTCGCTCAATCGGTGTCGAGCGTGCTGGTATGGGATTCATGCACATTGATCCCCAGCCGACCGCTTCTCACTGATAAGTGAACGAGACACTCTTGGTGGACTCCACTATAGAAATTTTTGACGACCTCCGTCCGATACAGCTGTTCTCGCACTGCAATCTTGTTGGAAGAGGGCGACCATTACTGCCATATTTTAGCTTAACAAGTAGTTTGAAGAAAACCTTCTTTTGCTACAAAATTTTTACGACCCACCTTCAAATCCACGATCTCCCAAATAATGATCCTAAACAGTGTATATATGATCTAGTTCCGCAATCGCGTTCAGTCCGCAAACACTCATTATCACAATCGTAGAAGCGGAGCGGTTGTTTTGAGTTGAATTTTCTTAAAACAACCGCTTCGCTTCTACGATTGTGATAATGAGGACTGAACGCGATTGCGGAACTGAACTATATTACCCCATTCAGAACGGCCCCATTGATGCTCAGACCCTCCTCCACCCCTCCGTTGCTCAGAAACCCCATGATCACGCTCCTTAGGTGGGTTTTGGAAAATCGCCTAAAATCTGACCGAATCACGCTCCTGGGTGGTATGAGTAGAACTGGCCTCCACACCTCGTGCAGTAACCTAGTTTCGGATTGCGGCATACTGATTCATACATGTCTGGAGAAATGTGCCGTAAAACCGGAACAGCGTGCGCCAGAGAAGGCTGAAGGATAGCTTTATATGTAGTTGAAGGCAGTATCAACAACAAAAAAAGTTTTCAAGATTTCACTGGAAATCGAATATACCGAGGTCCATTGCAACAATAATGGCGACAGAATGACAAAAAAACGAGCCTTAGATAGCCGTATACGGCCCTCAACCTTGGATGTGCTATATCCGCCTCACCCACTCCGTCAACAGCCGACAAGGAAGTGGGCGGGTAGGGCATAGCACATACAGGTTTGAGAGGGAATAAAGACTATCTATGGCCCTTTTTTTTAACAGCTCTTCCGACACTATTGTTGCAATGGACCCCGGTACATTCAATTTCCGGTGAGGGCTCGAATACAACTTTTATCGTAACACTGCCTTCAAGACGATCGATCTGTTCCTCACCTAGAAAGCTCTTACCAAGGCTCTCAAGCTCTCAACGCTTTGAGTTCCACCTTGTTTATTGAAAGATTTCTGTTGCTAACTAGGCCGATCTCAAAGCTGCTTCCTCAACAGCTTCTCTTTTCTCGACACTTTCGGTTGTTTCACGGTTCTACCTTGATCCCAGTACTTCACATAACCACACAAGTTCGAAAGCAATTTCAACGATGGACGCCGCCTTTGATAAAAATCCTAACCAGAAACACGAAAACATGCTAACATTAGGGCATCTGACCTGATATTGGCGCTTTCCCTATCCACAACGGCTCTCTCCTCTGCCATCGTACGTGCTGCACGAACCTGACGGATGAGATCTCGGAGGCGCATTGGAGTACCCAACGTTCTGCAAAACAAAAATATATGACGTAGCGCATGAAGTCGACACAGCCTCGGGAACTGTCCATACCTCAAATATAGCTACTTTAAAGTAAAGAAACACTACACTCACCGGCCGATCCTGGATTTAACCTCATCGATCTTTTCAATGGCCATTTCTACAGCGGTTGCCATGATTGCGGCCTAATTTTGTTCTTTCCAGGAATCGATGCGTCACCCAAGAATGGCTCTGAAGAAGAGAAGGACGTTGGTGACAGTGAAGTTTGATTTGATTTGATTTAATACACGGTAGAACTGTGTCAAAGACAACAACAGAAAGAAATACCCAAACGGCAATTAAGAGACCAAAAGCACTAAAATCAGTCGAACAACAATAAAGCGAATGGAGCAACTGACTATAGGGCATACACCGGCACCATGAAGAAAAGAAATCTTCAAAACATCACTCCAGAGACAACAGATAACTCTCAAGTGTCTTTTTGGATTCACTGAGTTTCCCCACTACCAAACCTGACCGAGGTAATTTGTTGAATTCAGACCCCGCCCTAATGACAAGGAAGTGATGTCTTACATTCCGCCTGGCCCCAACGAGGCCCAATTTCACCGGTGCTCCTGGTGGTCGATGGTCTCAGGTTGAACAGCCGGCTAGTCTTGATAAAAAAAAGTTATGCGTAGCAACAACAGAAAACGTGAAAGAGCGAGATCTTTCATCATTGGCCCACGAGCACACCTACCGCAGCGGGGTAGAGCGGCTATGCATGTCAGTCATATTGACTTTTTGGCGCTGTACTAGTACGGGGAAGAGCATTCATGAAGAGTTCATGGAAATGAAAAACCTGTATCAGCTGCCTGATACTGAGAAACTTCTACGTTTCCTAAAGAACAATTAATCGCAATATCAGCTGATCGATTTCGGAGGCTTTTTCCGGCATCACTCCACCTTTTGAATGTCGAAAAAAAATTGTGTCCTAAACTTTGTCTAGTGGGGTTAATCGAAGATTTTGAACACGCATATCAGGTCCGTTGTTAGCAGTTTACGAAAGGTTACGATATCTATAGTTTTGTAGGTATTCGGTTGATATCAAAGTTACCGCCACTTGAATTTAACGATATTTCAACCTTTCAGCGCTGGTTTTTTGGCTCCATAACATTGCTCACCCGCGTGCGTGCGCGTCGCGGTCCGGTGAGTGTCGCGCGCGCGGTGAACGCTAAAAACACACCACCGTTTGGGAGAGTCTTCAGAGCTCCTTACGAGTAAAAAGCTATCGATTATGACAAGAAGTAAACGTAGGAAAGCTAATAACGCTCCAGGACATGCCAATTTATCTGATTTCATCTAAAAACGGGGATGTCGCGCCACCGCCCATCCCGTCGCGCGCGACGCTTACCGACCGCAACGCAGCACGCACGGGTGAGCACTGTCCGCCTCCCGGTTCTTTGATCGAGCGCGATATACCGAGCGAAAGCACAAATTCTTTCCTATTCAACGCTGCCTTACACTTGGGGCAAAGCCTGCTAATTTGCGAAATATGTGCTGTAATTCAGTGGTAGCCTTCAGTACTGAGCATCTTTGGAAGTTCCTATTTACTTTGAGGCAAACCAACAAACCTTCCAGAATTGACAGGATATTTGAGCCACCTTGGAACTAGATGATAGCGTTTACAGAGTTTCGACGGAGCGTGATTATTGATTTTTGAGGATTTCGCGATTTCGCATTTTCTGTCTTTTTCTGGCTTATCCAACAGGTTTCGGCCTCTTCTTATTCTTTGCGGCCACAGGAGGGTTTTTGTCAAAGGTTCAAGAAACGGGCAGCTGAAGTCGGATTCGTCCATAAATCCATTGTTGTCAGTGTGGTGGGCCTCTTTGAGCAACCGAATAGATAAGCTATAATACGGCCAGGGCCACCACAATACGGGCACTCGTCAGGCTTACTGCTATCGATCCTATGCAAGTATGACACCAGCATGGGGGAGTGACCCCAGCGTAACGAGGCAAGGAAATATCTAGCCCGCCTACCGAGTTCCATCTCGGAGTTGCTGACTTCAGGTGAAGCGATCCCCAATATGGGGTTGACAGGCACCTTACTCAAGTTATCTCTAACGGATCGGGTGTGCTCGGCATGTAAAATACGAATACGATCCAATTGGGAGTCTGTCCATCTTTGTATATTGATTTTCTCAGGAGCATCCGCAAAAGGCCATCTGATAGCTCTCTCTCACACACAGATTTCATAATCCTTTTTAATAGGTGATCAGGCTGCTTGACGATGTTAATAACCAGTTGCTGTGCTTGGAGTTGACAGTGCTCCTCAACAAGATGGATGCGGACTTCAGCATGAAGATGCTCCGCTGGAATGCTTTTAGCACACCCAGTGGCAATCCGAAGTGCAGCATTTTGAACTCTCTGCATCTTTGTCCACGATGAATCCGATATACCAGGCCGTCCAATAATTCCTGTCCGAAAATTTTCAAAATTCTATAATTTTCCTTAGAAGTGTTATAATATCAGGCAAGTGTAAGAACCTTGTAGAAGGTTCTCCAAAGTTCTACGCTAGGGGTATATAAGGCGCAGTCGCCGCGTCTAGCTACCAGTACAAGCTAAAGTGGACCAAGGTCGAATTTGTACGTTCGCATACTACGAGTGGCTGCTGGGCAACGACACGGGCACCGCGGTCGCCAACATCTGCAGAGCGTGCAAGGAGGATGCAGTGTCCCAACGCACAGTCAGACGCTGGTTCAATCGTAAGAATCGTAAGTAATGTTTGTAAGATTTCTTTTCTTGATGATGCCGATGTATGCCTAATAGTCAGTTGATCCATTTGTTTATTGTTGTTCGACTGATTTTAGTGCTTTTATTATTCTGTTGTTGTCTTTGACACGGTTCTACCGTGTAATAAATCAAATCAAATCAATCAAATCAAATCGTTTCGAGAGCAGCGACACGAGCCTCGAGGACAGGGAGCACAGCGGGAGGCCTTCTACGGTGGATGATGACGAAGTCCGTCGCTGTATCAAGGAGAAGCCGGAAGCCACCAGCCGTGAACTGGCGACGATGCTCGGCTGCAGTAAGTCCACCATCCACAATCGACTCAACTTACTCGGCTACCACAAAGTTCTGGCCCTTTGGATCCCCCACCGTCTGACGGACACCAACAAGCAGAGCAGCGTGGCTGTCTGCCAGTCCCTCCTCCTTCGTCCGCATCGCAAGGAGTTTCTCGAGGACCTGGTCACTGGGGTTGAGAGCTGGGTCCTCTACGACAACGTCGCCCGCCGTGCCGTCTGGATCCCGCGCGGAGAAGAGCCGCCGACGACGCCGAAAGCCGACCTGCACGCGCTGAAGATCATGCTCTGCTGCTGGTGGGACACCAAGGGCATGCTGTACTTCGAGCTGCTCCCGCAAGTCAAGACGGTCACCGCCTCCATCTACACCGATCAGCTCGAGAAACTAGCCGCCGCCATCCGAGAAAAGCGTCCCCAACGGGCCTCGGTCCACCTGCTGCACGACAACGCGCGCCCCCACGTGGCGAAGGAGACCCAGCAGAAGTTGGCGACGCTCGGCTGGGAGACGGTTGCCCATCCGCCGTATTCCCCGGACCTCGCCCCCTCCGACTATTACTTGTTCCGCCCGCTGAAGCACCATTTGACCGGAAGAAAATTCACCAACTACGACAACCTCAAGTCCGACATCGCGGACTTCTTCGAGTCACAGCCCCCGGAGTTCTGGGCGAAGGGCATCGGCGACCTGCCCAATCGATGGGCCACTGTTGTGGATAACTGTGCTGATCATATTGTTGGACTTGTTTTTCAATAAAGTTGAAAAAAATAAAAAATGGTGAAATTTTCGAACAAGAATTATTGGACAACCTGGTAGTATGTTGTCATACCGGTGCAGGATACTCCAGCGAAAGGGTCGTCACCTTACTGCTTCCCCACGTTCTACCGCCCAGAGCTCGTAAGACATTGAGCTCTGCTCTCACTGTAGCCTGTTTCTGCTCACTGTTTTTATGGAACTTCAGCGGAGTTTCGGCCTCGAAGCTTCAAAGTTAAGTGTAATGGCCAATTTCCAATTAAATCCAATTTTTTCGTTAACTATCGATCGTTTCCTTCGAATATCGGTAAAAAATTGCGAAAATCAAAATCGATGTGCTGCCGAGATTTTGTACGTTCGTGCCGTGGCCATGTGGAGGAAGCAACATCACATCCGTGCAAACCGACGTCACCCCCTACATGAAGAGGGTTTTTTTCATGGGAGAGTTGCTGGCTGGCCGCATCTCTCCTCCTGATTCTCCTACTAACAATAAGAGCCGGCGCGGAGAGGAATCCTGGACCCGCTCAGAACGACATATGACTTGCGAAAAAATAATATTGAGTGGGGACTTGACCACTACACATACTTGGCTTTATATAGAAAACTGTGAGCATTCTCCTATCCATCTAGACGTTCAAATGAATATTCGATTCGAAATTGAGTTTAGCAAAAAAAGCAACGACATTTTCCTATTGTTCCGATATTCGCAACTTTCCGCCAAGTCAGAAGAACTTATTGGCCAACCGGTTCGGACACTCAAATCCTTCGAATACTTTGAGTGTTCGAACCGGTTGCCCACATGTTCTTCTAGATATTTATGCTACAATACTACTACTTATTGACCAACCGGGTCGGATATTCAAAGGGTTCGAATGATTTGAGTGTCCGAACCGATTGGCCAATAGGTTCTTCTCGCCAAGTCTCTTGTCTGCACAGAAAAAAAAAATTATCGCCAGTGAATATGGGAGGCAAATGGGATTTCATTACAGGCTGTGAAGCGACTTGCACCATTGCCTGGAACCGTGCTCGATTTCGTGGAAATTGAAGACCCTTCAGAGTAAGCGCAGATTCTTTATTCAACACGGTAAGAAATTCTGAGATCAGGCTGAATTTTGAATCAGCATTCAACAAGGGAGCAGGATAATTGCCGATGAGCCTTCTGAAGACAAATTGAAAAGAAATGTCTATCCATACAATGAAAAACCCTCTGATGGTAATTCCTCGAAAAGGTCATATGCAGAAGAAACAGATTCAAAATAGTATAAAAGTGGCACATTCAGGTGTTTCGCAACGAAATATGAGAACCATTTCAATATTCCGAATCATCAAAAAGCAAATTGATCGACATTATACAATGGTCCGCAAAGTGTCGTGGTTCATATTCATGTTGCAAATTCAACACAACGCACAGATGCACAGTCGACATCATGACTCAGACAGGAATTGAAGGCACGCGCGCAGAATTTTGGTGCTTATGGCAAAACTACCAGTATTTCGGTCAGATAAAGCAGGCAAAACTACCAGTATTTCGGTCAGATAAAGCAATGGATGCAAAGCAGATATACGCATAGCCCGTAATGGCGAGAGTAGAAGTGACTGCTCCATGAGGGATTAGCGCTCACCAGGTTCGTTTTCGAAGTATTCAGTTGCAAGTTTCCTGAACGCTTTATGACTCACAGGGATGGATTTGAGCCTCCCGAGCCGTTCAAATGCAGGAGTCGCCCTATTAATAAAGAAAAAGCGCCTGCAGTTAAGGTTCGAGTTTTTGCGTAGAATTTTTGAAGCTCCTCCCGTGGTACTTGATGTTCTCACCTCGACGATACACTCAGGCCGCAGACCAAAGTCTGGTTTATACAGGAGTTTGTGCAGCAGTAGTAAGTCATTAAACTTTCTACTTATCAAAAGAGATTGCAAGTTGAGCTCACTATTCCTGGTTTCTGCAGATGGCATTTGTTGATAATGGCAAAACCCAAGCTTCCTGATGATTAACTTCCTTGTGAACCCGTTTTGCACCTTCTCAAGTCTAACTATGCTCTTCTTTTTGTGTGGAAAGTACACCGGTGTCCCATACTCAAGAATAGGTCTAACATAGGTTTTGTAGGCTCTAAGTAGCACCGCGCTGCTTCTTGTCCCCAGTCCCCTGAATATATTATTTACGGCCACGGTGGCTCTGGCAGATACCGATTCGCAGTGTTTGTCAAAACTGAGGTTTCGCGTGAGGATAAATCCCAGGTCAGTGATCTGCTCGACATTCTCGATCTCAGTCCCTTCGACATTGTAAGTATGACAGTTATTCGAAGAACCCAGGTGCAGAGTTTTCGTTTTTTCCTCCGATAACGGTAAGTCCCATTCATGAGACCAGACCGCCATTGCGTCTATTGCATTTTGAATTGCATCAATGTCCTCCCTGGAGCCCGCCCGGCGAAAAATCTTTATATCGTCTGCAAATGCACAGAAATCTACTCCAAATCTACTTAATAAGTCCCCCAGCTCGTGCGTGTATATATTGAACAGAATCGGTGAAAGAACTCCACCCTGCGGAACTCCACTACACACTGGGTGATTCTGCGAATACGAAGTGTTCACTCGAACCGAAAAGGTCCTATGCTCCAAAAATGAGGCAATCCAAGAAACTATGCGCGGGTTTACGCCTACCATTGTTAGTTTTTGTATTAGCTTATGATAAGGGACTTTGTCAAATGCCTTGGAGAAACCGAAAAAACAACATCGACATTACTACCTTGGTCTAAAAGAGACGTCCAGTTGTTTAGGGCTTCAATCATAGCTGTCACAGTTGACTTACCCTTTTGAAAGCCATGCTAATGGGGGGGAAATAACCGAACAATTTTCGAGATGTGCTCCTATTCTCATCTTTAGAATTTTTTTGAACAACCTAGCGAACAATGACGTTATACTAACTAGTCTGTAGTTGGAAGGCTCTGTGAATGGCGCCTTTTTAGGAAGCGGGATGACATAAGATAACTTCCATCGATCTGGGACCTCACTTGTCATAAAGCTCAAGTTGAAAATGAACTCTAAGGGTTCCGCGATTTCATGAGCGACTTTCTTCACGAACATCAGAGGGATATCATCCGGCGTTCTCGAAGACGAGTTTGGCCATTTCAAAAGTTCAGTTATAATTTCTTCCTTATAGAACCAACAGGAATCTTGCATTACCCCAAAGCTCGGAGAGACCAGCCCCGCTTGGTCCAGTGATGAAGCTCTTGAAAATGAAAGTTCGAATGTATTTGCCAAAAGTTCTGCCTTGTCCCTATCATCCCTGAGGATATTTCCGTCAGACGTCTTAAGCGCCCCAATGGTTTTTTTATCATGCATTCTGGAGTTCGAAAGCTTGTGAAACGCATTCCTATCTTCCGACTCGATGACTTTCTTCTCTATGCTATCGTTGTACTTTTTAAGCTTGCGTTCGAACTTACCATTTATGTCCTTGAACTTTGCCCAGCTAGCGGTGGTATTGTATTCTTTTGCAGCAAACCACGCATCTGTGCGCAACCCTTGAAACGCCTTGAGGTATGGGGGAAGCCTGCGGTGACCGCTAGGAACCATGTGCATCGGTACAAAAAGTTCAATGCAGTGGTGGATTACGGCAATTAAAATTTCGTATTTTCCATTAACCGTAGCCTCTGACTGAAAAGAACTATACCAGTCAACATTCATCAGGTACTCCTTTATCAGGTCAAAACAAGCTGCCTTGGAATTTCTTTTCATCTCTTTCATGGTATTTTGTTTACGAAGCTTGAGCCTGTACTGAACCAAGGAGTGGTCACTCGAACCCAGGGGAGGCAAGACACTTGTGTTCGACAGGAAATCAGTTTCAGAGCAGAGCACCAAATCTAGGATATTACCCCCACAAGTCTCCGATTTAACATACTGCGACAGAGAATGAGTGCAGCACACATTCAAAAAACTCCTGGAAACAGAACTATTGGCGGTATAGGTGCCCTCCCATAGCACGTCAGGGAAATTGAAGTCGCCGGTGGTTATGCAGGGGTAATTAACGGACACCATATCACTAATACTTGCGTTCAACTGTTCAGTCATCACCGCGGTACAACTAGGAGCTTTATAAACCACAATGAACCGTACAATAATGAGCCCTACTTCCACGTCTGCACATAAAATTTCATATGAGTCCGTAATAGACTCACTGAAAACAAGAACTGGTGAGTAAGGCTTCCTAACGAACAAAGCAACCCCACCTCCTCTCTTGCGACTACGGTCGCACCTGAGAATGTCTTAGTGAGAACTCCAGTCCCCCAGCAGAGGCGCCAATTCAATTCCAGCCCTGAGCCACGTTTCTGTGAGCGCGATAATATCAGTGTTTTTATCCTGTAAAAGAATTACTAAAGAATCATTGTTTTTTGCAATTAAACGTATATTTGTTGTAAAGCATGAAATACTACGAGATCCGTCCCGAGGATAGCCTACGCGTTTCCCGCCACCGGAGCAGTAGCATTTGGAAAAGCAGAAAATGTTTTCTTGATTAATGTTTTCTTGATCCTCCTTTTTTTGCATTCAATATTTTTATTTTTTAATAATTGATTTTGAAACATTTTTTTAGGTGACCGTTTTTTGAAATTCACTATTCTCAATCAAATGATCTGCCGAGGTTATGAAAATTTCCTTCGAGCTGTCTTGAAGTAATCTTTTTCGGAAAACTTGCGCAAGCGAATTTTGGGAAACCGTCTGTTTTACGTCGATGACTTTTTTCCATAGTAATATCCCGTATTCTAGACGGGGAAAGTGCCTCTGGTTAGCCACACAGTAATCACAAATACGTTTATTGGCGGGTTCAAATCATCGGGTGCACACATGGATTCAGACGCGACATCTCCTGGGCTCGGATGGGGGATCAGGTTTGGTCGACGGTAAGTTGACGATCGGATGCTCCAGCTGGTATCATGTCCGGCGTGCGGGAGTGCGTGTTCGCTGGCCCCATGCCAGTTTATATACGGCCCGACGGCTGGCATCTAAAAACAAAAGGGAGAGCGGGGTGCTGGGAAACTCAACATCAAGACGGCTAAAAAGATTCTTACTAAGATAAAATTTGCAGAAGAATTCACCGTCTTATGTTCTGCGTTTCTTCCCCATCTCTACACCATTGAAGATAGCCCTTTTGTTAAGGTTGTTTGTAGAATCCTCAAAAAATTTTGCATCGAATAGCGCTCTAAGTCACAAAAAACTCGTTTTCACTCTTCCAACCGATTTCAGTTTACAAAGTGCATTTCCTACCCTGAAGGTAACGGTTTTTTGATCATAACATTTTTTAGGTTGAAAGATGGATCATTGGTGAAGGTTGTTTTCCCAATCCTAACAGAATCCTGCGTCGACTAGTGTTTTCAGGTTTAGGAGATAATGCCCCGATACTTCAGCCTAATTCGTTTCATGAAATACCAGTTTTTCGCTTATAACTCTTTAAACGTTAGAGATAGCGTCTTGGTGAAGATTGTTTTCGAAATATACGTAAAATTCTGCTTTGAATGATATATCAGATTCCTATCGTTACTTGCCCATAAGCCAGCAAGGTCGGTGGAGTCGAGCTCCATAGTAATCTCCACAGGGAGCTCTCGCCCCTATGGTGAAAATGAGAGGCGCAGAGTTCTTCTACAGCCAACAACGGGGCTCCGCTCCACCGACGTGGCTGGCTTATGGAGCAAGTAAGGATAAGAACCCGATAAACCATTCGATGCAGAATCTTACGGAAATTTCGAAAACAACCTTCACCACAACCCCATCTCTAACTGTTGAAGAGCTATAAGCAAAAAACTGGTATTTCAGAAAACGAATTGACTGAAGGATCGGGGCACTATTTCTCACACCTAAAAACTCTAGTCGACGCAATACTCTATGGGGATCCTGAGAACAACCTTTACCAAAGGTCCATCTCTAAACGTGAAAAAGTTATGAACGAAAAACCGTCAGCTTGAGGATAAAAAAATGCATTTTGTGAACTGAAATCGGCTGGAAGAGTGGGAACGTGTTTTCTGTAACTGAGAGCGCTATTCGATGCAGAATTTCTTGGGGATTTCAAAAACAACCTTCACCAAAGGGCTATCTTCAAGGGTAAAAAAGTTATGGACCAGGAACCAGCAAGTACACCAATCCAATCTTGAAAATGACTCGCAAGAATGTCGGGTAACCTTGATTATTTTCTGAGGCGTTTTCCCGGACGCCCGAACAGGCACTCTCGGGTGGGCGTGTCCCAGTAGGGCGGGTCGACTCCGCCCCTCGGCGCGGACGAGATTGCCTCCAGAGTGCCTGTTTCACGACTGCTTCGATTTGATTGCGTCCTCACTGTATTTCTACACTATTCACCTGTATTCCACTGAACTCCAAGGTACTAGATGCTGATAGACAGTTGTATTGAACCCCAATAGCAATCCTCCCGTTAAACGTTGATCCCAAATGCATTGATTTGCTAACTCATGAGAGCTTTCATGTTTCATTGTTAACATGAAACTTTTCTTGACCGGCAATATGATGCTATACGTTTCCTTTTTTCTCCGCAAAGGTAATTTTATGAAAAAGGTGAGTCCTTTTTTCGGATTTCCTTCTCTCTTTTTATTTAAAAGATATAAATGTTTAATGAATCATGATAAGATCTCTATTCGCGTATTGCAGTAACTCTAAATGTTGCTTACGTTTAAATCACTTCACTTTCCAATACGCGGCCCCGGAAAAAATATTTTTTTAAACAGTCAAGTGTTATTTGTTTCCTCCATTCCTTGATTCACATTTGACTTTATCTATTCCAATTATCCTGCCCCTATGAAAAGATTTGAAGCCTCTTGACGAATTTTCATTCCCAAGTAAATTAATTGTTACTGAAAAAACCATAGATATGCCTTATGCTGGTGAAATATTCTCAACGAATTTCCTAAATTATTCGAGTGTTTACTGATTCTTCGTTAGCATTTTTAGTCACCAATAGAGAAAAAGTCGGACGAGTTTTCAAAAATTAATTCTGTGTTATTTTTATTAGGTAGTAACTTTTCTGAAGACCTTTACATATAATTTGTATGAAGGAATTTAGTGAGTGGTAGTGATCAAAATAAGAACTCGGACCTATTTTTGAAACTTCTGCTTGATCAGATCAATTCCTAGCCTGTCTGATAAAGTTGCTATTGTAATATGAAAACTGTCTGTGATTTATGAATTCAGATTTATTCAAGAAAAAGCGTAGGTGAACAGTCACATGGAATCAGAAAGAGGAGTTCAATCTAAATTTGATGTCTACTCCCTTTTTTATGAATTTTCGCGATCATGAAAAGCGCATCTGATTTTCAGGCAAAACAAAATGATTTTTTTTAATTTCTTGAAATTTGTTTTTACCTTATTTCATTTTTTAAATGTATTATATATTTATTTTCACTATAAAAAATTTATTCTTAAACGAGGCGAACACTTGAAAAGGGAGGAGAAGGAGAAAGTTTTGATATTTATTAACAATTTTTATTCTTATTTACACTGTTTTCAATTATGCCTATTTTAATTCCGATAATATTCTCAGCCTTCACCATTCAATCTAATAATTTTGGCACATATGGGTCGATATCGCCTCCACTAGACTGCTCGTGATCCTGCATAGCCAGTGGACATAACAGATCTGAAGACAAGCGACCGAGGATCGTAAACATGTCCCAATGGCATTTCCTAATGGCCATGCGGACGGACGGCAGGGTCGGAGGAGTGAGAAATAGGTATCGGCTGATGTCAACGAGGAAACCAAACCTCTCCAGCCGCTTCGCGGCTGGAGCGATTTATTAGTTTGAATCCATAGGCTCAGACCATGTTTGAGAAGAAAGACGTTATTTCTCTTTCAGCGAATGACAGAAATCAGTCATAGAAGGTAACGAGATTTTTTGTTGCTGAAGGAAAATTCAATTGTTTGAAAACCCAAATTAAAATGGACATCAACGAATAAAAAACATGAAAAAGACCAGCGACGGCACAAAAATTTGAGATTCACATTGCTGAAGTGGTGTTTGTTTTTTAATGCATTTTTGGCATTAAAAAGTGTAGAAAACATGCTATTTAATGTTTAAAAAATTCTATCTAATAATGTGACAATTTTATTGAACAGTAAAGTTGAAATCTCATCACCGTTTTCTAACTTCGTTCGAAACCTTGATAAATTTTTCACATAAATCTCTGGTTCTTCAGAAAAATTAGTTAAGAATTTGCTTTTTCCCTAAAACTATTTGGGGAGTAATCCTATGGCGAGAAAATGTTGATTCTGCTTCAGCAAGTACTCGCTATATTACAAAAAAACTGTGCAATAAATTACTTTACATACGATGGGTTAGTGCTGCAAAATTAAAAAAAATTGTGCGCAGTGGAAGTGGAAAAATTACGAATTTGTGTCCAGCTTCGGCTTTCCACTTTATAAGCTACAAAAGCGAGCTTGAAAAGTGAATTAATCGAACCTTTCCGACAATTATGAGTTCAAGAAAAAAATTGTGTCAGTGGCTTTGGCAAATTCTCAATATTTTTCACTCCTTGAAATTAAGGTTGTACCCAACTTTGAAATTTCGCTAATCAAATTGCTCCACAATGAATAATAGGTTGCATTTACATTTTACAAAATTTGAGCTCGACCACCTTGCATGAGTTACCCAAGGTTTCAACACATTTTTTTAAGAAATGAACAATTCAAAAAAAAATAATTGGAAGCTAGACCCATATTCAAATCCAGTAGTTCGTAGTAGAAATGGGGTTAACGCATTAATAGCATCGTATTGCTGGTCAAGAAAGGTTTCATGTTGACATGGAAACAAGAAAACTCATAAGTTAGCAAACCAATGCTTTTGGGATCAGCGTTTATCGAAAGGGATGTCATTGGGGTTGAATAGAAATGTTTATCAGCAGCTTAGTAGCTCACGATTCAGTGGAATACAGACGAATAGCTCAGCAATACAGTGAGGAAGTAATCAAATCGAAGCACTCGTGAAAGAGGCACTCTGGAGGCGATCTCGTCAGCGCCGAGGGGCGGAGTCGTGCCCGCCTCTCTGGCTCCGCCCGCAGCAGAGTGCCTGTTGTCTACCCCCCTAAGTTGACGATCGGATGCTCCAGCTGGTATCATGTCCGGCGTGCGGGAGTGCGTGTTCGCTGGCCCCATGCCAGTTTATATACGGCCCGACGGCTGGCATCTAAAAACAAAAGGGAGAGCGGGGTGCTGGGAAACTCAACATCAAGACGGCTAAAAAGATTCTTACTAAGATAAAATTTGCAGAAGAATTCACCGTCTTATGTTCTGCGTTTCTTCCCCATCTCTACACCATTGAAGATAGCCCTTTTGTTAAGGTTGTTTGTAGAATCCTCAAAAAATTTTGCATCGAATAGCGCTCTAAGTCACAAAAAACACGTTCTCACTCTTCCAGCCGATTTCAGTTTACAAAGTGCATTTTTTTAGCCTGAAGTTGACGGTTTTTCGTTCATAACTTCTTTTCACGTTGAGAGATGCACCTCTGGTGAAGGTTGCTTTCCGAATCCTCATAGAATCCTGCGTCGACTAGTGTTTTCAGGTTTAGGAGATAATGCCCCGATACTTCAGCCTAATTCGTTTCATGAAATACCAGTTTTTCGCTTATAACTCTTTAAACGTTAGAGATAGCGTCTTGGTGAAGATTGTTTTCGAAATATACGTAAAATTCTGCTTTGAATGATATATCAGATTCCTATCGTTACTTGCCCATAAGCCAGCAAGGTCGGTGGAGCCGAGCTCCATAGTAATCTCCACAGGGAGCTCTCGCCCCTATGGTGAAAATGAGAGGCGCAGAGTTCTTCTACAGCCAACAACGGGGCTCCGCTCCACCGACGTGGCTGGCTTATGGAGCAAGTAAGGATAAGAACCCGATAAACCATTCGATGCAGAATCTTACGGAAATTTCGAAAACAACCTTCACCACAACCCCATCTCTAACTGTTGAAGAGCTGTAAGCAAAAAACTGTTTAGCCGAGAGTTAACGAATAGTGAAGAAACAGCGAAGAGGTTCGCTTACAATAAGGTAAAATATCGGTTTCGGCGACCTAGTGCATCCTTTCCGCGAAGCGCGACTGCGACAGTGCGTATCAGCCATACCCACTTTCGATCGACATAGCGTCGCGTCGCCCGTCGCAAGAAGTATGCACTAGGCCTAACGTACGTACAGGTTCAGGGCGAGGACGAGCTTATGCACCCTGCTAGTTTGCGCGAGCGCGCTCTAATGTCAAAATGCGCACCAATCAATCAGGCTGGACGTGGTGGAGTTGCTTGCCGATTTGCCATCGAAAACAACCGCGGCGCCACAAGCTCGTCACGACTAGGGGCGGTGCGAACCAACGAAATCTTCACTTCGCGGCCGCTTTCATCGATTTCTGGCTCGTTTTCGCTGCTTTCTTCGGTCCTATTCCTTCCGGCATCTGCCAGCGTAGTGTTTCACATTGAATAATCGAAAGCGAGTTCTATCGGGAACACTGCCTTCAAGATGAACTACAACTTGTGAACTGTTCACGATCAGGGGTTTGCGGAAATTTCGGTTTTCTGATCTCTGTTTTCTGTCCGTTTTCATCCTTCCGTTTCTGTTTTCTGAAAAAAATTGCAAAAAAAAAAACAGAAAAAAAAATCAATGAAACCTAGATCTGGAAAGAGTGCAGCTTATTTAGTCCTTTGCAAGGTATTATTTGTAATTTAATTTCTTTTAGGGCAGGGGTCACGACCAAAAAGTTTCTTGTTGTAGTTCCATGAGAAGGTAGGTCTGGTCATCACAAAAGTGAAAATAATTGGAAAGTTGGAGAAAAAACGCTCAGAAACAAGCAATTGCTGGGTCTCAGCCCGCCCCAGTTATTCAGATTTCTATAATTGCTTGTTTCGTCGTCTTTTGTTTTGCATTTAAAGTAATTGCTGAACTGCTTTAGCAGCAAAATGGAAGACGGAAAACAGGCATTTATAAAAATCTTGCTAGTTGCCGAGAAACAGCCGCATATGAATGCTCTCCAAGGAAAGTGTACGATGAACGCATTTTCGAGGCAGATTCGGATGTCACCACCGCGGTCGGTCCAACTACAATACCCGCGCTAAGTTTTGTAAAAACGGGGAGCATCTGGCAAACTTGGCAAAAAAGCGTCCGATGCATGTAACTTTTTTGAATGAAGACTTTTTCAAATTTTGAAAACGCTATCATATTCACAGATCAAATCGCTACCTAATTATGTGACTTGTGGGCCGAAGTTCCCCAAAATCGCTTTGTTTTTGAAGGAAATAGTTTTTGCAATCGGTTTTCAAAAGCGTCGCGCGCGGCGAAGTGCGGCGAAACTTTGAGCAGTAATTGTACAAGTAATGGAGGAGCAATCCGTATGCTTTCTTCATAAATTAGTTGCAGGTAAGAGCATCTCCAAGTTTGCTTTGGTTGAATTTTCGAAGTCCTTCATTTAAGAATCCGGGGCTTTCGCAACAAAACTCAAACTTTTTGGGTAGTTCTCAGGCGTGTTTAATGGATTTCGAAAATCCAACCAACATAAACCTTGAGATTCTTTTACCTGCACCTAATTTATGAAGAAAGCATACAGATTGCTCCTCCATTACTTGTACCATTACTGCTCAAAGTTTCGCCGCACCTGGCCGCGCGCGACGTTTTTGAAAAACTATTGCAAAAACTATTTCCTTCGAAAACAAAGCGATTTTAGTGAACTTTGGCCCGTACGTCACATAATTAGGTAGCAATTTGATCTGTGAATATAATAGCGTTTTCAGATTTTGAAAAAGTCTTCATTCAAAAAAGTTACATGCATCGGACGCTTTTTTGCCAAGTTTGCCAGATGCTCCCCGTTTTTACAAAACTTAGCGCGGGTATTGTACCTCTCTTCACTTGAAAAAATTTTAATGCAACAAGTATTTTTCTGAGAATTTTCTGTTTTCTGGCCTTTTCGGCCTTTCTGTATTCTGATTTCTGTTTTCTGACAAACTCGATTTTCTATTTTCTGAATTTTTTTTTGAAAATTTCCGCACATCCCTGTTCACGATAATCTACGATTTTGAGATTAATGGCTAAATCGGTTATTTGACCACCGAGTAGAACTGAAATGGCGAAACCGAGAAAAACGCACTAGAAGGGCACGAAATCCTTCACTCTCACCCCGCTTCTTTACTATCAATGGAACTGTTTTTTGTGACAATAGAATCTTTTTTGAACCCCTTCTTTTGCGATTTTTTAATTTGTGTTGCTTCGTTCATTTCTTCGGACCCCATATAATTAATCATATCATTGAAATGAGACGATTTTGTGGGTTTCTCGCCAATTCTTCGTAATTTTGGTAGCACTTGGTAGCCAACGCATTGTTTTCAGTGGAAAACTCGGGAACGAAATCCGTCGCGAACATTGCCTTTAAAGGAAACTTTAAAGGAAAAATTACGAGAAAACCGCTGTTTCAGGCCAAATTTGAAGCCTGAAAATTCTTGTCTTCTGATGGCGGACGAGCCCACTCCACATCATCGGCATCGACGATCTCTTATATCAAAAATATCATGTGGCTTGGATTTGAATTTCAATCCATGAACATTGCTCATCTAGTCGAGAACATTTACTGAAGTGCTTGCTTTCATTGGTCAACTGCTTTTATTCGGTAAATTGCATTCATTTCTTCCTCTGAATGTCGATGATTTTTGAATGCTCGGCATGAGACTGCGATCTTTTTGAGCGGCGCTGTGCACGTGTGCACGAACTGGCTTTTTTGGGCCCTAGAAACTCTAACTCTAACCCGTTTTTCAGCGCGCTACCTTCATAGTATTTCAGCCGTTTTCGGTCTAAGCTGATTTTTCTATTTTTTTGGATGACGTTTTTCATCGTGACCACTGCCTTTAAAGGTCACGTTATTCGAAAAACACAAAATTCAGCTCAGGTCAAAAACAGCTGAAAAACTATGAAGGTAGCGCGGTGAAAAACGGGCTAGAATTAGAGTTTCTAGGGCCCAAAGAAGCCAGTTCGTGCACTCGTGCACAGCGCCGAAGAAAAAGATCGCAGTCTCATGCCGAGCGGTCAAAAATCATCGACATCCAGAGGAAGAAATAGGTGCAACTTTACCTAATAAAAACAGTTGAGCAATGAAAGATAGTACTCCATCAATGCTTTTGACTAGATGTGTACATAAATCCCAAGGTTCATTGATTGAATTTCAATTTCAAGCCGGCTGATGTTCTTGATATAAGAGGTCATCGATGCCGATGATGTGGAGTGGGCTCGTCCACCATCGAAAGACAAGAAACTTCAGGCTTCAAATTTGGCCCAAAACAGTGGCTTTTTCGCGATTTTTTCTTGTAGGTCCTACTACTCGAGACCCAGAAAAGTGTTTAGAGAGGAAAAGACGACAAGCATATTTGATCGCGACCACTGCCTTTAAGTAGCTTGCCGATTGCTGCAACTCCGCAGGCTCCTTCACACAGTCATAGGTTTTCATCTAATCCTTTAATTTCAAGCCCCCAGTTTTCAAACTTCGCATTTTTCCAAGTGTTGGATGGGATTTCGTATAAATTAGCAACCAGCGCCAGCGAACCGGTCAGATGAAATATTCGGTTCGAGCAAGTCTCCCGCAACTTGAATCTGATAGTTTTCCGCAACCGTTCGAGAAACCAGCCACCTATCCCGTTTGAGAAATCAGCCACCCATCCCGTTCGAGAAATCAGCAACCTATCCCGTTCGAGAAATCAGCAACCTATCCCGTTCGAGAATTCAGCCACCCATCCCGTTCGAGAAATCAGCAACCTATCCCGTTCAAGAAATCAGCCACCTATCCCGTTCGAGAAATCAGCCACCTATCCCGTTCGAGAAATCAGCAACCTATCCCGTTCGAGAAATCAGCAACATATCCCGTTCGAGAAATCAGCAACATATCCCGTTCGAGAAATCAGCCAGCTGTGGTCGCAGTAGTGGGTGTAGTGGTTGTAGTAGTGAGAGTAATGGTTGTTGTAGTAGGCGCTATGGTTGCTGTAGTGGTTGTCCTAGTGGGAGAAACTACACCGCGAGCAATTGATACGTCAGCCGGGCAAGCGATCAAAGAACAGCAAAACAAGTATACTCGCATATATAAGCACATAAAAAATGATAGCCACATGTATCACAACTTGGGTGCAATAACTACAACCACGTAAGTCTCGAAGTGCTAAAGATTTGAAGATCTTCTCATCGGGTGTGCAGCGATATTTTCTCCAAGTTCAGTGTTTTGCTACTTACCAGGACTTGCCCGAACACGTCCCCAAGAAATCACAAAAACATCAGAGAAACCCATTTCTAACAAGTCGCAAAATCGGAACAGAATTGAAATAACGCTACAAACCCCATTCTCAACATCAGAGTTTGCAGAGATGAAGTCGCGTAGTTCGCAAAAGCGTCGACTAGCGTTGGGGGATGCAATACGCATTGCGCCACGAGCCAATAATGGTGGATCACGAGAGTTACCCGGTTGGAGCAAAAGTTTGCCGCCAATTGACTTTTCAGCGTTGGCTTTTCGCCCAAGTGCGATATACCGATAGAAAGCACAAATTCTTTCCTATCTAACGCTGCCTTCCACTGAGGCCAAAACCTCCTAATTTGCGAAATATGTGCTATAATTCAGTGGTAATCTTCAGCGCTAAGCATTTTTGAGTGCTTCAATTTACTTTGAGGTAAGCCACCAAACTGCCAGAGCTGGCAGGATATTTGAGCCACCCCAGATCCAGAAGATAGTTAGTGTTTGCGGAAAATTTCGACGGAGCGTAATTATCGGTTTTTATCATTTTGCGTTTCGCAACACTGGTCGTTTCTGGCTTGTCCGTGGTGTTTCGGCCTGAACGCTTCGAAGTGAAGTATTATGGCCAAGTTCTCATTCAAGTTTTTTTTTGTTAATTATCAGTCGTTGTATTGATAGTTCAATTTTGGCCATTTTCAACGATTTTCATTCGCATAGAAAGATCGATAATTGACGAAACAAAAAACTATTGAGTGGGGACTTGACCACTATACTTAACTTTGAAGCTACAGGGCTGAAACTTCTGGGATAAATAAGAAAACGTCGTTGTAAAATCACAAAAACCGCAAAAATCAGTAATCATGCAAAATCTTCTCGAAATTTTCTGCAAACGCTATCATCTAGTTCTAATGTGACTCAAATATCCTTTTAGACTCTAACAGGTTTGCTAGTTTACCTAAAACCAAATGGAAGCACCTGAAGAAGCTCAGCAATGAAGACTACCACTAATTATAGCATATATTTCTTAAATGCTTTAGCCCGAATGGGATGCCTTAGACAGAGAAGAATTTGTGATTTCGATCGGTATCTCGCACTTGCCCGATGATCAAACGCTGAAAGCATTAAAAATCGTGAAACTCAGGTGGCAGGAAACATTCGCTTCAACCTAATTTCTTCGCCGCGACGTACGTGCTCGCCAGCCACCAAGGAATCTATGTTGAACGCAAAAGAAGAGCCCCCCTCATTCGAAGCATAATGATTACGGCTCTCACATGGCCACGCGGCCAGATTCTTACCGCAGTAATAAGGGATGAGTGGTAAACATAAACCTGAGCAGACGCCGTTTATGCGCCATTGCGACTGCTCAATCAGCCTTGCAAGACTGTCGGACCCCAGACTATCTCCCTGCGTCAGCTTGTCGATGGCTGCAACTCTGCAGACTCTTTGAGAAATAGCAAATAATTTCTCGCCTCTTCTTGATGAATGTGGTATAATAGATATTCTCGGCTTGGACGAGGATTACACAAAGCGCTAATACCGATGAATACTATTTTTCAGAACAGCAAAAGCTCATATGGTTATGTTCAGGCCAGGAATCAGGTGGGGGGAGTTGACAGGAATAGCCCTCTTCACCACCCTTTGTGCCGAACTCTGGTTATAATCTTGAAAGGAATCATAAAAGGAGATACACAACGTTGCAATAATGTCAGAGATGAAATGTTTGACAATGCCAAATAGGAGTCAAATGACAATGAAGAATACGGCGATCGTGAACGGAACACTTACATTGTGTAATAAAATAATACGACACACCGACTTATCGATACCCGATAATAAATAAGCCGGATCAAAATATGAAAAGATGGCGAAGTGGTATTAGCTAATGAGAGAATTCTTGTCCCTAACAACAACTTCCACTGCTCGTTTTACCACTGTCAAGAGGGTTGATTGTCACTCTTGGCTCTTCTGCTTGCACTGGCATCTAAAAAACCGAAATAGTTTGAAATATCTGATTGAAAAACTCAAAGTGATGCTGAGGTTAGGCACAACGAACTCATGGTCCCTGTCACGATAGGTTTGTAAGGAAATTAGGTCATTATCTCAAAGTCGACTAAAAGCTGCCGAGATGTCGTACGTTCGTGCCGTGGCAGTGTGGAGGAAAGAAGATCGCCTCCATGCAAACCGACGTGATCCCCTCCACAAAGAGGGTTTTTGTCATGGGAGAGGTGCTGGCTGGCCGCAGCTCTCCTTCGGATTCTCCTGCAAAGGGCCGGCGTGGAGAGGAATCCTGGACCCGCTCAGAAGTACCTATGCGCCACGTGCGGCAAGGATGTTACCAGGAGACATACCAGCGTTCAGTGCTTCGGATGCCAAAGGTGGGTGCATCTCTCCTGTTCGGGTCTCAGCTCTGTGAGACATCATAACTCTGCTTTTCGCTGTGTTTTATGCTCTTCACCTACCAACTCTGATTCCTCTTCCTCAAATCGCCCCCTTTCCATTGTGCATATCAATCTAAACGGCCTTCGTGCCAAGCTTTCTGAACTCTCTCTCTTCGGACGTACTTACCATCCATGGTTCAAGAAACCAAGCTCTCTCCATCCCCTACCTATCCTCATCCCAATATCCCGGGCTATACTTCTTACCATGCTCCAAGGTCATCCCTCGGCGGAGGAGTTTCTACATTCGTTCTATCCTCACTTCCCTCATACCTCATTCCCAGCACCCCCACGGACGGTACTCTCGAGTACCTCCCAATCCATCTCCCCCTAAAAACATCCCTTTCTCTTTTCAACATATACATTCCACCTACAACTTCATGCCCTTCATCTTACAATCCTATCCCACTTCTCAAGCAGCTGAGCGACTGCTCCCTCTCATCCTCGGTCGTTTTCGTGGGTGATTTCAACGCTCACACCTTTTGCTCGTCTCTCGGTCCTGATGTTAGAGGAAATGACGTCGAAGAATGGGCAGATGAGTGCGACCTGGTCTTTTTAAACGATGATCAGCCCACTCGTCTCCCTGCCAACGGCCGATCTTCTAGCCCAGATATATCTCTTGTCTCGTCCAACCTTTCTAGCTGCTGCACATGGTCTACCTCGACTACTCTGCCAAGTGACCACGTTCCTGTCTTTGTCCACATCGATCTATCCAATTCTGTCGCTCCCTTTTCTGGTGTTCGCCAACGTTCTTACCTTAATTTAGGCCGAGCAGACTGGCGCCTGTTCAGTGAAGTTGCGCTTCGCCTGTCGGCAGATTACCCGTGCAATGGAAGCGTGTACCAGAAAGAGTGCCATCTATCTGACGCGATCCGCAGAGCCATGAAAGCGGCTATTCCTGTCGGCCGCGTTAAGACGTTCTATCCAAATGTCACAAGGGAGATCCTCGATAAGATCAGGATAAGAGATGCCAGGAGAGCGGTCAACCATTTGGACCCCGTCGTTGCTGAGCTTGACAGTGAGATCAAAAAAGATTTGGACAGACACAAGAAAGAAGAGTGGGAGAAGTTCACCGGACAGATGGACTTTAAGACGGACAGTGCAGCTACTTGGAAGGTTTCACGGGAGCTTTCGGGTAAAAGCTCACCCTCCACCGTCTCCACAGTCGAATTCGACAACGGCGTATTCAAATCAGGAAAGGAAGCCGCTTATGCGCTCGGGAAAAGTTTTTTCATCACCAGTGCTAAACGAGGTCCGCAGAAAAGAGTGACTGTCAGAGAGCTGTGCCGCCTCCCGCTTATGTGCACGGCCGAAGCATTTACTACGACGCAAGTTGAGAAGATTATAAAGGAAATGCGGAACTCTAGAGCTATTGGTCCTGATGGGATATGTCCTGCTGTCTGGAAGGAGATACCCACTGACCTACTACCGCTTCTCACTGATGTGATAAACACCTCGTTCAAGTCGTGTACTATCCCGCAGAATTGGAAGACGGCAAACGTCGTTCCGCTGCCCAAGCCTGGCAAGCCCCAAGCTTCAGTCAAGGGATATCGGCCCATTAGCTTGTTGCCTCCTTTTGCTAAAGTAGCTGAAAAGCTGATCGTCAAAGACCTGGCCGAACACAACGAGAGACAGGTGTTTCAGCATGGATTTAGGAGACCGCATTCCACCACGACAGCTTTGTTAGAAATTACTAGCTATGCAATTGATGGTTTCAACGCCTATAAGCCGCAGAGAACTGTTGCAGTTGCCTTGGATCTCACCAAGGCCTTCGACACAGTGAATTTTGGCATCTTATCAAACAACTTACTGGAGTCATCAATCCCGCCATGGCAAAAGCGCTGGACAGCTGCATTCGCTAAGGGAAGACGGGCTAGAGTGATGTTTCAGAATCATGTCTCAAACAGCATTCCGATTGCAGCTGGAGTCCCACAGGGCGGCGTATTGTCGCCTGCTCCCTTCAGTCTGTACCTCGAAGGTATGCCCGCCCCTCCCCAAAATATCAAGGTGGTCGCTTACGCTGATGATATGACTGTCTTGTGTCGTGATCGGGACATAAATGTGGCCGCCGCTGAGATTAACGGGTACTTAACCACACTGAAAAGCTTCGACCGCAAAATGTTGAAGATTTCCGCGTCAAAGTCATCGGTATCCGTACTCACAACAGACCCATCTGAACACAGCGCACATCCGTATGTCGTATGGAATGAAGATCGTTTGCCTGCCGCCCGCTTCCCAAAACTTCTCGGACTCGTGCTCGATCCATCGCTCAAGTTCCATAAGAACACGGAACAGAAGCAGGCTATCGTTAAAGCGAAGCTTAACGTGCTTAGAGCCCAGGGCGGTACAACATGGGGTAGTAGCAAAGAAACCATTATTACGACGTATAAAACGATTCTCCAACCTGCACTAGAATACGGCGCACCAGTTTGGCAGCATCTAGTTTAGGAATCCTCTTGGACTAAGATGCAACGCATACAGAATGCGGCTCTTCGAATCGCCACCGGATGTGCAAGAAGTTCCCCGGTCGATCACTTGCATGCTGAGACCCGCTTATTACCAGTAAGGGAGCACTGTGAGCTCCAGGCCCAACAATTTTTCATCAACATTGTCAAACAACCAAATCACCCCCCTTGGAGAGTGCTAAAGCCCGTCAGAGAAAGAAAGATCAGAAAGCCATTCGCCGATGCTCCCAGCAAAGTCAATCTGCAAAGATGGCACGACTCACAGCAAGAAAGACTCCGTCTATTGCGCGAGGAGAAAAACTCAGTTCGTACGGTGCCATCTGGAAAAGGCGGTCATTAATCCCATATTGGGGGTAGTGCCGCCCCAAGTCTGTACATCCGAGGCTCACCTCGGAAGAAGGGCCAGGTGCACCCTGGCATCGCTGCGCTGTGGTCATTCTACCATGCTTATGTCCTACGCCAGCAAAATAGACAGCAGCAAATCAGATGTCTGCCCAGACTGCGGCTGCCTCGGCCATGACACTGCACACCTCTTCAAATGTCCGGAGAGACCCACCACGCTGACCGTAATGGACCTATGGAAGAATCCGTTACTGGTCGCCCAGTTCCTCAACCTATGACAAAACCCTCAATGTGGCTGCAAAGAAGAAGAAGAAGTCGACTCAAAACTTTTCTATGCTGGTTGGCGTCATCCGATACTGCGCCATGCTTGAAGAAAAGTGTGAACTAATAGCGTCAACACAATACCACCACATGCTCTTGAGAAGATTGAGGTTAGTATTCGCACTATGTAAGGAATGGGGGTAGAAAAAGGAGAAATGGACAAAAACGTGGAAGTGTGATGAAACTGGGCCTGGGGCTAATTTTCGGTTACGATAGCGTCACATGGACGCAGTGTTATCCGAGGTACGGTAGCATCATTCAGAGAGGCCGGGGAGCGTTTTTGAGGCCCGGAAGGGCAGAGGGAACGGGAGACATCACCGCTGAGGAGGGTCGGCAACAAGATCAGTGACTAGCTCGTCGAGCTGAAGTACTTCCTCGATTCTGCTGCATCATTGTTCACAGCAGACCCCAAAGAACGCAAAGCCCACCACGATGTCAAACGGGATGATGACCGTCTGCAAGAAGCAAGATTTCCGGAGCTGCTTGGCTTCATTCTCGATCCATCATGGAAGTTCCACAAAACCACAAAAAAGCAGGCAGTCGTCAAGGCAAGGATTAATGTCTTGAGATCTTTGGGAGGAACTTACTGGGTCAGCAGAAGAGAGAATATTGGTGACTTACAGAGAAATACTTCAGCCTGCTCTTGAAGGTGCGGCACCAGTGTGGCAGCACCTGGCGTCGGACAGCTCCCGGGCTAAGTTGCAGTGTGTACAGAACGCTGCTCTGAGAATTGCTACTGACGGTGCAAGGAGCTCCCCAACAGAACGTCTACACACGAAGTCCTGCATGTTGCCAGCTAAGGAGCACTGCAAACTCTAGACACAGCAGATGCATATCAATGTTCTCTTCTTCTTCTTTGCAGCCACAGGAATGTTTTTGTCAACGGTTAAAGAAACGGGCGACCGAAGTTGGATTCGTCCACAAATCCATTGTTGTTAGTGTGGTGGGCCTCTTTGGGCAATCGAATAGGTGCTCAGTCGCGTGGCTACAGCTACCACGGTCCGGACACTCGTCAGGCTTACTGCAATCGATCTTATGCAAGTATGACATCAGCATAGGGGATTGACCGCAGCGCAACGAGGAAAGGGTACTTCCAGCCCGCCTTCCGAGTTCCATCTCGGTGTTGCTGACTATAGGTGGTACGATCCCCAATATGGGGTTGACAGCCACCTTACTCAAGTGACCCCTAACGAATCGGGTGTGCTGCGCACGTAAAAGACGAAGACGATTCCATTGGGAGTCTGTCCATATTTGTATATTGACTTTCCCGGGAGCATCCGCGGAAGGCCTTCTGATATCTCTCTCACGGGATTCATGATCCTTCTTAAAGGGTGGTTAAGCTGCTTTTGACTTACTTGACTTAATCGGTTGGCTTTCGCCTGACGCGGTCATTCCGCATCTACACCGAGGTGTGCCGTCCTAGTAGTCAGCCGTGTCCATTTTTCACGGTCTTCAGCCACAATTTGAACACATTCCATCCAGCTGTCACTATTCCATTTCCTGCGAAACGAAACATCGCGCCTGAACGGTCTTTCGATGCCGAGTGACTTTAAATCCTCTTTAACCACATCCGTCCAGAACTTTCGCCTACGCCCAGGTGGCCGTTTCCAGACAGGATTTGGAAGCATTTTTAAAGCGTGTTGTACGAGACGATCCGGCGTTCTTCTTAGTATATGCCCGAGCAGTCGAAGTCGACTTTCCATTGCTGCTTGAGATGGCGTTAGGAGATGCTGGCACCTCCCTCGTGTCAAGCGTTGATGTACTGCGTCGATTTCCTTGTAAAGGTCTTCGTTATGGCATACACGCGGCCAGAAATATCCAAGCAAACGCCTAAAAGCTTCCTCTCCGTGCAATCCAACCTTTCCATCTGCGTTTTCGGTGCTGCCCACGTCTCCGATCCGTACATCATGATAGGGCGAATAGCGGATAGGTAGACGCGCAACTTGACTTCCTTCGCGATGGTGGTAGACCACAAACACTTGGTTAGAGAATTGAATGCAGACGTAGCTTTCGCACATCGTTGTCGAATATCCGCTGCATAACTACCATCGTTCTTCAGCAAACAGCCCAAATAACAGAAATCGTCCACCAGTTCGATACGTTGTCCGTCCACACAAACTCCAGTTGAAGGCCTCTGAGAGACCCACATCTGCTTGCATTTGTCGGGACGAAGACGAAGTCCATAGGCTGCGGCATACTTCGAAACGAGGTTCACAATCCTTTGCAGTTTTGCGTTGTTTTCAGCGAATAACACAATGTCGTCGGCGTACTCCAGGTCGACAAGGGCGCGTCCTGATGGTGTTAGGATCACATCCGCAGGAAACTGTTCTCCAACTCTACGCATGATGTCATCAACGGCGAAGTTGAAAAGAAAAGGTCCTGCAACGGCTCCTTGCCTTAATCCTGTTTTCACCTCGAAAGCTGACGTAAATCCGACAGGTGTACGAACTGCTGCTGTTGTTCCTTTGTTCATGTCCTCGATTAACCGAACATACTTTTCCGGGACTCCATCTGCTCGCAGAGCATTGAGCAATCGATCACGATGAGGAGAGTCGAACGCGGCTTCAAAGTCCAAAAAAGCAAGCTGTAATGGCTTCGAAAACCGCTGCCACGATTCAATTACTCTTCTCACGACGAACACTTGGTCGATGGTCGATCTTCCAGGTGGAAAACCGGCTTGCTCATCTCTGCTCGTTCCTTCACGATGTTTGATAAGTCGCTCGAGAATGATACGTTCTAAAACCTTGTACATGACACGAAGTAGAGAGATTCCTCTGTAGTTCTTAGGATCCGTGACGGATAGCTTCTTGTGAAGAGGTACGATGATCGCATGTCTCCACGAATCGGGTATCCTTTCGCTCATCCATATGGCACGGATGGTGTTGGTCATTTCACGAATCCCAGACGGAGGAAGAGCTTTCAGCATTTCAGCAGTGATGTTGTCATCTCCACCTGCCTTTCCATTCTTCATTTTCCGGACACAATCCAAAACTTCAGGCTCAGTCGGCGGTTCCTCACTGACATCGTAATGTGCTCTCTGAACATGCGGGAGCTCAGGTACTGATGGCGCTGGACGATTCAGTAGTGAACTGAAGTAATCCTTCCATATTGGCAGCGTCGCATCACCAACTGCAACTCCATTGGTAGTGTTCAAGACAGGAGAACATCTCTTCATCTTCCCGCTATACTGTCGCAGCAACGTGTAGGCTTTCTTCGGATTCTTCTCCTCCCAAGCCTTCTCGAACTCCTTAGCTCTACACGTCCACTCTCGTTCGCGGTCACTTTGAAGCTGCCGACGCAACTTCCTCCTCAGACGCTTCTCCTCCACGAAGTTTCCTGCAGTTCGGAGAGCACATACTCTGTTGTAGGTAGATGTTGTTTCTTCTGAGACGTAGGCGAACTTCTTCTTAGGCTGTACAACCGGGAGTGCCTCTTTCGAAGCGTCCTGGATGCACTTAACAAAAGAATCCGCGTCGCAAAGTTTCTTCTTAGTCCGTACTCCGATGTGAATAGAAACGCGTTGTCGGAAATTCCTTCTGCACTCTTCATCTCTGAGCTGCTGCTTGACAATGTTAATAACCACTTGCTGCGCTTGGAGTTTGCATTGCTCCTTAACTAGCAGAATTCGGGCGTCAGCATGAAGATGTTGCACTGGAGCGGTTTTGGCACACCCAGAGTGGCAATCCAAAATGCAGCATTTTGAACTCGCTGCATCTTTTTCCACGATGAATCCGATATTGCTTGTTGCCATACCGGTGCAGCATAATCCAACGCCGGCTGCAAGATTGCCTTCTACGTAGTCAGGATCGTATCCTTACTACTTCACCACGATGTACCGCCCAGAGCTCGTGAGACATCGAGCTTCGCTCTTAATGTAGCCTGTTTCTGCTCTTTGTTTTTATGGAACTTCAGCAAAGTTTCGGCCTCGAAGCTTCAATGTTGAGTGTAATGGGCAATTCCCAGTTCAATAGAATTTTTTTCGTTAATTATCGATCGTTTCTTTCGAAAATCGGTAAAAATTGCGAAAATCGAATACAACAAAGATCGATGTGCTGCCGTTTGTCGTACGTTCGTGCCGTGGCCGTGTGGAGAAAGCAACATCACCTCCGTGCAAACGACGTCACCCCATCCCTCCACAGAGGGTTTTCCGAGGTACATTTTTATTGATTTTCTTGAAGAGTTTGGCTCATTCGGTCCAAAGCTTTCCAACGCTGATGTTTTGACGCTCATAGACATTTGACGATTTTCGAAATGCCAGGATATATCTGGCCCAAAACAGGGTACGGCGCGGGATGAGGATATTTGCACCGGGGGGGGGGGGGAGCGGTCCTGAGCTGCGCAATGGTCGAGGGAGGGGTCTGAGCTCCACCGGGCAGGCTCAAGCGGTGTTGCGGAATTTCGCAACGGGGGTGGGGAGGGGGTCGCAAAAATTTCGGCCCGAAAATGAAGGCTGGGGATCGCAACCATTTCAGTCCAAAAATAAAAATTTGTTGAAGATCTCCCAAAATTTCTCGATTTCTTTGGCCTTTTTCGGCGTCTGACAGTTTGAGTAATCCAATTTTTGGCGAATTTTCAGCGTCTGACAGTTTCAGTAATCAAATATAAACTGCCCAGAAATCGCGCCTCGGGGGGGGGGGGGTAGCAGAAAATTTAGAAAAAAAAATTGATGGTGAGGGGGTCGCTCCCACTTCGAAAAATAAAGCAATGCCCCGCTTGACCCTGCCACCGGGAGACTAACAAGGAAAGTGTTTAGAGTGGTAAACGCATCTGCCAAAACGACTAGTATGGTTAGTATCTCTAGTCGCTCAATAGTAAAACTGCGCAGTAACCAGCCCCGAGCTGCAGGTTCCAAGAAGTTACAAGCTTAAAAAGGTTGTTTTTTGTGCTTTTCGTACCCTCCAAAGGGGGTTAATCTTTCGAAAATTCGGAAACGGACCCCATAAATGTGCTCAGAACCCAAAACTACCCCCCTGAGCAAAATTTGGGTGAAGGCGCATTTTCCATACTTTGTCCAGACTGACAGCGTTTTGGACTTGTACGGATTTTCGGTAGGGCGAATATTTATAGCGATTAGAGGGCTCTGGAAGTGTTTCAGAAAAATGTTCCAGATTTGACTTGAAATTCTCCCAGAAGGTTTTTTGGGGCACTGATTACGGATCTGCAGTTTATTAATCGATTTTCCAAAGTTTACGGCTAATTTCGTTCAAAGTTTTCGAGATTCTCGGAGTGCTACGGTAGATATTGCTCAAATTGTTCCTCTGGAGGTTATTTGGAGTGCTGAGCACTATTCTGGAGTCCGTTTATCGAATTTTTGCTAACTACGTTGGGTATACGGTAGTTTGGACAAAATCTCATATTTTACTCAAAAATTGTATACGGGGGTTATTCGGGGTGGAGAATACGAATTTAACGTCCGCTTGTGGATTTTCGAAATACTAAGGTGGCTTTTGCCCCCTAAATGACATGCTACCTACCGAAACCTACAGTAAACCTCGGAATTCGACAAATGGACTCCAGATTCGTGTTCACCACCATAGATCACCCCTACATACAAGTTTTTGGCTAAATCCGAAAATTTTTTTGAAACTAGCAAAAAGATGCCTGATGGGTCCTGCCTTTTCGCGAGGCTTAAAAAATGCTCATAACTTGTTCGAAGCTGCAGCTCGGGACGGGATACTGCGCATTTTTACTACTGAGCGCTAAGAGAAGCTAACGATATTGGTCGTTTTCGCAGATGCGTTTACCACTCTAAACACTTCCCTCGTAAGTGAACTCTTATAAAAGAGGTATGTACACTATTTAGGATTCTTTTTCAGCGAAGAATTTGATGACACCGCCCATTGAACATGAAATCTTGTTATAACTAAAGCTTAGCTTCCACGGCTGAGTCCGAGCGGAGCAAGCAGCGGAGCGGTCGGTCATGGCGAAATGTAACAGTGATGAGGAGATTTTAATATGATAGACCCGATAAGCCTTACTTCGACCGGCTCAAAGTGAGGGAGCTAGGCTATGAGTTATCGTATAGATTAAAATTATAGTAAAGGTTCTCCTACGGTTGAATAAAAATTTCCAACAACAAAAAAAGCAACGCTTTTGGGAGGGGTCTGAGAAAAACGCCAAAATTTTGACCTATAAAAGCTTTTAGGAGTGGGGTTTGAGAAAATCGCGAAAACGTTGCTCGAGGAGGGATGTCTGAGTGAATTTAGTCTTGTCCACACCCCGTACCGTACCCTGGCCGAAAAATTTTCTATAAGGAATTTGGAGCGCTCGGTAGATTACGGTGCGATACAGTGGGCATACGGTAGTCTGCTTCAATGTCCCAGATTTGGTTCAAAACCTCACAGTGGGGTTTACCACGGGTGCTCAACACAAATTTGACGTTCATTTGTAGATTTTCGAATAAATAAGGCAGGTTATACCACATAATTGGTATTAAGACTACCGTAACTGACAGTAACCCTCAGAGTAGCGACGAATGGAACCCAGGGGCGGCATGCATGAACGCAGCGATCGGTGTCAGGGAGCCGCTCCGCGTGCCATGCGCGCAGCGTCGAGCAACGGGGCGGCCCCGAATTTCGTGGCGTGTGTTGATGTGCCTGATTTTTGGGGCCGCCCCGTTGTTTGACGCTGCGCGCATGGCACGCGGAGCGGCTCCCTGACACCGTTCGCTGCGTTCATGCATGCCGCCCCAGATTCGAATTCAGCACCCTCATTAACCCCCATTATGCGGCTTTGAGCCAAATTCGGGACAATTTTCCTGAACCCTAAAAATTCGCTGATCGTTCCTTAATTCAACGCTTCATTCACGAAGTACGAGCCATATCTGAAGTGAAAGTGATTTACCTTATCTAAAATAGCTTCTGCCAACTCATAGAAGGCGGTATCAATATGAATATTGGCCTTTGCCGACGTTTCCAGAAATCTGAAAATCAAAAAAGTACGGATCAAGCTAATAATGTTTCAAAAGCGATGACAGAAAAATCAAAAACTGTACCACTGACCTTATTGTATGATCCTTCGCAATCTTCTCTCCTCTTTCTCTACTTACAACTCTTCGTTCCGTCATATCACACTTATTTCCCAGTAGCATCTTCACTACGTCTTCAGAGGCATGCTGAAACAAGATGACGAACATTCAATTTCCAGCAAAAACTCAATCGCCGTTTTATCGCGAACAATGCCTTTATATACAAGGCAGAGTGC
The DNA here is from genome assembly GCA_029168955.1 of Aplectana chamaeleonis. NCBI lineage: Eukaryota > Metazoa > Nematoda > Chromadorea > Rhabditida > Cosmocercidae > Aplectana > Aplectana chamaeleonis. The sequence goes on along the minus strand of JAPDOI010000102.1, from coordinate 730,673 downwards.
AAGCACAATAACTTTTCTTTCTTCTTCTGTTTTTCTAACAACGAGCACGTTGGTAAACAGAGAAATCGCACTCATGATAAAAAATGAGGCTCCATGACATTGCTCACCTGCATGCGTATGCGTCACGGTCGAGTAAGAGTCGCGCGCGCTGCGAACGCGGAACACACGCCATCGTTTCGATGAGTCTTCAGCACCATATACGGGGAAACGGTCATCGTTAATGACTTCAAATGAACACAGCGAAGTAAATAAGGCTCTAGGATACGCCGATTTACTTGATTTCACGTAAATGCGGGAATGCCGCTTCGCCGCACGCGACAGTCACCGAACGCGAAGCAGCACGCACGGGTGAGCAATGTCCGCTCCCTTCAAAATGAGCAACCAGTTCACTACGTGAGTGGGCAAAACCAAAAAAATGGATATGAAATGCACAAAAAAAACGAAAAAAGAGGGAGCAAATCAGCACATTAACTGCCCTTTCCAACATACCTCGTCTATATTCCGCAGCCATTTTGCTATATTATCGAAGCTTTTTGCATTTGTTATGTCGTAAACCAACATAATACCCATTGCTCCTCTATAGTACGACGTTGTTATCGTGTGGAATCGCTCTTGTCCAGCTGTATCCCTGAAAATAGTGTTATCACAGGTGCTGGGCTAAACGCGGAACGCTTCGTTCAAGGCGCGAAAACCCTGAACCATTCTCAATAGGGAAGAATTATGGGTCAATAGGCTCATTTGTAACGAAACACATTCCCATTAGGAGCACTTCTACGGATGTTCTCAATTTCAAATATGCTGTTGAAAAGAAGATCTCCGAAACGGGTTACGAAGGCGTTCTCAAGGTTAAGGGGATCGTTGTGAAGAACTTCAGCACAGCTACCCTCTGTAAGAAGTCGTATACCCATGGCGCGAGCAGCGTGTGCGATTCTACTTCCTTCCTCGGCCATGCACTCTCTCACTGTCTCTAACCTCCGCTCCAGTACCAGCACACGTAGAAACCATGAGAACTTCGCGGTTTTATAGCCTTTACAAGTCCCTCCCATTCGCGATCAGAATTCCTGAAATTTCATTCAACCCCCCCCATTCCTCGCTTCCGGTACGGAACTCTCATGATCCCCACCCAAAATTTTTATGCTGCCGAGACGAACGTCTTCGACGTCTTCCCCTCTGACGTCGGATTCAAGCACAGAACAGAACGTGTGAGCATTAAAGTCACCAGCAAAGACAGCTGATGGGGAGAGAGAGCAGTCATGCAACTGCTTAAAGGCAGCATACACGCTAGTAAACGTGATTGAAATAACTACGGAAGTAGAATGGTATGGCTCAGATTACAACGCCTACGGATCTTGAAGCTTTAAAAACGACCCACAATGCCTTTACAGGAGTGGAAAGTTTGGCCCCGCCCGTATTTGCCCTTTTCCTCCAACGAAGGGTTGCTGGGTTATCTTCGCCGTCAGTGACGTGTGTGGTTGACTTTTTAGATAATCTACCAACAGTACCGACGGTGAAGATGACCCAGGAACCGTGCGTTACAGGAAAATGGCAAATACAGGGGGCGTGAAAATACGGGCAGGGCCAAACTTGCTACTCCTGTAACGGCAATGTGGGTCGTTTTTCAAGCTTCAAAATCTGTAGGCGTTGTAATCTGAGCCATACCATTCTAATTCCGTAATTAACTCAATTACGTTTACGAGCGTGTATGCTGCCTTTAAGAAGAGGTATGGGGTTGTAGGTTGGGGGACAAGAAGTGGAGGGAGGGATGCAAATATTAGATAGAGATAATGGAGTTTAAAGAGGGAGGTGAACGGGAAGATCAGTGTCCGTTGCCCTCGATCTAACCAAAGCATATGATTCTGTTAACCGAACACTTTTGTCCGAGAAACTATTGAAGTCCTCGCTACAACCGCGGTAGAAGCGTTGGATCACAGCGTTTACGAAAGGTCGTCGGGCCAAAGTGCTATTCCAGAATCACGTCTCCGATAGTATACCTGTAGCATCCGGTGTGCCGCAGGGTGGAGTTTCGCCACCTGCCCTCTTCAGCCTGTATATTGAAGACCTACTTGAGCCTCCTGAAGATGAGTACAGTTACGGAGCTTCGGGGGCGAAAGATATTTTAGCGTTGGAGCGCGTTTTCCTCCCGTCCCTTTAAATTGGGCGCAGGTTTTGCTAGACCAGCCGCGATCTGCACGTGTAAAATTAATGTTTTTAGGGAATTGGCGGATCCTTGAATTAATATTAGGGAAAATACCTCAATTTTATACTAATTGCAAAAATTGAAACTCCGAGTGGGCGAAGTTCTCGAATGCATTCTAAATTTCACACACTACGGGGATCCGACCCCTGGCCGCAAATCGGGTAGACCTTCGTGCAAATATGAACTTAATACTGAATCCAGCACATGGCAAGCGCAACTATACAGACGACACCAAAAAAGACAATTTCGTTAAAGACAGTGTTCACGATAAAAGTCGTTTTTCTGTTTTCCGCCCATCTTGAAAACGGTCCCATGCCGATTTCAATGATGTCCCTGGAATCGTACAAGATCCCCTGGAAACGGTGTTATGGCCCCTCAAAATTCAGCTAGGGAAGCATTGTGGACGAGTTGTCCGAGGCTTGTAACTCCCTTTTTTGCAGCCGATATGTGACCAGCCGACCTGAGTAAGGAGAGAAGTTGAGAATAAAGGGAAGAACGGGTCTTTTGATCGGAAACCATGGCTCATCTAACCACGAATTCAGGAAAACTGTTATAGGAAGTGGGCGGAGTGGCCCAATGGGTTGGCTGGCTCACGAGATTTTCACTCACTTACCGTCCGTTTTTCGTAGCACCTCCGTTCCTAATCTTCTTAGAAGGACCCAAAGCTTACGTCTCAGCAAAAAACAACGTGCAACTCTTTCTTCGTGAACACTGCCTTTAACACATAGCTTTTGATCTCCCATGTTATCCTACAAACCGTGACAACTGTTATATTTATACTACAAAATGACGCAAGTAGAAGCTTCAGAGAAATGCTTGGGGCTACCTTCGCGGAACTTTGAAGAGCAAAAATGTCCTTAGCTCAAATAAACATACTGGAGAGGAGCGTCTAAAAGAATTCACATTCACGTCGACATTTCTCCACTTTCGGGATCTTTATAAAGTTTAAGCCAAACGTTTCCTAAATTCTCAGGGATTGAAACTCCGCGTGGACAAATCTTTGACGTGGGTGCAAAAATTTTCTTCGCACTCCCCCCCCCTCCCCTTCTATCCGTATTTCAACGGCGCTACCGCAGCGGGGGCCACTGTGGTATCGCACCATAGCCCCCCCCCAGCTAGGATAGAACCATTTTGACCTACTCCAAACTGCTACACAACACAAGGGTGTGGCAGTACAAGCCCGTATGTCTGACAACATACGGTACCTACGATAATTTTGTAACGGAGAAGTAAATATTTATCTAACAGTGTTGCATTCAAAGTTTTCTTGGTTGAAATGATTTTCCTAACGGAATTTCCAAATACAATTCACATTTGGCCAAATCGCCTTTGCAGTCTAGTAAACCTATTACCTCTGTACTGGTCTTTCTTTTGACATGAGCATGCACTTTCTGAAGAATGCAATGCTTCTGTCGTTCATCTTCTAATCGATAAAGTGGCGCGATAGTGATCGTGCAAGTGGTACGCGTACGGAAACGCGCCCCAATGCCAAAATATTTTTCGCCCCCGAAGCTCCGTAACTGTACTCCCTGAAGATATTAAAATTGTTGAGTATGCCGACGATATCACCATCATGTGCCGTAATCGTGACATACAGGTAGCCGCAGACAAGATCAGCGACTATCTCGTCGAGCTTAAAATCTTTCTCGATAGTATGATGCTCACAGTTTCCGCGGCGAAGTCTTCTGTTTCGGTATTCACATCTGACCCAAAGGAACACAGCGCCCAACCTGTTGTCAGGTGGGATGGTGACCTCTCCCCTACAGCGAAATTTCCCAAACTGCTGGGCCTCGTTTTAGACCCACCGCTGAAGTTTCACAAAAATGTTGAACAGAAGCAGCAAATTATCAAGGCAAAGCTTAATGTGTTGAGAGCTCTAAGAGGAACATCATGGGGTTGCAGCAGAGAGACAATCTTGACGACATATCGAGCTATTCTGCAGCCTGCATTGGAGTTTGCTGCACCTGTCTGGCAGCACATCGTGTCATGGGGTTGCAGCAGAGAGACCAAGATGTTCAACCTATGCGTGGTGGATCTGTGGAGTCGAAGTTATGGAGACTCATCAAACGAACATCAATCACTCCATGTGGAGTTTTTTCGTATTGGGAGTGTAGTTGGCTGGCTGCAACACTCCTCTGTATTCTACTTCTACGAGCTGTCATCGAGAGGAATCCGGGACCGCGCAGCAAGACACCGCGATATCCCTGCTGTCACTGCGGTATATCCGCTCAACTTGCAAGCATTCAATGTGGTGGTTGCCTTGGCTGGGTGCACCTCAAATGTTCGGGATTGTCCAGCTATGATGACTACACTCATGCTTACTGTTGTATGTCTTGCTCTGTAAATCCCCCTAGGGTTCCTCAACATAGTTTTTGCATTTATCAATAGATCGCACTCAACCTGATGTCATTCTCCTGCAGGAGACCAAGCTTAGCCCATCTTCCCCTTCCTTCCCCGTCTCACTGGTTATTTGTCTTATCATGTTCCACGTACGTCTCACGGTGGTGGTGTTTCAACATTTGTAAAATCTTCTATCCCTTCTCACCTAATTGATCTACCCACTGATGATGTTGTAGAATGTCTGGGTGTTCATATTGTATTACAAAGTGGCCCCCTTGATATTGTCAACGTCTACATACCCCCATCCACGTCCTGTCCTAACGCGTTTGACCCCTCAAATTACTTACATACTGTTCATACTGCCTTGTCATCTAGTTCGGTTGTAGTAGCTGGTGATTTCAATGCTCATTCTCCCTCGAGGTTCTCTCCTCTAGAGCCTGACAATAGAGGTGAGCTCATTGAATGATTCGCTGATGATTGTGATCTTGTGCCTATCAATGAGGATTCTCCCACTCGTCTTCCGGCAGTGGGTAGGCCTTCCTCACCCGATATCACCTTTGTGTCATCCTCGCTAGCTATCTCCTGTAACTGGTCTACCGATGTGGTCCTGGCCAGTGATCATGTTCCCATAATTACGTCATTGGATTTGTCACTTAATAGCTTGCTTGCTCCGTTCTCTGGCTCTCGTTGTAAGTCTTATTCCAATTATCGTAAGGCTAACTGGGACCTATTCAAAGAGGTGTTGCTCAGCCAGGCGGCCGACTACCCGAGGAACGGAACAGTCTACGATAAGGAGAAGTTTATCGTCAAAGCCATCGAACGTGCCTCCAAAGCAGCTATTCCCACTGGACGTGTAAGGACTTTTCACCCAAACGTGCCCAGTGAAGTCCTCGACCTGATCACGATGAGAGACGACAAGCGAAGATCGGATCCCAATGATCCTGTGGTACTGCAGCTGTCGGACGACATCACCGGATGCTAAATCAACAAAAGCAGCAGCGCTGGAAAGAGCTAACCGAATCGATTGATTTTGACGAACTTTTCACATCGGCCTCATCGCCTCGTGATATGCAAAACAGACGAACAATGCGAGCAATCAGGAAGCTCAACCGGCTGGATGTCCCTGCTATTTCTCCCTCCGCCATTGACAAGATCATCAAATCGATGAAAAATTCGCGTGCAGAGGGACCCGACGGAATATCGGCTGTTCATCTCAAGCATCTTCCTGATCCCTATTATGAATTGCTCTCTGATCTCATTTATTCGTCATTCAGTTCTGGTGTTATTCCGGCGCGCTCGAAACAAGCTGTCGTCATTCCCATCGCCAAACCTGGCAAGCCACTGGACAAGGCTGCCTCCCACCGCCCCATCTCCCTCCTTTCCCCCCTAGCCAAGCTTGCGGAAAAGGTTGTCAATCCGCTCCTCCAAAACGCCTTACAGCACAACACTCATCAGCATGGTTTCAAAAAGGAGCATTCCACCATCACTGCCCTGACATCAATCACCGAGCATATCATCGCTGGATTTAATCGCAAGACTCCGGCTGGTAGAAGCCTCGTCGTTGCTATTGATCTCTCGGCTGCATTCGACAGCGTCAGTATCCCGCTCCTATCGAAATCCATACTGGAATCGAATATGCCCAGTTGGTGTAAAAGATGGATTACTAGCTTTGTGAAGAACCGGTCCATTCGTGTCAAGTTCGACGGACATCTATCGTCTTCGGTCCCATTGAAAGCCGGTGTTGCGCAAGGCAGGGTGTTGTCCCTAGCCTGTTCTCGCTATTTCTGTCTGATATTCCTGAGCCACCAACTGGCATTCATCTGTGCCTGACATCACTATCGTTTGCACGGACTCAGTTATTGATCGAGCCACTGCCACCATGAACAACTACTTACGGACGCTGGCTGTGTATCTCAAATCAAAGTTGCTGACTAAGCCTGCCTCCAAGTCAAGTGTCAGACTATGTACGACGGCTACTATCGAACATCGGCTTCATCCCAAGGTCATCTGGGATGGCCACGAGCTGCCACTGTCTAAGCATCCTCGACTACTGGGAGTCTTCCTGGATCCCTCGCTACGATTTCATGAGAATGCGCGTATACGTGCTGCCTCAGCCAACTCGCGCAACAACATTCTTCGCGCATTGGCTGGAACCACCTGGGGCAGCACGAAGGAAGTGCTACGTATGACATATAGGGCCATGGTGCAGCCGGTCCTGGAATATGGTGCCCCTATATGGACCACACATCTCTCTGAATCCTCTTGGTGCAGATTGCAGAGAACACAGAATGCTGCCCTAAGGCTTATCACTGGAGGTCACAAGTCGACGCCTATTCCGCACCTTCATCAGGAAACCGGCCTACTTCCCGTGAAAGAGCACTGCTTATTCCAGTCTCAGCAATTTCTAATAAGTATTGTCAAGAGCCCGACCCACCCAAATTACCATCTTCTGTCGTCTGGCCCCCACCCAAGAAGCATACGCACGCCGCTCAGCGCTTCTCTGTCTGCAGTCGATCAACAACGCTGGGCTACATCCGAGCTATCGCGAAGAAGACTCCAGATGGCTGAGCATACGCGGTTCGTGGCAGAGTACCTGTCTGATGCTCAGCCCAACTTAATCTATGGCGGCGTGCCCCCGCGAGTCGACGACAGCGAAGCTGGACTACCGAGACGTACCCGAACAATCCTCGCTGGTCTGCGATGCGGTCACTCCAGATATCTGAAGGCCCACACTCATCGGATAGATCAGTCAGTCCCAGATAAATGCCCCGATTGTGAATGTGCTGGACATGATTCATTGCGTCTATTTTCATGTCCGGCCAGGCCTACAACCTTGTCTGCTCGAGATCTATGGTACAAGCCGTGTGAGGTGGCTAGCTTCCTACGCCTCTAATGCGATGCTCTGTTCATGGCTGACAAGAAGAAGAAGAAGCACATCGTGTCGCACAGTTTCTGGACTAAGATGCAGCGAGTTCAGAACGCTGCACTTCGAATAGGCACTGGATGTGCAAAAAGCTCACCGATTGAGCAACTTCACGCCGAGGCCCGTATCTTGCCAGTGAAAGAGAATTGTCAGCTCCAGGCTCAGCAGATGTTCATTAATGTCCTTAAGCAGCCTAATCATCCGTCGAGAAGACTATTGAAACCCGTAATAGAGAGAACGATCAGAGTGCCATTTGCCGATGCTCCGAACAAAGTGAATGTACAGAGATGGACCGACTCGAATCAAGAACGGCTTCGTCTCTTACGCGCGGAGCACACCCAATTCGTGAAGAACTCGGTGATGTGCAGCCCAGGGTATGTGATACCGAGTCCGAGCTCGGTAGGCGCGCCAGGTGTATCCTCGCTTCGTTACGCTGCGGACATTCTCCATTGCTTATGTCTTACCCGCACAGGATCAACAATAGCCAGCCTGACGTGTGCCCGGACTCTGGAAACCAAGGCTACGACACTAAGCACCTATTGATTGTCCGAAGAAGCCAACAACGCTAAGTACAATAGACTTGTGGACGAATCCAGTGCTGGTCGCCCAGTTCCTCAACCTGTGACGAAACCCCTCTCAGTGGCTGCAAGAAGAAGAAAATTCTCATTTCTTCTACTCATTTTTACGACCCCTTACCAACAGTTGAGAAGTTACACAAACACGCTTCACTCTGCTTCCGTCGGTCATAGAATGCTCCAATCACGACCCGTTTTCAACAATTCACAATTTGCTGCGCGACTACCAAGACCATCCAGTTTGCATTCTACTCATTCAGAAATCCACGCATCTAGCACGAGCGTCTTCTAGTAAGTTCCAGATGCCGGTTGGGGGACGAAAACGAGAAAGAGAACGGAAACGTGGCACCTTACTGATTCCAAAGAAATTCGCTGTACACTTCGAGAACCTTGGTTTTCGATACCACCACTCAGAACCCCAACGATTAAAAAACTCACCAGATCTGCAATTTAATCTTCTTCCCCCTCAGCTCGATTGTTTTGATCTTGAAGTCGATTCCTAAAAATACTTATTTTTTCATGTGAAACAAGATTATCAAATAGGATCAAGATATAGATGAATAGAGAAGAACATAGCTATGCATCTAGCATCTTCTTACGATCGCCAGCAAGCAATAAAGCGTACAGGCTGTAAAACGGCAAAATTCACATGGTTCCTAACACCGCCATGAATTGTGAAGACTCCGCGTTCACTGTTGAAGGGTGGCGCAAGCTCGGTGCACCTATGTTATAGCATATGGCACCGAGTTTGCGCCAACCTTCAACAGTGAATGCGAGGTCTTTTCACGATCCGCATCGACGTTACGCGTGTTGGTGCGGAGGTTAGAGACAGTGAGAGAGCGGAGGGCAGACGGAGGCGGCAGCATCGCGCGCGCCGCTCGCGCCTCGAATGATGAGAATTACGAAGTTTGGTAAAGGGTAGATCGAAAGTAAGCTAATCAATATGACTTTAGCGCGGAGAAGTACATTTGTTTTGACGATTTTATAAGTCATTCATACTGATGGATGTATTCGCGCTAGGGTGAGATGCGGCGGTACGTTCGGTCCGTGAAAGGTACAACCTATGGCGGCTGGAGCAATTTGTAACTACTGCCCCCTACGCAGTGATTTCAAACAATCGTACATACGGACTCCTTGCCCAGCTCAGTCTAATTAATTGACACGATATGACCTTTGCGGCTGCCCGCGCGGCGTTCACGACCGACGGTCAATGGGGTATCGCTCACACGCAACGATCTATAGTTAGGTCCGTGGCCTGTGTCCTCAAGAAAAAACGTTTAAATTCAAACCGCAGCTGGCGCGGCGGTTTAATTCTCATAGATTCAGATTTGAACCGCGGCACGCCATCCGCGGTTTGAATTTACACGCTTTTTTTCTTGAAGAAACAGGCCGCGGATCTAACCGCACCTCCGCATCTCCGTCCATTAATTATGCTTAATTTACATGAGACTCTACAAGCACGACAGAGAAGCCTGCGCCCCCCCTCTCCCTGAGATCGTTACATCGTGCGCCTAAACCTGATTCGTGCATGTCTGTTCAATCTGAGGGCATCTACGGCAATGGATGGTCCTGTAAAGCTGGCTCCGCTCGGGGCTAGACGGAGTATCTGATTACATTTCTTTTAACAGAGTTGGTACCGAGCTTGATGAGCTGCTCGGGATGGGCCTTGTAATGAAAGCCCAGCGGGTTGCGACCGCCCACAACGGGAGCAACGGATTGTAAAAATTATAAACAGGATTCTCCAAGAATTTGGTCACCAAGGAAGGGGGTCGTACCTCCGCCAAAATCGGTCGCAACGCCCAGCTGGAGCCTGCTTGTTAATAGTTATCGGCGCCACCGTAATGAAAGGGTGAGCAATCAAAGAGGACTCATGAAGAAACAATGATAACGATACACGTCTCCAAGTCCACCCAGCCTTTATCGATTGATCTCGATAACCTACCATGGTGCAGAATAGTTGTGTAGTAACACAACGGGCGACGGAAAGGGGTCGTGAGAAATCCGGCTCAAGAAATTGAAAAATTTGAAGGTATCGTAAAGATTTTGGGCGAAAGCAAGAATTTCTGCCGGCTATTCGCATGATTTTCAAAATTCAAGTTGACTGGGAGGAGCCAACGCTTTTCTGAGGGATTGAGCAGAGTGCCAAAAGGGCGCGGCGCGGCCTGATGATGGAGCGCCATATTGATAGATCGCCGCGATTTATCAATACGGCTCTCCATCATCATGTCACGCCGCGCCGTGTTGGCACTCTGCTCAACCCCTGAGGCCTGACGCGATGGCACACTTGACTCTGTGACCGAAACAATGCCATAAATTATAAACAACATGTCTAAATCTCCCATCGCCAAAACTTTTTTTCGATTTGAGAATTCGCTTCATTGCTGGTGAATGCTGCTGCCGCGTCATCGAGATTTGCGGAGATAGCTCAAATGATCTCAGAAGATTTTTCTTCCTCGAGATCAGATACGATAAACAATTTAAATATTTCCGATCGGCGACCAATCGATGCTGAACAGCACAAAATATAAAATACATAACGGCAAATGTACATTCCAATCGAGCTGGATAGCAGCGAAAATTTTCAATTGTAATAGATTTCATTATCTGTGCATATATTACGATTTAGTAAAGAAGATTAAGATAGCAACTGATGAACTTTGGAGCGGTATCTAATCTTCCGCACTAGAGATCTTGCTGGGAGTAGGTTTCAACGCATCGATGTTGCTGGATAACGTGGAAGACCACTGAACTGTATAGATTCCGTGTTGCCATAATTTCCCACAAGAAATTGATTTACAGGAAGTGATATTATGGTTACGAAACGGTGATGAAATGTTGTTGTTAAACATTGAATTGAGGTTTCCAACCACAAACATGTACTCCGCGATTATTTTAGACGTAGAATCCGAAATAATAACCACAGTTTGAGAAAGGTTCTTCTTCATACGGAAACACTGTTTTAGGGTGATCTTGTGGTTATTAAACGCTCTATGTATAATATAGATCAATTAGCGCAACCAGCGTAACTCCAAACGAGATCTTAGTGAGGAGAACGGCGCCTTTCGAAGACCACGATAAATAATTTCGAAGGAAAAACCCACACACGCCCACCCCTAGAGTAAATGCGACACTGACCAATGGTAGAAATGAATGTAGTGTTGAAGGCGTCGTCGCTAAATCGATAGAGAATGCACGTCTTTCCAACACCCGAATCGCCAATGAGCAATAATTTAAACAGCAAGTCATATGGGCGACGAGCCATGTACGAGTCGCTTTACCTAAAATCGGTACAGTAGAAAACGCATAACAGTAGCGAATGAGAGAAAGAAAGATAGACTGATTGAGAGAGGGATAGAGAGCACAACAATTTTCGACGCTATTCCACTTTCAGGACTCCCGAGGCACAAAAAAACCGTGCCAAGGATCCTGATTATCCGCCTCAGCCTACTGCGCGGCGAAACGTGCCAAACGCGGCGGTTAGCTCGTCGCGCGCGCCATTTCTCATTGGGTCGCGCTCATGAAGAACTAAGTATTCAACTATGCCGGTCTCTTCCTTCACGAGGTAACGAGTAGCGAAGGATTACTGCCATGGAATACAATATGCAGTATGTAATTAACAAGTAGAGGGCACAATACACATAATTGCCACTTGAAAAGACGAAAATGAGGAAATTGCAAATATTTGGAGCAAACAACATTAAACCGATGATCAGGAGATTATGTCCACAATTTCAAAACAATACCTCCTATAAGTAACATTCGGAATATTCTGCTCCGTTGTATCGAAGGAATTTAAAATACTTCACATTTTGAATTCCAGTGGTCGCGATATTATTTTTGACCGAGCATATAATGGGTTATTCCTTATGTTTAAAAAACTAATGAAGAATCCGTTCTTTGATTTTAGGAAGAAAATTAATGGGCTTCGATACGTCCATCGTAGTCGGTGAATTAGATTTGGCCGACACTGCCCGAGACGGTTCACCGAGGAGCTGATGACAAATTCGTAGCTTTTCATTGCTGAAAAGGACCGCGCTTTGTACATCGGATCAGAGTGTTAGAGAAGAATTGATTTTTTTGAATCTTAGGACCGAAACGCGGAAGAGAAAATGAAGCCAAAAATTGGAGCTCATCTGACTAACAAGGGAAGTATACAAAGCGTAGGTCGGATCTGCCAGAACGACTAGTGTCGTTAGTATCTCTTGTGGCTCAATAGTAAAACTGCACAGTATCCCAACCCGAGCCGCAGATTCCAAGAAGTTACAAGCTTGAAAAGCTCATTTTTGTGCTTTTTGTACCTTCCGAAAAGCGCGTTAGTTTTCGGAAAATCCGGAAACGGACCTCATAAATGTGTTCAGCGCCCAAAACTACCACCCTGAGCAAAGTTTGGGTGAAGGCACATTTTCTATACCTTTTCCAGACTGACAGCGTTTTGGACTTGTACCGATTTTCGGTTGGGCATTTATTTCGTACCGATTTTCGGTTGGGCATTTATTTCTACCAATTGAGGGCTCTGGAAGCGTTTAAAAAAATGTTCCAGATTTGACTTAAAATTCTCCCGGTATTGTTTTTTGAGGCGCTGATGACGAATCTGTGGTTTATTAGTCGATTTTCCAAAGTTTTCGGCTAATTTCGTTTGAAGCTTCCCAACTGGGGAAAATTTCGAGGGAAATACGCCATCGAGATTTCCGGTTTTCTACGATAGATGTGTTTCAAAATCATTTGCTGAGGGTTATTTGGAGTGCTAAACACGAATATGGAGTCCTTTTATCGATTTTTTGCAGATCACGGTGGGTATACGGTAGTTCGGTCAAAATTTCAGATTTTACTCAAAACTTATATACGGGGGCTACTCGTGGTAGAGAATACGAATTTAACGCCCGCTTGTCGATTTTCAAAATACTAGGGTGGGTTTGGACCCCTAAATGACATGTTACCTACCGTAACCTACAGTAAACCTCAAAATGTCGACAAATGGGCTCCAGATTGGTGTTCACCACCCTAAATTACCCCTACATACAACTTTTAAACTAAATCCGAGAAAATTATTTGAAACTTAAAAAAAGATGCCTGATGGGGTGGGTACCCGTGCCTTTTCGCGAGGCTTGAAAAATGCTTATAACTTTTTTGAACCTGCGGCTCGGGGCGGGATACTGCGCATTTTTACTATTGAGCCAGAAGAGATACTAACCATACTAGTCGTTTTGGCAGATCCGACCTACGCTTTGTATACTTCCCTTGTAAGTAAGCACATTTGGTCAGAACGCTGTTTCCAACGAAGGTTACACCCGTTACTGAACTTCCAATAAAATGCGGTATGGCTGGTTTCCTCGATTGGAGCAACAAGGTGAGGGGGGGGCATTATGGCATCTTTAGGATGTTCCGAAAAATTGATCAAGTTGGTGCACCCATACTTTAGCGCTCAACTGAGAGAATCCCTATGACCCGGTTTAGAGAAAACTTTAGCAGTTCCAAAATGGATATGAAAATGTCATCGTAAGAACAATAACTGGCACTAATTTCGTTGAAAAGGCGTTGCCGACCAGTACATCGTTGTCATTTCCTAGTGACTTCCTTCAGAAGGTTCTGCACGGCGTAAGCCTCCACCACGACTCGAGCCATAATTAGGCTTTTTTTGGATCGAACACGCTAATTTATACGTGGCAAACATCAACTTGAGAAGAATAGACTGATATATAAGTCAAAAATTAAAATGATATTCATTGGTCCATAGATAAGAGGACTTGACAAGAAGGAGTCTCATATACTCTGCAGAAAGTCACAGTTTATCGAGATCTCGCCCAAATGAGACATGGCTCCAATGTTCTAGTAACTGATATGTGTCTTCAAGATCAGCAGGCATTTCTGAAACAATCGTCGGTGCATTGCGAAATGAAACAAATTCAGACCGGCATAACAGAGTTGTCTAGTTCCTGTTCAATCTAAAATCGATTGCTGGAAATGACTCTGTCAAAAGCCTAGCACCCAGTTCCAGTTCCACACCCTAACCATAATTCAAGGCTTCTCGAGTCAGATGTGGGGAGCTGCTGTCGCGCGCCAGTGAGATTTGTCGACACGCGAAGCAGGCGCAGAAGGCTGGGACGAATAATGGGCATCCGAGAGGGGTGATTGGGGATGCTGAACACGAACATGAGGTTCGTTTCCAGCTTCACGGTAGATCATACGGTAGCTTATATGAAGTCTCCGATCTGATAGAAACCTTGCCTATAGATGTTCTCTTAGGTACGGATAACAAATCCGTTCCTCAAGAATTCAGACCCCTCAACAATTGCCTAAAATTGAGCGACGAAAGCATGTTGGACGAGTTGTCCGGGGCTGGTGACTTCCGTACTTACAGGAGCGGACTTCAGTGAGAAGAGAGGCTAAAAATGAAGGGAAGAACGCGGCTGTCGATCGAAAACCATCGCACATTCCAAACTATCTAGCTCGGAAGGTGGTCTTAGGGGGAGTGCCGAAGTGGTTTCATGCTATGGGCGCGCCAGGGTGGCTCTTCCCTAAATCTAGCTTATTCGAAGGATTTCCGAGCTCGCAATCGGCAGGTGTTATATAGGATGGGCCCACTTCAGAAATATGATGAACTTCAGGGATGCTTTTTTCCCTCAAGTCCGAAAAGTGAGATTGTGCCCAGTTTTCATAGACTGGGACTTCATGAAATTTAGAATCAAACGATTTGGTGAGTGAAATTCCAATGAAAAAACTTCCCGAACTTTGTCCACATGGTTTTTCGAGAGAACTGAACAGTAGCACGAAATACGTTTTCAGTTTTTCGGATGGTTACGGTAGTTACCGGTATTATCCTAGACGGGCGGGGGCACTCAAGTTTCAAGACTAAAATGCAACGAATGGCAGATTGATAGCGCTTTTAATCGAGGAATGCCTGAAACTACGGACAGGAATTTCTCCTCGATAAAAATAATAATTCCTTTTAATGGAGAAATTTGACATCCAAAATTAACGATGGGAGTTCACGAATTTCCGCTGTCGACATATATTAGGTTCAAGCAAAATTTTCCCGCCACTAAACTTTGATACTTCTGAAACCTTGTAGCGTTCATTCTTCAGCCAAGTCCGATATACCGATCGGAAACACAAATTCTTTTCTATCTAACGCTGCCTTCCACTTGGGCCAAAGCTTGCTCATTTGCGAAATATATGCTATATTTTAGTGCTAGTCTTCGATACTGAGCATCTTTGAGTGCTTCTATTCACGTTGAGATAAACCACCAAACCTGCCAAAGTTGACAGGATATTTGAGCCACCTGAAAAGTAAAAGGCAGCATTTGCGGAATTTTTCGACGGAGTGTAATTAATGATTTTTAGCGAATTTCGAAACTTCAGTTTTTCTGAAAAGATCCGGCCTCGAAGCCTCAAAGTTGAGTATAACGGCCAAGTCCCCACTAAACAGTAATTTTTTTCGTCAATTATCCATCATTTTTTGAGTATTTGATTTTCGCCATTTCTATCGATTTTCGAAAAAAAAAACTATCGATAAATGGCAAAAAAGAACTATTGAGTACGGCCATTATACCTAACTTTGAAGCTTCGAAGCCGAAACTTCCCGAATAAGCCAGAAAAGACCAAAGTTGAAAAATCACGAAATCCGATAAAAAATCAATACTTCGCTCCGTCGAAATTTCTTGTGGGCCGCGCGTAGAACCTTAGCGCAACTACGACCCCCTACCCTTAGTGCTCGCGAATTTTTACATTTTCCTCCACGTACTTTCGTTGTGGAACTGAAATTTACTGGAGGAGAAATGCCGGACAGCACCAATTGCCAGCATAGCCGTCAAATAATGCGTTGTGGTATGTGGTATGCACTTGCACACACTGCTCCCAGCTACGCCTCTATTGTAATTCACGGCCCCCTGACTCAATTCAAGACTAACTGATCGCAATTCATTAATGAGAATGAAAATTTACTAGTATTGAGGCTGTCGGCTGTTATCCGTGAATTTCAAGGTGGAAACTCTCTAGAAATCATTTGTAACCCTATTTGGACGTTGCTCAGGGGAGGAAATCCCCTGCGTGGGACTAAATCTGTCGTGTATCGGGTATTTCGGGGGTGGAAATCAGTTTAAACCCTATTTGGACGGTGCAGCCTGCGGCTGCACCGTCGCTTAGAGGAGGAAATCCCCTGCGTGGAGGCTAAATCTGTCGTGTATCGGGCATTTCAGGGGTGGAAATCAGTTTAAACCCTATTTGGACGGTGCAACCTGCGGCTGCATCGTCGCTTAGGGGAGGAAATCCCCTGCGTGGAGGCTGAATCTGTCGTGTACCGGGTATTTCGGGGGTGGAAATCAGTTTAAACCCTTACCTGCGGCTGCACCGTCGCTTAGGGGAGGAAATCCCCGGCGTGGAGGCTAAATCTGTCGTGTATCGGGTATTTCGGGGGTGGAAATCAGTTTAAACCCTATTTGGACGAAACAGCCTGCGGCTGCACCGTCGCTTAGGGGAGGAAATCCCCTGCGTGGAGGCTAAATCTGTCGTGTATCGGGTATTTCGGGGGTGGAAATCAGTTTAAACCCTATTTGGACGGTGCAGCCTGCGGCTGCATCGTCGCTTAGGGGAGGAAATCCCCTGCGTAGAGGCTAAATCTGTCGTGTATCGGGTATTTCGGGGGTTGGGAATCCGTTTGAAACGTATTTGGGCGGTGCAGCATGAGGCTGCACCGTCGCTCAGTCGAGGAAAACCCCTTCGTGGAGGCAAAATCTGTCGTACATCGGGTATTTCGGGGGTGGGAATCCGTTTGAAACGTATTTGGGCGATAAAGCCTGCGGCTGCACCGTCGCTCAGAGGAGGAAAACCCCTTCGTGGAGGCAAAATCTGTCGTGTATCGGGTACTTCAGGGATGGGAATCCATTTAAAACGTATTTGGACGGTGGCTCAGGAGAGGAAAACCCCTTCGTGGAGGCAAAATCTATCGTATATCTGGTATTTCGGGGGTGGGAATCCGTTTGAAACGTATTTGGGCGATGCAGCCTGCGGCTGCACCGTCGCTCAGAGGAGGAAAACCCCTTCGTGGAGTCAAAATCTGTCGTGTATCGGGTATTTCAGGGATGGGACTCCATTTAAAACGTATTTGGACGGTGGCTCAGGGGGAGGAAAACCCCTTGTGGAGGCAAAATCTGTCGTGTGTCGGGTATTTCGGGGGTGAAAATCAGTTCTACTCTATTTGCTTCAATGGGGGGAGATCCCTGGGTGACGGCCTATTCTTTAAGCGAAAACAACGAAAACTGTTACAAGGCCTAAGCCATTCATTACTAGTTTCTGCTACTTCCTTTTTTCACATTTCATATATTTTAGAATTCTCTCTTAGTTCTTATGTTGATCATTCTCTCACATCTTCCTTTAGTAGCGTATCAAATGAACATCTACCTCACAAATAGCGTTTCCGCTATGAATTCGTGGTTCTACCATGATTTGTGGTGGAGTCAATAACTTAGGCGTAACATCTGCAGTGTGTTGTGCAGTCACACCACCAAACATTGCATTTGACGCCTGTGTTGGCAATCGGCTCCGACACTGGCAGCGGACTCCTACAGGAGAAAACGACGATAGCGGTCTCCCACAGGAGCTGTTTTGTCCTGTAGGAGACCGAACTAAAGCGAAGCGGTCTCCTACAAGACACGCTGCAGCATCGCTTCCATTGGGTCTCCCACAGGACAAAACAACTCCGGTAGTTGACCTGGAACCCGCACGTTGAACTAATGATCGAACCCGCGCGGCGTACGATACGCTTGGGCAACGGGTGGAGAATCAATTCGCCCATGCAGGTTCACAGACGCGCCCCTCTCAGTGAATGATTGGGATGCTTGGGAGCCCTATTTCCTCCTTCATGATCAGTGAGGGAGGGATGATAGTGGGGCTCCATGCCCTATATTAATTTTTGCCGATGACGAAATTGTCAACGAGGAAGTGTGAAATTCATGCTTCAAAAATGAACCGAACACTAGGTGATTTTGGCTGGATTCCTGCAAATACGATATGAAATTCCCTCCAAACTACCGTACAAGATCCGGTCTCCTACAGGAGAATAGTGGGACTCCTACAAGAATAACAGGACTCCTTCGGGAGGAAACCAGGACTCCTGTTACAGGGGAGACTAGGACTCCCAGCGGACTCCCGTAGGTCTCCGCTGCCAGTGTCGGAGGGTGCCGTCCGGCATTTCGCGTTTTCACTGAAATTTGTACGATCCCCGCCCTAAATATTTTTTACTAAATTCGGTACTGATTTGGATCTCTTGCTGGGAGTAAATTATCCACCCACTTTCTCGCCGCCGACCAATCACATCAACCTTCGCTGCTCCTGTGATAGGTCAACGGCGGGAAAGTGGGCGGGTAACTCACTCCCAGCAAGAGATCTAGATTAGAGCCCTAAATTCTTACGACCGCCCCCCCCCCTCATAACGTGCAGAGAAATTGCACGACCGCGTCGGACCCAGCCATGTGAACCTCTTGCGATCTTTTGAAGGCTAAAAATTTTATTGATTATAGCAAGAATCGATAAAAAATACGGCGAAATGGAGCCGATCGACAATATACTTAGTCTTTGCATCTTCAGAAACATATAATATTACCTCTCTTCCTAGGGTTGGCCGGTGCATTGGAAAGGATTTTGCCGTGAACTCCTTCGATTTTCTAGGGAAAGAAACCACCTCAAATCCAATATCATAAAAGATCGGTCAAAAACAACACATCGTAAGGGCGACATATGAATTTTCGATTTCGTTGTTTCCTGTCCAACAATTTTCAACACTGGACTACTGAAAACGTTTTACTGATTGCGAAATTCCGTTACTTTGACGAAACAAGTCGGCGTGGGAGGGATGTCTTACCCTACCAAAACCTAAAGGATCAGTCCGGTATCTGCCACAAACCGACAATAGAGAATATGTTACTCGTGAGAGATGCGAGAGACGAAGAATTGGAACCAAGAAAAAACTGCAAAATGAGACGGACGACTCACACTGCAAGAGCGAGCACAATCGATCTACTTTGTTCGATGACGGATTTTCGCCGCATGCGCGCCTTCGCGCCGCTGCCATATCAGTAGAGCGCATTTTCCAGAGGTGCTTCGCCACGAACGGATCAGTCGTGTAGCAAAACCTTTGAGAGCACCAGCTCTAGATAGTATGATGGTATAGTGTAGTTCATCAAATGCTGCACATCTACAAATCAATGGATCAAATCAATGAGAATCAATCAATAAGATCAACAAATTTATAACTACAAAATTTGCTCTACGAGCACATGTCGTAAATATGCACAAAATGTCTCAAAAAGGATCTTCTGGTACTGAGAAAAACGATTGAAAGGAACTTTCTAGAGAACCATCGAAATCATCAGGCTGGGGGCTGAAAATTTCGTAGGTTCCATTATTGAGAGTCCAGAGACCGAATTTTTGTTCTGCTCTGGCTTAGTCCAGGGGGTTTATTTGGAGTGCGGCGCCTAAGCATAAGGTCCATTTTTGATTTTCTGTGAGATTTCTGTTACTTCAAGTGTAATGCCATTTAGATAGCTATGGAAATCTATTGAAAAATGATTATCAGTCTGTTCAAGGAAAAGCTCCGCAGCTGTAAAGAAAAATTCGAATTTTACGTCAAAAAAGGTATCGGAAATGTGTATTTCATCCGGAATGGCCTGTTTTGCGTTAGTATCTTTCCCTTGTGAGAGGTATAATTTCAAGATGTCGGTCAAAACTTCCGTACCAGAACGACCGAATGAAGTGAAACTCTAACATGGGCTGCAAAGATGATTCAGGAAACTTTCGCGGTTTTTATTTTCTTATAATGGAGGACGGATGGCCCGTGCTTTTTCTCGAATTATGGTGCTACCGTCTAGATGTTTCTAGACACCCGCTTCTGCAGTGCTCAGTGTTCAGCCTGTTACCCAACTTGGAGCGAACTTGAATGCACGAAATTTGCATGTACAAAAGAGCAGTCCAGTACGAGCCTATAACATATTTATTTGGATTTTGAAGTCCGTCCGAATTAGAGGGGTGGTGGCCATAATGTATTTCAAACCCTGAAGAGACGGGACAACGGGAGAGACGCAACCAGTGGGCTGTCGCTAGCCCTGTGTTGCGTCCAATCAGGAACCTCGTTCCTCCCTGTTTCTCCGTGGTAGGAATTCACGATGGCCACCACCCGAATAAGAATGAGTGTGGAGCAACCGTGGCATAGGTATTTTTGGGACCCGTAAGCCAATTCGCAGGGATATTAGACGACTATTGTTGATTTGCTCCATCAAAATTACCCCACCGGAGCAAAGGCATGACGAATGCTGTGGGCCAGCTCGTATCAAGTGGTGACGACTGAAAGAACAAGAGCCTAACTTTGTTTCGCAAATTCAGCTTCCCCTCATTACCTTAGTCGATGAAACATGGCAAAACTCAACTGCGGCCATCGCAGAGAAGGCACGATCCGCTCTGGGCCTAACAAGACCTGGTCTTCGTAAGATAGATAAGCAGACATGGTTGTGGACGGACGATGTCAAGTAAAAGGTGCGTGAGAAGAAACGCCTCTACCACACCTTCCTGGGCCACGAGACAAACGAGAACTGGCAGAAGTATCGTGATGGTAAAAGAGATGCCAAGCACCAAGCGGAAGACATCGAAAAGTTCCATGGCATTGATGATGAGCGTGGAGATCTGCTGATGGATCGCGAAAAAGTACTGGAATGGTGGCGCAACTACTTTGAGCGCATATGAGAGAAGAATTTGATCATCCTCCCATCCCCCAAGCTGCGCCTTGCTATGGTCCGGTACAGTATATCACAGTTGACGAAGTGAAAGCGACACAGAAGCGGATGAGACCTGGTAAGGCGACTGGGCCTCATGATATCGCGGCCAAGCTGTTGAAGCCGAAACACTGGAATTCAGTAGTCTGGCTGACAAAGTTCTTCAACCAGGTCGTCATAGAGATTAAAATCCCGGCGGACTGGCAACAAAGCACAACTATTCCAATCTGGAAAAGGCAACGCAGTCCTGCTGACTGTGTCAATTACCGGTCTATACGACTACTCTCTCGTAGCATGAAGATATTCGAGTGAATCATCGATGGTCGTATTCGAGAAATAAAGTGTCAAATAACCAATGTGGTTTAATTACCCAAGTTTGAGGTCTGGTACCGTGTCGATGGTCAGCTGGTGTATGGCTCTGCTATTGCAATCTGCGTGAGCACTGCCAGAAGTGGGCTTCAATTGGGCTCCACAGGCGAGGAACCGTGGGGCGGGTTCTGCAATTTCAACATCAACCTTAAAAAAGCCACCATAGCAGGTGAATTTCGGCCAATCCCGTCTCTGTGCGCCTGATACAATGTCCGCCGCTGCAGCTGTCCCTTTCCAGATGGTGACCTGGAGACACTCAGTTAAGAAAGGCAAGGATGAAAGCTCGAAGTCACCGAATGGAATCGAGATGGCGCTGGATCAGCAGCGGTCGGACAAGAAGGCCCCGGACTACCTAAAGGCTTTGTTTGCTCATGTTTTCCAAGTGCAAAGCGAGTTCTCAGCGGTTCTAGCGAAGAACCAAGAACTCCAGGAGAAAGTCTCGGCGCTCAGTGCGGAAAATTGTGCGCTCAAAGGTGCTTTGGCTGAGGCCGAGGCTAGACTCTCTCATCCATCGACACAGCAGAATGCCTCTTCTGTTGGCGAGAATCATATTGTTAGTGGTAGGCATAGTATTGATGCTGAGGAGAAAGAGCGGTTACGCTCCATAGTTGTATCAGGTGTCCCTGAATCGTCTAAGAAGCGGCCCATAGAGAGAACTAAAGATGATTATGCCGTCATAGAAGATGTCTTGAATCATTTGAGTGTAGAATGTATTCCGTGCATGGTTTATAGGCTAGGGAAGCCGTTGATTGATCGACCCCGTTTGTTGAAGGTTGTTCTTCCCTCTAGTTATTATCAGAACCTGACTCTGCGAAGGGCTCCTCGGCTGCGATCCTTCTCCCGAGACGAGGTCTTCATAAGGCCCTCGCTCACAAAGGAAGAACTGGCACGCAGGCGAGAGGCCGCTATTGCACGTCGCTCATCTGCTAATGGTACTACAGTTACTTTGCAGCCTTATCATTCCTGTACGCCTGTTACCAATACTAATATACTCCCTCACGATACGAATACACTTGTCGTTGGTTCTGTTAGTTCGAGCACACTTGCTGCTAATCCTAGCTCGCTAATTGCTGATACTAGTACTCTCGCTGCTGATTCAAATGCTTTTACTACTGCTTCGAATGCGGAAAACGCGTAAACCATCCTCGGGACGGATCTCGTAGTATATTATGCTTTACAACAAATATACCGATCTATTTCTAAAAACAATGATTCTTTTGTATTGCTTTTACAGGGCAAAAACACTGACATTGTCGCGCTCACGGAGACGTGGCTTAAGAAGGGAGTTGAATTGGCACCTCTGCTGGGGGACTGGAGTTCTCACTTCGACATTCTCAGGTGTGACCGGGGGTTCAGGGACACCTGATACAACTATGGAGCGTAACCGCTCTTTCTCCTCAGCATCAATACTATGCCTACCACTAACAATATGATTCTCGCCAACAGAAGAGGCATTCTGCTGTGTCGATGGTTGAGAGAGTCTAGCCTCGGCCTCAGCCAAAGCACCTTTGAGCGCACAATTTTCCGCACTGAGCGCCGAGACTTTCTCCTGGAGTTCTTGGTTCTTCGCTAGAACCGCTGAGAACTCGCTTTGCACTTGGAAAACATGAGCAAACAAAGCCTTCAGGTAGTCCGGGGCCTTCTTGTCCGACCGCAGCTGATCCAGCGCCATCTCGATTCCATTCGGTGACTTCGAGCTTTCATCCTTGCCTTTCTTAACTGAGTGTCTCCAGGTCACCATCTGGAAAGGGACAGCTGCAGCGGCGGACATTGTATCAGGCGCACAGAGACGGGATTGGCCGAAATTCACCTGCTATGGTGGCTTTTTTAAGGTTGATGTTGAAATTGCAGAACCCGCCCCACGGTTCCTCGCCTGTGGAGCCCAATTGAAGCCCACTTCTGGCAGTGCTCACGCAGATTGCAATAGCAGAGCCATACACCAGCTGACCATCGACACGGTACCAGACCTCAAACTTGGGTAATTTAACCTCAAACTTGGGTAATTAAACCACATTGGTTATTTGACACTTTATTTCTCGAATACGACCATCGATGATTCACTCGAATATCTTCATGCTACGAGAGAGTAGTCGTATAGGCCGGTAATTGACACAGTCAGCAGGACTGCGTTGCCTTTTCCAGATTGGAATAGTTGTGCTTTGTTGCCAGTCCGCCGGGATTTTAATCTCTATGACGACCTGGTTGAAGAACTTTGTCAGCCAGACTACTGAATTCCAGTGTTTCGGCTTCAACAGCTTGGCCGCGATATCATGAGGCCCAGTCGCCTTACCAGGTCTCATCCGCTTCTGTGTCGCTTTCACTTCGTCAACTGTGATATACTGTACCGGACCATAGCAAGGCGCAGCTTGGGGGATGGGAGGATGATCAAATTCTTCTCTCATATGCGCTCAAAGTAGGTGAACCAGAAGTACACGGAAGGGTCGTCTCCATCACGAACGGCCCAGTGCATCCATCGCTGTCGGATGGTCCTGCAACATATCTCGTTTTACGCAGTCTAGTCACCTCGTCGTCTGTCATACTTTTGGTCTAAATCCTTCTACCTCGAAGGTCATTACAGTCTTCGCGACATAATCTTGACTGCATCTCGTCACATGGCCAAACCATCGCAAACGGCTTTCTTTTAGCTTCTTTTGAATCGGAACAACATCAGTGAGTTTTCTTATGTCATCGTTCCGCTTCTTATCCCGCCGTATCCCTTCTTGCTTTCCTCTCACAATAAGCAGCTTCTTATCCCAGACATGGTCTTCGTAAGATAGATAAGCAGACATGGTTGTGGACGGACGATGTCAAGTAAAAGGTGCGTGAGAAGAAACGTTTCCATGAAACTACTTTGAGCGCATATGAGAGAAGAATTTGATCATCCTCCCATCCCCCAAGCTGCGCCTTGCTATGGTCCGGTACAGTATATCACAGTTGACGAAGTGAAAGCGACACATACTGTACCGGACCATAGCAAGGCGCAGCTTGGGGGATGGGAGGATGATCAAATTCTTCTCTCATATGCGCTCAAAGTAGTTTCATGGAAACGTTTCTTCTCAGGCACCTTTTACTTGACATCGTCCGTCCACAACCATGTCTGCTTATCTATCTTACGAAGACCAGGTCTTGTTAGGCCCAGAGCGGATCGTGCCTTCTCTGCGATGGCCGCAGTTGAGTTTTGCCATGTTTCATCGACTAAGGTAATGAGGGGAAGCTGAACCTACTCTCACAATAAGCAGCGTCATTGGTCAACGGTGGTGCTCAGCCCTGCTCTTTGATCTGCCCGCCCTTCATCACCCGAGAAATGCGTGTCAGGTGCGAAAGTATGCACCAAGGCTCGGCCCTATCTCCACTGTTGTTTGTCATTGGTATGGATGCAGTCACGAAAGACCTGCAGAAGCCGGCACCGTGGATGTTGCTGTATGCGGATGATGTGATGCTGGTGCCTGAGGACGAGGACAAAAACGATCTCGAACAACGAACACAGGCTGTAGAAGGATTTAGACCAAAAGTATGACAGACGACGAGGTGACTAGACTGCGTAAAACGAGATATGTTGCAGGACCATCCGACAGCGATGGATGCACTGGGCCGTTCGTGATGGAGACAACCCACCAAGAAAGCTGACCCTGCGCCAACGCGGGACTTCGGGTGCGAGACACGATTCCAGTGTTTCGGCTTCAACAGCTTGGCCGCGATATCATGAGGCCCAGTCGCCTTACCAGGTCTCATCCGCTTCTGTGTCGCTTTCACTTCGTCAACTGTGATATACTGTACCGGACCATAGCAAGGCGCAGCTTGGGGGATGGGAGGATGATCAAATTCTTCTCTCATATGCGCTCAAAGTAGTTTCATGGAAACGTTTCTTCTCACGCACCTTTTACTTGACATCGTCCGTCCACAACCATGTCTGGGATATGAAGCTGCTTATTGTGAGAGTAGGTTCAGCTTCCCCTCATTACCTTAGTCGATGAAACATGGCAAAACTCAACTGCGGCCATCGCAGAGAAGGCACGATCCGCTCTGGGCCTAACAAGACCTGGTCTTCGTAAGATAGATAAGCAGACATGGTTGTGGACGGACGATGTCAAGTAAAAGGTGCGTGAGAAGAAACGATTCTCGTTTGTCTCGTGGCCCAGGAAGGTGTGGTAGAGGCGTTTCTTCTCACGCACCTTTTACTTGACATCGTCCGTCCACAACCATGTCTGCTTATCTATCTTACGAAGACCAGGTCTTGTTAGGCCCAGAGCGGATCGTGCCTTCTCTGCGATGGCCGCAGTTGAGTTTTGCCATGTTTCATCGACTAAGGTAATGAGGGGAAGCTGGACCTACTTTTCCACACAACGGAGCGATTCGCATAAGGCCCAAGGGATACCTTCATCCAGTTATTTTTAGCGGATATTTTCGGAAAAAAATATCGGATATCTTTTGAAAGAAAAACAGAGGCAGAATAGTCAAGAAAGAAGTAATCAACGGTAACGTACACGATAGTCTGAATTCCGGAGTTTATCTGCTAAAACGATTACTCGGCCCTCAGGGGGCCAAGTAAAAAAAATCGGGAAAACGCACCAGAAGTACACGGAAGGGTCGTCTCCCCCCCACCATTCCAGTACTTTTTCGCGATCCATCAGCAGATCTCCACGCTCATCATTAATGCCATGGAACTTTTCGATGTCTTCCGCTTGGTGCTTGGCATCTCTTTTACCATCACGATACTTCTGCCAGTTCTCGTTTGTCTTGTGGCCCAGGAAGGTGTGGTAGAGGCGTTTCTTCTCACGCACCTTTTACTTGACATCGTCCGTCCACAACCATGTCTGCTTATCTATCTTACGAAGACCAGGTCTTGTTAGGCCCAGAGCGGATCGTGCCTTCTCTGCGATGGCCGCAGTTGAGTTTTGCCATGTTTCATCGACTAAGGTAATGAGGGGAAGCTGAATTTGCGAAACAAAGTTAGGCTCTTGTTCTTTCAGTCGTCACCACTTGATACGAGCTGGCCCACAGCATTCGTCATGCCTTTGCTCCGGTGGGGTAATTTTGATGGAGCAAATCAACAATAGTCGTCTAATATCCCTGCGAATTGGCTTACGGGTCCCAAAAATACCTATGCCACGGTTGCTCCACACTCATTCTTATTCGGGTGGTGGCCATCGTGAATTCCTACCACGGGAGAAACAGGGGAGGAACGAGGTTCCTGATTGGACGCAACACGGGGCTAGCGACAGCCCACTGGTTGCGTCTCTCCCGTTGTCCCGTCTCTTCAGGGTTTGAAATACATTATGGCCACCACCCCTCTAATTCGGACGGACTTCAAAATCCAAATAAATATGTTATAGGCTCGTACTGGACTGCTCTTTTGTACATGCAAATTTCGTGCATTCAAGTTCGCTCCAAGTTGGGTAACAGGCTGAACACTGAGCACTGCAGAAGGGGGTGTCTAGAAACATCTAGACGGTAGCACCATAATTCGAGAAAAAAGCACGGGCCATCCGTCCTCCATTATAAGAAAATAAAAACCGCGAAAGTTTCCCTGAATCATCTTTGCAGCCCATGTTAGAGTTTCACTTCATTCGGTCGTTCTGGTACGGAAGTTTTGACCGACATCTTGAAATTATACCTCTCACAAGGGAAAGATACTAACGCAAAACAGGCCATTCCGGATGAAATACACATTTCCAATACCTTTTTTGACGTAAAATTCGAATTTTTCTTTACAGCTGCGGAGCTTTTCCTTGAACAGACTGATAATCATTTTTCAATAGATTTCCATAGCTATCTAAATGGCATTACACTTGAAGTAGCATATATGGTCCGTTTGCGCCACTTTTTTCGATCGCGCGCCTGATCGGGATGTAAGCCAGCAGCCTTCAAATCGTTGTGCAACGTATCCAGCCACCGCTGCTTCGGAAGGCCTTTCGGTCTCCTCCCATGGACTTTTAAATCAAAAGCTGTCTTTCGAACGGAATCGTCTTTGCCACGCAAGACATGACCATACCATCTCAATATTGATTCTCGTAGCTTTTCAGCAATGGAAGCATTACCGAATCGCTTCTGGATGTCTCCATCGGAAACATGATCGAGGCGCGTGATGCCGGCGCTCCATCGCAGCATTTTCGTTTCCATGAAACTTAGACTACGTTCTGCCTCCTTGGTCGCTGGCCAGCACTCAGCTTCACAGAGTGCAACAGGTCGTGTTACAGACCTGTACACTTTGGACTTCAGGTTATCAGGAATCTTCTTATCACACAACACACCGGTTGTCGAGCGCCACGTAGACCAAGCAGCATTGATACGGGTAGTTATCTCATGAACTATGCCGCCGTCAGAACTAATTGTCGATCCAAGATACTTGAAAGTGTCTGTTCGCGGTAGATTCGTGCCATTTATTCTCATGCTGGCGAGCTCATTTGCGTCGGTTGTCAAGTATTCGGTCTTCCTGACGTTTAGTCCAAGGCCGATCTGCGCAAGACGGTCACTTCAGGCCTGTGTTCGTTGTTCGAGATCGTTTTTGTCCTCGTCCTCAGGCACCAGCATCACATCATCCGCATACAGCAACATCCACGGTGCCGGCTTCTGCAGGTCTTTCGTGACTGCATCCATACCAATGACAAACAACAGTGGAGATAGGGCCGAGCCTTGGTGCATACCCACTGAATTCGGAAATTCTTTCGACGTGCCAGCGGCAGCTCGTACGCGTCGTTCCTTGAATCGTTGTAGAGAGCTCGCATCTACTCAAGGAGTTCTTCGGGTGCGAGACACGATCGAAGGCTTTCTACAAATCGGTGAAAGCAGAGTGAAGCGGTTTCTTTCTCCCGACGCTTCTCTGCCAGGAGTCCTGCGGCGTGTATGGCATCGGTGGTGCCACAAGAGGAAACAAATCCACATTTATTTATTTATTTACATAAGCCTGTATACCAGACCTATGTGCAACGAACAACATAAACGAAATCAGCAAAAAAACATACATAAGGAACAAGGGAAAACTACCAGTTTTCGATCAGGTAGTGTAATGAGTTCAAAGCAGATACACGTATAGCCCATAATGATGTAGAGACAAGGAAATCCCATTAGGATTTGAACTCCTTTACCAAAAATTTAATTGAGTATGCGGTTGAATTAAAAAAGTTCAAGTGGAGTAGTGTGATAGTATGAGAGGCACAACATACTCTACTTTCGCACCTGACACGCATTTCTCGGGTGATGAAGGGCGGGCAGATCAAAGAGCAGGGCTGAGCACCACCGTTGACCAATGACGCTGCTTATTGTGAGAGTACGGCGGGATAAGAAGCGGAACGATGACATAAGAAAACTCACTGATGTTGTTCCGATTCAAAAGAAGCTAAAAGAAAGCCGTTTGCGATGGTTTGGCCATGTGACGAGATGCAGTCAAGATTATGTCGCGAAGACTGTAATGACCTTCGAGGTAGAAGGATTTAGACCAAAAGTATGACAGACGACGAGGTGACTAGACTGCGTAAAACGAGATATGTTGCAGGACCATCCGACAGCGATGGATGCACTGGGCCGTTCGTGATGGAGACGACCCACCAAGAAAGCTGACCCTGCGCCAACGCGGGACTGAAGCTAAGAAGATGAAGAAGAAGATTGTGAGAGCACGGTAGTGGAGTGAGAGTAGAGAATTCCGTGTACTTCTGGTGCGTTTTCCCGATTTTTTTTACTTGGCCCCCTGAGGGCCGAGTAATCGTTTTAGCAGATAAACTCCGGAATTCAGACTATCGTGTACGTTACCGTTGATTACTTCTTTCTTGACTATTCTGCCTCTGTTTTTCTTTCAAAAGATATCCGATATTTTTTTCCGAAAATATCCGCTAAAAATAACTGGATGAAGGTATCCCTTGGGCCTTATGCGAATCGCTCCGTTGTGTGGAAAATTCAAGGAGGGCATTACCGATTTGAACCATTATTCGAGTAGTCACCTTCAGATAACAAATATAATTCGGAGCATTACAGGGTGAGAGTTAGGAGGGGAATTTTCTCACACAACTATAGAGGTATCTTTTCTCCAGCCAAAGTCAGTCTTTTTTCACTATGCACTGCCTGTTCTGGAATCTATACGAATGTGTCTCGATAAATGAAAATGCTGTCACTTTCAGTTTTGTTGTGTCGATATGGGTCCTGACCTAAATTACGGTCGCGCTGGCCGCGGAAGTAGGCAATCGTTCTTCATCATTCTCCTCATCTCACTGGACTTGCAGAAAACATGCGATTCGTTAAAGTGTTGTCACATTTTCTTTCCTCAATCGATCCATTAATCTAGCACTTTTTTCCTCCTATGTGGCTTTCATGAGTGGCATCATTTTTTCAAAAAGTTGTCAATTTTGTTTCTGAACTTTCCACTGAAATTCGAGTGTTTCGCTTCTGATTCGACTAATGTTTGTCACATTTATATAGATGATCCATTAATAGGAATCGGTTGGCCTTATAGAAATTTTGAAAAAAAAAGAATGTTCGAAAAGAGAAATCCAACAAAGAAGCCTATAAGGGGATAGCGGCCTGCTTCGTCAGATCTGCACATACAGCCATCTCTGAGAATATTTGCACCGCTATGGCATCGTAATAACCCACATGTCGCCGCACCGGCCACATGTGGGCTATTTCGATGCGACATGTGAGTTATTTCAATGTCACATGTGGGTTATTACGATGGTTCCCAACGCGGCCTTCGTGGGCGGGATTACCCCCCCCCCCTCTAGCCGTGGGGACCATCCCCTCAGCTGCCGAAAATTGTCCTTCGGCTTCTGAGTGATCCTTCAAAGAAGACTTGAAGTCACCTTCCGGGATCGGCTTCGAAATACCGAGTGAGCATTTGACGAGATGGATCGGCTTTTATAACCTTCGGTTTGTTTACTCTGAGCATGATACTGATACCACAGAAAAACTCAATTCTCAACAAGTTTAAGATTGCAATGCCAGAGCGATGCCATAGCAATGCTATTTCGCGCGCCGCATGATTTCCTATGCCATAGCGATGCTATTCCGCAAAGGAGCTGCATTTCAATGCCACAGCGATGCTATTTTGCGAAGGAGCTGCATTTCAATGCATCTCTGGTTTATTGCCTTATGGGAGGCCCAATCTCAGCTGCCAGATTAATTGTGAAAAAAATTATGATCTTTTCCAAATTAGGTAAAAACGCTGAAAACGACGAGCGCTCCTTTCAACACTGACAGCCGGGAAACGGTGGTCATGTGTTGCAGAGCGCCCACTCCCTGCTGGAGGCATCCGTTCGATCTCCTTTGCTGAAAAATCTTTCGCTTCAGTGGTCTTGGAGCCCAGCAACTGTAAGGACCTCGACAGAATTGTTCGATCCACCAAGTCCCATTCAAATAAGTAGCGTGTGAAACTTGATGTAATAATAGACTTGATAAGTCTATCTGCATTAGTCTGTGGCCCACCCTGTCCCCTGTCAGATGTTTTGCACGAGAGGTCGGTCTAAGAAAATACGCCCTACATACATATTAGGCATGG
Source organism: Aplectana chamaeleonis (assembly GCA_029168955.1). Classification (NCBI taxonomy): domain Eukaryota; kingdom Metazoa; phylum Nematoda; class Chromadorea; order Rhabditida; family Cosmocercidae; genus Aplectana; species Aplectana chamaeleonis. The sequence continues at coordinate 700,027 of JAPDOI010000102.1, read as the reverse complement.
TTGCCATTTGGAGAAGAAAAATTGGGAACTAGAATCCGAATATGCTCCGACTGAGCTGCCTACATACGATTACTCTGAACGAAGTCATAGGGAGTCCTCCCTACTTTTGTTGAGCACATCCCTGATTTTAGCCAGGCGGTTCTAGGAGCATTTAGGAAAAAACGTTCCAATCTGACTTACAGCTCTCCCATGCATGTAGACTATTTCAGGCGCTGATCACAAATTTCAGGTCCGTTTGTCGATTTTCGATGGCCCTCAACATATCTAGATTGAAGCTTTTCATTGGGGAAATTCCGAAAGAAAACGCGACTTTTGACGATTTTTGGAATGGTAGAATAGATTTGGCCCGCAATTTCCCTGGTGGTTGTTTGAGGTCCGCTAATCGATTTTCGATGGATTGCGGTGGGTCCACCGTAGTTTCGTCGATGTCTCGGATTAGACTCAAAATTTCTGCGTGAAGAATACCTGAAGTGAGGAACATGAATTTTACGTCAACTTGTCGATTGCGGTTACTCTATGTAGCTGAATGACAATATACTCACCGTAGCATTATAGTAAACAGAATATTGACGCATAGAATATTGATTTGTGCATGGCACAAATCTGGGATCCGTTTTGGTAGAATTTTTTAGCCAAACCCAAAAAATGTTCGTTCTGGTTTACCCTAAATTTCTCGTTATTCAAATTTTAACGAAGGATTTTAATAGGGTGATTATGATGTCCGCTTAAGTTTTTTTTTCGGAAAATTAAGGTGTGTTATGGTACCTTAAATTCATGATATCCACCGCAACCTATCGTAGTCTTCCGCAAAAATTAAAACGTATGTCAAATTCGTGTTCAGCGCCCAAAATTATTTTCTCTGACAAAGTTTAGGGAAATAATTTTTTGGCCTCATGAATCCCGATTTCAATTTGGGAGCTCAGAGATCAAAAATTTTCGCACAAACTCTGAACAGAGGCGGTATGCAGAGCTCTCCCTAGCGTTACCACTCACACTAATGGTTGGTCATCAGGCGCACTAGACCAATCACAGGAGGGCTTCGCGGGAATGGGGACGCTTGGAGAGAGGTAGGAAATCGAGCACTAAAATTCTTACTCGGATCAGCTAAGATGAGACCTCTACAAGTACTCGGAAGGTGGTATATCAACAAAATTGCTGTGTGGTTGTTCTGACTAACCAGCGGCGACCTACCGCCGCAGTCCCGTTCAGTCACTAGACTAAATTGAACACGGGGACTGTATGGGTAAAAATTTGACCCTGAAAGTAGATTGCGCCTATAATGTGAAGGATTGATGAGAATAATTTTTTATCTGACAAAAATGATAATTTCGCTCACCCTGTATGATTCCACAAAGTTCTATTTGATTTCATCTTAAGTTTTGCAGCAGGAGCTACCTGCTCAACACGGGGAGGTTAACCAGAGATGGATACGAAGTTGCGGAGGAACAATGAGATGGAAAAGCTATCTGAGGAGCAGCAACAGCAGCAGCAGCTGAATCAAGAAATTGAGAAGAATTCTAGAAAAATGGCCTTCAAGGTGAAGGAGTTCGCAAACAGAGAATCCCTGCTGACGTAGGTGTATTGAACTTCTATGTGGCCGGAAAGACATTTGTGGAGTTTTCAGTCTGACATACAGTACACAACAACAGTATACGCCTGCACAGCGCTACTCAGGAAAATCAAAACAAGTTACTTGTAATATAACTGTAACTTACTTGAATGTCTCAAGTAACTTACATTTATATTACATGTAACATACATTTATGTTACATGCAACTTAAATTTATATTACATGTAAGTTACACTTATGTTACATGTAACTTACATTTATATTTTCATTATGAAGGCCATAACGTGACGCAGACGACACGCGACGCAGAGAGCGTGTTCCAGACCACAAACTACGCGAAAAAATGCTGTGCAGGGCCTCCCATGCTGGTGTGGGGCCAAGTACCTCGAACTAGGGTAGTTGAACCAACATCAACGCCAGTCGTAAGCCTGACCCCGCGAGTGCGTTATACATTTCCCTTGGAAACACCTTCTTGGTCGATTTAAGTTACTTGCGACTTATAATGTGCCGTTTGAGTTACATGGAACATATCGGAGGCGCACTGCACCCAGTATCCTCTCAGAAATCGAGAACAAGTTACTTGTAACATATCTAAGCTAATGTAAGTTGCCTGCGACTTATCTCAAGCCATTTAAGTTGGGGCCTCCAGAACAGGCAGCAGCGACCGTTTATCCCATCGTTTTTAGCACTGAATACGCAGGAAGTTGGCAAGTTGAAACTTGTTGAAACTCGCAGAGCATTTCTACTGGCAAAAAAATGAGATGGAACACGTAGGGATAAACAGCCACCGCTGCCTTGTTAGGTTTTTCTCATTTAACTTACATGCAACATACTGACAGGTAACCGGTTGCTATTCGCGTCCAATATGTTACATGTAACTTAAATGGCACAATAAAAGTCGCAAGTAACTTACATCGGCTTAGATATGTTACAAGTAACTTGTTTTCGGGTTTTTATGTTACAAGTAACTTGTTTTCGGGCTTTTATGTGACAAGTAACTTGTTTTCATTTTTCTGAGTATGTGTATTTGTACGGTCCCAGTCATAGTCGGCCGATACGCATGTAATACATTGCTCACTTAGGTCGAAAAATCTCCCAAATCTGGCCGGACTGATCCCGCCTGGTTCATCCTGATCCAATTGTGGCCGTCACGGTCGATACGTTTGTATGTTATATTTATTTACATAAGCCTGCGGACCAGACTTATGTGCAACGAACAGTTCATATACGAAATCAGCAACAAAAGACATATAGTAACAACGAGTGGAAAAACTACCAGTATTTCGGACAGGTAAAGCAATGAATTCAAAGCAGATACACGTAGAGTCCGTAATGTCGAGAGTCAAAGTAACTGCTCCGCGAAGGGTTAGCGCACGCCAGGTTCGTTCTCGAAGTATTCGCGGCTCCATTGTGGCCGGACTGCTCTCGAATACGCCTTCATAATCGATTGGCACGCAGCCTACACACTAAGAACGGCGCAGGAAGGCTCAGGATCAGTAGGGACCAGAAAGGACGGCTCAGTCCGGCCTTGGGCGAACTATGACGGGGGCCAACAACGATCTGGAAATCGTATTTCAACCTTTTTCGTTAAAACCTACACCCTGACGAGCTTGGCATTGCTGGATAGTTCTCGTCTGTATCCTAGATAAATTTTCACAACGGCAAAAAACTCCAATTTCAGGGAGTTATTGGAAGTGAAAGAACGCCAATGACGCGAAATCTGTATCCGCGCGCAGCCTGACCAAACCCTACTAGCGTTATTTTAGGTTTGATCGCAATTCATTGTTCTTCTCTCGTTTCTACTGGGGAACAGAGCTAATGGCTGCTTTTTAAGAGGCGGAGAAGATAGTACTCGTACAGCTCGCGGCAACGGGAAAAGGTGGTGGCGGTTCAGTTGCGTATTTTGACAAAACATACCGTAGCCACGGCTTTGAAAATTATTCGATGATGAACGGCTGAGTTTTTCTCTGGATCATAACTTTTTCTGTTTCTTTCATTTCTCTGCGTTATTTTTGCATGTATCTACGGTAGATATGTAGGTGTATTGATATTTCGTATGCAGGGCGGAAACTACATTTTTTCAACGGTTCCGGTTTTTTTTTCTACAAAATTAGAGTGAAAGAATTTAATTGGAAAGGGGTGAGTAGTTAACAGTATTGATGCTTTAGTCAGAACATCATTCTACCTCTTATCATCTTTAAATATCATGGATTTCCTTTTTGGCATTTCTTTTATCGATATGTTTTATATAGGATCCGGCGTTTTTTCCTACAAAATTAGATTTTCGGATTTTTTTAATTGATATGTTTTATATAGGACTACAGCCATTTTGTTTAAAATGTAGTTTGTGCACAACACTTAACTACTATTTAGATATGAATTGTTTCGGGTTTAACTCCAGACGATCCATATCTCTAACTACCCCGAGCATCTTCAGTGAAGAAAGTAGTTAGGAGTTTGATTATTTGGATAACCAAACACATATTAAAACACATATTGTGCAATGATTACATTTGAAACTTATGCTTCAGCTGTAGCTATTTTCAATTCATATTTATTATTTCTATAACTTCTCATTTTATTTTGATTTTTTAACAGATTGGCTAACAACTTAATTTTTTTTGTCGCGCTTTAGCAATAGAACAATCTTCCGAGAAGTCTTCTTCAGGGGGCGATGTCCCATGGAATCCCCCTCATCATTGGATCAGAGTTTTGCCATAAACTAGGGCGCTCTGCTTCTCTGCAGGGGTCCAGCAATAGCCGATGGCAGATTTTCAAATGTTCAAGGCGATTTTCGGGGAAAAAAGCACCGGAAACCTTTAAGACGCTATCTTTTCTCCCCAAACACTAAGACGTCTAAGACTTTACTTTAGGTACACGCAGGAATAAAACGAAAAAATGAAAAGAAGAGAAAATTCAAAAACCCGGAAAAATTATCAGCTGTTCATTATCGATTAATGGCAATATCGGAACCGAGCCAGTTTTAGCTACAGTATGCATAGTGAAAGTACGCAACCGCACCACCGCCTCTTTCCGTTGGCGTGGACTTACCTTTTGTAGTCTATTTAGGAGGATGGGGATTTTGGATCAGGAACGCAAAGCAACAGTGCGATCCAAGCCGACTGTACATAAGCGTTCTAGTACAGGCGACACAAATATTATAACGTTTCTACCTCAACCACGTTTATACGCTACCTAACCTTCAATACATGCTGTAAAAGCGCAAAATTCTCATGGTTTTTACACGTGCTGGTGCAGAGCGGAGGTTAGAGACAGCGAGAGAGCGGAGGGCAGACGGAGACTACAGTGTCGCCCACGCCACACGCACCCTGGGTGATGGCCAGAGTGTATTCCAACCCCTGAAGAGGCGGGAGAAACGGGGGAGAAGCGAGGTTCCCACTTGGATGCAACACGGGGCTAGCGACAGCCCATTTGCTGCGTTTCTCCCGTTTCTCCCGCCTCTTCAGGGGTTGGGATCAGGGCTGGGCACGCGTCCCGGGTAACCTTCCGGGGGTGCATATTAGACGTTGCAGAGAGGGCAAAGGGGGGTGCCTAAGCCGAACACGAAAAAAAGAACGAAGTGCATGTTCTGTCGAATTTCAGGAAAAAAGTAGTACGCACTATTCTTCTGAATTGTCATATCTTCTTCTCCGCTTTTTAAGTCAAACACTTAAAGAATTCAAATCATTGATAGATATGCAGGTTGTGTTCGCAATAATTCATAGTTGCTGTCGAAGTTTGTTTCGATGAAGGAATAAACAACACTCTGCTATCTTGTAGCAAGTAAGGATTGATGTGGTGTCATGTTTCTTTGATGCAACGTTCATTGATTACGCGGGTGGTTACCGATTCGAGGCAAAGATACTAAGACAGCGCCCAGGAAAACTATCATTCAAGTTCAAAAAAATATTAGCGAACTGATGTATAGCCTAGGTCGCCCATTTTGTGCCGGTCGAAGCAAGGCTTATCGGGCTTATCATGTCAAAATCTTCTTATCACTGTTATACTTTGCCATGACCGACCGCTGCTTACTCTGCCCGGACTCATCCGAGCAGGCTAGGATTTATTTCGACAAATTAAAAGTACAGATAGCACAGTCAGCATCACAACTAGTCAATAGATTTTATTCATGAGAATGTGACTTATGAAGAGAGCCAACTATAAAAAATGAAGACTGCAAGTTACTATGAAAGAAGCGAATGACTGTGCCGTCCCCATTGAGAAGTACCCTTTACATAAAAACCCGAGTTTAATCCACCTTGAATGCCGCAATCTCTCATAGACTAGGCTAGCCGTGCGATCTGGTGTTTGTCCGCAGCTACACAACGCGCACTGGAGTGGACGCGCACGCAATATTAAATAAAAAATGTATTTTATTACAGAACGGGGCGGAGAAAATGATTGAAACTGGAGTAAATGGAAGCAGGCAGAACTAGGATTCTTTCAATGTATACAGTATAGAAATTTAATGTAAACAAACTAAGTTGGAGCGGAGTGAATTTTTCGGACGTGATAAGGTTCATTCAAATGAACCTAGTTGATTAAAAACACCCACAAACATGAGAACTAAGAGCATTGCGAGAAAGAGGAGAATCTGGCAAACATTTTAATAGCAATAGGTTTCATATTCAATGTGATTTAAGGACCTTAAAACTCGTCCCGGTTTTGTCCCGGTTTTCGGAGTAAAACCGGGACGAGATTTAAGGTCCTTGAATCACATTAAAAACCGGTACCATTGATGCTAAAATGTTTGCCAGATTCTCCTCTTTCTAACAATACCCTTTGCTCTCAGTTTAATGCTAGTTTTGATCAACTAGGTTCGTTTGAATGAACCTTGTCACGGCTAAATATTTACACCCGCTCTAACTTTGTTTATTTACATTAAATTTCTAAAATGGGTACATCCAGAATAGACAACTTTCATCATCTTCCATTTCCTTTGGTTTCAATCCTTTTCTCCTCCCTGGTCTGTAATAAAATACATTTTTTATTAATATTGAGTGCGCGTCCATTCCCGTGTGCGCTGTGTAGCTGCGTACTGACACCGTATCACACGGCAAGCCGATTTTTTAAGGAATAGCGGCATTCTAGGAGGCGAAAACACGGGTTTTCTGCTCCCTAAGAATCACATGAATCCTAAAATTGTTCCACAACACAAAATAGTTCTGATTTCCACATCAGAACAATCAAACACAGATTAACTAATCCTTTATAGGTTTATGAAAACATTCGACAGGAAACATTAATTATTGCAATAGTAGTAGTTCTGTTGTTGGTAATTGTTCAATTGTTTTGTATTGAAAAATGTTTTATCTTTTGTAATAACTTACCGTCTTACTAACAAATTTTCCTCATGGGGTTGTTTTGAAGTTCAGAAATTACACTACCCTTTTTGTGGCCATTTTCGGAATTTTCTCTATTCAGTGCTTTTTTTTATATTCTTGTTTATCAAAATCAGGAAGTCAAGATCATGGCTGTCCAACTATTCGGAAAACAGCCGATTTCGATTTCCCATAAGGGGGTGCCTAAAAATTACCGAGCTAAGGGGGGTGCATATTCAGAATCGCCATGCCGGGACGTGTGCCCAGCCCTGGTTGGGATACACGATGGCCACCACCCACGCACCCTGAGTGATGAGAATTGCGATTTTCAACAGAGGATACGCATTATTCGGAAAATAAAGAGGAAGTGGAAACTGTCTCAAAAATTGTGGTAAACGACTGCATGATAATTATCGAATTTACGAGATTCTCTCTGATTTTCAGGATTTTATTTCGTGAGACAGAAATGGTTGTTATCTACAATATTTTCGCGGCCGTTTTCGCGCTATACTTCCTGAGAGCTCTCATCGATGACGTCTTTACACACGGCATGTGAGTGAGTTATTGTCCACCATTTGTAAGAAGGATGCCTAGATCGTCTTTACCCAAGAGCGCCGTTACAAAACCAACCTAGAGATGAGTTATACTTCCGTCACCGAAAAGCGCGGAAAGTGAATTCCTATAAAATTGAACGTGCCGCGCCGCGTGATCAATATTACAGAAATGCACTGTTCCGTGCCGCTCGGCGGCGGAAGTATAAAAGAACCCTTATTGGGTTGCACTTTGCCGCGCGTCTCGGTGGCAGAAGTATAAACGACGCCTTACTCTGAGAGTTTTGGCCGCGAATTAGCCGCGAAATGCCTGCTCGGCGCGAAATAGCCGCCAAATAAAGCTAACAGCGAAATAGCCGAGAAATAGCCGCTAAATATTGCTCGCCGCAAAATAGCAGGCAAATAATGCTCGCCGAGAAATAATGCTCTCCAGGTAAGTATAGGCGCATTCCAGAGGGATGATACAGATTTCAACACTCCCGTCGGTTCAATTACCCAAGTTTGAGGTACTTAGACCTCGTTTAGCCTCCCTCGCCCAACCGCTGGCGGCCCCAGATGGCGGCTCGCCGAGTCGGGGAAGACTGCGTCTTGGTTACTTTTGATTATTTCTCGGCAATTTGTGATTTATATCTCGGCTAGTTCGTGTCCGTTTCGTGAAAAGCCGAGAAATGGCCGGGCAATAATCCACCAGGAGCCGCTGGGCGCCTGGTGGGCTATTTCTCGACTATTTTGCGGCTATTTCTTGGCCAAAACTCTCAGAGTATAAAATTGCACTTCGCCGCGCCGCTCTGCGGCGAAAGTGCAAACGACCCTCCAGACTGATGAGAAGAAGGAAAGTTCTAGTAAGAGAGTCTAAGCACAACATAGTGTTGAGGAGAGAAGAACAGGTTTCCCTTCCAAATCAGCTGTACTCAAAAAAAATCTTTCCGAGTGTGCAAGTCTGTTTCAGGCCATTTCATCATTTTTGGTTGATCAGATGGAACTTCAAGCACTTTGTGCCAACGATGATCGTATGGCTATCGATGTTTCTTTCTACATTCATACCGTACGCAGTGCTCAAAATCTGGGCTCATGCTCCGAAGAAAACTGTCACCACGAAATCCGAGGTAAGAGCACGGCCTGTGGTTTGAGCATAATATAGAATAAAAATAGCCCATTCGTGACAGTGTTTCAGTTATGTTTTGGTAAATTCTGTTTCATCGTACCTTACTTCAAAATGATTGAATTTTCTTTCCGAGGTGTTCTTGAACCATTTTCAGCATGCCTATCACCTATTATTCTGGAGTGAATTTTATTCCCTTCGATCGCGTGTGTGAACGCGTATGCTGCGTCTCCTTCTTTCCCCCCATTATTTCGCTAGGAACAAAGCTAATTTGGCTCCGAAATGGAGGGTATGTTCTTCGTAGTAGGCATGAAAAATTGTCGCTGGCGTAGACGCTGGGCCATCACGGCGTCAAAGTAGTCAATGATCTCCTCGTCGTCGCTAACGCCATCGATATAGCATAAATCTTCACACAACAACCAAAACACAGAAAAAAAATCGCTCGAGCACCATGCTTCTACTGAAACGTGAAATAGAAACCTTGTGTGTGATTGGAACAAACTTCACATCACACGCATAATACCCCCTTTTTTAGTGTCATAGACATTCAGATGATCCCAGGATTGTATCGAGAGATTGAACCCTATGCTTTGAAACATTACTGGAGAATCGGTTTGTACATGGCGATGCGCTATTTCAAATCACGGTGATTATCTTAGCGCGCGAGGCCGACATTTATGCCCGCAAAACGCTCGAGGCATTTTGGATCGCTGCAAGGAATCCAAAAATCAATCGCAGGGAGGAGTGCGTCGCAATTACCCAAGATTTCGCGCCTTACATGGACCTCTGCGGGCTTTGTCACCTTAATCAATTGCCCCAGATGGTCCCTTGAGGCAGGTCGCTACCATATATAAGGGGACCCCAGGCGCGAGGCTCATCACCTGCGTTTGTCCACATCTGAGGGTGACTCGTTGAGCTCGTCGGCTCACAGTCTAAGGTTGGTCTGTTTTTTTCTTTACCTCTTCGCGTCGTGGGTGGTCCGGCCTCTCACTGAAGGCTATTCTGTTGGATGAAATGACGCTTGATCGAGTAGTTCTTCTAAACGCTCTCAACTTTCCAGGCTCCGAAGGAGGCGAAGACGCCGAAACGTCAGCCGAATAAAGTTGTATCATACTCGGTTTGAAGCTGCACATAACATCTGCCATAATCAACGTTGCCAATGCCTAGACTTACTGAAAGTCGTACATGGACGGTTCCTCTTTTGTCACCCACCAAAATCTTCGCATCAACCCGAGGCTCTCCTCCCATTCCAATATCAGAGCAGTCAATCGAAACGTTTTAGCAGCTATTCCCGAAATTGAAGATCATCTTAAGCGCAGTGTTCACGATGAACATCGTTTTTGAGTTTTCAGGGTGGAACGCTACGCTGGAAGATGCTGGAGGGGATAGGGTAGAATAAAGCAGCGAAAACTTACCAGAAATCGGTAAAATCGGCCGCAAAGTGTAGATTTCGTTAGCCCAGTACGCCTGCCCCGCCCGATTCTGACGAGCTCGTGACGCCGTGGACGTTATCGATGGCAAATTGCCATGCAACTCCGCCACACCCAGCCTGATCGATTCGAGCAGATTTCGCCATTAAAACGCGCTCACGGAAACTAGCAGGGCGTGCAAGCTCGTACGTTACTTGTACGTACGTTATAAACCACTATTTTAGCTTATTCTGAGCGCGTTTCTTCGCTGTTTCTTCACTATTCGATAGCTCGCCACCAAACATTCGTGAGTCGAACTCGAAGATGATATTTATCGTGAACATTGCCATTTGAGGACTGCGTTTAAAAGCGTGTCTGCCAATAATGGTGGCACTGAGTAAAGCTCATATTCTCTTCTTCTACCTTAATCACTTCATATTCCATAATATATTCTGCTTTCAGCTTCCAATGCTTGCCACTTACATTCTCTATTTGGCTGCATTCTTCTATTTTCCCCTGAAGTTTCTATTTGCCTGGGAGCTCAACTGCGCCTGCTCCTTCATAATCACATGTGAGACGGTGAGTTTTCGCCATGCGCTTACTAAGGAAGTCACTTGGAAAAAGTGGGCATTCGGAACAAAATGCAACTTCATATGATAGAATTTAGACGAAAATTTTGAATTTGACCCTTCCAGCCGCCCTCCGTTTCCTAACCGGAGCTTTAGTCTAACGCGTTTTCAGCGTTAGATTTTCAAGAGCATCGCAACGTGCATTTTATGGATCCCTATGGCACCCTGTGAATAACCGATTTCAACCTTGGACTAGATATTGTCTTTGAGTATGACTGTACACGTAAATATGTCAAATATGATGGACGAAAGGGCGCACTCAGGTGAGGTCTCTCGATGATGCAGCTAACATGGCCACCTGGCGTAAAGGGAGTGAGCGCTGTTGACGTGGAAATGATGTAATGAGTTGGAATCCCGGCGATTTTGCAAATTTTCAAAAGATTCATATTCATTATCTTATAAATCGATGGGCAACAAATTTACAACAAGATAAATTTACATTGAGAAATAACGCCAAACTGGTCACACACAATTCAATTTTTCATCGAAAGCTTCTTTTCGGAGAACTGCATTAGGCTGCGGTGGGTTAACGACCTTACCAAACTGTAACCCAACAACATAACCCAGACCCTGGAGAAAGAACTCATATTCGTCTCAGCGCTCTAAGTCGCCCATCTGTACCATGTTCAAGCGGAAAATTTCTCTCGACCTCTGGGGTCCCGTCTCATACAAAACGTAGACTGCAGCCGCGGACCAAATCAGCCGTTTTGACGAGCCGCGGGCCAGGTTCGGAGACTGAGTATTAAATGTAAGTCTGAGAGCCGCTAACCTGGAGGTGGGCCGCAAATGTAGCGCGGCTGTCAGGTCTTAATTTGGCAATGCGCCAGCAAAAATTTCAATGCTCGTCAAACGTGAACAGAACACCCATGTTGAACACATGAACCAAACCCGCGAACTATACGAAACACGGTCTGCGGTGGTATACACCAGTGCTGTGCGTTTTAACGTTAGCGGGTTGACGCGATTTTTTCCGAAAATTAACGATTAACGCTTAACGAAGAAGTCTTTTACTCACGTTAATTTAGTTCGTTAATTTTGTTGGAATTATGGCACTGATTGAGATGGGACTTCTAAGGCCGGATTCTTCAACAATTGTACCTCGGGTATAAAAGTGCAGCAGCGTATAAACATCCGCACTTTTATAGAGAATGTGGAAGATTAAACCTTGATTGCATTATACCCCGGGTATAATGATTGACTAATTCGGACACGGATGACTTATAGATTTTTGCAGTGGTCAGATTATTTTTTTTTACGAAATACAAAACTAACGTGTTAACGCATTGACCGGTTGACGCGTTTTTTTTTCGGAAATTAACGATGAACTCTAAACGAAAAAAAAACATTTTTCATTGACGCCAACCCTAAGTATGCACCAAAGCGGTCAAAGTCAAGCCGAGCTCATGTCCGGCCTTGCTGGTGCACAAGATTCGAACTTCTTATGGTTGGGTGAAAAGCCAAGGAGGAACTCGTAATGCATTTCTGGAGTCAGATGGAGCCTTTGTAATTTTTGGGGCGCTGAAGTTCGACATTGTTATCCCTCAAACTTTGCGTAGGGGGCATTTGGGGCGCTAAACAGAAATATAGGGTTCATTTCCGGTTTGAGAAAGATTAAGGTAGGTTACGAAAGGCTTAGTTACAATTAACTATGGTAACCCAACAATAAACGCTATAAACCCGTTCAGAGACATGGAGCGCACCTATAAAGGTGGAGTTCGATTGACTTCTTTGTCAAAAATTGACCCTATAAAGTTGCATTTTACCCTATATAGTTGCATTTTATTTCGGAATGCCCACTCTCTCAGAGTGACCTTCCCGTGTTAGTTGTCCATCAATTTCTGCACCATATTGGCACCTGATGGAAGCGAAGAAAGAGAACTCTTCAAAAATATAAGAACGCAGTGAATATGTATTCTCTGGTTCCGAGCCAAATTTACTCTGTTCCCTCGCGCGCTTGTGCGGAGCGAACGTAGAGACAGCGAAAAAGCGTGGGGAGAAGGAGACGCAGCGTGCGCTCGCAGACGCACGCGATGAACGGAAATAAATTTCAGTCGGAAACAGAGGATATGTAGTACATATTATTAGTTATAGACACGAATCGTCATGAAGCTACACTCCTTTATTCGCGAGAGCATACCACGAGCCATTGCAAAGAAGACTAGTGGCACGGTGGTGAAGGTAGGAACACAGCTACTGCTCAGCGGCACTCTTCACAAAAAGCAACCATCAATTTATTACCGAACATCAAATCAAAAGGCACATTGCCACAACAAAGTTGAAAAAAAAAACGGCGAAAGCAGCAATAAGCATTTTTTTCTAAAACAACAAAGGCAGTGTTCATGATTTTTTTCGATGTTTTTGGGAAGGTAAGACCACGAAGAAAAAGCTAATGGAGAAAATTTCTCACAAACCTCTCAAGTACCGGAAGAAAACTGTTCAAAGAAACCTCTGAAATATTGAATAACTCCTATTTGGGGCGTTTCGGGGGACTGCGGGGGGTTGGGGCAATGCACATGCGTGGATGTTAGAGTCTTACGCGACAAAAAAAAGCAAAACACGGCAACTTGTCCTGTGGTGAAACAAATGCAGGACAGCTGTTATACGACGTGGGCGGAACGATCCAATGAGTCGGCGGGTCCACGAGATTTTCACCCACTTCCTGGCCGTTTTTTATCGTACTTCCGTTCTCACTCTTCTCAGAGGGACCCAAAGCTTACGTTTGTGCAAAAAAAAAGCTGGCAACTTTTTCACCGTGAACACTGCCTTTGATGTGCCATGCCCGCCCCTTCCGCGACCCAACACTGAGAGTTTTGACAGAAAAATAACGGCGAAATAGCAGAGAAATAGCCCACAAGCCTCCGCAGCGACTCCTGGTAGGCGATTTCCCGACTAGTTCGCTGGTTTTTCTCTGATTTTCACGAAACGGACAAGACGTAGCTGAGAACTAGCCGAGATATAATCGATATAAAACGAGAAGTAACCAAAAGTAACCAAGGCACAACCGTCGCCGACTCGCCGAGCCACCATCCGGGGCCGCCAGCGTTTAGACGGGGCTTCCAGAGGCAGAGCGAGGTCAAAGCACCTCAAACTTGGGTAATTGAACCGACGAAGGTGCTGACATCTGAATCATGCCTCTGGAATGCGCCGTATCTGGAGAGCATTATTTCTAGTCTATTTCCCGGCGAGAATTATTTCGCAGCGAGCATTGTTTGGCGGCTATTTGACGGCTATTACGAGGCAAGCAGGGATTTCACGGCTATTTCGCGGCTACTTCTCGGGCTAAACTCTCAGAGCAGCCACCGGGTGAAAGGGCAAGGTGAGCATAGTACATTCGTGCTTTGGTGCCGTCTAGAGCTATTTCTTGCTCGTTTTTTGTTTTAATGGACCATGAATCTTTTGATTTCCGGTAAGAACTCGAAGGCTGTTTTCATCGTGAACACTGCCTTTAAGACGTCGTGGGATCTCTGCCAATAATCAAAACGTGATTTCTAGAGGCCACATTAACTTATGAACTAATTTTGTTCACTGTCGTCAACTCAACATATTATACTTACCCATTCAGCCGGGAAATGTCACCGAATGGCCGAGTGTGGAGCAATACGTCTACTTTATGTTCTGTCCATCGTTCCTCTACAGAGATGAATACCCGCGGTGCGATCTTTATTTCTTTTTCTTTACTTCGATAGCTCAAAAACTGCCTTGGTGGTGCGGTTGCGTATTTACAGTAACTAGGGATCGACAACTGGTCGAAAACTTTTTTCAAAGTAACACTTCTGTCTATCATTTGACTAGTGACGGAGTCTTTAGAAACATATGTTTTCTGCTGAAGGCCTACAGATACGAAATTAGTCGACGCAGCATTTCATCACCCCTTCCAACTCCCGAAGATGAAAGAGGTACCGTGAAGCAGAGGTAAGCGTCTCGCTCCCCATCCAGTTGATCATTGATACGATGCCCTGTCGAAACACCTTTTTGCCTTTTATCAGACTTGCTGTTTTTTAGATTTGCGGACCATTCTAATTGAGCGTACCTCATTTGAGACTCTCAGCAAACATATTATGTTGACCTGCGTGAAGAATATTATCTTGAAACCGGGTTTTCTCAGTTGGCTGGAGAGGCAAGGTTACCACCTGTCCACAAAGCAGTTTTCCAAGTCTTCAAGAAGACATTTTCCGATTTGTCTTGACGATTATTCGCGGCCCTGAACAAGTATTTGATGTCTGTTTCTCGATATTTTGGGTCTCATGGTAGGCTATGGTAGGTACAATGTTTTTAGCAGGAGTTACCTAGGTGCCTTATTATTTCGAAAATCAATACATGGACCTTGAATCCGTGTTTCAGCAACCCAGATAACCCCCCCCCCCACAGAGTATACTTGGGCAAATTGGAATTTTTTTCGAATGATCGACTTTCCGATTTAGCCGAAATTTCAACTTTTCGAATGATCGACTTTTTCGAATAAGTCGAAAAACACATTTTTTCGAATGATCGACTTTTTGATTTAGTCGGAATTTCCACTTTTCGAATGATCGACTTTTTCGGATAAGTCGAAAATCCCACTTTTTCGAATGATCGACTTTTCGAATAAAAAGTCGACTTTTTCAATCGACTTGAAAAATTATTTACTCTTCCATTCAGCCATTCAGACGGTACATGAAGATGTGACAGCCTAATTGACTTTTTCGTTCCCGCAACAGCTCCATTACATATTTTTGCGCATATTTATGAAATCGGAATGCGAAAAAGAATAGCTTAAGCACAAAAAAGTTGAAAGGATTCACTAGAAATAATTTGCGACTTAGGGGGAGTTTTTAAATAAGAATGAAAGAATCGATAAATTTGAAAGCTGGCTTCAGGGTCTGTCCGGGGGAACAACGGCTGGGAAGTAACACTTGGGAACTAAAGCGAGTCTCCTAAATTTACCGAGGTATGGGGCAACGAGTGTACAGTATGCTCGGATCGTGCTAATACTTGGCGGTTCCTATCGACGGTTAGTTTAAACTAGGTGCCACGTGTTATAACATGCAGGCACCGAGCTTGCGCTACCGCACAACAGGGAACGCAATATATCAGTGCGGTCTGCGCTGACTGTATGAACAGAGCGTTGATAAGGATGGCCCCTTTTCCTCGTGCGCGCGCGGATGCGTCGCGACGTTCTCAATGTGGCGCGAAAGCTCACACCCAATACCTAGCTCAGATATCAGCCGAGGCCTATTTCAGCTTCTAAAAGCAGTGTTCACGATGAATTTCGCTTTTAAGTTTTTAGTGTGAAATACTACGCTGGCAGATGCTAGAGGGGATGGTTTCAAAAAAAAAGCAACGAAAACGGGCCAGAAATCGATTAAAACGACGGCGAAAAGAGTTCGTTAGCCAAGTACGCCTGCTCTTAGCCCGCCCGCCCCGTCCTGACGAGCTTGTGGCGCCGAGGGCGATTTCGATGGCAAATTGCCAGGGAACTTCGCCGCGTTCAGCCCGCTTGATTCGCGCACATTTCGCCATTAGCGCGCACTTGCGGAAACTAGCACGGCCCGTAAGCTCGTCCACGCCCAGAACGTTACAAACAGCCAAAGCGCTTTTCTCCGCTGTTTATTCACTATTGGATAGCTCACGACCGAACAACCCCATTTTTGAGTCGGACTCGAATATGAGATTTATCGTGAACACTGCCTTTAAAAGCTACGGCCAGCTGAAAGTTGCTATGGGGTCGATCATCTAGCACTTCTGGTCCATCATCTACCTCTTTCTCATACATTGATGATGGAACTGTCAAACAACTTTAAAACAACTATGGCCCAAACTCCACATGCAGGAGAACTTCAACAACGATTTTGGCGCGAACTTCAAGTCATTTTTACAGTGTATTCAAACTGGTTTTTCTTTACAAATGAAGATTTTTTAGGGACTCGTTCGACATTTTCTCTCACTAAAGAGGCCACGCTATACAGAATATGAAAACACCTATGGTTTTCTACGCGTACTACCCCTCTAATATGACGATTTTCCTCCTCGACGATCAGCATAATTCGCCCGCAGTCTCCCCATTTTCATTTCCATTCAGACACCTTTATTAAAAATTTTATGGGCTCTTTATTCCGTATAAAATTTATTGAACGTTGCGCACATGTAGAAATAAGAAAAAAAAAGCTAATTAGATAGTAGAAAGAAGGCATCTATTATGTTTGTCTGCGGCTATAAAAATTCTGCATTGATTACGCGCAAATTAGAAAAATGTGTCCAGATGGAGTAGCTGGCATTTCCAACACCTTTTTCAGTAACCAGTATACTTGGGCAAATCGAAAATTTTTTCGAATGATCGACTTTCCGAATAAGTCGAAAATTAGACTTTTTCGAATGGTCGACTTTCCGATTTAGCCGAAATTTCAACTTTTCGAATGATCGACTTTTTCGGATAAGTCAAAAAACACATTATTTCGAATGATCGACTTTTCGATTTAGCCGGAATTTCCACTTTTCGAATGATCGACTTTTTCGGATAAGTCGAAAATCCCCCTTTTTCGAATGATTGACTTTTCGAATAAAAAGTCGACTTGTTCAATCGACTTGAAAAATTATCTACCCTTCCATTCAGCCATTCGGACGGTACATGAAGATGTGATAGCCTAATTGACTTTTTCGTTTCCGCAACAGCTCCATTACATGTTTTTGAATTATTTGCCACTTAAGGAAGTCTTTAAATAAAACTGAAAGAATCGATCATTTCGGAAGCTGGCTTCATGGTCTAACGGCTATTTTCCGGGGGAACAACGGCGGGGAAGTAACACTTGGGAACTAAAGCGAGTCTCTTAAATTTACCGAGGTATGGGGCAACGAGTGTACAGTCTGCCCGGATCGTGTTAATACTTGGCGGTCCCTATCGATGATTAGTGTAAACTAGATGCCACGTTTTATAATATGCGGGCACTGAGCTTGCGCTACCGCACAACGGTGAATGCAATATATCAGTGCGATCTGCGCTGACTGTATGAACAGAGCGTTGATAAGGATGGCCCTTTTCCTCGTGCGCGCGCGGATGCGTCGCGACGTTTTCAATGTAGCGCGAAAGCTCACACCCCAATACCTAGCTCAGATATCAGCCGAGGCCTATTTCAGCTTCTGAAAGCAGTGTTCACGATGAATTTCGCTTTTAAGTTTTTAGTGTGAAATATTACGCTGGCAGATGCTAGAGGGGATCGGGTCAAAAAAGAAGCAGCGAAAACGGGCCAGAAGTCGACAAAAACGACGGCGAAAAGATTTCGTTAGCCCAGTACGCCTGCTCTTAGCCCGCTCGCCCCGTTCTGACGAGCTTGTGGCGCCGCGGACGTTTTCGATGGCAAATTGCCAAGGAACTCCGTCACGTTCAGCCCGATCGATTCGCGCACATTTCGCCATTAGCGCCCACTTGCGGAAACTAGCAGGGTCCACGCCCAGAACGTTACAAACAGCTATTTTAGATTATTCTGAGCGCCTTTCTCCGGTTTATTCACTATTGAATAGCTCACGACCGAACAACCCCATGTTTAAATCGAACTCGAATATGAGATTTATCGTGAGAACTGCCTTCAAAGGCTACAGCCAGCTGAAAGTTTCTATGGGGTCGATCATCTAGCACTTCTGGTCCATCATCCACCACTTTCTCATAGTATGATGATGGGACTGTCAAACAACTTTAAAACAACTATGGCCCAAACTCCACATGCAGGAGAACTTCAAAAACGATTTTGGCGCGAACTTCAAGTCATTTTTACAGTGTATTCAAACTGGTTTTTCTTTAAAAATCAGGAATCTTTCACTCAAGAGGTCAAGCTAGACAGAATATGAAAAAACCTATAGCTTTCTACGCGTACTTTCCCTCTAATATGGCAATTTCCCTCCGAAACGATCAGCATAATTCGCCCACAGTTTCCCCATTTTCATTTCCATTCGAACACCTTTATTTAAAATCTTATGAGCTCTTAATTCAGTAAAAAATTCATTGAACGTTGCTCACATGTAGAAATAAGAAAAGTAAACTAATTAGATTGTAGAAAGAAGGCATCAATTATGTTCATCTGCGGCTACAAAAATTTTGCATTGATTGCGCGCAAATTAGCAAAATGTGTCCAGATGGACTAGCTGACATTTCCAACATCTTTCTCAGCAACCAGGTACTATACTTAGTATCCGATTCACCCCTTTTCGCATATCCCACCGCATATCCGAATCGAACAAATATCCGGGAAATTTAAAATCGGCATTATCTGAATCGAACCATTATCCGAAAAGTCGAAATTCGGATAAAACTCGGATAAAATCAGATAAAATTCGGGTAATATTCCGGATAAAATCAGATAATTTCCAGATAAAATCGGATAATTTTTGGATAAAATCGGATAAATTGGGATAAAATTGCACTCGGCCACGCCCATTTTCCCGTACCGCTCTCTATTTAATACATCAACCCAGGGTTTCCCTCCTCCTTCCGAAATCGTAAGAGTCGTTGCGGCTCGGAAGAAAGGCCACTTCGTCAAGTGAGATGACCAAGTGGCTAGTTATTCAGTGTAGATTTTTTTTGTATAGTTGCTTTGCACACTTTTTACTAGCTAGTTGTTCTGAAAAACCTGTATATGGATAATACTGTGCCTTCCAACGACGGTTGAGTAATTGAAGATTTGTTTTCATATTTTTATTAATATGCATTTATGAAGATTGATATTCGTATGTGAACACGCTGCAAATGCAATGAAGTACTTCTGTTTCTTCAATTATGGATGTTTTCAAAGGCTTCCCTTGAGTACCTGATTCATTTTTTACCGTTTTGCATCAATTGAATTTTGTTCCGAAAATATCCGAAGTTATCCAAAATTACCCGACCGGATATCGGTATCCGAATCATTGAAAAAATGGCATTATCTGAATCGATCCATTATACGAGAATATAAAAAACGCAATATCTGAATTGAACCAATATTCGGAAAATTTAAAATCGGCAATATCTGAATCGATCCATTATACCAAGAATTATCTTCGAATAACCAGTTCACCAGGTACTCTTGAGAGCGGCGAAAATTTCGAATAAGTCGGATATTACTATTTTCGAATGATCGACTTCTCGACTTATCCGAAAATCGCCTTTTTTCGAATGATCGACTTCTCGACTCATCCGAAAATCGCCCCTTTTCGAATGATCGACTTCTCGACTTATCCGAAAATCGCCCTTTTTCGAATGATCGACTTTTCGATTTAGCCGGATTTTTCCACTTTTCGAATAGTCGACTTAGTCGATTTAATCGAAGTCGACTTTTTTCAATCGGATGATGATTCCATCATTCGATTCGGCCCAAGTATAGTAACCAGGTACTATAATTAGTATCCGAACCACTCCTTTTCGAATACCAGAGCGGATATCGGGATGGAACCAAAATCCGGGAAATTCAAAATCGGCAATATCTGAATCGAACCATTATCCAAAGCGTCGAAAATTCGGATAAAATTCGGATAAAATTCTGATAAAATCGGATAAAATTCGGGTAAAATTTCAGATAATCTGGATAGCATCGAATAAATTCGGTTAAATTCGGCCACGCCCATCTTTTCGCACCACCTTCTATTTTTTATTCATTAGTACATTACATTAACCCAGTTAACCCAGCCCAGTTACATTTAGTACATTAACCCAGGTATTTCATCCTTCCGTAATCGAAAGTCGTTGCGGCGCGGAATAATGGGCATGGCCAAGTGAGATGACCAAATAGCTAGGTATTCAGTGCACAAGTTTTTTGTATAGTTGTTTTGTATACTTTTTAATAGCTAGTTGTTCTAGCTAGTTGTTCTAAAAAAGAGTGTATCGAAAATACTGTGCCTCCCAAAGACGAGTGTAATTGAAGATTTGTTTTCATATTTCTATTAATATGCATTTCTGAAGATTGATGTTTGTATGTGAACATGCTGCGAATGCAATGAAGGACTAATGTTTGCCCAATTATGGATGCTTTCGAAGGCTTGCCTTGATGGCCTGGTTTAGTTTTCACCGTTTTGCCTCAACTTTGTTCCGAAAATATCCGACCGGATATCCATTATCCGAAATTTTGAAAAAAAAACACAATATCTGGATTGAACCAATATCCGGAAAAATTTAGATCGGCAATATCTAAATCGATCCATTATCTGAAGAATTATTTCCGGATAACAAGTATACCAGGCACTCTTGAGAGCGGCAAAAAAATTCGAATGAGTCCGATATTACTCTTTTCGAATGATCGACTTCTCGACTTATCCGAAAATCGCCCTTTCTCGAATGATCGACTTCTCGACTTATCCGAAAATCACCCTTTCTCGAATGATCGACTTCTCGACTTATCCGAAAATCGCCCTTTTTCGAATGACCGACTTTTCGATTTAGCCGGATTTTCCACTTTTCGAATAGTCGACTTAGTCGATTCAATCGAAGTCGACTTTTTTCAATCGGATGATGATTCGATCATTCGATTCGGCCCAAGTATACCACAGAGAAAGAATTTTTAGCCAAATTTGCGACATTTACCAAGCTACCATATACCCACCGCAACTTACCGTAATCCATCGAAAATCGATAAACGAACGTTACACTCGTGTTGAGCCCACCAAATAACCTCTACAGAGAAATTCCGAAGCAAAACTGTCATAGCGTTTTGGAAATCATCAAAAGTCAAATTTTACCTCGAAATGTTTCACCGGTGAAAGGCTTTGGGCCGAACTTCTATGAATCTTTCTAAAATCGACAATTGGACCTCAATTTCGCGTTCACTACCCTGGATAACACCAAAAGAGTGTTGAGCGAAATTCGAAACAGTTTTCCTGAACAACGTGAAAGTTGTCTGATGGGTGTACCGTTCATCACCTCACTATGAGCACCCAACTGTGAAAACCCGCTTAACAGGTTTCAGAGAACTTTTCAGCTGCTACAAACATGGATTTAAAAGCGTCATAAAAATACATAAACAAGCATGAATTTCGTTAGAAAAAGCGTTTTCGACTAGTTTTCATTCCCCAGTAAGCACGCTGAAGACATGGCTAGCTCGGCGCTCCAAGCTTGCCATTAATCGATAAAAGAACAGCTGATGATTTTTGCATAGGTTTTTGTTTTCTATGTTTCTTTGAATTTTTTCGTCTTATTCCTACCACGCAGAGCTCCAGCAAAGACGTGAACGCAGCGACTCTCAGTCGCACGCGTCGCGTGTATCCGCCGAAATACTCCTGATCGCCTCCTTATTTGTGTATTCAGCGAAGCAAGCGGAAGATTTCCACCGGAGGAGATTTTGAGGGCCAAACACAATTTTCGAAGAATTCTTATATGCTAGAGGGGATTTGGCTAAGAACTTTTCCATGTGGGTCATGTGGGGTGGTTAAAGGCACAGTCCAACTTCTCAAGAAGGAATTTGATATTGTAGTCGGCCCACCGTGTATAGCAACCCTGCCAAGCGTGGGATCTCCATTCGATCAAATAAGTGAGAAACTACAGGGAAAATGTCGGCTAGCCCTTAATACCCTAAAAACATTGTGATGTGACTCGCTCGAATTGGGAACCACAATGTTTGAAAACGGAAAAATTTGATTGTGTGGCGATGCTTAAAGGCAAAATGTACAATAGCAGAGCTCTTGGTTTCCCTTACCGGGCGGTGTGCGCGGTTAAGCTTTTGAGGAATTGTGGGCATGGCCAACTTTCTCCCTGTAGTTGCTCACTTATTTGAGCGAATTGAGATCTCGTGCATGACAGTGTTGCTATTAACGGTGGACTTACTCCAGCACTTAAAACGAACGTCCGTTTGGAGCCATTTTATGGATATTCGACAATATACGGTATACTATGGTAGGGTTTCTGTAGCTTCGTCAAAGCCCCAGATTCGGCTCGTAACTTCTCTGTGGGGGTACAGAACCGCTCGTGTACAATTAGGTCCATGGCTTTCCTCCTCATGCGAAAAAAACATTCAAATCTCACCCGCAGCTGGCGTGAGCGGTTTAAATCTCACCGGCGGCTGGATGCACGATATGCTGATCAGCTGCCCTCTTCTCTCGGCCTGAATGGACTGGATCTTGGTCAAGACGCATGCAGTGACGCTTTTTTGCGTGTTTAGCGCCCTTTTTGTTAACTCTCCTCAAAGTCAACTTTGAAGATATACAAAATCCACTCATTGAAGGCTACCCAATGGTATAGGCTCTGTGGCGTTTTTGAGATCTGGTGTTGACAATTTCTTTGGATCTCAACGAAACCCAGCAAAGGCTACAAGAATGGGTAGCTCTTAACAAAGGGATACTGGAAATCGCCTGACTTTCGTTCGAAGTTAGGTCCGTAGCGCGTTATTTTGAAAAAAGCGCTAAACAGCGTCACCGCATGCATGCTGACCAGAAGACAAGAGCGATATTTTACAACTTCCATTTGTTAATTATAGAATAAGTAAAGAACGTAAGATTCTCTTCAAGTAGCCACAATAATTGCGCTTCTGGCTTTTTAAAAGTTGAAGTCAGCCGGCTAGTGCTCCTGGCAACTGTCTATCTGAACGCGCTTCATGTACATAGATCTGGAAGAAAAAATCTTTCGCTCCTTTCCGCCATACACTCACCCTCAATACTCTGAAAGTCGGGAAAAAGTTTTTCGCGACCAAGCCAAGTTTAGTAGTTTTCGATGAAGGATTAGCAGGTGTACTAGGAAACTGGTTTTCGCCTCTTGAAAACGAAAACTACGGCCATGGTGACTCATTTGAAAAAGGGTATTTATTTTGCAGATTACACTTACAATAATTTCCCTTCGCTGATAAGAAAACGGCTATGAATTGTTCAGAAATTCTGTATTTTTCTCAGGTCTGTAAATTAAATACATATTGAGGGTGCTAACATTTCAATATCTTTCTATGAAGCCGAAGTGCTAGCAGAAGAAGGTGAGAATATTAGTTTTCGGATATAGCGGGGATGTCCACGTGTAGTCCAGGGATTCACTCCAGAAAATTTTTAATTTTAATGGGATCGAAAAAGGAATGGTTAAATGTAAAAGAGAAACTTGGTAATTGTACAAACGATTGAATGCAAAACGAATCCTGCAAAAGTCGCACGGTAGGAATCGAACCCGCAAACCAACCTTCCCTTAACGCTTAGTAATCCACAGCGTTATCCACTAGACCATTCCCGCTCGCCGTTCATAGCGAGCATAATAAATTATCAAAGGATACAATTCACATTGAGCTCGAAAACAGGGTATATTTCACGAATGAGCCGGAATCATACCGCCGAACTTTTTTAGGGCCAATCCTTTGTAATTTAGTACGTTTTGAGCAAAAAAAAACACGTCGTGTGTTTCGAGTGGGGAATTACAGCCAGTTCCATTGGTGTTTGCCATTTTTTTAGCCTATCAAAAGGTCCTTTGAGGAAATCCATTCTACATTTTTGTTACTCCATCCATCCTACACAACTTTCGGAACGTTTTCCCGGACTTCTCGGCCCCTGGAAAGAGATACTAACGATGCAAATCGTTTTCGCAGATGCCGCTCACGCTCTGCGTGACACAATTCAGAAGTGCTTCTCACGGCAAAAACTTTGTAGATTTGCCATTTGTATAGTGAAGTCCACAAAAAGTTCTACATGTCACTGGAGAGCGGTCGGTTGGAGATCAATATGCATGAAACTCATTAGAGCCCAACCGCTCCTTCTCAACCATTGGTAGATTCGTTGGACTACACCTTATGTGAAATTTTCAGGAGTGAGACGAGGTGTATGAAAAAGGCGGCCAAGCACTTCGCACACTGTTTCATACTTATTGAATTCGTTAACCTGCAATTCACTCAGCACGTATTCCCTTGGATGGATTCTATAGATGTAAGTCCTATAAATTCGATATGTCAAAATGCATTTTCAACGCTCAGCGAATTCGCGGGCTGTACAATGTACCACTTTCAAAATTTACTCGTTTTTTCCTTTGTCAACCGTTTTCCAAACTTGAACGGCTGCTCCGTCAGCGCGTTGTAAAACTTGAAATGTTGCATCGGACCTCCTTCAGGTTCGCTGAGTAATCAGCATGCTACGTCCGAATTTCGTAGCACATTGTCCATATCGGAACGGACTTAAGGTCCGCAGTAGCCTACAACCGTTGTTGCAGCAGGCAGCTCGCAGATAACCATGGTGGGACCACGTAGACCCGGCACGATTCTCTTCAAGCTGCGTGCCGCACCAACGGTTGTCTGAATTTCGCGAACCAGAATATTTATTTATTTATTTGTTTATTTATTTATTTATTTATTGGGATGCACGCTAAGGTGCGTCGAAAAAAAAACAGTATGTACGAAAACAAATCAACCAATTGAAGTAGCCCCAATTAATAGAACGAAAAGTGGAGGCACTTCATTATTAACATCCAAAAACCGCATTGTACCCTTTCTAATAAAGAAGTTGTTCTCTCAAATCTATTCCGACAAAGCGTTGTGAAATAAAAGATATATAGGACCGCGAATGAAAAATCAGGTGAATGACGCTAGGGAGACGCCATTACGGCCGGGATCATACTTCCATATCGACCGAAAATCGATATGCCTGATGTGCATTGTCGCTGGTCGCGGGAAGTATGATCCCGGCCTTACACGAGCACTAAGGCATTCAGGTAAGCACTGATGCCAAGTTTTCGGATGTTAGGTATTCCCTACCCCTGACAACTTAGCTTCAGAGCCACTTACAGAAAAGTTCAAATTTCGGTTGACCAAACAAGAAGAGTTTGACGGAATACTATGAAAGAAACTAGAACGAAAAACACCAAATTTTCTGGATAAGAAAGAGCAATGAGGAACCTCCATTCTTTTCATAAAACAACAGCTACGAGTATCGTTCCAAAAGAACCCGCTGTTGCGTATCGGTGGTTTTCTTCCCCGGGTCCGACACCATTCTCAACTGAGATGTCAGCCCCGAGAGATCCAAGCGACAGACTCCCTACGGATGACATAACCGACTCTACTGATTACCCCAGCAAACTGTATACTGAAGGGCAATATAACGATAATACCACATAGCATGCGTTGACACCTGATGCCACCAACTTGAACTTCCTGAACTAATCAACACGTACCCCGACTGTAATATGTACATGTATTTCGAAATATACAACCCTCTTGCATATATGACAGAAAACAAGATGAATCATAATAGTCCATGCTACAAGAGAAATATGAAGAGATCTTGGAGAGTAAGAAAGGAGGAATAGAAACGAGGAACAAATAATACAAGAAGGAAAGCACCACTGAAATAGGCATCACGATCAATAACTCAAGCCAAGGCCTTCGACCTGTTCATTGGATATGCTCTTCGCGAGCCAATTCTACTACAGGCGATATAGTAGACTGATGACTCAGACAGCGCCGACCGAACCAGTACGTCGGCGTCTCTACCGCGCTTGCGACATTCGTTGCGGGACCGACCGCGCCTAGGCCTCCTTTAGGAGCGATAGCATCGCGCTTTCGCTATACCCACCCTGAAGGCTCACAAGACCTTTAAATTAATTTGTTCCCATTTATTATGTAAAACTTTATCGCAGTATTTACATGAAGTGAATCCTTTGTTTTCAGTACCCTAACAGTTCAATACCCAGCATTGTGCTTTCAATGTTTGCTGGCATTGTACCAGGCATGATCTGTTTGATTTGCCTCTT
Source organism: Aplectana chamaeleonis (assembly GCA_029168955.1). Lineage (NCBI taxonomy): Eukaryota > Metazoa > Nematoda > Chromadorea > Rhabditida > Cosmocercidae > Aplectana > Aplectana chamaeleonis. The sequence continues at coordinate 673,808 of JAPDOI010000102.1, read as the reverse complement.
TTATGGACTTCTACACTCATGGCTCAATGGTTTCGCTGAATTGATGCAATTCGGTGATAGGCAATTCTACTTGGTGAGTTTCTCCTTAATTTACTGTCTCTATGATGAGAAGAGTAAGTAAGGTTTAGCTTCGTGTTCAGAACTGTGCTCCATCGCATTTCTTGTTTTTAGTACTGCACATATAGGAGTGGAATTATGGCAGACAATCGCTGCTGCAGCGTGCAGTTCGAATAGAGGTTCTTTTGGGGTGCTGATCACGAAGCCGTTTCCCGATGTCCGAGAGATGAAAGGCAGTGTCAACGCTGAAAAAATTGCCCGTTTTTTTGACAAAAACATAAGCTTTGAGTCCCTTTGAGAAAAGTAGGGGGTAATTATCTCGTGGACCAGCCAACCCACTGGATCACCCCTCCTACGTCATATAACAGTTGTCCTGCGTTCGTTTCACCTGAGGAACAATTGCCGAAATTTTAATATTTTTCTACCGCAAAAGATTCTAGCATCCAATCATGTGCTTTGGCCCATTATATTAACGCAAAATCGTTTCTGACGTAGCCGCAGTAAAATATGCACGTAAACCTTAAGGTTTGACGCATTGTCCGCAGCCCCGAAAATCACCAAACAGGCCCACCCTGTGGCGATTTGGAAAACCATGTTGTCGTTGCTGTAGGTCTGTTATAGACATAAATGACCCGTGCTTCTCTAATCCGCTGAATGGCAGCGGACGTTCCAAAAAAAAAAGAAAGAAAAAAAGACATTTTGCTTGCTTCGCAAAAAGCTAAGGGTACATTAGGGAAATTCTGGGGTGTTCAAAAAAATTGTTCTCCGGATTTGGAGCATAACTTTCAACGGGAGAGGGGGGGGGGTTATTTAGGGCCCTGAACGCTATTCTGAGGTCTATTTGTCGCCAGAATTAGAGTTGCTCTGAGTTACCGTCGGCAAAATGCCTTTTATTTACCTAACTTACCTTAAAACTTGCAAATTCTAGATAACTGACCTCAAATTCGTGTTCAGCGTTCCAAATAACACCCACAGTCAAATTTTGAGTCAAATCTGAGATTTTGCTACCGTATACTCAACGTTAACGGTATATACCGTAACGCAAGGAAAATCGATAAACCGACCACAGATTTGTGTTAGGCAGCCCAAATAAATAATTTCTGGAAAGATCACATTTTTCATACATCTTCTTCTTCAACATCTTTGATGGTCAATCCTCGTCGGTGATCTTCTCGATGTGGACCACATTTGCTCCATCCTTCTCTGGAATTAGCAACAGTCATTCAAAGCGTTAAACCTCTTCGTTTGAATGACTTGCTAATAGTATCGCCTCAACACGTCGCTAGTCGGTCAAGTGCTCTTCTGACATCTCGAGGGTACTAGTGAGTGAGTCTGGTAGTCCATCTGTCGTCGGTTCTGCGCAAGACATGCCCTGCCCATTTGTACTTGGCGGATTAGATGTGGATCAACGAATCGCAAATTCCGGACATTTCGCGGAGATCTTCACTGCTCAGACGTTGCTGCCTCTGAATCCTCCGACTTGTTCTGAGGAGACATCTTTCCAACTCCCTGTGCGTAGTCCTCATAGCAACACAAACTCTTTTGTTAGAAGCCCAGGTCTCGCAGTCTAGCACAGAGCCGGAAGCGCTGTGGAGTCGAACAGGCGAGTCCGCAGTTTGACATCGCGTATCTCACTAGCGACTTCTCGAATCGTCCCATAGCGGCCCACGCAGCCCTTCTTCGACGTCCGATTTCACTCGTGAGCTCGTTCGTCCTGTTCATCTCACGGCCACTTTGGTCACGACGTTTCCATGAAGAAACACATGTCCGTCGTCACACCACTGGTTGGCCATCACCTGGGTCTTCCGCATACTCATCTCAAGAGCAGTGGTACTGCCCGCTTCGTCCAATTCGTTCAGCATCAAATTAAGCTCCTCCGTATTCCTGCTTATAAGCACTATGTCGTCTGTAAAACGCAGGTTCTTGCCGTCTATGAGCAGACCTCTGTTGTCCCAGTCAAGCTTACCCATTGCATATCGGAGTGCCGATGTGAAGAGCTTTGGTGTGAGCGTGTCGCCCTGTCGAACACTCTTATCTACGGGGATGAACAGCTTACGTTCGAACAATTGTATCGTTGTTGAGGTTCCGATGTTGCACTGCTCCAGTATGTTAACGTATGAGGAATCGACTCCTGCGTGCAACAGCACGTTGAGAACAGCATCAGTCGTCACTGAGTCGGATGTCTTCTTGCAGTCAACGAATGCTAAGCACAGCGGCAACTTGTATTCTCGACATCGCTCGATCAGCTGGGAAACAGTGTGAATATGATCCACACAGCGGAAACCTTTTCTGAACCCAGCTTGCTCAACTGGCTGGTAGGAATCCATGATGGTCTCCAAACGATTTAGGATGATCTTGATGAAGACTTTATCGGGAATTGGTAGCAGACCGATAGGGCGATAGTTTCCGATATTTTCCTTGTCTCCCTTCTTGAAGATCAGGACTGCTTCTTGAAGATCAGAACTGTGCTGGAGCTTTTCCACTGATCAGGTACGAAACCAGCTTCGAAATAAGAGTTGGAATGTTCAGCCAGTAACTTGTACATAGCATCAACCCCTGCTCTCAAAACATCGGTGGAAATGCCATCGGGACCGAGAGCAGTTTCCTTCTTCAGCGACTTTGTAGCTTTCATGACTTCAGCGGCCAGGATCGGTGGCATCGTCCGCAAGGGACGGGCATCTCGGAGAAAGGAGTCGTCGATCGATAGAGATTGGTGTAAAAATTCGTCACGATGCGTTCCATGTCCGCTCTTGCTATTTTAGGCCTTCCGTTCTCATCTTTCAAGAACGTGGTCATATTACGTTGGTCTGTCATGTGCCTTCGGCAGCGTTTCCGACTACATGTTTGCGCGACGGTCGACAAAAGTTTGTTCTTTCGGTACTCTCTCAGGGATTCCCTGACTGCTACACGACACGCCTTATTCATCGTCGACTTCTCCAAGTGTTTAGATGACGGATCTCTTCCGACCTCCCCTCGACGCTTCAACATTTGTTGCGCTAAAGAATTCAAACTTCCTTTTCCGGGCTCTCGCTGCTCCATTGCCACTTTCGCACAATGAAGAAGACCATTAGCCAGTCCGTCCTAGTGTGTAGTAAAATTCTCGGCTATCGTCCACGGGTAGACCTGAATCACGTCCTCAAAAGCTGCCTCATTGTAGCGAGAGAAACGAATAGGGGCGTATCGACGTTTATCCTTTTTGAAAATGTGGGTATTGAGACGTTTTGGCTCGAAGCCGTCGGTGGTCAGATCCGCTGTCGAAAGATGGCACCACTCCTGTACCTATCAGACTTCATTGCGATTGGTTAGAACGTCATCCAGCTCCGAGTGGGTTTGCCCGTTGGGACTTTCCCACTCTGGCGAACTGGGGCGTCGACAACAGGTTGATCCGCCCACCGTGAGTCACCGCTGGCCAACGCGCCGATATTAGGCGGGGCCGTGGCCGCGAGTTATGCTCTGGTCGATGTCGAGCTGTTGCACAGCAATTACCGCCGCGAGTTATGATCTCGTCGATGTCGAGCTGTTGCACAGCTAAGGCTCTAGATACAAGGAAAGTATACGACGCATTTTTCAGCCATGCTGCGAATGACGAGAGCGCTGCCGGTTTAATTACCCAAGTTTGCGGTACATTGGCCCCGCCCTGCGTCTGGAGGTCCTCCCTATCCGGTGGTGACCCCAGTGGAGGATGGGCGGTCCAGCCGTGACGCGTGTCAGTGTGCCGACCGCGACGCATGACGGTGTGCCGACCGAGACGCGTGTCGGTGTGCCGACCGCGACGCGTGAAGATGTACCGACCGCGACGCGTGTCGGTGAAAACTAGTACCTAAGCTAGATGGAGCAGTCCTGTAAGATGTGAAGTGCTGCTAAACGCGACACATCGAGTTGTCAACAGCCCGACAACAGGCGGACAACGCTGGGCAACGGGGAGGTCTCAGGCTGACAATACGCGCGATTCGACTTGTCAACAGGAAGCGGTTTATGAGATGACAACCTATCAACCTGTTGTCGACGCCCCAGTATGCCTGAGCAGGTCCATCGTCAGCGCTTTTTCTTTTCGAAAAAGGAGTTTCCATAAATCAAATCGCATAACGACATCAGATCCAGCATACGGAAACCATTATTGTTTCTGACCCCGTCCCCATGTTGACCTAGTCTCCAGTTGTCGGCACTTGAGTTGCCCACGATCGCGTTGAAGTCACCACATATTTACTTGCAGAAGCTCTTCTCCTGCCTAACAGCCATTTCGAGCTCTAAATAAAAAGCGTCCTTTTCTTCCTCCTCGGCTACATCTGCAGGGGTGTAGCAGTTCACGATCGAGATAACGGTCTTTTGTGTAATCTTCAGTCGCAGCGTAGCTATATGGAGACTAAGAACTTCGTGAGATTGAACAACCGGCTGAGCTGCAGAATGCACAAGGAAGCCAACTCCTCCGATGTTCTTGGCAGCCACTTTCTGTCCCATCACCAGTAATTCTCCTTGATCGGTCATTCTCGTATACGCTTCTTTCATTTTCGTTTCCTGCAAGCAAATGAAATCGTACTTGACTTTTTTGGACAGATAGAGGAGATTTCTGATATGTGCGTCGAATGCAGCTGTTCGACAGTTCTAAAAGCAGATGTACGGGCATTGTTCGCATTGAATTAGGGGTTTTCCGATGACGTCCAGGTCCTCTTCCGTACTCGGTAGCGGCATCTCCGGGCGTCGTGAGAGAGCATATCCGATTCCAGGCCGGTTTTATGATGTTTGCGAAAGTAGAAGCAAAGCTTGTGGTCAGTTTACTCCCGGGGTGCGGAGCCGGTGCTATGCAATGGATCCCAATCAAAAAAAATCGGATACTCGGATTTCAGATCACTCAGAAACCAAAGGCCGTGGATATCCGACTCGAGCGGATAGATTCAAGATAACAACATCGGATAATCCGATTCAGTCGGATAGGGAGGCTAAACGGATAGTCGGATTTTGGCTCAATCCGAAAACTACGTTTTTCGGTGATTCAAATTTTGGATCACTCGGATTTTGACCTTTTTCCGGTGAGTCGGAATCCGAATATCCGAGTCGGATATCTGGTCGGATACAAGTTGGTATAATGCGAAAAGTCTATCAAAAATAGGTAGTCCGGCGAAAACCTTTCAGAAAAAAAGGTTTCCTACCCTACCATAATTAAACAATTAAGTGATAATCTTTTACTATATCTCCAAATATGTGCAACCAGTCCTGAAACAAAACTGTTTATTTTTTACAATATCTTTAAAGCAAAAGTAATGTTTAAGCTTTAGTTCAAATGAGCATCACGAGTACCAATCTTCTACACCGAATTCCTAAATACCCCTGAGTTCCTGTCCAAACTTCTTCAACCAGGGTTGCCCGTTTGATCAATACAAATGGTTTTTGGGAGCCAATCGTGCCCTAAATGCGCCATACTAGCATAAACAAGTCAAACGGAGAGGATCAATGCCAACTAGGGGCATGGCATACTTAGTCGCTGTCATGAGCGGCAGGTATGCCATCTATCACAAATCGCGGCGGGACCCCCATCGGAGCAACAGCATCGGTCGTCCTAGGAACAGTAATCGCGCGTCTGTCGCAGCGACGTGTTGCGGAGGGCTGACATACCGCAAATCCGCTAATGTGCAAAGGCCTATCGCTGCCACTATCGCCGTCGCTGTGCAGTGCAGTGCACTGTGACAGCAACAGCGACAAGTGTATCGACACGTTTTGGCACATTTGCTATGTCAGTCCTCCGCGACAAGTCGGTGCTACTCAAATGCGAAAACTGTTCCTACGACGACCGATGCCGTTGCTCCGATGCGAATCCCGCCGCAATTTGTGTTAAATTGCATGCCTGGCGCTCTTTACAGCGACGAAGTATACTATACCCTCGAAGGCAGTGTTCACAATGGAATATGATTATGGTTTTCCTTGGTAGTCTTTTCTTGGTTCGCTGTACGATCTATAAAAAAACACCAAAAAAGCCCCATTTCAAGTTAAAATAGCCATCTAAAATTGGCCGATTTTTCGCCGGTGCACGGCTCTAGTGATGTTTTGTAGTATCAGGGGTCATTCACTGGCTCTAAACTGATGATCAGTAATTGACCTCAGACATTCGAGTCGACCTTTCTAGAGCTCTACTGGTATTTTTTCCTTAACACTAACTGCTTTGAACTTAATTTGTGAAAAAATTGTGTCTGTGTACTCGTAAATTACTTTACTTAGGGTGCTGAGTTCATAGCAAAATGCTTTGCTCCGGGAGAAATTTAACCAGCATATTCCCTTTCCGCGGGAACCTCTCATCGTACTGCACCACCAAAGCCCCAGCTCCGCTCTCACTCAACTGCTCGGTAAACCTTTCCCAAAGCAAACATTCCTTCATCCGCATAAGGATGGAGTCCGTAGCATTAGGCACCCAAAAAGGGTTGGCCGCCAGTGCCAGTGGGCACGTTTTATGGTGGGGAGAGAGATAATTGCATACGCCTCGTTGGCGACTGCAGATCGTCGACGCCGCGTCGCGGAGAAGACTGTCGCGCCTGCGGTGAGTGAGACTGAGCTCCGTCTCAAGCTGCTATCAGGGGCAATGACGCTGAAACTTGGCAAACGACCTCCAGCACACTTGAGCGTCACCCTCAAGCTGTTATATCTTGAAGCCTTACGTTTGAAACCTTGAAATTCTTCTAGAAAGTGAAATTTTTAGTTCCTTTGTTTACTGACTAAATATGCAGTAGAATTGTGTCCTTGGGATTCAACAAGATTCCGAACCAGTCAGCTCCAGATAGAAGCTGAAATTTAAAAAGTTCAACCAAAAATTTCAAATTTCTGGCTTCAAGACCAGCCATGAAGTTTGAATGTGTCGTTGAGATTCTACAAGGTTCCGAACTGGTCAGCTTCACGCAGAAGCTGAAATTTAAAAATTTCAATTTTAATCCTGAAGACCGAAAATTTCAATTTTCTGGTTTTAGGGTTGGTCAAGAGGTTCAAATATGTCGTTGAGATTCTACCATGTTCCGAACCGGTCAGCTTCACGCAGAAGCTGAAAATTTAAAATTTCAAATTTTATCCTGAAGACCGAAAAAATCCATTTCCTGATTTCAGGACTGATCATGAGGTTCGAATGTGCCGTTGAGATTCTACCAGGTTCCGAATTGGTCAGCTGCACGCAGAAGCTGATAATAAAAAATTTCGAAGTTCTAGAGGACCAATATCTGGTTTTCTCACCTGTCACAAGGTTGGAATACGCTACTGAAGGAGTAACAGGTTTCGAACTGAACCAATCCAATCGTTTAGTCAAAATAGGTTTTCAAGCAACGCAGAATCGTGGAACATTAGCGTGGATATTCGGCATTTTAAATAATCGGCCAGATTCGGGTCACGAGATTCGTATATTCAGCCGTCGAGAAAAAATGTAAAAAGTTATTTTTCTAGTTATCCAGAAATTATTAAAGAATTCGAATATAATAAGATCAAAAAATCTGTATAAAGTTCTTGAATATTCATTTCAATTGAATAGATTACACGTTTTTGATATTAAAAAAAACGCGTTATCCAAAAAATCAATCACTCGAAAGTTTTGCAAACGCCCCATTCGAATTCACTCGCTCAATTGATAAATTCAAAAGTGGGTTGTTTTTCTGAAAAAAAAAAACAATATCCACCCTCTGCTTTCAAATGTGAAATCCGAAAGCGTTCCAAATTTATGGAATGCAACAAAAGTCAGACAGATGAAGAAAATTTTCAAATCATTGAGTCGGTTTTTAGACAAATGGTCAGTGAGATTGCGCCATGATGAAGAAGTGCATTTGCAGAACAAATGTCCAGAGAATTTCACTTTCACAGAGAGGTTTCATTCGGACAGAAAATGTGTTTAGTGTGCAATGTATAAAATTGAAAGGTTGGACAGGTTCAGTTTGGAGCCTGGTACACCGGCGTTACGACCTCATGACAAATCTTAAAACATGAAAATCGGAAATTTTAGTCTTCAGAGTGAAAAACGAAAATTTCAAATCTCAGTTTCTACGTGAAGCTGATCAGTTACGACTTGATACACCCTCCAAGACACATTTCAACCTCATGACGAACTTAACAACAGAAAAGAGGAGGATTTAATTTTTCGGAGTGAACTTCAAAATTTTTAAATTTCAGCTTCTGCATGAAGCTGACAAATTTGGAACCTTATAGAAGCTCAACGACACATTCGAACCTCATGACTAGTCTTGAAACCAGTAAATTGATTTTTTTCGGTCTTCAGGATGAAAATTCAAAATTTTGAATTTCAGCTTCTGCGTTAAGCTGACCGGTTCGGAACCTGGTAGATTCTCAACGACATATTTGAACCTCTTGACCAGTCCTAAAACCAGAAAATTGAAATTTTCGGTCTTCAGGATGAAAATTGAAGTTTTTAAATTTCAGCTTCTGCGTGAAGCTGACCAATTCGGAAGTTGGTAGAATCTCAACGACACATTCGAAACTCATGACTGGTCTTGAAGCCATAAATTTGATATTTTTGGCCTTTAGGAGGAAAATAAAAGTTTTTAAATGTCAGCTTCTCCCTGAAGCTGACTGGCTCGGAATCTTGTAGAATCGCAAGGACACATTTCTACTGCATATTTGGTCAGTAAACAAAGGAACAAAGATTCCAGTTTTTTGGAAGAATTTCAACGTTTCAAACGTGAAGCTCTAAGATATAACAGCTTGAGGGTGAAGCTCAGGTCTGCTGAAGTTCGTTTGCCAAGTTTCAGCTTCCTTGCCCCTGATAGCAGCTCGAGGCAGAGCTCAACCCATTCGCCGCCGGCGCGACAGTCTTCTCCGCGACGCGGCGTCGACGGTCTGCCGTCACCAACGAGGCGGGGTGCAATTACAGTTCACCTCCGCACTGCCGTTCAGTCCGCAAAGTGCACGCTGATTGCGAAAGCGTGCTGCGGCGCGGATGCGAGGATCCTCAGACAGGGATGTGGGATCACCCGGACGGTTTTTGCCTTTGGTGCCCGGTTGATCTCACCGCCCGGGTGATCCCACAACCCTGTCTGAGGATACCCGCAACCGCGCCGCAGCTTTCGCAATCAGCGTGCACTTTGCGGACTGAACGGCAGTGCGGAGGTGAACTGTATCTCTCTCCCCACCATACAACGTGCCCACTGGTACTGGCGGCGAACCCCTCTTGGGTGCCTAATGGCCGCCCCCCCCCCCATAAGGATGAAAAAGGTACACCGTCATAGATTATATAACAGTCGTAGACCTGTCAGGACGACGCCCGGTTAAGTCTTACACAATTTTTATTACTTATTACGTAAATTACTTTATTAGTTGCTGTGCACGTCGCAGAATTTTTACCAGGCACAGCAGCAAATTCCACATTCTATGGTCGGCGCTATGCACCTGTGCACGGATTGGCATCTTTGTGCCTTAATAACTTTAAACTTAGCGCATTTGTCGCCAAGGGACCTTCTCAGTTCTTCAGCTGTTTTGGAACAACACAGATTTTTGCACTTTTCTCCATTACTTTATTCATGCCTCTGCCTTTAAACGGCGACGCGACCGTGTCTCGCAAAAGTATAACATAACCCTTATGCGCAAAATCCGCGCTAAGGATGCGCAGAAAATGCGGCGTATTTCCCGCAACGCGCGACAATTGGATGTCTGCAGTGTAAATACGCACCTGCAGGGCTACAGTTTAATGAAATGTCGAGTCATATGACATAAGATATACTTTTTGAGTAACAGGACATGCCGAATCTAAAAATATCCTACACATTATCCGATCCGAATCATGACATATTTCGGATATTCGGTATCCGAATCAATATCCGACTCGTGGCACATTTCGGTGGTTCAGATTTTCGATCACTCTGATTTCGGCATTTTTTTCGGTGAATCGGATTTTGTATCACTCGGGTTTTGACGCTTTTTCGGTGAATCGAATTTTGGATTACTCGGATTTTGACGCTTTTTCGGTAAATCGGATTTGGGATCACTCGGATTTTGATGCTTTTTCGGTGATTCGAATTTTGGATCACTCGGATTTTGACATTTTATTCGGTGAATCGGATTTTTATTCATGAAATTTCGGTTCATTCGGATGTATTTCCGAAAATGAGTGAGTCGGTGAGTGAGTCGTATCCAATGTATACCATCCAGGAGCCACCCGTTCTCGTATTAGATGAACTTATGCTACTTCGAACTGCGTGACCGATTGTGCCGTTGACCACTTCACAGGACGAATCCTGATCATCAATGTTCACCCCTTCACCACGATTAGGTGACACATAGAGTGGATTTCATATGCACCTATTGTAATACAAATAACACCTTGAACTGCCGACACGCCTCCTCGGTACTCGGCTCTGAAAATTGAGCGAATGTGCACTCGTAGAAAGAGGTCTTCAGAGTTGCAGCACTGATTTTTCAACCGAAGATTGACACTGCTTTCAGAATTGGTGGAACGCAAACAACATGGCCGAGTACTACCGGAACTGGAATTTGGTGGTTCATGACTGGTTATATGCGTACGTCTACAAAGACGTATCACAGGTTTAGTTTTCTACAGCGCAGTAAAACTCGCATTGCGCCCACGATTTAATAAAACGACGGTGATCAGCACAGTGTTCAGCAGGAAACAAATAAAAACGAAACTGTCCACTCTGAGATTTGGGATCAAGGGCACTCCACGAAGGCTGGGAACATATTTTTGCCTTCGCTACACTTGACTGCTGGCACCATCTGAGCCAAAACACCGCCCGCAATGAGCAAATGCAAGCGTCACGCGCTGCACATTACAAACCAGGGCAGCCCCATTGAGCTCCGCCAGTCCTTCGCTAAAGTCCCATACTTACGGAACTTTCAGAGCACGATCGCGTAGTGGCGCGATAGGGCCCGATCAGAGTGGCACCTCCGAAAGGCGCGGCAGCATGCGATGAAGGAGTATGGGGGAACATTACTTGGAGCGATGCTATCGCACTCAGAAAGGTAATCTGGCACTGGTTGCCGCGCGCGATAAAGGAATCGGGGAGCCGCTGTGAGGTGAGCCGTCGCACATGGCGTTTGCGTGGCAGTTGTTACGCGCGATGGCATCGTGCTCACATCGCGTTTAACACTTAAGAGACCGCCTGCTCCACGGCGAATTTCCACAGCGGACCGGTGCGCTCCACGGCTAATCGTTTCCGTGGTTGCGCAGTGTGGACACGCGGTCCGCTGGGAACCATTTTGATCGGAGCAGGCTTTCTTACTTAGACAACCGGTATTCCGTTTCTACTTCACCTGAGAGTATGTCGCTCCACAGAGATTTGGAGTGAGGCCATGGTGAAGCAATGATCCACCGCTTTTTCGCGGACCTGCTTTTTTTTTATTTTGGAAGTTATTCCAGCTTTACATGCACAAGGCTGGCAACGAAATGAGCATTTGTTTATTGACTTCTGAAATTTTCTTCAGGTTACAGCTAATGGTTAGGATTGAGCCGTGCTAGGCCGACCCGGAGTATTAAAATTTTGAAAAATGAACGAACTTCTCCTTTGTGATGCCCTAATAAACCTCATGTAGAACTTTCGGCGGACTCAAATACTTTGATCTACCAAGTTTTATGACGCGACCGACAGAAACTTTATCAGAAATCTCAAAATGGGAATCAGATTCATGATCAGCACCAGGGATGAGCGGAGTTTCGCGTTCCGAAACCCGCAGTTTCGCGCATTTTTGGCATTCCGCGTTCCGCATTCCCGAAAACCGCAGAAAACGCTGCGGAATGCGAAAATATCGGGTCATCTGGGACGTAAAAAAACATTAAATGATTTCTGAATTTTTCCGCGTTTCGCGTTCCGGAAACCGCGTTTCCGCGCATTTTAAGACGTTTCGCGCCTGATTTCCGATACCCGAGAAAAAATTTTTGCTCCGAAACCCGAAAACCGATTTCCGAAATTTCACTTTTTTATTCCGCTCATCCCTGATCAGCACCCCCTCCTCCCCAATGGCCACGTGAGCGAAGTCGCATCAAAACATGAAACGTTTACAAACGGATGACGAACGACAGACGCCAGCGAAGCTTTAGAAAACTGTGAAATATACACCTTTTCATTGTTCAGCGCCTCCAAACATACCCCGTAGTTTGATTTCAGTTAAATTTTAAGCACTGAACTATTTCTAGGTTCTCACCCCTTTCCCCCCAAGTTACCCTCCACTCGAAATTTAGCGAAAATTTGAACAAAGTTGACCAATCGCTAATATACCGCAGTCGAAGGAAATTTCATTGGAAATTGAAAAGTAAAAACCAGAACCTTGTGCAGCAACTCGAATAACCCGCGAGGTCAATGCAGCAAAATTTTGAACGATTTTGCCAAGTTTGGAACGATTTATTTCCAGCCAAAGAAGCTCGAAAAATATGAAAGTGCCATTTCCGGAGATGCTTGTAAAATTACTAGGAACACTGAAAATGCTTGACCACTGTGAGTGTAAATAGGCTACATCATAAGGAACCTATCCGTAATTAAGAAAGACTCCACGCCAGAGAAATATAAAAAATATTAAAAGTTTTATGGCGTGGGTGCGCAGTGTGGACACGCGGTCTCTTAAGTGTTAAACCATAGTTTTTCGCGCAATCGCCCGCTGTTCAGAGCGCGTTCGCGATTTCATCACATCGCAGCACTCTGCACTGCGATGTGAGGACATCGCAGGAGCGTTGGCTAAGCGAACTCCTACAGCATCAAACAACAGTGTAAGGGGGTAATGCACGAGCACGACCTCGATGTCAGACATGGATAAGAGATAAAAACACGTAGAGACAAGTGTAACGACAATATAAAAGATCTAGAATATGTAGGGGTACAGAGTGGTGATCGGACAAAATAATGTTATACCAATTCAAGATCATTCACCCCCCGTCATCAAGCACCGCTCCATTGCACGCTTAAAGGAGCACAGGTCAGTCGGTAGATTGCCTTTTTTCAAGTAATTTTTCAAATTCACTGCCAGCTTTGTTAACAAAGAAATCTGGCCTGACACTCTTCCTAGCCACGTTGCGGACTAGTTTGAATTTGCTACCTCTGGTCTTAGATGCCCTCATATCGAGAAAAGTGTTTGGCCGCAAGCCACTATGTCCATACAAAATCTTATACATCATTTAAAGATCAAATATTTTCCTCCTATACGCCAGCGCTTACAATTTGAATCTTGTGTTCCTAGCCCTACTGCATGGTATATTTGCATAGTTGAATCCCACGAATTTTATCATCAACTTGCGTAACAAACTGTTCTGAACCTTCTTCAACGCTTTTATAGTAGAGACTTGATGAGGGCTGGATATCACAGTTCCATACTCGAAAAAAGGCCTAATATATATTTGTGGGCATTCGAAAGCACCTTTTTATTTTGAGTAGAGAGTGCCCTGAATAGGCAGTACATAACCTTATTTGCTTTGGACACAGCCTTTGCACAGTGAGCATCAAAAAAGAGATCCCTGCGAACCAGGAAACCAGGATCCGTTATTTCCTCAACAATGACAAGCTGTTGATCTTCAGAGGTATATACAGCTTCTGAACTACTACCGATAAGCAAAACTTTCGTTTGTTCCTTGGACAGTAACACTTCCCACTCCGTGGACCTCTTTATCACCTCATTATAAGCCTCTTGCAAGCACTCCCTATCGGCTAATGAGTGAATTGGGGGAAAATGTTTTGAAGTCGTCGGCAAAAGCGGAGCATTCAACTTACGATAGTTTACCCAAGGTGCTGAGTTGATCGCAGAACGCTTGGCTCCGGGCGAGATTGAACCAGGGCCCGTAGCAAACCCCCCGCCGTCACCACATAAAGATTGCAACCAACCTCAGGTACATCGTCTCTCAGGTGCCACCTATGGCCACCAACTTGGAGGGACCTATTCCCAGCATACACTTCTTGGCAAAATTCTGTTTCAGGGCGGTGCCGAACTGGGATCTTATTCGCGACGACAGCGCGCACGTCCTCTGAGCCATGACCGCACTTGACTCGGGGGAAACATTGCCCACTGATAGCTACGACATGTGAAGAAACTTCCCAAACTGATTGTTCGTTGAAATTGCTTGGAACGCGTGCATCCGATTCATCCGTTTCCTATCCATTGGTCACTAAATATGCGTGGCTGGCCTCCAACTATATATTTCTACGCTTGCATTTAGACAAAATTTTTCTGTGCTTCACAGAAAACTTTTTCAGTTCAATCTCGTCGAATTCAATCAAGCCGAGAAGCGTTCAAAGCATTTTCGGCTGTTCTAAATTTCAGCTTACTGGGTATGAAAATTTCCGATTCTTCCATTGAGGATTCCAGATTTTCACAAATTTTTCGGAAGCCTCTAATGCACTTTGAAAATTTACAGCCTAGCTCAATTTTGATGTTAGCTTCTGAATGAATGTAATAACTACAATATGGCGTGGCGGAAACTTGCCAACGAAATAATTAAGACGAACAGAGTTCCACTATTTCTGAGGGAGTAAATCAATTAGAACACTTGTTCTCCATTGGATTCGAGGGAAACTTACCGAATATTTCTGCAATCATGGGGATACTCGAGATAAAGGCCCCGAAAATTTACGAACCTAAAACAGTTTAAAAAATTGAAATCAAAAATTAGGTCTCCCAAACATTCCGAATAATCGAACACTGTAATGTGCGAATTGTTCCAATTCTGATGGTTTTATTGACACTCTGTCCGAAGTATACAAAATGTGCGGCCCTAAGTTAAGTACACACTTTTCCCAGCTACTTGTGCCTATATCTGACACTGGAACACTTTGATCTTCATTTAAAATCGCACACTCATTCAAGGATACATGTGGGAGGAATCAAATTATTTATCTTTAATTTCGGAAATAATGTACTTGTGAATCTACCATGCAGGGAAGCGATCTTCTGCTAACGAAAAATGAATTGTAGCGATTAGAGCGTCCCCACTTGTGCACCAGACAAAGTGCCAACGCGGACCCTCACCAATAATAAGGGGCTATCGATGGTAACAAACGGGAGAATTCTGATGCAGAAAAAAAGGAGAAAATAGTCGGATAAGAAAACAACCACGTATTTTTCACCGTTAAAAAAACCTCAAAAACGCCCATTGTGGTGCTAAACAGAGGGTAACGCTAATAAAAAAACCGAATCTCTCGGAAAAAGTGGACGTTTAAAATTTTTTTCACTTTTTTAGTTCAAAATTCAAGAAAAAATCCTTATAAAGACGTGACAGTGATGAAACCCTCAAAATTACTACGGAGCCCACAAGTATGAAATGGTTTATCAGAACAAAACTAAGCTGTAGCTGGAATATAGGGACGAAAAAGAGAAGGAATACAAAAAACAAATGCTCGGGGAAAAATAAGCAGCTGATGAGGCGATTGATTTCGACCATCGTAGCAGACAGCGAACACACTTCAGCGATGATCTATGCCTCTAATACTAGAGGAAGAGTTTCACAAGATTCTCCAGTTTATCACCTTTCCCATTTGAAGAACTGCCCAGAACCAAACTGGCTGTCCTTGCATGAAGGCTTCACACAATCATTGCATTAGTTGGATCTGCACTTACATCTCAATAGAGGTGGTCAAATCTGAATAGTGTTTGTCACTGGAGCGTATTATCTTTTCCACGCCGTCACCATCTCGGTCATACCCCACCCATGACCGAGATCGCAGCTGGTGCCTCTCGTGGCTGTGCGCGCTATTTCGCTCACTGTCTCGCCCATCTCGCCGCCAACATCGACCTCAGCGCTTACCTCACGTCCATAGGTGACTCACATACCACTGGCAAATGGCTGCCTCCGCTGTCACAATCTGTCGCTGCCCACATGCATTAAGATAGGAAGGCGCTCACGTTTCGCTGCCTGGGCGTGAGCCACATGCTGATGGCGCGGAGGCAGCTCTGAGTTCGCAACATCAGGGGGGTTTGCTACGGGCCCAGCATATTCCCTCTACGGGAAGGCCTTATCGCTTTGCACCACCGAAACCCCAGCGCCGCACAGGTTTATAATTTGCCACCGGCACAAAATTCTCACGGAAGTGGAGTAGTTTTTCTTACCAGAGTTTTCCATGAGTAGGCCCCAATATCGTATTATTTTTATCACCGGTGAGGCTGTTTCCCTAACCCTTAGTGTGTTCAGCTTCAGCCGCTCACCTCCGGAGAGAGATGTTGTGTGAATGAAAACACACCGCTCTCAATTCCTTTTATACCCTACCCTTCATCAATTGGGTATCATCAATTTTGTTTACCGTCAGAATTTTGAGCCGGTGGCAATTTATAATCGTCTCAGCGCTGCTCCCACTCAACTGCTCCGTAAACCTTCACCGAAGCGATCACCTTTTCACCCGCATAACGGGATGAAACAGGAATACCGTCATAGGCTATATAACAGTCCTAGACCTGCCAGGACGATGCTCGAGTTGAGTCTTACACGATTTTCGGATGTTTTCTGCCGTAACTGCACTTAAACGTCGCAGTGCACGTTATGGTATGTTTACACAAGGTGCTGAGTTGATCGCAAAACGCTTGGCTCCGGGCAGGATTGAACCAGCCCATTCCCTTTCCGTGCACTGCGATGTTAAACTGCAGTTACGGCAAAAAAAAACATCCATAAAGCGTGTAAGACTTAAGGTGCTTCCGAACGAGGATGGCGGCCCATGCGGCCGGCGTGCTTGGCAGGCGGCCGTCGCGTTCGCCGCTCTCGGACGAGCATGCGAAAAGTCCCCACCGCCATCGACTACGAACGGGGCCGGCACCGGCTGGCAGCAAGCACTGCGCCGATCAATCAGCTCTGCAGACGGTGGGAGAGGGGACGGCCGTCGTTGAAATCCAACACTCGTCCGAGTGCGGCACATACGACAGCCGCCTGCCAAGGGGAGAGGGACTTTAGCAAGTGCTGTTCGCACCTCGGCTCGCTCGCCAGAAAGTTCCTCCCACCTCGAGAGAGAGAGAGAGCAGACAGCCAAGATTGCGCGGCGGTTTCCGGGCGGCGAGTTATGCAGGCTCAATTGCTGTCCCTAGGATTACGATTGGACCACAGACGGTAACCGATCCACTGCCAGCATATTGATTTCAGGATTGACAGCACATGTTTATTAGATTAGCATTCAATAGATATTACATGAACATGTATCATTACTTTACCTGAGTATTTGAAAACAAAATAATTATGTAAGATTCACTAGATCATTACACGCGAGTAAATTATTAATTCACAAAGTGACAAAAGTACTACGGAATCACACAGCTGAATTTGTTACAAACGAATCTGTTTTTTACGAACTTATTTTTTTTTAAATTTCCAACGAATTCGTTATTCGTTAACAGTTTTTTCTACTCAGGTCACCTGCCATAATTTCTAAAGCTATTTTAAATGGGGACTGGAGGCGGTGGCAAGAGGCACCACTGTCACGCACACGGTCGAGTGGTCGATCCTCGCCCAGGGTCAACCAAACTTCTATGCCTCCGGGGTCGGTAAATTGGTATCAGACTTGTCTGGGAAGATGAAAACACAGAATTAGACATCGGCTGGCTCCCGCAAGTCATTGTATAGGCCTTATACACATCCAAAAGCTTCTACGATTCTGAATGGAAGTCGAATGTTTGGCGCATCCCCAGAGGATCAATAAGCTTCTGAACTTAATCCTTTTTTATTTTAAATAAAATTTTCTTTTTGATGATTATTCTATGATTTTCTCGATGAATATTGACTTACTTGACTTAATCGGTTGGCTTTCGCCTGACGCGGTCATTCCGCATCTTCACCGAGGAGTGCCGTCCTAGTAGTCAGCCGTGTCCATTTTTCACGGTCTTCAGCCACAATTTGAACACATTCATCCAGCTGTCACTATTCCATTTCCTGCGAAATGAAACATCGCGCCTGAACTGTCTTTCCATGCCGAGTGACTTCAAATCCTCTTTAACCACATCCGTCCAGAACTTTCGCCTACGCCCAGGTGGTGGTTTCCAGACAGGATTTGGAAGCATTCTTAAAGCGTGTTGTACGAGACGATCCGGCGTTCTTCTTAGTATACCTCCCTCGTGTCAAGCGTTGATGTACTGCGTCGATTTCCTTGTAAAGGTCTTCGTTATGGCATACACGCGGCCAGAAATATCCGAGTAAACGTCTGAGCAGCTTCCTTTCCGTGCAATCCAACCTTTCCATCTGCTCCTTCGGTGCTGCCCACGTCTCCGATCCGTACATCATGATAGGGCGAATAGCGGATAGGTAGACGCGCAACTTGACTTCCTTCGCGATGGTGGTAGACCACAAACACTTGGTTAGAGAATTAAATGCAGACGTAGCTTTCGCACATCGTTGTCGAATATCCGCTGCATAACTACCATCGTTGTTCAACAAACAGCCCAAATAACAGAAATCGTCCACCAGTTCGATACGTTGCCCGTCCACACAAACTCCCGTTGAAGGCCTCCGAGAGATCCACATCTGCTTGCATTTGTCGGAACGAAGACGAAGCCCATAGGCTCTGGCATACTTTGAAACGAGGTTCACAATCCTTCGCAGTTTTGCGTTGTTTTCAGCGAATAACACAATGTCGTCGGCGTACTCCAGGTCGACAAGGGAGCGTCCTGATGGTGTTAGGATCACATCCGCAGGAAACTGTTCTCCAACTCTACGCATGATGTCATCAACGGCGAAGTTGAAAAGAAAAGGTCCTGCAACGGCTCCTTGCCTTAATCCTGTTTTCACCTCGAAAGCTGACGTAAATCCGACAGGTTGCTGCTGTTGTTCCTTTGCTCATGTCCTCGATTAACCGAACATACTTTTCCGGGACTCTGTCTGCTCGCAGAGCATTGAGCAATCGATCACGATGAGGAGAGTCGAACACGGCTTCAAAGTGCAAAAAAGCAAGCTGTAATGGCTTCGAATACCGCTGCCACGATTCAATTACTCTTCTCACGACGAACATTTGGCCGATGGTCGATCTTCCAGGTCGAAAACAGGCTTGCTCATCTCTGGTCGTTCTTTCACGATGTTTGATAAGTCGCTCGAGAATGATACGTTCTAAAACCTTGTACATGACACGAAGTAGAGAGATTTCTCTGTAGTTCTTAGGATCCGTGACGGATAGCGTTTTGTGAAGAGGTACGATGATCGCATGTCTCCACGAATCGGGTATCCTTTCGCTCATCCATATAGCACGGATGGTGTTGGACATTTCACGAATCCCAGACGGAGGAAGAGCTTTCAGCATTTCAGCAGTGATGTTGTCATCTCCACCAGCCTTTCTATTCTTCATTTTCCGGACACAATCCAAAACTTCAGACTCAGTCGGCGGTTCCTCACTGACATCGTAATGTGCTCTCTGAACATGCGGGAGCTCAGGTACTGATGGCGCTGGACGATTCAGTAGTGAACTGAAGTAATCCTTCCATATTGGCAGCGTCGCATCACCAACTGCAACTCCATTGGTAGTGTTCAAGACAGGAGAACATCTCTTCATCTTTCCGCTATACTTTCGCAGCAACGTGTAGGCTTTCATCACATTCTTCTCCTCCCAAGCCTTCTCGAACTCCTTAGCTCTACACGTCCACTCTCGCTCGCGGTCACTTTGAAGCTGCCGACGCAACTTCCTCCTCAGACGCTTCTCCTCCACGAAGTTTCCTGCAGTTCGGAAAGCACATACTCTGTTGTAGGTAGATGCTGTTTCTTCTGAGACGTAGGCGAACTTCTTCTTAGGATGTACAACCGGGAGTGCCTCTTTCGAAGCGTCTTGGATGCACTTGACAAAGGAATCCGCGTCACAAAGTTTCTTCTTAGTCCGTACTCCGATGTGAATAGAAACGCGTTGTCGAAAATTCCTTCTGCACTCTTCATCTCTGAGACTTGTCATGTCAATCCTCTGGAGAGGCTGAGCCCATCGCTTCCTCTTATGAATCCTCGCAGTGAAGTTCAACAGAACAGGGCGGTGATCCGAATCGAATGCGACATCCCACACAGCTCTAGATCTTCGAATGTCCGATATTGGAATATTCTTCGTCAGATCATAGTCAAGTTGTGGTTTCAAAGTTGTCATCTTCCGCTTCCGCTGCTCTTCTGGAGATAGCTGGGTTGGTCCCTGCCACGTAAACTGATGGCGGCGATGATTCCTCTTGAATGTCGATGCAATAATCAGACCACTGCGTTCACAAAAGTCGACAAGGCGGTAGCCATTGTCCGATGTTTGCTCCACTGGGTAGAACCATTAACCAAGTATTTCGGATTCCTGATCAAGTCCCATTTACGCATTTGCGTCAATCGCCACGACAACAGCATGTTGACAAGGTATCCTGGCCAGCAACGTATTGAGTTCCTCATAAAACGCATCCTTCGAATTGTCTTCGGCGGTTTCAGTGGGCGCATGAGCACTCACTATCCACAGATTGAATCCTCTGTGATCCCGCAGTCGTACGAATGCATTCCGGCACGACTTTGAGCCGAACTCCCTGACCATACCATTGAAATCCTTCCTTACAGCTATTGCACAGCCTCCCACTCTCCTATCGTCAGCCTTACCGCAGTAGATGGTGTACTCTCCGACGCTGATGAAGGGCCTATCCTTGAGGCGGGTTTCCTGCAAAGCAGCAAACGGTGCATGGAAATAGCTCAGAAGTCTGGATAGCGCAGTTTTTTGAATATCACTCGACAGCGCTCGACGGTTCAGGGTGGCGAAACTGCGGCTTGTGACCAAAGACTCCATGAACTCCCTAGGTACGGATCCTAAGGTGTTATGGACCAGAGGCCTTGGTGTGCTGCACGGCGACACCTTTATGCAATGTGCGGGATACTTTCGTGATATAGTTGTGCACGCTATATCGCTCGAACGTTCCCTGTGTACACTCAAACGTCTGCTGGGTTCAGTAGAAGCAGGGGCACCAACGAGCAGGTACCAACAGACTTGTATACACACCCCCGATGAATATTATATATTAATTCGATGATTATTTTATTTAAATTCCATAGATTCCATCACATAATTAAATTTTCGTGTTCCACGTGTCCTTATTAATTTATCTAATTGAGTACCATTGAATTCTTATTAAAAGAGATAACTCCTGGTTTCCTTTTATATCCATATCCATTCGATACTCGTTACCTTCCTTCAAGATCAATGAGTGAGAATACCATGCCTCTACCTTTGCCTATGGCAGAGCCATTAGGAGCGTCCCATTCAGAACGATGCCAATGTCTCCTCTTACTCTCCTCCAAGAGGAATACGAAGGCACACCACATCGTCGCGTTGCGACGATCTAGTCGGCGTACGGAGTGGGCGAGAGATTCTGAGTCGAGGGTGATAATTATACCTTCTGGTAATCTGAGTCAAGGTGCGAACCATCACTAATTACAGTCCCACTATTTGATTTTATGCTATAGTTGCACACCCCCTGCCAAGCACGCCGGCCGCGTGGGCCGCCAATCTCATTCGGGCACACTTTAGCTAGAGCATCGTCCTGGCAGGTATACGACTGTTATATAGTCTATGACGGTATTCCTGTTCCATCCCGTTATGTGGGTAAAAAGATGAATGCTTCGGCTAAGATTTACCGAGCAGTTGAGTTAGAGCGGCGCTGGGGCTTCGGTGGTGCAGTGCGATAAGGCGCTCCCCCGGGAAGGGAATATGTTGGTTCAATCTCTCCCGGAACCAAGCGTTTTGCGATCAACTCAGCACCTTGGGTAAACTATCGTAGGTTGAATGCTCCGCTTTTGCCGACGACTTTAAAACATTTTCCCCCAATTCACTCAATAGCCGATAGGGAGTGCTTGCAAGAGGCTTAACATCCCATAACATGCACTACGATGTTAAAGTGCAGTTACGGCAAAAAAAAACGTCAGAAATTTACGATAGTATCATCAGAATCATCATCCCTGCAAAAAGCTTTTTCAAAAACAGTTGCCAAAATCTCAGACCTCTCTTTATCGTCAGTTATCATAGACCCTTCACATTCAATTGGTCCTAACTTTGGTCTATCTTTCACCCGCGAATTCAGGATCCTGTAAAAAACGTTTTTATTCCCAGATTCAATTACCCTCTTTTCCACATTTTTTATATACTTTTTCAACTTTTTTTTCTCAAATTTTGAACAAATTCCCCGATATGTATCCCATTCAATAGCCGCATCGGTGCTTTTCGCCTTATCCCATGTCTGCAATTTTCTAGAAGCAAGACGTTTGAGATGTTCCGGGAGATGACCCTCATACTTAGAAATTTCCTTGAGAGGCACAAAGCGATAAATACTGTGCTGCAAAATATTAATGAAGAGCTCATATTTAGCGTTAACCGAATCTACAGCATTAAAATACCGTACTAATCTATGTCGTTCAAATAGTGGGAAATGACGGCGAAAATTGCGCTTTCGAAATATCTTCTTAGTTCCTTACTATTGTTTCTGGGAGGAATGAGGTTGAGTTCAAAATGAATTGTCGCGTGATCACTGGTCCCCACTGGTTCGCAGACGCCTGTGCTACGTACAAGATCAACGTCATTTGTCAGCAATAAATCCAAAATATTGTTTCCATGTGTTTCAGCCGTAACGAGTCGAGAGAAATTAAGGTCGTGAAACAATCCTTGGAGGCTCAGATGAGTCATTATGAAGCTGCGTCCAACATAACTACGTTTGGGAGATTGAAATCCCCTGTAATAATACACGGGTGGCCATGAACAGCAAGATCACTTAGCGTTTTGATAAGTTGTTGGAGGGCCGCTGCCGCGAAGGAAACAGTTCTATACACTAAAGCCCCATTCACACTTGCCCGACCGACGTCGGACGAATCGTTATCGAATGTGTAAAATCTTTCTACCCTATTCTATCCATCTTATCCATCTTGACTTATCAAATTTGATGACGAGTCGTCCGACGTCGGCCGGCAAACTGTGAAAGAGGCTTAAGACCATGCGAATGATCAGCTGACCAGAGCTAATTTCCGAACAAATAATTTCATATCCATCTGGGATAATGTGGGAATAAATAAGCCTAAGTATAGATTCTTTTTGATCAAAAATGCAACGCCATCACCCCTCTTACGGTTACGATCGCACCTCAGAAACTCATAATGAGCACACAACTAACCTAATAAAGAGGCATCACTTATAGTGGTAGACAACCATGTCTCAGTCAGAGCTACGACACTGAAAAATGACATTTTTTGAGTAGAAAAAGAAGGGAACTAATGTTTTTTTTCTTGAAAAAAGCGAATGTTAGTTGAGATGCAAGGTGAAGAAGTACTTAAAGTCCGGGGATGGTCTACTTGCTTAAATGCTGTGCGGAACTGGATGTACAATCACTGTGCAATGATAAATCCTGAGGTTAGAAGGCGTAACAAGAAAATGACGATCAGTAGGAGTAATGCACGGGGTAATAACAACATTGAGATCTCGCGGGGTGCTAGCCTCAACCCTTCTAGATGGACTGCCCCGACCCCTCCTCTCAGCGCTCCACCGCACACTTTCCTCCCTTGGAAGGGAGGGTCTTATATAGACCCCCTTTGGTGCGGGATGAAACGACGAGGAGCCCGCCGCAGCACCATGCTTGCAATGGCTGAGGACGGCGAATCAACCTTGATGAGCCTATTAAAAGAAGAATTAGGCTCACTCATCCTAAAAAAATGACCGGCAAGCAGTCAACCGACAAGAAGTCTAAGAGATCATAAACACGTTTCACATCATTAATAGCCAGATCTCGGGAAGAAGGATACAAGTGTTGGAATTCAGGTATGCCTATATTTGTGTATATTTGGGTGAAGACGCAAGATGGCGTCGAAGTATGGTTTTGCTTGAGCGCGATGGGATGTGCTGGCGCGATGTACATCGCTGATTGCGGCGTGATAAAACCACGTGACGATGGATTGTTACGTACACTACGCAGAAGGGCACAATTGAGATATTGCCTACATGTATTATGTAGTGTGGATATGCGTAGAGTGCAAGTAATCAATCTAGTCTAGTGATTGGACGGGGCTGCGACGGTAGATCGACGTGCGCGATCAAAACCTTGTTGGCCTATGATGCCGCCAACGTCGCACGGCCAGCCGCAAGGGTCGCGTCTAGTCCATTCACTGAACTAAATATGATCGGAGACCATAGATGCATATCTGTACAATGTATGTTTTCGAGTATATTTTCGGAAAATCCCCAAAAATTTTCGAATATTTCATGTATTATGCATCAGTCCGTAAATGACCTCGGAAAAGTTCCTCGTAAATTCAGATTTGTACCCTGCTCCCCTCGTGAATGATATACTAATTGTTAGAGGGTAAATAAACAAAAGTACATTAGAAGATTTGAGGACATTCCTTCGTCAGAAAAAATAAATCTATTTGAAAAACCGTGTGAACATTCTAGAAATATTTGAAAAATATACAAATAAGTAATTTTTGTGTAATTGAATAATGTCTTCTCGTCATCACAATTCGAATATCTTCTAGAAAAAAAGGAACATTGGAAAACTAAAAAATTAGAAACTCCGACCTTCTAAATCGATGACTCGAAAAAAAAATCATACTGGGGTCCTTCGAAACTCGGAAAATGAGAAAAAAAAACGTCTGAAGAATTTCCATTCATACAATTTGATTATTCAAACATTTGAACAACAGATTGTTGCTAGAGACTGAACTTCTATCATATCTGATTCTTGGATTCATCCAGAATGAAAGGGATAATTAGTGCAAAACTGCTAGAATTTGCGTCCCACTGCGCATCATCGATAGTTCATGCACAGCGACACCCCCAAGTTACGGTCACCTCATAGTTGCGAACCCGCATCGGAGTAACGGCATCGGCTGCCGTAGGAACAGTTGTCGCGTGTAGGTCGCAGCGACGTGTCGCGGAACGGTGGCATACTGCAAATGCGCAGCAGCGTGTGCCTGCCACTTTCACTGTGCATAGCAACGGACAGTCGTGGCGGGATCTATTTTCGGCGCATGCGGTGGGTCAGATGTCGTTCATATTTCCGTCGCCGAGCGGCGCGGCCCAAATGCAATTCTATGATATCGATCGTGCCGCGCTGGAAAGCGACGGGAGGGTAAATGACGCCTTACGCTTGCACATACTCATCGTGGGCAGCGTACTCGGGTCAGGTGGTACCAGCGAGGGAAAACGGATATCGAAAGTATGAATCAGGAGTAAAACCCACACAGCTCATAATTTTTTGCTTCACTCAAGTTTTTTTTCTGCGCATTCCAGATGATCGGAGGACGTTATGGAATTCAATGCGCGCAGCTGGGTGTATTCTTCCTCTCAGCAGTATTTCATGAATATTGGTTCGGAATTGCGTTCCGTGTGTTTTATCCAGTGATGTTCATGCTCTATTTCGTGTTTGGAGGTAAACCACGAGTATCCGAAGATCATGCTGAAAATTTCTCTTTTTTTCAGTCTACGGCGAAACCAAATTTCAGGAATATTCTTCTCTGTCTCCAAACTCATTACGAACAAATCCATATGGAACACTGTATTATGGTTCAACTTGTTGATAGGTGGGTTTTTTCACTCTGCGGGAAGAGTCAGCCAACACCTATGCAGCATTGCATCATACAGAATTTTTAAGCGTTTTTCCGTGTTTGTGAAAAGTGGTTTATTTAATCGGGCAATCTCAATCGTGGACCTGAAGGTCAAAAGATAGTCATCTCATGAATCGCTTCGCGTTGAAAAATAAACTTGGGGCATCGGCCGCGAAGGACCAGCCTGGTCTGCTTTCCCAACTGCTCTGTCTAGCAAGGCAAACCATACAAGCGTAGTCGGAGGTTCGCAAAATGAAGTATATAGGGAGAACGGCCATGTTGCGAGTAGTAAAAACTGTGATTGACTCCGGCCTTATCCTGCCGTTGAATACGTCATTGGCTCAAAACGAGCGATCGCAGAGCTAGACTGACGTTCTACCTAAAGTGACCTCTCTGTAAAGTCCGAAACACCAAAAACGGACCTCATATTCGTGTTCACCGCCGCAAACTACCACCCCCCCCTGACTAAACTAAAGTGAGTTACGGGGGAAGCATAAGCAAGAAGTAACAGAGCGGCGAACCCTCCCTCGTCCACCCGAGGCAGTCGCGGAAAACAACCAGGCTGGACGGCGTAATGGTGCAGAGGTTAGCCTCGCGCACGTACACTAGGGTTCGAATCCCCTCCACGGCGAAATTTTCGCAATTTGTGGAGCATTGATGTTT
Source organism: Aplectana chamaeleonis (assembly GCA_029168955.1). Classification (NCBI taxonomy): domain Eukaryota; kingdom Metazoa; phylum Nematoda; class Chromadorea; order Rhabditida; family Cosmocercidae; genus Aplectana; species Aplectana chamaeleonis. The sequence continues at coordinate 647,641 of JAPDOI010000102.1, read as the reverse complement.
CACCTCAAAATCACATAGTGACTCTCATTAGAACATTCTGCAGCGCAGTATAACTTTGTTATTGAGAGCATCGATCAAAACACGGGGTTGAAGATTGTTTTCCCTAGCAAAGCTGCCTTCTGCAATTGTGTAAGTAGTTGGACTACCACACGAGGATCGGTGGACATTTCTGGCTAATAAGTCAATACAGAGCTTCTGGAAATCAGCAGCTCGCAACTATCAGTCGAAAATAGACGCGTTCGAACTGTGGCAGCCGCAGCCTAGTGAAGTATGGCCCTGACCCGTAATGGCCCTTGTTCATCCTAATCTTGCGAGTTCCAAGAATTCAAAGTTTTTTTAAGTGTTTAGAGGAGTTGTTCCAGGGGCTGAACACAAATACTAGGACCAATTTCATTTTCAGCCAATCACAGCGCCTTACGGTAGTCATAATGGAACCTTTCCACCTTAATCGTTCAAAAAAATGAAAAAAACGGATCTCATTCTCATGTTCACCACCCAAAGCAGGCCCATATTTGGGGGTCCGAAGCGGGATGCGCCGAAATTTTATTTGGGAACAAAAAACACCAGTTTGATAGAAAACAGGAAAAAAATCTCCAAAATGGGCAAAAACCGAAAATTTTACAAAGTTATTAAAGTGTTTAGTGATTTCAGATTTTCCACAGTATTGAACTTTATATACACTTTAAGGTGATGAATGCTTCTTTTATCACAACTTCCAAAACACAACAGTTGGCCAGAGCAAGAAGTATAAATCCCCTAGGAATGCAAAATATAAATGTGAAAAGATGACAAATGTTCCTGTGACCTTCCTTTCTCCAGACAAAAGCGGCTCTGCTACTCGATCAGAAGCTTAATATGTATGTGAAAAGAGCACGTAGATACAAGCAGAGCTAACTTGCCCTTCCTTAGTGTACACATTTTGACAGTGATTTTGAAATAACTGCTGATTTGAACCTCAGGGGCCGAGAGTCACGCGCGTACCGCGCAGCTATGTCACTCGAGTATAAATGGCAGAACGCGCTGCTCGCTCCAAACTGGGGAGGCCGCCCGTACTTCTGTGGCAGTCTTATCATCTGTCTTATAGCCTCAACATCTATGTCATGGCGCTTCACCTTATTTGAATTTTGTACCATCCTACACTTCAATGAGTTAAACACGCATTCAAGGTTTGCGTATATGGCACAGTTGGGGTCCAACTTTACCCCGATCCACCAAAGCGGTAGCGCTGTAGTATTCTTGTTCTCTGCCCACATTTAGAAAGTATTTTTCCTCGTGGACCTCGTCAGTGTGAGTATAAATTGTAGTCGTTAGGTACTACTAACGGTTCATTATTGTCAGTATACAATAGCATTGAAGATTTCGCGTCATTTGACTGTATCGCAAACTTTCTGAGTAATTCACCAGCGGTAAACCTCTGGATAAGGGTAACCACTATGAAATAAAGGTAAGGACTCGGCTTCCTGAATCCCAATTAGGATGTGCAGCGCAATCGGCGTCGAATTCATATGGGCTTGAAAGCTCTTAGGACCTATTCAGTAGCTTCCGAGGCCAGCCGATTTTCCTGTCAGTGCGCTCATTTTCCCAAATGGATATGATACCAAATCGGGGACCTCGCATAGATAGTAGGTTTGGTTGACCTATAGCAAATGTCGTATCCGACCGTGTGCAGAGAGCATCAGAGCCTTCTGCCATCACGCCAAACGGGCCCGGATGGATAACCACTATACTGTGCGTTTCAAAAGTATGGACGCATCCTCTACTAAACCATTATCCGATCTGAATGTGACCGGTTGCAAAAGATATCATTACCATTAAACTAGTCGTGCCTGAAAACCCTACTGTACAATATTTTAGTGCCATAAGTGAAGAAAAATTTAGTACTTTTTTCTTTAAACCGCAAAATACTGCGTTTCAAAAGTATAGACGCAGTATCAACAACGCAAAAAAAAACTCAAATTTAATGGTCAAGTTCCCATTTTAGAGGTTCAATAAATAGGTGTTACTGTTTGTAACCTATATTCCAAATGCCCCGTGGTGCCCGTCTCTTGGAAAGTGAGCAAGCACAAATACGTGCCCTGAATATCGCAGAAGTGAGCAACCGGAAGATTGCCAAGAAACACGGGCGTTCATTGTCGATGGGTATCTGCGCGATCCTGATTCCTATAGGGAAAAAGCGATATCCGGAAGACTGAAGAATCTGTCTGCTCAAGATGTTCTCCGTGTTGGTCGGCTTGTCTCCAACTCGACTCTAACGATCACTGAAGTTCGAGCTGAATTGTCGACTTCTGTCTGAAAAACGATTGTCTGTAGGGTCATTTGACAAAATAGGAACATCGTATATCGTCGTCTCCGACCCGTCAACGCCTCACTGGCACTCACAAGATAGCACGGCTACAGTTCACTAACAAGGGAAGTATAAGAAGCGTAGGTCTGACTGATAGAAATCTAATGTCATTTGGGAATGTTCACGCATTACGTGGTGAAATAGTGTTGGGTACCCGCAGCGAAAGATAGATCTGAAGGAGTTATAAGCTCCGAAAGTTTGCCAGCCATCGACCTCCTCCTAGTATATGAATTGTTAAGCGGGGAAGTCATCAGCATCAACGGCGCAAAGGGAGGAAGGGGCAGTAGTGGGCATGTAACCAGGGTTCGAATCTCCCCCAGAGCTCTGTTTTTTGCAAATTCACGGAACTTTCATATTTTAATCAAAAGTTATAGCACAAATATCATCTTATCCTTTTGCTGCGTGATATAGCCATATCGACAGTGAAATGGACTCGGTTACAAAGGATTTAAGGTTTTGTTCCTCATCAAGGATTTCCATTGTTTTGGAGAACTTATATGATTTGGAAGTATTAACATCACATATTTTTAACAACCTTATCACTTTATGGGACGCAAAATACATAACCATTTCTTTCACAAATGGTGAATAGGCTTATAATGCATCAAACAAAAGCACATTCCGCAATATGAACAGCGAATGAACGCGATAGGCCCCTGACAACCTATCTCTTCACAGGGGCCGAGCGCTACTGGGAATTTGACATCAGTTGGAGTTTCGAAAGGACCTGGACGTATAAAGACGTAGCCGTCCTTAAAGGCATGGTCCACGCCAAAAACCAAATATTATTTGAAACAACCTGAAAATTTAAAATTTTGAAGAGCAATACAATACCCGCACTAATTCACTCAAAAAAGTCGCGAATTCGCGACTTTTCGTCATAAATCGGCTCAAAGTGACCCGTTCGGGGAGCTAGGGGCATATTTGGAAACAGCTTCGAGAGCTCTTCTTTTTAGGCACACACATTTCTAGAGCTCGAAATAAAGAGCTCTCAATGCTGATTCCAAATATGCCCCAAGCTCTCCGAACGGGGAGCTTGGAGCCGTGTTATGGCAAAAGTCGCGTTTTCGCGACTTTTGCGGCTTTTTCGAAAAAATTGGAGCGGGTATTGTAGTAGGGTGAAATCGCTTGAGCAGTGCTTTCGAATAGCTTCAAAACCCGATGTCTGCCAGCTAAACCAAGCTTGTTACGCCAGGCGGTTTCATCAAAAACTGCAAGTTTTCGCCCGCCGGCACAAGAGCCTGTATCGCGCTTTGATTGGAAAAATCACTCCTTCAGTCGAGAAAGAGAACACAATTCTCCGGCATTTGATGGATGAAAACTTTCTCGAAAAATGCAATTGTTGTTAACGTCGTCATGATATGGGATGTACCGCTGACGACGTAAAGTTTCTTCGTCTTGAATACACCATTCAATGGGAAGCGACCACCCGGCTCTGGTAATTGGACAAAGAGCATCCCTCCAACCTTGCCTGGTGGGAAAATGAGGGGCGTGACGGTCAGACTACGGGTGGTCGCAGAAGCCGATTGCACCAAGAGCACCGTCTTCTGTTACTTGATGATTCTCGTAACTTGTACAAAATACATATGTGGGGTAATACTTCCCAATCATATAAGTTCCCCAAAACAATGGGAAAGCTTCGATGGTAAAAAAAAACCTTGAATCCCTTGCACCCGAGTCTATTTCACTGCCGATATGGCTATATCGCGCAGCAAAAGGATAAGATGGCATTTGTGATTGCATAATTTTTGATAAAAAAATGAAAGTTTCATGAATTTGCAAAAAAGCAGCTCTAGGGGAGATTCGAACCCTGGTCACATGCCCCCACTCCCCCTTCCTCCCTCTGCGCCATCGACGCTGTTGGTTCAACTGCTTAACAATTCATAGACTTGCCATGTACGACTCTCATTGAACCTCGGCATTAGTAGAATATTTTTGAATATGATTACAGCTTGGCACGAGGTGGTAACCGACTTTATTCGACTGACGTTTCGGCGGCTTCGCCTTCTTCAGAGTCTGAAAGAGCCAATTCCATTTATAAAAATACACGATCAAACGCCGTAACGGTAAACTCTCTACAGAAAATCGACTCCCAAATTTCCAAACTGATAAACAGGAGAAAAGTAGACAACGTATCGTACCTAATCAAGTCCTCAAGCGATCATGGATCAGTAGGAGTACGGATGGGCACCGGTGGAACAGAAATTCGGCCCAAATCAGAAGGCAAGTCTGATATAGGGCTGGAGTTCCGGGTTATATATAGGCCCTCGTCCTTCCGGTTGATCTTGGGATCTCTCGCATGGATCCAGAACGCCTCGAGAGCTTTTCGCGCACTTGTCGTGGCCTCCCGCGCCAGTATCTCCACTTGCACCTCAAAATCCTCCCCCGGGTGGCAATTATCTCTGTGGGTCCCCAGTGCAGTGTAACTGCGCGACCTTCCTTTCCCATCTAAGTGTTCTTTGATACGCACATGCAATGGTCGAGCTGTCTCTCCGATATATTCCTCACCGCAGCTCTGGCATGTGATGAGATAGATGACACCTGTAGCAGCACAATCACCTTCCCTGCCCTGAGGGCAAATGACGCATTGTGGTATAACGCAGGCGCGATCGTATAGGCGATTTCTGACCAGTTGACGTTTCAAATTATTGGGTGGGATGTCTACCAAAGCCACTGTGTTTTCTAACCCCGTTCTTCGCAAGCACTTTCTGACGGCGCTGCTCACTTCATCCGAAATGAAAGGTATCATGAAGGAAATTTTATCGCTGGGTGGTCTGTTGGGTCCCTGCTCGCGCCCGGGTCTTGACCTCGTTGAATGAGGTTCATATCCGTTGAGAAGTGCAATTTGACTTGCAAGTCTTTTAGACTCCTGCCGTTCTTGTTCGCCCGAACACACATTTACTGCGGTGTGGAACATGTTCCGGACAACTGCCCTTTTAGTTTGGGTGGGGTGGGCCGATTGCCAGTGGACTAAAATGTTTTTGTTTGAGGGCTTGCGATACCATTTTGTTATTTTTCTATCCCCCAAAAGCTGAACCTGAACATTTAAGAAAGGCAACCAGCTATCGCAAGGCTTTTCACGAGTTAGCTTGATGTGTTCGGACTGGGCGTTCATTAGGTCGAAACAGTGGTTCAGCTCCTGTTGCGTCGAGCAAATTATGAAACAGTCGTCAATGTAACGACTACTCAGACGTTCGCTGTTGTCCACAGGACACGAATGAGATGTCACCTCACGCAATGCTCCCTGTAGACATCCAAAAGGGGCATGGATCGCCCCTCGAGAACTGCCCGTCGCCCCCCTCCTTGGTGCCGTAGACAACCTATCCGCGGGAACGCTTTCGCTGTAGACATCCCTAAGGAGGAGGGTCTCCATCCCCGATTCCGCGTTCACATCCTATCGACATCCTGTAGACCTGATATTACCATCCCAGTGAAGCATCAACCGCTTTTTGACGTCACCCCTTAAGGGCAGCATACACACTCACAAACATGGTGTAGATAACAGCATAAATAGGACCGCACGGCTCCTACCATGTCGTCTACGACGTTTGAAGCGCCAAAAACCATCCAGGATGACAATATGTGACAATGTTTGAGCAATCTTGCCTTCCACGTCTGTATTTCCCACCCGTTAGAGTACGAGAAATAGAAATGAAACTTGAGAAAACATGTGATAAGATAGTGATAGCACTATCTCATGGGAGCGCAAGAGAGAGAAATAGCTTGACTTGCTTAAATGTAACATGTCTGCATACCGATTAACTCTCGTCCATTTTTGAGAATGCCGCTCTACTTCGGCTGACTTTTTGCAATGGAGGATTACATAGGTGAACATACATGATATTTTCAGGTGAATAAAGTTGTTTCTCTCGTGCATTCCCATTTGGTAATGCTATCAGTCTTACTTATCACATGTTTTCTCAAGTTTCTTTTCTCATTCTCGTACTCGAATGGGTGGAAAAACACTGGCGTGGAAGGCAAGATTGCTCAAAAATTGCCAAGTATATCCTGATTCCGAGTGTGATTTATTTCCGTTCGTCGCGTGCGTCTGCGTGCGTACGCTGCGTCTCCTTCTCCCCACAATATCTCGCTGTCTCTACCTTCGCTCCGCACAAGCGCGCGAGAGAACAGAGTAAATCTGGCTCGGAACCAGAGAATATTGTCATCCTGGATGGCTTTTGGTGCTTCAAACGTATTTGACGACATGGTAGGGGCCGTGCGGTCCTATTTATGCTGTTATCTCGACCACGTTTGTGAGCGTGTATGCTGTCTTTAAACGGCGGTATGCCTTCTTTCAAAACTTGATGATGGGGCCCGATTTTCCTTATTTCAGTTCTAATCTAAGCGGAACGAGAAATTGGACCCTCTCAATCAATTTTTCTAGAGAAAAACTAACATTGGCGTGGATTCTAATGAGACTTTTCGTTCCTCTTTGGAGGTTGGCGCAAACTCGGTGCACCTACGTAATAGCATATGACACCGAGTTTGCGCCAACCTTCGAGAGTAAACGCAAGGTCTCATTAGTATCTATACCGACGTTACATTATTTTAATAATGATGTCCTTATGTGGACAACACTCTACTGCTTCCAAATGAACTACTATAAGTTATACAAACCATTTCAAATGAAATGTACTTTTCTAGAGCCAGTTTCGAACGTAGAGTCCAAATATGCCCTTCGCAGCTGCCTAGAGTCACCCTGGAAAACGTTATAGCAGTTTTTTTTCTCTGATTTTTGTACATATTGTATCCTCGAAAAAGCACATTAATTTGATGAAAATCCGGAAACAGACCTCATAATCGTGTTCAGGACCCGAAACAGCCACCCAAGGCAAAGTTTGGGTGAAAGCGCATTCTCCGAGCTATGTGCAGACTGATGGCGTTCTTGACTTGTATGAATTTTCGGTTCAGCGTTCAATTATATCAATTACGGGGTACAGAAAGCGTTGAAATTTTTTTTTCCAGATTTGACTTAAAATTCAACCTGGGGGTGATTTGTGGTGCTGATCACGAATCTGAGGTTTACCTGTGGTTTTTCCTAAGTTCGACTAAATTTGTTCAAAGCTTCCCACCGGCAGAAAAATTTGACGGCAAAATCGACTTTCGACGGTTTCTGGAATGTGACAAAAGATGTGGCTCAAATCGTTCTTTTGGGGTTTATTTAAAGGCAGTGTCCACGATAAAAACCATGTCTGATTTTTTAGTGGAGATCGGCAGCTGCGGGGCCTAGCGCAACCCTAATGTTGAAAAAACTACGAAAAATGAGCTTGGAACGGTCCCCTACGGCCCCAAAGTTGGACACCCGTCAGCTCGTGACACCCAGATGCACTTTCCACGCCCACCGACGTGAACAAATGAATGCTCGAGACTTAGAGATGAGCGATGGTTTCCGATCAATAGCCCCGTTCTTCCCTTCATTATCAACTTCTCTCTTTACTCAGGTCAGCTCGCATACATCGACTGCAAAAGACAGAAGTTACAAGCCTCGGACAACACGTCCACCATGTTTCCTTAGCTCAATCTTTGAGGGACCATAACTCCATTTCCAGAAGGTCCTGTACGATTACAGTGACATCATTGGAATCAGCATGGAGCCGTTTTCAGGACAGATGGAAAAACAGAAAGGCGATTTCCATCGTGAACACTGCCTTTAAAGTGCTCAACTCGAATCTGATGTCAGTTTATGGATTTTTGACAGCTCACGATAGATTACGTTGGGTATACGGTATAGTTGTGCACGAACGAAATTTTTGAAAAAAAAATTTCGATATTTTTTTCGTTCGTTCGAAAATTCTTCGAACGTAATTTTTTCAAATTCCGTTCGTTCAAAATTTCGTCGAACGATTTTTTTTCAATTTTCGTTCGTTCGAAATTTCGTCGAACGAATTTTTTTCAAATTGCATTCGTTCGAAATTTTTTTCGAAATTGTACAGCTATAGTATACGGTAGTTCGATCAATGTCACAGATTTGTCTCAATGTTTCTATGTGGGGGTTTTTGGGGTGCTGAATACGAATTCGATGTCCATTTGTTCTGTTTTCAAACTATTAAGTTCTGCCTCCTGAATAACATGTTACCTACCGTAACCTACAGTAAACCTATAAATTCCGACAAGCGAACCCCAGATTCGTGTTCAGCAGTACATGTTTATCGCAGTATCCGGAGAAAATTTAAAAAAAAAACACCTCAAAAACCCCATGGTGGGTACCCTTACCTTGCCGCGAAGCTATAAAAACGCTCATAACTTCTTTCAGAGTGAGTCTAGGCAGGCTACGATTATACCGGAGTCACCCACATTTTCCGCTACTAGTAGCAAGAACATCCTCCCAGATTATCGCCGTATTCAATGCGCGCCGAATATGCATTCAACCCGAAGACAAGGCGGTTAGGAGCACAGTCAGAGAACGTGCTGCTAGGGAGCACGTGCTCTTATAGTGTTTCAGATTACAGCACGTGCCCCGACAAATAAAACTTCCAATGCGTGCATGATACACATTCAACTCGATGAAAAAAGGATTTCCCAAAAATGGAAAGAATGCGAAGAACTCTTGAGGCGGGACACAGATGCCGGCAGCCTCGATGGTTCAATTACACTAGTTTGCGGTGCTTTGCTTGCCCAGCCGCTGGAGACCTCGTCCAACCAATCGCGCCTCCAGATGGTGCTCGGCGAGTTGGCCGAGTCGCATGTCGGTGTGCCGGGCGCGTCGCGTGCCGATGTGCAGCTACGATAACGCTGGACTAGCTTGCAGCACGTGCTCCTGCGATTAAATTTTGCAACACGTGCTCCTACGGTAAAATTTTGCAGCACGCGCTGCTTTTTGGAGCACGTGTCCCTGCAATACACTTTTTCAATGGGAGTGGTCACTCGAGTTGGATACATATTCGACACGCGTTCGGCACGCACATTTTTGAGCTCGCAAGGTACTCCATTTCGCTGATCCCGGACTACGCTAAAACGGCTTCCCTTGTTAACCAGAAAAGGTGATATCGGCTAACTACGCTTATTTTTTTAAATCTACAATTTTTTCATCTCGCTACATTTACCTTTCCTCGAGTATTGACAACACGGATGGGAATCAGGGTAAATGAACACCCCCGAGTCATCAGAGATTCCTGACAAACAACTAAAAATGGCGCAAATGACACACATAAAGGGATGGAAAAAATCAAAATCTGCCTACGAAGGCAGTTGCTGAAAGCTCCGTAAACCCCGGAAACCTCCGGGTCCATCACGGGGAACGCCGCAAGATGCATCTCTCGGCATGCCACATGCCACCAACACCCCTTCCACGGGAAGACGTTATTGAAAAAACGAATCACAGATCTCTTATAATTAAAAAAAGAGAAGAATTACCATAGAAGTCTAGAGCATCATCAAAAAATAAAACGAATTGCAAATCTCATATGACCGAAAATGAGAACTTGGACGGCACGATCTTCGTGATACATCGATTGATGGACGCTGCCACCGCCCCTCCCGCGAATGTTCTGTAGAACAGCCCATCGACCTGCGCAGCCGTAGACATCCCGAATTGACGTCCTGTGGACAACAACTCAGTCTGCGTCGATTTAAGGCACTCGGCGGGATTGCCGGTCGATGGGCTGTTTAACAGCCCGTCGCCCCCTGCTCAACAGCACACTGAGACGACCCCGCGTAGAGCTGCCTGCTCGTCAGCGATGACTCGTTCTGGGCGGATCGACGTCCTGTAGACAACAGAGAACGTCTGAGTATAAAACAAGGGAAGGCTTCCGAGCACAGGTGTTTCGACCTTTGCCATGAAGGCGATGGCGAGCGTTGGTGCCAGCCGCTGTCCCATAGCCAGCCCCCGCAGTTGGGAAAAGTAGCTGCCCGCCCACTTGAAAATATTACAACTGAGGCACTCTTTTAGGAGAAGCATAAGACTGCGCACAGAGAGCCCATACATATTGACGCTGCTTTGGTGCTGGTTTAGAAGCTCGAAAATTGCCTGCATTGCGGAGCCGTTGCTAACATTGGTGTAAAGCGATGTAACGTCAAAAGATTCCCATAAACAACTGCTGCTTAGTTGTGTGGAGCGCAGGCGGTCAAGAAAATCTTGTGTATTGGACAGGTGAGCTGGAATGAAAGGTAAGAGTTGGCTGAGTACTGAACTGAGAAACCACGCGATTCGGTCCGTGGGACCACCCACGCAGCTGATGATGGGTCTAACTTTGACTGCGGCCGGGTCGACTTGACAAAGGTCCTCCGATGCCCCGAATTTATGAGTTTTGATGAGCAAGTACAAAACGGGACAAGTTGGGGTTTCAATTTTAAGGCGCGTAATTATTGCTTGGGATAGACCAGCCAATTTAGCCTCCGCAACCCATAACCTATTGAGCCTGCGATATTGGGATCTGAACTCTTTATCCGAGGACGGGCGATAAATGGACGTATCGGACAGATGGTTTTCGGTTATTGCCACGTCCATATCATGAGGGATTACGACAAACTCTCCACCTTTGTCGCTGACGGATAAACGGATGTTATTGGAGTCTATAAGTTCGCGCACCTCTTTTAAGCCCGCAAATTGCAAATGGCTTAGATTCGTGGGGATTTTTCTCTCTTGAAAACGCCTAAACACCCTGAAAACTTCGTCGGCAAAGAGACGGAAGTTTATATCGACGCCTATATTGGGTTCCTGCTGTTTGAAATACGTTTGTGGGAAGGGGATGGTAGGAAACGCCCGAGTTTGCGCCGCACTGATTTGCCCACCTTCGACCTTAGCCTTCCAACGGAGGCGATCTTGGAGCTCGTGGAGACCGCAGACGACTTTGCGCATGACATGAGTGGAAATGCTCTGAGACGGAGAAAAGCTAGGACCCAGTTTTAAGACTGCGAGAGCATTTTCGGAGAGGGAGGCATTGCCCAACACGGTAACTCTAGGATTTTCCGACCTCGGTGCACTACTGACTGTTTGATGGCTAGGACCTTGATCCGATACAACACTAGAACGCCCATTCTCCTGGCCATGAGCTGTACACAAAAGGTCATCGAATTTCTTTTGTAGAGATGCCTTGGCCTTAGACCGTATATGATCACAAATAGATTTTGACTCCCCCACTATCCTCCCCCAAAGACGACCCTCCAAAAACTTTATACAATTCTGTTCTTTCGAACTGCACTTATTCAGCATAATGAACAAATGATCTTTCTTATCGCGTAGAGCGATTCGGAGAAGTTGCAGCTCGATTTTTCGTATCTTTGGATCGGTTGCCGGCCTTCCGCATACGTCACGCAATTTCTTCTTTGTGATAAACTTCGGGACGACGTTGTGGCTCAGGCATCGGGAGAGGAAGTGGATTGATTGCCTCGTTGACACGATCTTTTGTCTCAGAGACAATGTTTGTTGGACGAGTCGTTGGAATTCAGCTGGTACATTTCGAAGCAGTTGCCATGTACGACTCTCATTGAACCTCGGCATTAGTAGAATATTTTTGAATATGATTACAGCTTGGCACGAGGTGGTAACCGACTTTATTCGACTGACGTTTCGGCGGCTTCGCCTTCTTCAGAGTCTGAAAGAGCCAATTCCATTTATAAAAATTGAAACGATTTGAAACGTCAACTGGTCAGAAATCGCCTATACGATCGCGCCTGCGTTATACCACAATGCGTCATTTGCCCTCAGGGCAGGGAAGGTGATTGTGCTGCTACAGGTGTCATCTATCTCATCACATGCCAGAGCTGCGGTGAGGAATATATCGGAGAGACAGCTCGACCATTGCATGTGCGTATCAAAGAACACTTAGATGGGAAAGGAAGGTCGCGCAGTTACACTGCACTGGGGACCCACAGAGATAATTGCCACCGGGGGGAGGATTTTGAGGTGCGAGTGGAGATACTGGCGCGGGAGGTCACGACAAGTGCGCGAAAAGCTCTCGAGGCGTTCTGGATCCATGCGAGAGATCCCAAGATCAACCGGAAGGACGAGGGCCTATATATAACCCGGGAACTCCAGCCCTATATCAGACTTGCCTTCTGATTCGGGCCGAATTTCTGTTCCACCGGTGCCCATCCGTACTCCTACTGATCCATGATCGCTTGAGGACTTGATTAGGTACGATACGTTGTCTACTTTTCTCCTGTTTATCAGTTTGGAAATTTGGGAGTCGATTTTCTGTAGAGAGTTTACCGTTACGGCGTTTGATCGTGTATTTTTATAAATGGAATTGGCTCTTTCAGACTCTGAAGAAGGCGAAGCCGCCGAAACGTCAGTCGAATAAAGTCGGTTACCACCTCGTGCCAAGCTGTAATCATATTCAAAAAAATTCATAGACTAGGAGGAGGTCGATGCTAAGCAAACTTTCGGAGCTTATATCTCCTTCAGATCTATCTTTCGCGGCGGGCACTCAACACTATTTTACCATGTAATGCGTGAACATTCCAACATGACATTAGATTTCTACTGTTCAGACCTACGCTTCTTATACTTCCCTTGTAAGAGGAACATGGCGGCGGACTGGTCCAAGGTCTGTATAGGTTTTTTTTTCAGGTCACACTGAAGCAATGTTTATAAAAAATAGTCGTTAGGTGATATTTTGCGACGGAAAGAAGTTCAACTTGGATGGTCCCGATGGATATGCCCACTACTGGTGGGACCTTCGGAAGGAAACCATGTTCTTCAGCAAACAAATCTTCGGAGGTGGTACTAGCATGCTCTGGGGAGCCTTCTGCAGTGACAGCGTTTTGGAGATCGCGTTCGATTCCAAACATGTGGACTCCGCTGAGTAGCAGCTCAAGCTCAGATGCCACCTCTTGTTTTTCCTCACACAGCAGGATCGAGGAGAGCTTGTTTTCCAACAAGACAACGCGTCAGTCCACGTGAGTCGGTCGACAAAGGCGTGGTTTGAGGAGAGTAAGGTAAAGTGAATGGACTGGACTGCATGTTCTCCCGATTTTGATCCCACGGAGGATATCTGAGGTATGCTGGTACGTGACATTCATGGTCAAGCGCGAAAGTAGGCAAACACTGAAGACCTCAAGGCAGCAATCACCCGTTCCTAGGACCGCTTGGGAGTTCAGGTCTTGCGGAGGCTGGTGGATTCGATGCCCTATGGCGTCTATGAAGTGATATATAAGCATGGAGGACCGATCTGCTACTTAAAATTCAAAGCCTGTTGTTTTTGTTAACGAATCTTCTGCAAATCGTGAGTTCGCCTATACTTTTGAAACGCTGTATTTTAAGGTTCAAGGCCTGAAATTCCTAACGTTTTCACTTGAGGCACTAAAATGTTGTAAACAAGGGTTTTCGGGCACGACGAATTTAATGGTAATGATATCTTACACAATTTTTGAATGTTTTTCGCCGTAACTGCAGTTTAACGTCGCAGTGCAAGTCATGGTATGTCTACACAAGGTGCTGAGTTGATCGCAAAACGCTTGGCTCCGGGCGAGATTGAATCAGCACATTCCCTTTCCGGGGAAGCACCTTGTCGCACTGCACCACCGAAGCCCCAGCGCCGCTCTCACTCAACTGCTCGGTAAATCTTCACCGAAGCAATCATCCTTTCACCCGCATAACGGGATGAAACAGGTATACCGCCAGAGACTATCTAACAGTCGTAGACCTGTCAAGATGATGCCCTTGTTAAGTCTTACACGATTTTTGAATGTTTTTTGCCGTAACTGCAATTTGACGTCGCATTGCACGTCATGGTATGTTTACACAGGGTGCTGAGTTGACCGCAAAACGCTTGGCTCTGGGCGAGATTGAACCAGCATATTCCCTTTCCGGAGGAGCGCCTTATCGCACTGCACCACCGAAGCCCCAGCGCCGCTCCCACTCAACTGCTCGGTAAATCTTCACCGAAGCTATCATCCTTTCACCCGCATAACGGGATGAAACAGGTATACCGCCAGAGACTATCTAACAGTCGTAGACCTGTAAAGATGAAGCCCTAGTTAAGTCTTACACGATTTTTGAATATTTTGCCGTAACTGCAGTTTAACGTCGCAGTGCACGTCATGGTATGTTTACACAAGGTGCTGAGTTGATCGCAAAACGCTTGGCTCCGGGCTAGATTGAATCAACATATTCCCTTTCCGGGGGAGCGCCTTATCGCACTGCACCACCGAAGCCCAGCGCCGCTCTCATTCAAATGCTCGGTAAATCTTCACCGAAGCTATCATCCTTTCACCCGCATAACGGGATGAAACAGGTATACCGTCAGAGACTATCTAACAGTCGTAGACCTGTCAAGATGATGCCCTAGTTAAGTCTTACACGATTTTTGAATGTTTTTTTGCCTTAACTGCAATTTAACGTCGCAGTGCACGTCATGGTATGTTTACACAAGGTGCTGAGTTGATCGCAAAACGCTTGGCTCCGGGCGAGATTAAACCAGCATATTCCCTTTCCGGGGGAGCGCCTTATCGCACTGCACCACCAAAGCCCCAGCGCCGCTCTCACTCAACTGCTCGGTAAATCTTCACCGAAGCAATCATCCTTTCACCCGCATAACGGAATGAAACAGGTATACCGCCAGAGACTATCTAACAGTCGTAGACCTGTCAAGATGATGCCCTAGTTAAGTCTTACACGATTTTTGAATGTTTTTTGCCGTAACTGCTATTTATCGTCGCAGTGCACGTCATGGTATGTTTACACAAGGTGCTGAGTTGACCGCAAAACGCTTGGCTCCGGGCGAGATTGAACCAGCATATTCCCTTTCCGGGGGAGCGCCTTATCGCACTGCACCACCGAAGCCCCAGCGCCGCTCTCACTCAACTGCTCGGTGAATCTTCACCGAAGCAATCATCGTTTCACCCGCATAACGGGATGAAACAGGTATACCGCCAGAGACTATCTAACAGTCGTAGACCTGTCAAGATGATGCCCTAGTTAAGTCTTACACGATTTTGAATGTTCTTTGCCGTAACTGCAGTTTAACGTCGCAGTGCACGTCATGGTATGTTTACAAAAAGTGCTGAGTTGATCGCAAAACGCTTGGCTCCGGGCGAGATTGAACCAGCATATTCCCTTTCCGGGGGAGCGCCTTATCGCACTGCACCACCAAAGCCCCAGCGCCGCTCTCACTCAACTGCTCGGTAAATCTTCACCGAAGCAATCATCCTTTCACCCACATAACGGGATGAAACAGGTATACCGCCAGAGACTATCTAACAGTCGTAGACCTGTCAAGATGATGCCCTAGTTAAGTCTTACACGACTTTTGAATATTTTTTTGCCGTAACTGCAGTTTAACGTCGCAGTGCACGTCATGGTATGTTTACACAAGGTGCTGAGTTGATCGCAAAACGCTTGACTCCGGGCGAAATTAAACCAGCATATTCCCTTTCCGGGGGAGCGCCTTATCGCACTGCACCACCAAAGCCCCAGCGCCGCTCTCACTCAACTGCTCGGTAAATCTTCACCGAAGCAATAATACTTTCACCCGCATAACGGAATGAAACAGGTATACCGTCAGAGACTATCTAACAGTCGTAGACCTGTCAAGATGATGCCCTAGTTAAGTCTTACACGATTTTTGAATGTTTTTTTTTGCCTTAACTGCAATTTAACGTCGCAGTGCACGTCATGGTATGTTTACACAAGGTGCTGAGTTCACCGCAAAACGCTTGGCTCCGGGCGAGATTGAACCAGCATATTCCCTTTCCGGGGGAGCGCCTTATCGCACTGCACCACCGAAGCCCCAGCGCCGCTCTCACTCAACTGCTCGGTGAATCTTCACCGAAGCAATCGTCCTTTCACCCGCATAACGGGATGAAACAGGTATACCGCCAGAGACTATCTAACAGTCGTAGACCTGTCAAGATGATGCCCTAGTTAAGTCTTACACGATTTTTGAATGTTCTTTGCCGTAACTGCAGTTTAACGTCGCAGTGCACGTCATGGTATGTTTACAAAAGGTGCTGAGTTGATCGCAAAACGCTTGGCTCCAGGCGAGATTGAACCAGCATATTCCCTTTCCGGGGGAGCGCCTTATCGCACTGCACCACCAAAGCCCCAGCGCCGCTCTCACTCAACTGCTCGGTAAATCTTCACCGAAGCAATCATCCTTTCACCCACATAACGGGATGAAACAGGTATACCGCCAGAGACTATCTAACAGTCGTAGACCTGTCAAGATGATGCCCTAGTTAAGTCTTACACGATTTTTGAATGTTTTTTTGCCGTAACTGCGGGCGAGATTGAACCAGCATATTCCCTTTCCGGGGGAGCGCCTTATCGCACTGCACCACCAAAGCCCCAGCGCCGCTCTCACTCAACTGCTCGGTAAATCTTCACCGAAGCAATCATCCTTTCACCCGCATAACGGAATGAAACAGGTATACCGCCAGAGACTATCTAACAGTCGTAGACCTGTCAAGATGATGCCCTAGTTAAGTCTTACACGATTTTTGAATGTTTTTTGCCGTTACTGCAATTTAACGTCGCAGTGCACGTCATGGTATGTTTACACAAGGTGCTGAGTTGTTCGCAAATTGCTTGGCTCCGGGCGAGATTGAACCAGCATATTCCCTTTCCGGGGAGCGCCTTATCGCACTGCACCACCAAAGCCCCAGCGCCGCTCTCACTCAACTGCTCGGTAAATCTTCACCGAAGCAATCATCCTTTCACCCGCATAACGGAATGAAACAGGTATACCGCCAGAGACTATCTAACAGTCGTAGACCTGTCAAGATAATGCCCTAGTTAAGTCTTACCCGATTTTTGAATGTTTTTTGCCGTAACTGCTATTTATCGTCGCAGTGCACGTCATGGTATGTTTACACAAGGTGCTGAGTTGACCGCAAAACGCTTGGCTCCGGGCGAGATTGAACCAGCATATTCCCTTTCCGGGGGAGCGCCTTATCGCACTGCACCACCAAAGCCCCAGCGCCGCTCTCACTCAACTGCTCGGTAAATCTTCACCGAAGCAATCATCCTTTCACCCGCATAACGGAATGAAACAGGTATACCGCCAGAGACTATCTAACAGTCGTAGACCTGTCAAGATGATGCCCTAGTTAAGTCTTACACGATTTTTGAATGTTTTTTGCCGTTACTGCAATTTAACGTCGCAGTGCACGTCATGGTATGTTTACACAAGGTGCTGAGTTGTTCGCAAATTGCTTGGCTCCGGGCGAGATTGAACTAGCATATTCCCTTTCCGGGGGAGCGCCTTATCGCACTGCACCACCAAAGCCCCAGCGCCGCTCTCACTCAACTGCTCGGTAAATCTTCACCGAAGCAATCATCCTTTCACCCGCATAACGGAATGAAACAGGTATACCGCCAGAGACTATCTAACAGTCGTAGACCTGTCAAGATAATGCCCTAGTTAAGTCTTACCCGATTTTTGAATGTTTTTTGCCGTAACTGCTATTTATCGTCGCAGTGCACGTCATGGTATGTTTACACAAGGTGCTGAGTTGACCGCAAAACGCTTGGCTCCGGGCGAGATTGAACCAGCATATTCCCTTTCCGGGGGAGCGCCTTATCGCACTGCACCACCGAAGCCCCAGCGCCGCTCTCACTCAACTGCTCGGTGAATCTTCACCGAAGCAATCATCCTTTCACCCGCATAACGGGATGAAACAGGTATACCGCCAGAGACTATCTAACAGTCGTAGACCTGTCAAGATGATGCCCTAGTTAAGTCTTACACGATTTTTGAATGTTTTTTGCCGTAACTGCTATTTATCGTCGCAGTGCACGTCATGGTATGTTTACACAAGGTGCTGAGTTGACCGCAAAACGCTTGGCTCCGGGCGAGATTGAACCAGCATATTCCCTTTCCGGGGGAGCGCCTTATCGCACTGCACCACCGAAGCCCCAGCGCCGCTCTCACTCAACTGCTCGGTGAATCTTCACCGAAGCAATCATCGTTTCACCCGCATAACGGGATGAAACAGGTATACCGCCAGAGACTATCTAACAGTCGTAGACCTGTCAAGATGATGCCCTAGTTAAGTCTTACACGATTTTGAATGTTCTTTGCCGTAACTGCAGTTTAACGTCGCAGTGCACGTCATGGTATGTTTACAAAAAGTGCTGAGTTGATCGCAAAACGCTTGGCTCCGGGCGAGATTGAACCAGCATATTCCCTTTCCGGGGGAGCGCCTTATCGCACTGCACCACCAAAGCCCCAGCGCCGCTCTCACTCAACTGCTCGGTAAATCTTCACCGAAGCAATCATCCTTTCACCCACATAACGGGATGAAACAGGTATACCGCCAGAGACTATCTAACAGTCGTAGACCTGTCAAGATGATGCCCTAGTTAAGTCTTACACGACTTTTGAATATTTTTTTGCCGTAACTGCAGTTTAACGTCGCAGTGCACGTCATGGTATGTTTACACAAGGTGCTGAGTTGATCGCAAAACGCTTGACTCCGGGCGAGATTAAACCAGCATATTCCCTTTCCGGGGGAGCGCCTTATCGCACTGCACCACCAAAGCCCCAGCGCCGCTCTCACTCAACTGCTCGGTAAATCTTCACCGAAGCAATAATACTTTCACCCGCATAACGAAATGAAACAGGTATACCGTCAGAGACTATCTAACAGTCGTAGACCTGTCAAGATGATGCCCTAGTTAAGTCTTACACGATTTTTGAATGTTTTTTTTGCCTTAACTGCAATTTAACGTCGCAGTGCACGTCATGGTATGTTTACACAAGGTGCTGAGTTCACCGCAAAACGCTTGGCTCCGGGCGAGATTGAACCAGCATATTCCCTTTCCGGGGGAGCGCCTTATCGCACTGCACCACCGAAGCCCCAGCGCCGCTCTCACTCAACTGCTCGGTGAATCTTCACCGAAGCAATCATCCTTTCACCCGCATAACGGGATGAAACAGGTATACCGCCAGAGACTATCTAACAGTCGTAGACCTGTCAAGATGATGCCCTAGTTAAGTCTTACACGATTTTTGAATGTTCTTTGCCGTAACTGCAGTTTAACGTCGCAGTGCACGTCATGGTATGTTTACAAAAGGTGCTGAGTTGATCGCAAAACGCTTGGCTCCGGGCGAGATTGAACCAGCATATTCCCTTTCCGGGGGAGCGCCTTATCGCACTGCACCACCAAAGCCCCAGCGCCGCTCTCACTCAACTGCTCGGTAAATCTTCACCGAAGCAATCATCCTTTCACCCACATAACGGGATGAAACAGGTATACCGCCAGAGACTATCTAACAGTCGCAGACCTGTCAAGATGATGCCCTAGTTAAGTCTTACACGATTTTTGAATGTTTTTTGCCGTAACTGCGGGCGAGATTGAACCAGCATATTCCCTTTCCGGGGGAGCGCCTTATCGCACTGCACCACCAAAGCCCCAGCGCCGCTCTCACTCAACTGCTCGGTAAATCTTCACCGAAGCAATCATCCTTTCACCCGCATAACGGAATGAAACAGGTATACCGCCAGAGACTATCTAACAGTCGTAGACCTGTCAAGATGATGCCCTAGTTAAGTCTTACACGATTTTTGAATGTTTTTTGCCGTTACTGCAATTTAACGTCGCAGTGCACGTCATGGTATGTTTACACAAGGTGCTGAGTTGTTCGCAAATTGCTTGGCTCCGGGCGAGATTGAACCAGCATATTCCCTTTCCGGGGGAGCGCCTTATCGCACTGCACCACCAAAGCCCCAGCGCCGCTCTCACTCAACTGCTCGGTAAATCTTCACCGAAGCAATCATCCTTTCACCCACATAACGGGATGAAACAGGTATACCGCCAGAGACTATCTAACAGTCGTAGACCTGTCAAGATGATGCCCTAGTTAAGTCTTACACGATTTTTGAATGTTTTTTGCCGTAACTGCAATTTAACGTCGCAGTCAGGGGTGTGCGGAAATTTCTGTTTTCTGATTTCTGTTTTCTGTTTTCTGGCCGTTTTGACCTTTCTGTTTTCTGATTTCTGTTTTCTGAAAAATCTGCAAAAAACAGAAAAAAATCAGAAAAAATCAGCGAAATTCGGATCTGTGGAACAGCGCAGCTTATCTAGTCATTTACGAGTTGCTATTTGTGTTCAATGGTGCGTATGCTGTTGAGGGCAGGGTTCGCGATAAAAATGTTTATTGTGGTATCTTTGTGAGAAGGTAGGCCTGGTCATTACAAAAGTTGAAAAAAAAAGCCATTGCTGGGTCTCAGCCCGCCCCCAGTTAAAGGCAGTGGTCACGATATGAATCGTTTTTCTGCTTTTCTGCCTATCTTGAAGACGGTCCCATGCTGATTCCAATGATGTTTTTGGAATCGTACAAGACCTTCTGGGAACGGAGTTGTGGTCCCTCAAAGATTGAGCTAAGGAAACATGGTGGACGAGTTGTCCGAGGCTAGTAACTTCCGTCTTTTGCAGCCGATGTATGCGAGCCAAACTGAGTAAAGAGAGAAGTTGGGTATAAATAAAAGAACAGGGCTACTGATCGGAAACCATCGCTCATCTCACCATCTCGAGCATTCATTTGTTCACGTCGGTGGGCGTGGAAAGTGCATCTGGGGTGTGACGAGCTGACGGGTGTCCAACTTTGAGGCCGTAGGGGACCGTTTCGAGCTCATTTTTCTTAGTTTTTTCAACTTTGGGGCTGCGCTAGGCCCCGCAGCTGCCGATCTCCACCAAAAAATCAAACATGGTTTTTATCGTGTACACTGCCTTTAAAGGCACAGTCCAACTTCAGAGGTAATTTTTGATATTTTGGTCCGGTCGCCGTCTATAGCAACCCTACCATGCGCGGATTCTCGGTTCGCTCAAATAAGCGAGAAAAAGTTAAGAAAAAGTCGGTCACGCCCCCTTGAAAGAAAAAATGGGCAACGCCCACTGGCAGGATTCCGACCTCCATAGGGAAGAGACGCGCGAATGATTTTGTTCAAAATCTATGTTCTTCCTTTTGTTTTTGGTATGGCTTCATAGTGTGACCTTACTCAGAATGGCGGCTGCGAATAACGAGAAAATACAGGCTCGAGACAACTCGTCCGCGAACTTCTACTAGTTCAAATTCAAAATTTTTGAGGAGCCGTTACTCAGTTTGTAGTGAGTTCTGAGCGATTCTGGAGACACCATTGTGATCAGCGTAAAATTTTCGCCAAGATAGAAAAACGAAAAACGGATTCTGATCTTGGAGTGTGGCTTTAACTAGATTTCTACAATTGCTTGTTTTGTCGTCTTTCATTCTGCATTTAAAGTAGTTGCGGGAGACCGAGAGACTACTAACTTTTTTAGCGGCAAAATATAAGACGGAAAATAAGCATTTGTAGAAATTTTGCTCGTTGGGGGTGTGAGTACACCCACCAATTAGCCGTTCTGACTTGTTTTTGTGCCTTTTTCTGCAAAATCTCCCTTATTTTCACTTTTGTGTTGACCAGACCTGCATTCTTACAAAGAGAATTCAACAATCGTTTTTATCGCGAACCCTGCTAACGCACTCGTAGGGTAGTTCTTTGGCACAATAGGGGTAGCATCCCAGGGCAGAGCCCGAATTCAACCTCCCCTTGTCAGCAGCTGCTGCAGTTAGTTGTTCGAGCAGCAGCTGCTGACAGCGAGGGGTTGAACCCGTTGTCTGTCCTAAGATGCAACCCTTATTGTGTTAACGTACTACCATACGGGTGAGTGCTCTGAGAGTTTTGACCGAGCAACAGCCGATAAATACCCACAAAATGCCTTATTTTCGCGTAATAGCCGACAACAGTGTCTTTAATGATGTTATATCCGTCATTGACGCGTCATTGCTACTAGCAATGCCTTATAGGTCATCTGTGCAGTTTCGCAGAGACTATATTACAAGTATGACAAGGGTATTCAGAATCACATCCTCTCTTCACTTGAAAAAAAAGTTAAAACGAAATGAGCATTTTTTTCTGAAAATTTTCTGTTTTCTGATTTCTGTTTTCTGTTTTCTGGCCATTTTGGCCTTTCTGTTTTCTGATTTCTGTTTTCTGAAAAACTCGATTTTCTGTTTTCTGTTTTCTGAAATTTTTCGAAAAGTTTCCGCACACCCCTGGTCGCAGTGCACGTCATGGTATGTTTACACAAGGTGCTGAGTTGTTCGCAAAACGCTTGGCTCCGGGCGAGATTGAACCAGCATATTCCCTTTCCGGGGGAGCGCCTTATCGCACTGCACCACCAAAGCCCCAGCGCCGCTCTCACTCAACTGCTCGGTAAATCTTCACCGAAGCAATCATCCTTTCACCCGCATAACGGAATGAAACAGGTATACCGCCAGAGACTATCTAACAGTCGTAGACCTGTCAATATAATGCCCTAGTTAAGTCTTACACGATTTTTGAATGTTTTTTGCCGTTACTGCAATTTAACGTCGCAGTGCACGTCATGGTATGTTTACACAAGGTGCTGAGTTGTTCGCAAATTGCTTGGCTCCGGGCGAGATTGAACCAGCATATTCCCTTTCCGGGGGAGCGCCTTATCGCACTGCACCACCAAAGCCCCAGCGCCGCTCTCACTCAACTGCTCGGTAAATCTTCACCGAAGCAATCATCCTTTCACCCGCATAACGGAATGAAACAGGTATACCGCCAGAGACTATCTAACAGTCGTAGACCTGTCAAGATAATGCCCTAGTTAAGTCTTACACGATTTTTGAATGTTTTTTGCCGTAACTGCTATTTATCGTCGCAGTGCACGTCATGGTATGTTTACACAAGGTGCTGAGTTGACCGCAAAACGCTTGGCTCCGGGCGAGATTGAACCAGCATATTCCCTTTCCGGGGGAGCGCCTTATCGCACTGCACCACCGAAGCCCCAGCGCCGCTCTCACTCAACTGCTCGGTGAATCTTCACCGAAGCAATCATCCTTTCACCCGCATAACGGGATGAAACAGGTATACCGCCAGAGACTATCTAACAGTCGTAGACCTGTCAAGATGATGCCCTAGTTAAGTCTTACACGATTTTTGAATGTTCTTTGCCGTAACTGCAGTTTAACGTCGCAGTGCACGTCATGGTATGTTTACAAAAGGTGCTGAGTTGATCGCAAAACGCTTGGCTCCGGGCGAGATTGAACCAGCATATTCCCTTTCCGGGGGAGCGCCTTATCGCACTGCACCACCAAAGCCCCAGCGCCGCTCTCACTCAACTGCTCGGTAAATCTTCACCGAAGCAATCATCCTTTCACCCGCATAACGGAATGAAACAGGTATACCGCCAGAGACTATCTAACAGTCGTAGACCTGTCAAGATAATGCCCTAGTTAAGTCTTACACGATTTTTGAATGTTTTTTGCCGTAACTGCTATTTATCGTCGCAGTGCACGTCATGGTATGTTTACACAAGGTGCTGAGTTGACCGCAAAACGCTTGGCTCCGGGCGAGATTGAACCAGCATATTCCCTATACGGAAAGCACCTTATCGCACTGCACCGCCGAAGCCCCAGCGCCGCTCTCACTCAACTGCTCGGTGAATCTTCACCGAAGCAATCATCCTTTCACCCGCATAACGGGATGAAACAGGTATACCGCCAGAGACTATCTAACAGTCGTAGACCTGTCAAGATGATGCCCTAGTTAAGTCTTACACGATTTTTGAATGTTCTTTGCCGTAACTGCAGTTTAACGTCGCAGTGCACGTCATGGTATGTTTACAAAAGGTGCTGAGTTGATCGCAAAACGCTTGGCTCCGGGCGAGATTGAACCAGCATATTCCCTTTCCGGGGGAGCGCCTTATCGCACTGCACCACCAAAGCCCCAGCGCCGCTCTCACTCAACTGTTCGGTAAATCTTCACCGAAGCAATCATCCTTTCACCCACATAACGGGATGAAACAGGTATACCGCCAGAGACTATCTAACAGTCGTAGACCTGTCAAGATGATGCCCTAGTTAAGTCTTACACGATTTTTGAATGTTCTTTGCCGTAACTGCAGCTTAACGTCGCAGTGCACGTCATGGTATGTTTACAAAAGGTGCTGAGTTGATCGCAAAACGCTTGGCTCCGGGCGAGATTGAACCAGCATATTCCCTTTCCGGGGGAGCGCCTTATCGCACTGCACCACCGAAGCCCCAGCGCCGCTCTCACTCAACTGCTCGGTGAATCTTCACCGAAGCAATCATCCTTTCACCCGCATAACGGGATGAAACAGGTATACCGCCAGAGACTATCTAACAGTCGTAGACCTGTCAAGATGATGCCCTAGTTAAGTGTTACACGATTTTTGGATGGTTTTTGCCGTAACTGCAGTTCAACGTCGCAGTGCACGTCATGGTATGTTTACACAAGGTGCTGAGTTGTTCGCAAAACGCTTGGCTCCGGGCGAGATTGAACCAGCATATTCCCTTTCCGGGGGAGCGCCTCATCGCACTGCACCACCAAAGCCCCAGCGCCGCTCTCACTCAACTGCTCGGTAAATCTTCACCGAAGCAATCATACTTTCACCCACATAACGGGATGAAACAGGTATACCGCCAGAGACTATCTAACAGTCGTAGACCTGTCAAGATGATGCCCTAGTTAAGTCTTACACGATTTTTGAATGTTTTTTGCCGTAACTGCAGTTTAACGTCGCAGTGCACGTCATGGTATGTACCCTCTAACACATAGTTATACGATCTGAATGATATCATAACTATGTGTTAGAGGGTGCGTCTGTACTTTTGAAACGCACTAAATAGCGAGATAAGTGTTTAGCGTGGAAGACCTGCACAGAACCCAGGCTAAATTTACCCTGAGCCTATTGGCTTACCGTCGGACACTCCGGCGTCATGTCTCTAGGGCAATTCAGCTGTATGTCGCGGTCCACAATTAATTCTATTTTCTGCCAAATTTAGCCTAGTTTTACGGGAAACACATAAAAGGCCAAAAGTGGGCAAAAAGCAGAAAACGGAAAGTTCCGCACACCCCTGATCCGAACGCTGAAAAAAATCTCGCTCATACTGCTCCCAGGAGGTTATTTGGAGCGCTGAACACGAATATGAGATTTGTCTTCTTGTTTTGGTTTGTTAAGGTAGGTTGCATCAGGTAGAACGTCATTTTCGTACTGCAACCTATCACTTCAAGCTTATCAATTTTCGAACATAGGATTAGGCCAAAGTCACTAACAGTTTTTTACTACTTGTAGCGAAGGAATTCTATCGATGTCCTCATTTTAAAAACCACCGACTACGCTTAAATGATTCCCTTGTCAGTACTCTAGTAGTGCATCGAATGCTCCGAGAAGTTTAAGTGCAGAACGCTAAATTAACTTACTGGGTGAAAAAGGAAGTTGAGAAAACAGCTAACCACCAGTTAATTCAAAAAATCCTAACATCCTAACTAAATAGGAATTGATCTGTCCCTAACTCCAACTAGAGTTTGGTTTTTCTCATCTATTTCAGGCACTGGAATGTTCATTGCTTTCTATGGTCAGGAATGGTATGCGCGTCAACGGTGTGCTCCCTATAGCAATACATTACTTGATTCCTTGTTGCCCAGACATTGGGTTTGCCAACGGATAAAGTGAATCACTCGCAGACAATCGACATGACTCCTGCACAATCAAAGACTAACTAGAATAGTTTGCATAGTGGACACGGAACGGTTCTTCGTGGCACGGTTAGGCGGACGTTGTCCAGCTGGACAACAGGGAAGACGTTAAAATTTTCGAAATTCAGATTTTTTTAGGGGGGACGTGAAACTTCGGGCCAGAATTTCAAAAAATCGGAGGTGTTTTCAGTTGGGTTTCTCTCTCTGTGAAGAAAAAAGGTCGTGGAACGAGGGGATCGGGCGAGGTTATCTCACATATTGTAATAGCAACAGAGGTATCGAAGAGAATTATAGTACATCACCACAACAGTACATGTGAGGAAAGTCTGTATCTTTACATAAAGATGTAATAGACATATTTTAGGCAGTATTCAAATCTTCAGCACATAAAACAAATTTTTAGACGAGTTACATTGATTAATCGGGCCTATTACCGCTTAAATTCTTCACTTCGGAAATTGGACAACGTATGTCGCCCCATGAAATTTCAGATTTTCGAAATTCTAGAAAGGATTCAGATTCTCTATGAAATTCCCCACAAACTGATACCTAACACTCCTCCCACCACATTAGAGGCACGGCCCAAGCTCGTGGGTAAAATTTGATATTGTTGTCAGGACACTCTATGCAGCAACCCTGCCAAGCGCGGAATCTCAACTATTCAGAATAAGCTAGAAAAAATCGAGCACCCATTCCCTCCGCCCCCGAATTCAGCACCCACTTGCTCCGCCCATTTCGGAGTTTTCGCTATCAATAGGGACGAGAAGCGAAGTGGAATCTAATCGAAATCTACCGTTCAGTTCCGCAATCGCGTTCAGTCCTCATTATCACAATCGTAGAAGCGAAGCGGCTGTTTTTAGAAAATTCAACTAGAATCATTCTCAAAACAACCGCTTCGCTTCCATGATTGTGATAATGAGACTTTGCGGACTGAACGCGATTGCGGAACTAGATCATATGATTTTCCATTTGTTATCGGCCCAGCTCTATAATATGGTCTGCTTCGGCGCGATTACTTTGAATAATGAGAATACACAGGCCCGTGCCAACTTGTCCACGAATTTCTCATAGTCCGAATTCACAAACTTTGAAGGGCCATAACTCCGTGCGTAGTGGGTTCTGAGCAAATCTGGAGAAACTATTGTGATCAGCCCGACATTCTCTCCAAGATAAGCAATTAAACTGGTAAGCGATTCTGAGGTTGGACTGTGCCTACAAAGAAAATCACCTAAAACACGTTTCACCGTTGTCCAAAACCGCGCCTTCGGCCAAAATTGGACAACGCTAACTTTTTTTAAAAAGCGATTTTGAGACCCTGAAGGTGAAATGTTCATCCTTGGCCTAGCGTCTACCAACTACCATGATGTTGCTCGGAAACTCCTCAGTTTAGAGCATTTCGGAGCAAGGAGTTTCATTTACCTCTGCGGCGAGCTGTCGAAAAATATCGCGCTCCAATGCCAAACTGCGTCTGCTACCGGCGGTGATTTTGAGGGCACTGTTGCGCAGTACAGTGCCCGTAAAACCACCGCTGGTGCCACCCCTCTCCCACCCGCGCTCGTCCCCTTCTGGTTGAACAATATTATTTGGGAATCAAACTTTTTTGGACCTGTGAAGGTTTAAGCACCCACAAAAGCGTTAGGCCCACCCGGATGTCTCGATGCAAACCTAGTTGTAGGTTTCACATCGGTCAAAATGTACACTTCTGTCGGTATCTGCTATTTGATAATGCTATCAGTCAATGTTCTTACAGAAACTCCATCAAAATGCTGTGTTTTGATAGTGTATATTTCATTTTCTCTCGTATCTTGAGTGACCCCATTCAACAAGGGTCGTGAAGCCTTGTCATTATTGTGCCGTTATCGAAAGTCTGAAACGTCCCCGACAGGCTACGGCGCGAGGTGTGATACAACCCGACTTTGGTCCGACCCCCCTCCTAAATTGTGCGCTTTGCTCAGCCCCCCCCCCTTACGGAAAAATCCGCATGTCTTTCCTCATGCATGTCTATCCACAAGTGGAAACGTACTCAAAATTTCATAAACGCAGCTTGAAGTCGAAGAGCGCTACACAAGGTGGGCGCAGCCTGTTTTCATGCCCTAAAGGCACACAGGTGCAGCTTCGGGCACGCAAACAACGTTTAGAGCATAACTACCCGTTTGTGAAAACTTACCCAAAATTTCTTGAATGCAGCTTCAGGCCGAAGAGCGCTACATAACGCGGGCAGAGCCTGTTTTCATGCCCTGAGGGCACACAGGTGCAGCTTCTACAACGCAAACTGCATTTAGTAATTCGCTGTTTGGATTTGAAAACGCACCCAAAAATCCATGGACGCAGCTTCAAGTCGAACAGCGCTATATAAGAGGGCGGAGCCTGTTTTTATGCCCTCAGGGCACATAGGTGCAGGTTCGTGCATGACAACCACATTTTGTAATTGGATGAGCGGATTTGAAAATGCATCGAAAATTCATGGAAGCAGCTTCAAACCTAACAGCGCTAGGTTGCGGTACAGTTGACAACCAGGCATGCCGCTCCCACTTTCCCTCGCGCTTGCTGCGCTCTCCACTTCACTCTTGCGCCGGAGACACAAAGAAAAAGACGATACTACTGTGCCACCGACTGCAGGGATGAGCGGAAGGAAAATATGAAATTTCGGAAATCGGTTTTCGGAATTCCGAACAGCATTTTTTTCTCGGGTTTCGGAAATCGGGCGCGAAACGCCTGAAAAAGCGCGGAAATGCGGTTTTCGGAACGCGAAACGAGGAGAAATTCAGAAATCATCTAATGTTTTCTTACGTCCTAGACGACCCGATATTTTCGCAATCCGCGGCGTTTTCTGTGGTTTTCGGAATGCGGAATGCCAAAAATGCGCGAAACTGCGGGTCTCGGAACGCGAAACGCGGATCTCCGCTCATCCCTGATCGACTGGCATCTCTAGGATGATTGGGTTCTGATGTATACTCTGGTAAATAGCCACGAACGCTTCGTCTATGTGGGTGCTGACGCTGTTCTACCAAACACTCACTTTTTATAGCACGGCGCAATTTCTTCAACAGAATTACTGAATTCTTTGCTAACGCTGTTGATTGCATTTGCGATAAAGAGAAAGCAAAATGAGTTCTATCAGAAAGGGGATCTCCAAGCAAATGTGATTCGATGCTTACAGAAACGTTCCAACAAAAAATAAAGAGGAATAAGGAGTGGAGTGGATGAGTCCACGAAAAAGTATCAATATTTCTCAAGAACCGATTCCCGTGGCTGAAACTTTTACTCGCAAAACAAGACAGTTTTGTTATTCTTCATATGAGAACTTTAAGGTTTTAAAAATGACTACTCTTTCTTCGATTCTATTCTAGTATTAAAAAAAGACTCTCAATACTTACTATTGAAAAAAAGACATGATGTTAGTAAAATCACACAAACTGTTTCATTCTGCTGTTCAGAAACGTAAACCAGTGAAAAAGCAGAAGCAAGTGCAGTTTCTAACGCATAAACATTCTCAACCAAGTAGAAGTCCTTCTTTGAGAAACCTAGGGCCTTTCCATGTGGACTAACACAACGGTTCGTTTCGCGGACTTGAAAATTGTATCCACGGAAATCGTCCTTAAAAATATGTTCAACTCCTTTCCCCCACTCCACTCACCTAATGTTCCTTTTTGTTGGAGCGTTTCGGCCACCGTCAAAATAATTTTGCTTGGAGAAACCCATTTAGCTAGAAGTGTGACTTCAAGAATGTTTTCACCATTTTCGCAGCTGAATTTTTCTAAAAAACGTCTGCTTCGCATTTACGACTGTTACACAACGACTTTCTGGATTCATTTGGTAATAAGTGAATAACCAACTTGTTAACCGATTCTCCCGTACCACTCCATGGAAAAAGCACAGCCTACAACGCCTTTCAGCGGATAAATTTAAGAATCGATTACTCTAGAGATTGATTCCTGGGTACCAACCTTTTTAAGGTGCCGCTCGAAATTCATTAACATCAGGAACTGATTGCGTTATCGGGCATTGCCTTCCTAGAGACTCTATTTAGAGCCTCAGACATCTGAAAGCTACATCTGTCACTCCTGTTTGGAATGCTGAGTGCCCCCCCCTCCCTCACAAACTAGGATTGCTCCCATCCAGGGCTGTGCGGAACTGTTCCGTTTCCGATTCCGTATTTCCGGTACTTTTTGAGCTGTTCCGTTCCGTTTCCGGGTTTTTGGGCCCGGAAACGGAAGAAAATAGTACTACAAGGGGAATGGTCACGCCTCACCAGCGCACAAAGCCGCGGTACCTTTGCGATGATCACAGCGTGAGTCGAAACCTGATCGCTTGGATCGGTGTCCCGCTCCTTCCAACCATCACACGGTATACGCCCTCCCCTCCATCAACGCACAGGACGATCCCAACGTGGGCTTGACCTTGGCGGCTACAGAAGGCATACTTTAGGTACTGTTGCGCGGGTGAGTAAGTGGTGTTATCTTGCAGTCGAACCGTGGTTATCAGTCTCATTTTAGTTCAAAACCATCACAGTTTGCCTTTACAACTTTTTATCACAATTTTTTCGAAGCGCTGAACTATTGGCTGGCCATTACACTTCATGCATCAATACCATACTTTGTTAAAATCGAGTCCTCCGATTGAGGGACCAGAGAGGTGGAAATTTTCCTCTTCCTCTCTCTAGCTACTCACGCATTCGCGGGATTCAACTTCAGCGCCATAGGATTTGCACGCCATAGCCCCCAACTCCTCGCTTTCCGCAGCACGTGCTGCCAACGCAGGGTTGCTGGGTTTCGACCACTTCTCAACGGCAGCTTGTGCTGCAGCTAGCAGCACCTGTCGCTGCCGACGAGGGGTTCAACTCGATGTCGGCCAGTAGTGCGACCCCTCATTACATGTGTTGCTAGCAGCAGCACGTTATTCAAATGAAGAGAGTCTTTGAGCCACCACCTCTTCCTAACAGAACTAGAGTTGAGATCTTGTAATGGCTCGCAGCAAGGACGCCAACTTCACCAAGGTACGCAACAAAGGCATGATCTTCGCCTCGGTCCACTATAAGAAATCTTTCCTCGTGATGCGCAGTAAGGACAACCCTTTAGGCGTCCAAAATTGATATCCGGAAAACTGAGTACTTGAGATCACCTTTAGGGATCGGCCTCAAACGGACAACTGCTCTCTCAACAATGGTGGGTGCCATATGTATGTACCCGCAGCCGTCGTAGAACACCGATCGCACTGGAAAAATCAGTCGAAAATAGAAACTCGAAATCAGAGAGATCAGCAGCACTCGAGATGAGGAGTTGCTCGAGCAGACTTATTTTCAGCTCACTAGGAGAACCTGCAGCAGCAGCACGTCTTCCCTTTATGCTTCAAATCTCTTTGTACTCGGCTAGCTTGGAGTTTTAGACCGTAGCCCCACTGGTGCTTGAGGGAACAGACTAAGATCACAAGCTACAGAAGTTCATCTGCATGCCATGAGCAGCGACGAAACCTACCATTTAACTATACTACAATTTTTTGTTCACTTCCGTTTCCGTTTCCGGCGATTTTCAGCCATTTTTCTTCCGTTTCCGTTTCCGAAAATCTTGAAAATGATTTCCGCACAGCCCTGCTCCCATCCCTATACTGTACAGCCAAAGTAAATGATTCCTCTCCGCGGAGACGCAGAGATAGCCAGTTTGCACTTTGGCCGGCCGAGAGAGCGCCAGGCCGGCTAGCAGTGCCTTTCTTCTCGTCCTCCGCTCATCATACTCACTCGGACACCCCGCGCGCCGGGTTGTCAATGCTCCGAAGACCAAGAGCGCTACAGAAGGTGCGCCGGGCTTGTTTTTATGCCCTGAGGGCACATAGGTGCGGTTTCGCGCATGAAAACCACATCCTGTGATTGGCAGTCCGGATTTGAAAACGCACCCGAAATTTCAGTGCCACAGCTTTGAGCCGAACAGCGCTGCATAGGTTAGGGTCCATGAAAATATCGATTGCTGAGGAATAGTCCAGGACTAGGTTTTCCGCACGTTGTAGCAACGCGAAACTCCCTAATTAAAAATTCGATCAATACTCGTAAATATTTCTCAGCAATCAATTTTTTCATGGACCCCGTCCTATGTAGCGCTGTTCGGCTTAAAGGTTTTGGGTGCGTTTTCAAAACCGGAATTTCGGGTGCGTTTTCAAAACCTGACAGCCAATTACAAAATGTGGTCTTCATGCCCGAAAGCGCCCCTGTGTGCCCTCAGGGAATAAAAAACAGGCCCGGCTCACCTTATGTCGCGCTCTTAGGCTTGAAGCTACTTCCATGAAAAATTGGGTACGTTTTCACATGCAGACAGTCATGTTCTAATTCTAGTTTCCGTGCCTGGAGCTGCACCTAAGTGCCCTCAGGGCGTAAAAAATCACATGCTTCAGGCAATATTGCACCTTGAAAATAGCCCAAAAGGCCATGTTCGAGGAGGAAATTAAGATATATCACAGTGAAGAATGCTATTTCAAAACAGTCAACAATAAATCGTTTCCCACAATTGCGAAATTTTTGAACTCCGGCCTGTGAATCCTAAATTGCCTAAAAATGCATCTTAGATTACGAAATCCCAGAACATCTGTGTCATTCCATTGACAGGATAGTCCGCTTGTAATGAGCCTCGATGAGAGCCATTGCTGCTGACATATCCAGAAGCGCTTTGGTGGCACACTTCAGCTGGCCGCGACTCCACTTCCATGTCGCAATCATTAACGATGGCCATGCTACTGCCATCTATTGTCTTTCTCCTCGACAATTCTGTTCCTCACTGAGGAGCCTCGGCAGAATTGTTTGGTAAAGTTCGTCTGCGGGTAGAGGCGAAACGAATTTTATCAACTTCTATTTCCTCTGCATAGATCTTTCCATCTCTTTCTTGTATGCTTTCTCCACCAGTGAATTGTCACCTTTTCTTGCGAGTTTCTACCTTATCTTTACAACTCCATTTTTATCCTGCCTCATTTGTTTTTCGCATCGCTTCGTTCTCTTCAGTTTCTTTTTTGATCTTCTGTCTCATTTCGCTCTCTCAGTATGATCTCCAAAGTTATTTTGACCTCTTACTGTAATCTAATTTGGCCGTCTAAGTCTACCTTTATATTATATATCAACGGTATGGCTTTCGAAACCCCTCCCCACCCTGATATAAGGTCATCTTGATTCTTGATTGGTCGAAGGTCCGACCAACCCCACCGGACGTCGACGGGTCCGACCCCCCTCTGTAATACATCACACCTCACGCCAAAGCCTGGTCCCCGAGTAATGCTTTGCATGCGCCAGAATTTGCTCACTCTGAAGTTGGAATCAAATGAAAGTTAGGAAACCTTCTACATCCTCACCGTAATTTCCTCCACTACAAAAATTCCCATCAGCTCAAGCTCGC
This sequence comes from Aplectana chamaeleonis, assembly GCA_029168955.1. Taxonomy (NCBI): domain Eukaryota; kingdom Metazoa; phylum Nematoda; class Chromadorea; order Rhabditida; family Cosmocercidae; genus Aplectana; species Aplectana chamaeleonis. The sequence continues at coordinate 614,497 of JAPDOI010000102.1, read as the reverse complement.
CTATTGAGTCATTTTTAGATCATTCTCGAATTTTTGTTAGCTTACTGCGCGACCAAGATTATGACAACAAGGAACAAGTATTCAGCGTTTTTTTTTATTTCTGCTTTGATTTGCCCACACCTTTCTTAATCGTTATGCCATCATGAGATAGCGAGGCAATCTGTGTAACAAGTTTAATTACTTCTTTCTCAATACAGATGTTGTTGCTCAAGGGCAAGTCAAAACTACACCCCCCGAGGCTAATCAGTCGGATAGGAAAAGCAGTAATTATTTTTTTATAATTCAGGTTGAAATGCACTTTTTTGAAATTTTTGACAACGAAAACTGTTAAATTTTTTCAGAACCCGAGGGGGACGTAAAAGTTTCGAACTTTTTCAAAAAATTTGATCTCCAAGGGGGACGTAGCTTCGTCGAGGTCCTGGACAACGGTTTGCCTGACCCTGCTTCTTGGGGAGGGGGGTGTTTAGGGGTCTGCAGAGTTCAAGTCGCGGCGTTGCTCGCAGCGACGAACAGCGGTGGGTGATGCAATATCGATTACATTCGACGACGGGGACGACCGACGCAGAGCGAAGGGCGACGACAAGACACCGCAATGTTTTGATACCGCAACTGCTCCGCGTCGCTGCCCGCGAGCGGCAAGCGACGCCGCGACGATAATGTTCGGGAACATTTTTGTCGCTGAGTTAAGGCTGACGCTCCGCGACCACCCACATGTGGCTGCAACTCTGCAGACTCCTCTGAGTGTCGAGAACATGGAGACTGCGCGCCACACAAATGGACGCAGAGTACACCCTGCAGTGTCTACTATATGTATTTTACATTTTCAGATTTTTTTCGAATATTCGACTTTTCGCTAAAAAGATTCCTGATCACCTAAAATCCAAAATATACAGGTCTGTGATACGACCTGTTGCACTCTATGGAGCTGAGTGCTGGCCAGCGACCAAGGAGGCAGAAAGTCGTCTTAGTGTCATGGAAACGAAAATGCTGCGATGGAGAGCCGACATCACGCGTCCCGATCATGTTTCCAATGAAGACATCCGGAAGCGATTTGGTGTTGCTCCCATTGCCGAAAAGCTCCATGAATCAAGATTGAGATGGTATGGTCATGTTCTGCGTGGTAAAGACGATTCTGTTCGAAAGATCGCCTTCGATTTAGAAGTCCAGGGCAGGAGACCAAAAGGACGTCCGAAGCAGCGGTGGCTGTTCGCGTTGCACAACGATCTGAGGGCTGCTGGTACACATCCCGGGGCGGCATGCATGAACGCAGCAAGCGGTGTCAGGGAGCCGCGTGCCATGCGCGCAGCATCGAGCGACGGGGCGGCCCCGAATTTCGTGGCGTGTACTGATGTGCCTGATTTTCGGGGCCGCCCCGTTGCTCGACGCTGCACGCATGGCACGCGGAGCGGCTCCCTGACACCGTTCGCTGCGTTCATGCATGCCGCCCCAGATCAGACGCACGATCGAGAAAAGTGGCGCCAACGAACCATCTATGCGGACCCTGCAATCATGCGGGACAAACGCTAAAGAAGAAGACGAAGATTCGACTTTTCGAATGGTTCGGAAATCGGTACTTTCCAATATTCAGTTTTTCGAATTATTCGGGAGTCGACACTTTTCGAATATTCGGTTTTTCGAATAATTCGGGAATTTTCGAATACTCGTTTTCCGAATAATTCAGATCAGAAATACGCTTTGAAAACGTACAACGGCTTACCTTCCAAGACCCGCACAGCACCTTCTTTGAAACTCCGCATTGTATACAAGATTATTCTTGTTAGTGCAGAGCGAGTTTGTTAATGTTACATGCAACCCCGAATATTTCCATGGTTCTTTTCTTCAACAGTATTTAAATTGCTCGTCTATTCTATGATCTCGCTGTGTTGTGTTTCTCTTCAACAAGGGAGCTTTGTTTCGGTCAATGGAAATCCCAATCGACATTTGAAGTAAATTTTGATTCCAACCGGCCCACTGGGTTGAGATGGCGTTTTCCATTGCTAGATATATTATGGGGACCGGAGGGTAACGTCGTTTTCTTACGCTAGATACAAACACATATTTTGATCCAGTCTTCATTTTTAGTCAATCATGTATTCCCCAGCATAGTCAGTAACCTTTTGATATCTAGTGAGTAAATTTTCAATCCCTGCCCAATAGAAATGAAATGGTTTTCCGGCAACATATCAAGAGATGGCATTTTGGATATCATCCAAATTTGCGAATGTTTTGCCACTTGAGAAGTGTTGCAGCGCTCGGAATAAGTGGAAATCGGGTGGTGCAACATGCGAATACGCGAATACGATGGACGAGAGGCAGCACCTGCCACCATAATTTATTTCAAGGGCTTGCCTTGCGCAGTGCGATCCTGCATTGTCGTGATGGCGAATGATTGTTTTTGAAAATCGCTGGCCACTTTTCAATTGATGATTGATTGACTCGCTGCAGTTATTCGCTGTAGAGGCCTGCATTAGCAATTTGCCCAGGTTTTAGCTATTCAAAATGAACAATGTCGCAAATACTCAACTGAACACACAAATTGGATAGAGTCACTGCCTTTTGCGTTTTGGGTTTTCATTCAGAACCCATTTCTCATCCTTTGTGATTGATCAACCGAAAAACGCTTCTGTGTTGTGCCGTTGAAGAAATCAGTTGCACACGATTGATAGGTTAGCCTTGTCCTGGTCGGACCAGGGCTGTGCGTAACTGGATTTTGTAATTTCGTGAATCGTAATTTTTCAAATTCCTCGTAATTCGTAAATCGTAATTCGTAACTGATAATAAGTAACAAGCCCACACATAGGCCAAAAATCATTCGATGTGGAAACACTTCAGCACTTCAGTGATGAAGTGTTTTCATATCGAAGATGGGTTGTTCTGAACAGTGCTTGTAGAAATTTTCAGGGTTCACACGTATAGTTCAACCGCGCATTGCCGTTCAGTCCACAAAAAGCACGCTTTCGCAATCAGCGTGCACTTTGCGGACTGAACGGCAATGCGCAGTTGAACTGTATGCACCTGGAATAAAACCGACTTGAATAGACAAAAGTTTAATTTCAAGCTTGATCAAGTACCAAACCTGTGCCACATTCGGCCCTACTTTAGAATACGAAAATATAGAGAATCATCGCTCTAACAAACACATTTCAATGGAAGCCATGGATAGGAACACTGTTGAGAAAAAATGCGGTTCGAGAGTTTAAAGATATCTGTCAAAAGTTCAGGATAAAAAAGCTTCCGTTTTTTTGGCAGAAACGTAAGCTCTGAGTCCCTCTAACAAAGGAACCACTATAAGTCACAGTAACTATTCCAAATGAAACTTCTCTAGAACCATTTTCGGACCAAAAGTCCGAATATGCCCATCGCAGCTGCCTAGACCCACTCCGGAAGAAGTTATGAGCGTTTTTTAAAGCTGGAAATCCTCGTTGTGATGAATTCGAAATCATTTGGCGCGTGCGACAAATTTTATCGGCGACTGCCTAGGCTACGCAGGTTATGTATCTTTCTTTTTATTGTTATTTCTATCAGACCCACGTCATAGTTGGCCGATCGGCTGTAGCCAGCCCGGTCAATAAGCATCCACATCATGCGAGCCGGGAGTGAAAACCGAGCCTTCTTCTATTCCTTCTTCTGCAGCCTCGAAATGGCTTTTTGTCATAGATTAAACCGGCCTAAATTGAGCCTTTGTGGCCGGACTGAGCACGCCTCTGCCGTCCATGGCCGTCCCAGTCGACACGCATGTAATGCGTTGCTCACTAACCAGGGAAATATTCATAGAGTTGAACGTATCTGAGAAACTATCCGCATTTAGTATCTCTTAGCCATCCAAAGCAAAACTGCCTCTCGTTCAGGAAATAAGAGTAGCTTTTAATACTGGAATCTCCGACTTCTTTCAAGAAAATAGACTGTTTTTTCTTGTTCACGCATAGCTAAACACACCGTGATATCACTATTTTGATTTGCCTTACAATTAGATCATCGACAGAAACAAAGGACAGTACAAAATCAAGATATTGCAGCTACAAACCAGAGATGATGATAGCTTTGGGTCAATTTACAAACTTATGAAAATGGAAGAAACAAAGAGACTGGTCTCAATGAGGCATATGGAAGATCGAAACATTATAAAACAAGACAAAAGCGTCTTATAAAAGATTGAGTTCAGCGTAGAATGCAATTCTACTACACAACGAGTAATGGAAAAAAATTTTCACATTATGGATCGGAAGAGCACAATGAAAAACTAATTCCCATGAGAGGTATCAATACTCCTTTCCACTGACTGAAATATACGCTCGCTACCCCCAGTCAAAGTCTGTACTTGGAGTTCAGGCAAATCAAAGGTCAAAAACACCGCTTAAATACGGTCCAGGTGGCAATTTTGGGCGCTGAGAACGAACATGTGGTCCGTTTTCAGTTTCACGGGAAATCACGACCAAAATTTCCACGTCTGACGAAGTAACTCGGCGGGACTTCATTTAGGGGCTAGAGCTTCGACTGAGTTTTTCGGGGGCCTCAAAGTTGTTCCGAGAGCTGCCCTGCTTCCAGCACGGCTTTGAGGGGACGCTATTACGTAAATGCAGAGCACTGTAAGATGCCGATCAGTTTTATCCTTCTCCCAATAGGTGTTTCTTTGGGGAACGCGAGAATTTACACTTTGCGTGGACGATTAGTTCCAGTCAGCTACATCTTTCGAGGTGTATCAGCTACGTACCCTGACAACTTTCAACTCAAGATCAGGCTCTAATTTTGCAGCACAGCACCAATTTTTAGGCTGAGCATACTCAAAACATATCAAACGGGCTTTTCTCGACATTCCAACAATCGAAGCCGCCTGCCTCAACGATACAGCTTACAGTGTCTTTTGCGACAATGTCAATGAAAATCTTAGAAAACGTATAATCGACACGGAATAAACATTGAAAAGGAAAAGGAAAGGCTAAGTCACGAATCTGCGAAAAACCGGTATACAGTCACAGTAATTAGCAGCGGTTTGCATGACATGAGAATTTTTTATCTGTGCAGACATTGCGCATCGTAACGTAATGGAAACGTACTAGCTGAGATAAAGGAATAGAGATATAAATGAATCGCGATACATAGACAGCGAGATTGGCTCAGGCAGTGTCAGCTAGCTATGACACCTATATCAATTACCGGAGCCTAGGAACATGGGTTTACTGGCGTCCCACATGGAACCGGCAAGATATCCAAGCCAACTGATCCTCTATTATCATCTCGCATCCGGAAACGCTCGCCTTCGATGGGATTCGACCATCGTAGAGGAGCCGGCCGAATCACGTAGTCTGGCCAATGGCGTTTGCGCCTCCCCGAGGGGAACGGAACGAAGCAGGAGGAAGCGCAAATGCGAATCATCTTGAAAATCCGCTCTTTTAGCCGCGGCCCGCTAACCGCTTAGCACCCATAAGCTCTCAGCTGGACTTCAGGGGTCTAGGACATTAATGCACTTTTTGACTTTTAGACTCCTCAGGAGAGCTGCGGCCAGCCAGCACCTCTCCCATGACAAAAACCCTCTCCGCGGAGGGATTGACGTCGGTTTGCACGGCGGTGGTCTTCTTTCCTCCACACTGCTACGGCACGAATGTACGACATCTCGGCAGCTACGACATCTCGGCAGAGGTATAAGAAAGCCGTTTGCTGATGCTCCCACGAAAATAAATATACAGGGATGGACCAACGCATAACAAGAACGCCTCCGTCTCTAACGTGCTGAGCATACCCAATTCGTCAAGGATCACTTATGCAAGGTCGCCATAAACTCCATTCTCGGAGTCGTGCCGCCTGAGGTCAGCGAAACCAAGATGGAACTCGGTAGGCATGCCAGGTGCACCCTTCCCTCGTTGCGCTGCGGGCACTCCCCCCTGCTTATGTCTTATTTACATAAGATCGATAGCAGCAGACCTGACGAGAGCCCGGATTGTGGTAATAAAGGGCATACTACTGCGCACCTTTTCAACGGCCCGATGAGACCGACATCGTTAACGACAATAGAACTTTGGAGGAATCCTACGCTTGTGTCTCAGTTCCTCAATCTATGACATGACCCTCTCTGTGGCTGCAGAAGAAGAAGAAGAAAATGCATTTTAGGACAACCAATTAGTAATATTCTTTGTGTATCTTGCCATCTATCAGTTTTACCCGCTTGTTATCTGACAATCGCTTGGCTTCGTTTGTGTGTGGTATTAACTATTAGCCCACTTGTTGCTTGCCAACTGCTAGGCATACGTAGTTCTGTGACCATATGTTGTCCCCCTCGGTTTATGCTTGCTCATCGCGGAGCTTGCGGAGTCCCCACAAGGTGTAGAGGGCCTTCATGAGGTCATGACGTGGCGGTCCCCCAATTGGCCTAGGTTAGCTACTCTGGTCGCCCTACCAGGGCGGCCGGACGCAACGACCGTTGTAGGGGAGAAGCTGAGTTCTGATCAGGCACGGCCGATCCCCAGAGGTCAGGCGTCGTCGGTCGTCACTAAAAAGCATGAAAGAGATCATGATTTGGTGGAATCAGAACGACTACGTCGTGTGGCAAGCTAAACGAATGTAGATATTGGAAATCATGTAAACTATCCGGAGAATTCCTAGCATACTCTCGAGACTACGACAGGGCACCGACCAAGGATTATGAGATGAAATCTACATTTTCTCGTACTCAAGTAGATAGTCACATTGAGAGCACTTTTTCCTATAAACGTCCTTGCTCTCGTCGTATTCTTCTTCTCCGTAAGTGTGCTCATGTGCCCCACTTTCTGCCATTTGCCCACTAGACAGACCACGTATCTGAACAAAAACCGAATTATGAATTTCAGCCTCCTTTGGTTCCTAGACAACATGACGCGTCACTAATACCCGAGCAAAATATGGTTTTAGACGTAACGTGGGGAAACATTTCCATTCGGATTTAAATGTGTTACATATTTAAATCCAGTTGGAACCATTCCCTATGTTCATAAAACTCAGATCAGAAAGGACTCAAGTCCCCGAAAATCGCTCTGAGATGGCGAAGGCGAGGCACAGGAGCCGTCAATTCTTCCCTCTACAAACGAGGAGCAGAAGAACACAGGCAAGGTCTATTTTTACAACCTTCACCCACGAAAAGGGTGTTGTCATAAGATCAATAACTGGGTGACGACCACAAGTTCACTGTGGTTACCGTTGTCGGCTTCTTCAAACAGTTACACACTGCTTCTAACAGAGTGCACGAACTTATGATCCGCCACTGGCCCTCCACAACTGTAATCGACGCCATCTCGAAGGATCCCGGTAAACATCGGCGACCCCGTAGGCGATCGATACGTCATTGCCGCCACACAAAACTCACAAACCGGACGGCGGAGTAGCATGATGAGTGTCGCCGAGATATGCCGGGGTCGGCCGAGAATGTGTCGAATACCGTAGAGGAGGGCCAGTAGAGTACCAGTGGCGGGCCATGAGTTCTTGTACTCGGGTGTAAATAGAATATAAATAAGTTCGTGGTATTATGGCACTGACTACCGCAGTCCGGGCATACGTGGCCTTGCTACTGCCGATTTTTATTACGAATGACATTATCATTGTTGAGTGACCACAAAGCAGCGAGGCGAGGGTACGTGTGGCTCGCTAAGCGAGTTGGCAAATGGACTAGCAAACTGGAGACGGCATAGCTCCAGAATAGGGTTTATAGTCGCCTCTTCTAGATGACCCCAACGAACGGGGTCACCTTGCGCAAGATGAGGAGGCGTATCTGCTCTGAGTCGTTCCACCTCTACGTTTTTCCCTCCCTCTGACGGAATCTAGTACTCTTTTGGATGGGTAGTCAAATTGCTCAAAGACAGGGTTTGCAAAAAAAAAACGGCGGTTGTGTTATTCTTATGAGAAGGTAGATCTGATCATCCATTATAATAGCTGAAATAAAAAAAGAAATCGATAAAAACCGGCAGGAACAGGTTAGTGCGGCTATTAACTGGAAGGCAATTTGCCCCAATCTACGAGATTTTTATAAATGCCTTTTTCGCCGCCTTTTATTTTGCTCCTAAAGTCGTAGCTAACAACTTTAAAGACTTAAAAATATTTTAGGACCAAAATGAGACACAAAAACAGACTTTTATCGATATCTCGTGATTTTGGGGGAAACGGCCGCTCTTACTCGTTCCTGTTCGTTTTTTTTTCGCAACTTTTCATTATTTTCACATTTGGGAAAAACAAATCAATACTTTTATGAGGACAACACAGCAACCGTTTTTATCGCGAACCCTGAGCTTGCAAAAATAAACAACCACTGAGCCTGAAGTTGATAATGATTCCTTCACTGGCAACATACCCGCGTCGACGTATATACAGTTAGTTCATCTACGCAATGCCGTTCAGTCCGCAAATTCCACGTTAATTGCGAAAGCGTGTTACGGCGCGGTTGCGAGCATTCTTAGACAGGGATGTGTAAGGTGATGAGAAAACAAAAGAGAGAACAGACACGAGAGAGAAAGGCTGGCAACAGGCCAGGCAGGCAATGGGGTGGTAGATGTGTGCGGCTGCGTTACGAGAACGCGCATCTACCCCCCAGCCGTGGCGTGTTATGGTGAAGTGGATAAGGCCGCTCATGAACGGCTAGAGAATTTATTCAACGTTCGCCGGTCTCTCTGGGGGGGGGGGGGGTTCTCTCACTTCCTAGAGAATTCTCTTCTGTATAGGGTAGGATTGTGCGCAGCTAATTGATTGCCTATTCCTGCCAGCCGGCACTCTCTGCGTGCAGCGCCTCACCTTAGCTTGCTGTCTCTGAGTAGTCGCGACGTTGCTGCCAGCCCGGCGCCATCGCTCTGCTGCCAGCTCGCCTCTGCTTAGTGCAGCCAGCCGTTGTTTTCGCCTGCTGGCTGCAGCCGTTGTCGTCTTAGTACCGGCGTTGAGGGGGGGGGGGGATGGTTCTCTCACCTCCTAGAGAATTCTCTTCTGTATGGGGTAAGATTGTGCGTCGCTAATTAATTGCCTATTCCTGCCAGCCGGCACTCTCTGCGTGCAGCGCCTCGCCTTAGCTTGCTGTCTCTGAGTAGTCCCGACGTTGCTGCCCGCCCGCCGCCATCGCTCTGCTGCCAGCTCGCCTCGGTCCTAGTGCTGCCAGTTCGCCTTTGTCTTAGTGCTGCCAGCTCGCCTCTACTTAGTGCAGCCAGCCGTTGTTTTCACCTGCTGCCTGCAGCCGCTGCCGTCTAGTGCCGGCGTTGAGAGGGGCCCCATATAGTGGTGCAGGTGACCCGTAAATTGCTTGTAGACAAAATTTCTTAGCGAGTTTCCCGGAAAATTTCGGAAAGTGGCTCGGGGACTAGACTGTGTAGGGACTCACCTTGTGCTGACGAACCTTGCTTGGGATGATCTTCATTAATCGTTTTGGTTAACTGTGGCTGCTAGTGAGCTAATTGTAGGATTCCATTGTTCTGTTGTTATACTGCTCGTTATAAATAAATTATTGTTATTTCTGTCTCGTTATCTACTTGGTTCACAGGGTTTTCAAATCCTAAAATTCCTAGTCTTACCAATCTTATTCACACTTTTCGGGTGTAACAACTTTAGCGAAACCGAACTGATGTAGGAAGACCCGGGCGGTTTTCGCCTTTGTCGCCCGGATGATCCCACCGTCTGGGCGATCCCACATCCCTGACCGAGGATACCGCAGCACGCCCTCGCAATCAGCGTGCACTTTGCGGACTGAACGCGATCGCGGAGATGAATTGTAGGTCTTCGACTGAATACTTTTTGTGCAGAGAGTGGCGATCCGCAGAGCTGCGTTTTGAAAAACCGCTGGCGATCCGCAGAGCTGCGTTTTGAAAAAACGCATCTTGGTACAGGGAACATCCGACACGACTTGCTATGGTTTCTCTGTACCTTTATTTCCCAAACACTCAAACATACACTCAACCCCCCTAATTAAGGGTTTTTTGCCAATACATATTTTGAGACACCCTCAACGCCACGCTGCTCATCAGAAGAGATCAGAAGAGAGTTCTTTTTCTTTCCGGATCATCACTCAGTACAGTTCATTTTTACGGAGAAACACAACTTCAACTTTGTTTGAATCAGTCTTCAACTCACTAATTACTTGTGTTTTCGCCCCATGAATAGGATATCTTATGCCGTACTCCAATTTCTCTCACTAGGGACTGATCCTAGCCCAAACAAGAGTTTCAAAAAATGATCTGTTGAATGTTGTGGGAAAGATAAAAAGAAACAATTCGAAGTTCGTTAAATTTCTCCAATGTATCTGGGTGGATCAAAAACGACAAAAACATGATTATTTAAAAATTTAGAAAATCTTTTAGCCCAAACTTTGTCCAGGTGGCTAATTTAGGGTGCTGAACACGAATATCAGATCCGTTTTCAGTTTTTCGGAAGATTGCGGTTGGTTTCTGTAGACAAATGATATTTTTCGTACTGCAACTTACAGTAATCTTTTGAGAAACTGAAAGACCTTATATTCGTCTTTACCGGCCCACATAATACCCCGAAAAGTTTCGGCTGATCTACTCATAAGCATTCAGGAAATTTAACAAACATTCAATTGTTTTTTTACCCCCCTCCCCCCCTCCCCTCCACAACACTCAACAGACCATTTTTCAACTCCAGTTTGTGCTGCAGTCCCTATTTAGAGAGCCACCTACGGTGCTAAATCAGAAAGACATAGATAATATAAAAACGTACATGTTGTCTCATCTCCTTTACTTTCTTCTCGAAATTTCTCTCAGCTCTGCCTTCTTTCTGAGAGGTGCGCAACTTCTTCTCTTCTTCGAATTCATCCCAACTCCCAAAAATTTCTAGCACTCGTTCAACCACCTGAAAACATTGAAATCAAAACGTTACTAATCTATTGAACACAACAGAGAATAAAAGCGTGGTCTACCTTACTTGTGAAAAATGAAATGTGATAACTACCCGAGGGTGTGAGAACGGAGCAAAAAGCTGGCCATATCCTTGAAAGCCCACACAGTGACATTCTTTTACCCGTGATTTTTTTTAGAATTGTCGCCTTCGGGGCTTTGCTCAACCCTGGCTTACAGCAAACACCTCGCCGCCTGCACTGGCGTAGAATTGATTTTTACGAAAGATCTGTGAATAAAAGCACCAGCTATGAGCTATATGCAAAAGGAATAGGAGAATAAAAACGAAGCCTCACTTGGCACTTCAAGTAGAGCTTCATATCCCCATAACGAGGATTGTGAGGATTCTTCTTGGCCAAATAGCGTAACGGCGGTTTGCGCAGATCGAAGTCACAATCTTTCAGCAGATAAGCTTTCTTCGCTTCAGTTCGTGGAATCAGCTTATGCTCGTCCAAATCGTCCCTGAACAGAACATTGCCATTATTACTAACATGGGATCGATCCAAAATAAATAAAGTAATTGCGAGGGTGTACTTGTCACGTATTGTGGAATAATGTTTCAGACTCGAGCCGAATCTCTGATCTCGAGGAGTAACAAACTCTAGAAGGTCGATTTTACAGAAAATGATATACGAACCGTCATTTCGCGAAAAACTGAAAACGGATATCATGTTCGTGTTCAGCGCCCCGAAATAATGCTCATGGACAAAGTTTGGCCGGAAAAGTCGATATTTGATATCCCGACATTTACGATGACCTACCAGCAAAGTCCATGGGTCTCCAAAGAAGGTCGAGTTTTGTCCGATACTAAAGAGACATATGTATTTTGTTCCATAAAATGTTTTTGGATCAGTCATCTGCAACGAAATATATTCTGTGTAAGTCTACTTCTGAGAATGTTTATAAATCGGAGTTTATAGTCGATACGAAAATCTTCGAAGAGGGTTAGGGTTTCTCCTATAAGCGAATAGATACCCGTCAGGCAATTTTAGGGTGATCAGAAAAATTGCTTTGGACTCGACTCAATTTTTTTCCTTGTTATTCGAGATCATAAATACGAATCTTGAGCCCGTTTCTCTATATTCTAAGACTTACTGTAGGCGGAGGTAGATAAAGCGCCATTCAGCTGTCGTAACCTACATTCGTATTTCAAATATCGGTAAATTGACTTCAAAATCGTGCTGAGCACTCCCAAATAACTCTCACAGAAGTTTTCAACTGAATATAAGCCTCAATCCAACTACCGTACACACACCATAGCGCACCCTAATCTATCGAAAATTCATAAACGGATTTCAGGTTCTTGTTCAGCACCCTAAATAACTTCTACAGAGACCTTTCGAGGCGAGTCTGTCGTAGCGTTTAGGAGATCATCAGAGGTACCATTTCGCCCCAAGAATTTTAACGGGCGGGCTTGAAACCAAAGCCATCGGAGTTTTTCGAAAATCAACAAATGGGACTAACAAGGGACGACCCCCGGGGGAGGAGACGTCCTGAAAAAAGTTCTTCAGAGAGTTGTGGGGGACGGATAGAGTAACAATAATCTATGTTCGGGTTTTCCTAAGGGCCATCCGGTAGAGCTAAAAATTGGAAAAACGTGAAAAATTTGCGGACGCATTCTCTTCAAACGTTCACCATGGCTGTGCTTTCGATTTTTCAGAACAGAAAACTGGCTGGCTACAATATCTAACAATCATCTAACTCAATATGCTTTATTTGGATCAATATGGAGAGAAAAAAAATTTCGACTTTATTTTTTCGCCATATACTCGCTACTCACCCTCCAACTCCAAATAATCGAAAAAAAATCTGTGTGATCGGGCCAAGTTTAGTAGTTTTCGATGAAGGGTCGGCAGGTGTATTGGGCAGGCGATTGTCGCCTTTTAAAAATGAAAACTACGGCCATGATGATAATTTTTACCAAAGGATTCATCGCTTTGCTTCTTGCAATGGTAACGGTTTTTCTACGATTATTGGCAAACGACTTTTATGTGATCAAGAAAGGTGTTTTTCTTGACTCGAGAAAAGCAAAACAAAGTTACAAGATGTTCACATTGCAGTACTTCTCAATGAAACCGAAATGCTAGCACAAAGAGGTGAGAAGAATAGTTTTTGAATCAGATGAGGAAATCCTTATATACTACATGGAATCACGCGATAGAAATTGTAAATCCAGTAAGATTCAAAAAAGCAAGTTTTAACGTGAATGAGAAACCACGTGGATAAACAACCGAATAAATGCAAAACAATTTTTCCAAAAGAGAATCGAACCCGCAACCCAGCATCCCTTCGTAGTTTGGCATTCCCAATCGTTATCCTCTCGACCATCCCTGCACAGTCGCTATGGAAACTTCAATGTAGTGATACTAGGAATGGAAGGCACATCGAGCTCGGAAAATGTTTATATCTCACGAATGGGCCAGAATCAAACCGTCAAACCTTGTAAAGGGCAATATTATTGTAACTAAATGTGTGCAAATCATAATGAACTCACTCCAGTTGCTGCGAGTAGGGGGATACAGATAGTTTCAAACAATTTTTTCTTTTTTTTCTGGAATATCAGAAGGCCCTTATGAAAAACCGAACATTGATTATTGTTACTCTATACATCCACACAACTCTCAGAAAAACTTTTTTCAAGACGTCTCCTCCCCCGGGGGTCGTCCCTTGTAAGATTCGTATTTAAGGCCAGTGTTCGCCGTCTTTTCGGGCACCGAGCACCCATCAGCGTTGGCGTGCACTGAGAAGCGCGCAACAGCGAGAGCGCGTGTCCTCGCGATGTCGGAGTGCTGTCAAAGACTCGAAACTCATGAATGTTTCAGATCAAGACCTCGACAGGAGTCATGAACACTTTTTGCAACAGTACATCAGTGCGAGGCATTTTATAGACTCAGATTGATGGATGCCATAATAACTCCAGTTGTAAGAGATCATGCTATAGAGATGTAAAATCAGAGAGAATTTGTAGATCAAAATCTAGAAAAAAAAAACAGTATGCAAGAGTACCTGCAGCTATCACAAACTGGGTGACTGAAACGCTCCCATAACCAAGAATTGATCAGTGGCCTTTCACATTTCGTACAATTGTCTGGGCACGTCTGGTCAGCAAACTTTGCATCAGCTCCTTTAAAAGGAACACATCAAATAACTCGAGTTTTCACTGCAAAACAGGCCCTATTGTAGCAACATCGTCGAAATATCAGCCCAAAATAAGATCAAACTGAACTTGAATCTGGTACGACCGCCAAGCCCACTTTCTGGGTGGTTGTCGAGCCAAGCCCACTTTCAGCGTGACCGTCAAGGAAGCAGCGTGGTGCGCATACCACATCAAAGCTTAGGACCTTATGAGCTACTTCGGACTGGTTTCTAGTAGTTCTTTTGACACTGTTGTTGCCACGAGCCCCGGACGTCACAATTACGAGTGAAAACTCTGAGACTGTTTTTTTTCTTACGCTCTGCCTTCAAGAGTTCGCAGACTGGTCGCGAGACCCGACGGCTCGAATCCAAGAATTAGATTACAATCACCTACTTTCCTGTCTGGACTTCGCAATTTCCTCACGACGTTCCTGATATTCATCGTCATCATCCATAAAGCCGCCTGCTGCATTGAACGATGGCTGACTCTGTCTAAAACGGTTTTGCGAAATATACCGGTTGGCTGTGCGATTAGAGCGAGAAGAAGTCAGAACGTAGAATTGTGGTGCGCGCGAAGCGCGCACCAAGATTTAGCTTTGATCTCTTCCCGCGCGGATGCCCTACGACGAGATCACCTATTCATACCGTCACCAGAGGAATGAACTGTACACCATTCGATGCGCTGTGAGATAATACGTGTGTGTGCAACTTTTCATCCTCACTGGTCCCCGCTTTCTGAAGTTATGACCTCTCAAAGTACGCAAAAACGTTCTCCACCACCGCCTCCGCCTCACCCTCCGTCCGTCGAATACCATTTTTTTTTTGGAAGGGGTGGACCAAATCGCTTGAAAATTTGTGACTAGAGGTAATCGACCACGGGAATGCCGAAAATGATTGGGAGAACTCACCATAATGACATCTGGGCTCCTAACGGGCGGTTCAAACTCAGAAACCGGCCTCTCAGGATTAGTTTATAAAAATGACGGGTGTTTTCGTTATCAGTCATTGTTTTCTTAGAGACTCCACATAAACACCTAGCTCTCAGGCCTCGGTCAGAATTGGTGCTATTTGCATCTGTAACCCACCGACTCCCCCCAACACCCACCCGGTCGATACGTATGTTTAAAATGATGGAGTGAGGTTGAGAAAATCACTCGGTGAATCCGACGCGGTGAATATCCATGCTATACGTGGATGACGGCGGATGAGAAAATCACCGGGTGGGCGGGCCGATGCTAAAACATTGCGTATCACTAGAAAGCTGTCCACACTGCTACCTCCGTTTCTTCACTATACTCTCCTTCACTCTTTCTCTGAACAGGTGCAATCCTGTTGGCCACGTAATCATCGTCATATCTAATTGGATACACCGAGTGATTTTCTCAACCTCACCCCTTCATTTTAATCATACGTATCGACCGGGTGGGTGTTGGAAGGTGCCGGGGGTGCTGGGGGGAGTCGGTGGGTTACAGATGCAAATAGCACCAACTCTGACCGGGGCCTCAAGGGTGGTGTACTCTAAACGTCGGGCTAGGAAGAGGAGTACGCTGTGCATTTTGCGAGGGATGGTTTTGAGCGCTGCGTGTGTTCGTTCGTTCCATGCGCACCATCGATAAGAAGGCGTCGCAGGGTGTGCTGAAGTGTCGGTTGACTAAGCGAGACCCAAATAGGAGTATGCAGGACATCATGGAACGTGTTCAGGATCTCAGTAGGAGTGTGCAGGGCATCATGGAACGTGTGCAGGACCCCAGTAGGGTTGTACAGGACGTCGTAGATTGTGTGCAGGACCTCAGTAGGAGTGTGCAGGGCATCACGGAATGTGTGCAGGACCCCAGTGGGGTTGTGCAGGACGTCGTAGATTGTGTGCAGGACCTTAGTAGGAGTGTGCAAGACATGATGGGACGTGTGCAGGACCCCAGTAGGGGTGTGCAGGACAGAGTTGAGCAGGCCGTTGCGCCAAATTTCGGCGGAGGTACGACCCTCCCCCATTGACCAAAATTTTAAATTTTTTTTTCAATTTGCGATCCCCGCGAGACTAGCTTTTCAAGAAAATTGTTTCCCACATGTTAGGTTTTGGAGTGGTTTGGAGTTAACTCCTTTTTTTCTCCGAACATTTTACGAGCCCCCCCCCCAACTTTTTCTTTTTTTCCAAAGCTTTCAAAATTTTTACTACCCCCCGTTGCGCCGGGTCGCAGCCATGCTGAACCCTGGTGCAGGACCTCAGTAGGAGTGTGCAGGACATCATGGAACGTGTGCAGGATCCCAGTAGTGGTATGCAGGACGTCATGGAGCGTGTGAGGGACCCCAGTAGGGGTGTGCAGGACGTCATGGAACGTGTGCAGGGCATCATGGAACGTGTGCAGGATCCCAGTAGAGGGGTGCGGGAACTCAGTAGGGATGTGCAGGACATCATGGAGCTTGTCCAGAACCCCAGTAGGAGTTTGCAGTACATCATGGGACCTGTGAAGGACCCCAGTAGGGTTATGCAGGACGTCGTAGATTGTGTGCAGGACCTCAGTAAGAGTGCGCTCGACATCAAGGAACGTGTGCAGAACGTCATAGATAGTGTGCAGAGCCTCGGTAGGAGTGTGTAGGACATCATGGGACGTGGGCATGACTCCAGTAGGGATGTGGAAGGGCGTCATGGAATGTGTTCTGGACCTCAGTAGGAGTGTGCAGTACTTCAAGGGACGTGCGCATGACCCAAGATTTACTCATAGAAATGATGAGAAATTCTGATAAAAGATGCCTGATACTGCTATCATTGTTTTTATAGAAACTTCATGAAAATAATTCGACTGCTAGCCTTACCATTCTGTGGTTCATTTCATTTCTGTCGATGATGGATGAATGATGGATGCCCCTCCCCCCGTCTACGATAGTGCCCTAACCCTGTACCATTGGGTCATTTAAAAACTCATTCCTTCATTTTACTCAGCAAAAAAAATTCTACCCGGAATCCCGGGAATTCGAGAGCTTTACCACTCCTTTCTGGCGGAATTTCTCCCAAAAGAATTCGTAATTTATTCGTAATTTGTTAGAATTTTCTCGTAATCTGCCAGAAATCTTCAGCATTTTGCCAGAATCTATACCTAAACCGCCAGCTCTTGATACGACTTACAAAATCTCAGTACATACAGTCATACTCATGTACAACTGTATGTACAAACCAAAATTTCCGGGCTTTAACCTGCCTGTCCGTTAAGACGGTAGAATAGCCCACCAAACCTAGTCCCAGGCTATTTATCAGTCCATTTCCCAACTTGAGGCAATGAGGCAACTTCTGACATGGGCAAACGGCGCAGCGTATATGCTGTGGGTCAACAAAGTCATTCAACATGGGCGATCCAGTGGCCTTGTCCAGCAGCAGTGCGCTATGAATGGGGCCGTTTCAAAAACTAAAGTGCCAGAGCACACCTTACAATAATGAGTCCTAGTCTATAATTACTTACTGGTTAGTGGTATAAAGCTATGTACCTAAACAGTCGTTCTGATTTCGTTTTTTTTTCTTTAGGTTTCAACACGATTTTTTTGATGTGACAACGTCAGTCCTACACTCTCAAACAGAAATCTCGAAAGTGTCTGCATCACAAATCCAGTCTTACCTTAACTTCAACAGCAGCGCCCTGATAAAGCTTTTCGAAAATGTATAACATGGGGCAAAGAACACTGGGATTCCCAATTCTGGGAGAGCAATCACCTTTAGGGAATTTTTTCGATCAAAACCGAGACGGGTATTTGCAAAAACAAAAGAGAGTCATTTGGCCACCGAAAAATTTTCACTACAGCTAGTGTTTTCCTAGAAATATTTTCATGAAATTGAGTTTGTTTTTCAGAATTTTTTTCGATTTTTAACAAATTGATTACTACCGCAGTTTTTGCATTATGGACAGCATCTAGTTATAAAAATTTGATGGGAGGCATCATGACATATTCTTCTTTATTATACTCTGAGTTGGCGATAAAAACTATTTTTGAGCTCTCTTCGTAAAAATGGTGGATGGTAATTACAAAAGTAAAATTAAGTGAGATCTATCAAAAAGGGGTCTTCCAAGCGAAAGAGGTTTGTTTGGCGTCAGAAACGTTCCAACAAAAAGGGAAAAATAGGTAAGTAGATTGAGGAGAGTCTACAAAAAGGGAACAATATTCTCTGAGACTGATTTTCCTGACCGATACTTCTTAACAGCAAAAACAAACCGTTGTGGTAATTCACAAGGAAGAGTTGAATAGTTTCCAAGAATGGACTTCAATTTTGACGAGATTATAAGAAAACACTCTCATTAGATGCTGCACTTTGGTTCCGCTTCTCGTAGCAGCTGGAGCTAATCTGTCTGTCTTTTTGACATCATCTTCTATTCTGATGGTAAGTATTAGGTTTACATGCACGTACATTTAAACGGTTCTCGCGTAATCAAGACCATTTTTGGAACCACAGAGTGCTTCCGTGTAGGACACCGCAACGGTTTGTTTTCGCTGTTAAGAAGTATCGGCCAGGAAAATCAGTCTCAGAGAATATTGCTCACTTTTTGTAGACTCTCCTCAATCTACTTACCTACTGTTCCCTTTTTGTTGGAACGTTTCTGACGCCAACCAAACCTCTTTCGCTTGGAAGACCCCTTTTTTTGATAGAATTGTTCACTTTTTATTGATATTACGAAGTAATATCTATGAAAAAATCTTCAATATTTTTCAAATAGCATGGATTGCTATAATAATCAGTAAGCAATAAACTTGTTGCGCACGCCACAGCTGAAGCGCTACTCACTTTCCACGACGTTCTGATGACGTCATCAGATGCCCTATGTACTTTACATGACATCCTGATGACGTCATTAGATGCACTATATACTTTACATGAGACCCTGATGACGTCATCAGATGCCCTATGTACTTTAGATGACCCTGATGACATCATCAGATGCCCTATGTACTTAAGATGACACCCTGATGACGTCATCAGATGCCCTATGTACTTTAGATGACCCTGATGACATCATCAGACGCCCTATGTACTCAAGATGACACTCTGATGACGTCAACGGATGCCCTATGTACTTTACATGACATCCTGATGACGTCATGAGATGCACTATATACTTTACATGAGACCCTGATGACGTCATCAGATGCCCTATGTACTTTATATGACCCTGATGACATCATCAGATGCCCTATGTACTCAAGATGACACTCTGATGACGTCAACAGATGCCCTATGTACTTTACATGACACCCTGATGACTTCATCAGATGCCATATGTACTTTACATGACATCCTGATGACGTCATCAGATGCAGTATGACATGACACCCTGATGGCGTTATCAGATGCCCTATGTACTTTAGATGACCCTGATGACATCATCAGATGCCCTATGTACTCAAGATGACACTCTGATGACGTCAACGGATGCCCTATGTACTTTAGATGACATCATGATGACGTCATGAGATGCACTATATACTTTACATGAGATCCTGATGACGTCATCAGATGCCCTATGTACTTTATATGACACCATGATGACATCATCAGATGCCCTATGTACTTTACATGACACTCTGATGACGTCATCAGATGCCCTATGCATCCTGATGACGTCATGAGATGCACTATATACTTTACATGACATCCTGATGACGTCATCACATGCCCTATGTACTTTAGATGACACCTGATAACGTCATCAGATGCCCTATGTACTCAAGATGACACTCTGATGACGTCAACAGATGCCCTATGTACTTTACATGACACCCTGATGACTTCATCAGATGCCATATGTACTTTACATGACATCCTGATGACGTCATCAGATGCCCTATGTACTTTAGATGACACCCTGATGACGTCATCAGATGCCCTATGTATCGAAAAGTACAGCCTACGACGTGTTTTAGCGAGTTGATCTACCAACTCATAATATCACATGATATGATAAGCAGTAAAAAAGCAAAGTAGTGAATGTGAAACACTAAGAAACAAACTTGTTAGTCACTTTCCCTGTCCCTTCCCATCGAAAAGTACAGCCTACGACGTGTTTAAGCGATTTGGTCTACCAACTGATAATATCACATATGATAAGCAGTAAGAAGTAAAGTAGTGAATGTGAAACAGTAAGAAACAAACTTGTTAGTAACTTTCCCTGTCCCTTCCCATCGAAAAGTACAGCGTACGACGTGTTTTAGCGAGTTGATCTACCAACTGATAATATCACATGATATGATAAGCAGTAAGAAGTAAAGTAGTGAATGTGAAACAGTAAGAAACAAAATTGTTAGTCACTTTCCCTGTCCCTTCCCATCGAAAAGTACAGCGTACGACGTGTTTTAGAGAGTTGATCTACCAACTGATAATATCACATGATATGATAAGCAGTAAGAAGTAAAGTAGTGAATGTGAAACAGTAAGTAACAAACTTGTTAGTCACTTTCCCTGTCCTTTCCCATCAAAAAGTACAGCCTACGACGTGTTTAAGCGATTTGGTCTACCAACTGATAATATCACATGATATGATAAGCAGTAACAAGTAAAGTAGTGAATGTGAAACAGTAAGAAACAAACTTGCTAGTCACATTCCCTGTCCCTTCCCATCGAAAAGTACAGCCTACGACGTGTTTTAGCGAGTTGATCTACCAACTGATAATATCACATGATATGATAAGCAGTAAGAAGTAAAGTAGTGAATGTGAAACAGTAAGTAAAAAAACTTGTTAGTCACTTTCCCTGTCCTTTCCCATCAAAAAGTACAGCCTACGACGTGTTTAAGCGATTTGGTCTACCAGCTGATAATATCACATGATATGATAAGCAGTAACAAGTAAAGTAGTGAATGTGAAACAGTAAGAAACAAACTTGCTAGTCACATTCCCTGTCCCTTCCCATCGAAAAGTACAGCCTACGACGTGTTTTAGCGAGTTGATCTACCAACTGATAATATCACATGATATGATAAGCAGTAAGAAGTAAAGTAGTGAATGTGAAACAGTAAGTAAAAAACTTGTTAGTCACTTTCCCTGTCCCTTCCCATCGAAAAGTACAGCCTACGACGTGTTTTAGCGAGTTGATCTACCAACTGATAATATCACATGATATGATAAGCAGTAAGAAGTAAAGTAGTGAATGTGAAACACTAAGAAACAAACTTGTTAGTCACTTCCCCTGTCCCTTCCCATCGAAAAGTACAGCCTACGACGTGTTTAAGCGATTTGGTCTACCAACTGATAATAGCACTTGATATGCTAAGTAGTAAAAGGTGAAGTAGTTAATGTTAAAGTAAGTGTCTGTCCACATACCAACTTACCTACCTTCCCAACTGATCGCCTGCGACCACTGGCAGTGGCTAGTGGCAGGAACGAGGAACGAGTAACAGGACACGAGGGACGCGTTACAAGAAAAAACGCGAATTTTAGCTAAGCTTCCGCCGATCTAACTTTGTTGATTTTCCATCGATTTGGCTCAAATTTTGACAGCGGGTGTCTTCTAGACTCTCTCACTTATATCCAGAAGGAAATCTCTAGAAAATTTGTTTTACAGGTTCTATTAACTACTTTACCAAAATCTAAGTGATCACAAGTGCCAGGCAAAACCAAACCTCTCCAGCCGCTTCGCGGCTGGAGCGATTAAGTGAAAATTTTTAGGAAAAACGCACAAAAACAAGTTAGGACTGTTAGTTATAAGTGTCCGCACGCCCCCTTTAAGTAACGAGATTTACATGAATGCTTGTTCATCCGTGATTTAATTTGCTCTTACAGTAGTAGTGCCCAGCAATTACTTTAGAAGCAAAATGGAAGACGGTAAAACAGGCAATTATAGAAATACCGATAATTGGGAGCGGGCGGATACCAAGCGAAAACTTGTTCCTGATCGTTTTTTCTCCAACTTTTCCTTTTTTTTACTTTGTGATGGCTGGATCTAAATTTACTCGAGGACAGCACAAAAGCCATTTTAATTGCAAACCCTACCTTTTAGTCATTTATCAATCGTCTTTCCAGAAATCGCTTTTCGCCTCTAAAAACTTCGAAAAATAAAAATAAAACATAGTACAAACACAATCTGCTCATAAAACCTAAGTCTCAATCAACAAAATCACGGATCCAATCTTAGGTTGAAATCATTGAAAACTTGTGAAATAGACAGAAACTTTTCTTTTCGAAAAAAGCTAGTTGTAAACTTCGCGACATTTTTTTAAACGCTTTCAATAATGTTTTCTAGAGGCGAGATGCCTTCAATTTTGTAAAGGAGTCACAGATTGTAAGCTTGGCGGTGCTAGGTGTAGGTATCCTCGTTCTCTAGACGGCGGGCAGCCGCTACGAGTCCGTGGTTGCGCGTGTGGGGTACCCCCACCATGAAAAAAAAATCATCGATATGGAGCAGTCTTTCATTTTCCCTCGGCCAGCACTCCTTCCTCATCTCTCTTTTCCCGTTCTTGCCTTTCCATCCTCTTTCTTCCTATTTTCACATGTCGTAAATAATAATTTCGAAAGTCGGAAGTACTTTCGTTTATCTCCCACTTTTCGGACGATTTTCGTTTCAGGAAAATGCCAGTGATTTAAGAAATTCCTTTTTTTAGCTATGATTTCTGAAGCCTTCTCAATCATGTTCTCTCCTCTCATTGCTTTATCATGTAGTGAGTTTGCGTTTACCTATTCAAAATTGTAGTGTAATATTTGTGTTTTAATGTATGTTTCCTGTGCGAATTGAATTTATTTTCCATGTTGAAATTATCGCTGCGCCATATCGACAGTTTTTTTCTATGACGGCTCCACCCCACACGCTCGATACGCGCAACCCCGGATTCGACGCAGCTGCCCGCCGTCTAGAGAGCGACAATAGACGTAGGCGGCCGTGTTGCGCGTTTAGAGCAGATCGAAGGTAACTGGAAATCGGTTTTCTAAGTGTCACCAAACAATTCCTTATTATTTGAAATTATTCTCATATGATCAAGTCTGCTAGATTAAATTTTTTTCGAAAAGAGTATTCGAAAAGTCAACGGCGAAACACCCCAAAACTGACCCTTCGGTGGCTTCTCATATGCTCCAATTGTGCAGCGCAGCCGCACGCGTCAATTTAGCCCGGCTCTGGTCATCCTTCATGCCGGGGGAAGACTATATGTCACTGGCGTGCAGTTTGTTAATTTCTAACTGAGTTGTGTTCCGAGGAAGATGAAAACAAGCTTCCGAAAATGAATTCAAAAAATGAATTCGAATTTATGAAAACAGAAATATAGAATAACACAAGTAAAATTTGCCATCAAAGTTTCCAGATTTTAATTAGTGTGTAACTTCATAACGTTTAATAGATAAAATTATGATTTAAAATGCTAACAGTTATGTCCTGGACGCCTGTTCTGATATTCTGCACACTTTTCGAGAGATCCTCCTCATTTCATGTGAGGTCCTGCACACTTTCTGTGAGTCAATACACACTTCATGTGAGTTTTATGCAGCTTGTTCTAGACGAACTTCAAAGTTACGGGAAGTTGAACACTAGTCGCTTGTAAAAATCACTCTACCAGAAATCGCATTTTTTCGGGCGGATTACGTTGAAATTCGAGAAAATTCTGATACAATTTCTGGTAATTTATTGGAATTCTGGCAGAATTTCTGTCAGATCACTATCTAGACGTAATTCTGTGGTAAAAAGCAGCATTTACCACTAGGTAGCGGTAATTCTCCCGTAAATCAGCTGTAAACCGCCAGAAAATTTTCTGCTGAGTATGGACTTTTTCAAAAATTCAAAAAGTATATGTCTTGTATCTTATCTGTAGGGAAGCCGCGTTACAACTATTATCTTGCAGTCTTAGCAGCGGAGCGGTTGTTTCTTCATTTCTACCACTATGTTTTCGAAAAAAAAACTGACTTTTAGAGCTTGACGATATTGTAGAAGGGAAACCCTTGTAAAAAGTTGTGAAATTTCTGAAAGTTGGGCTCCGCAGAAAAGGTCAAGGATTTGGCATTGCTCTAACATGTCGTGAAATTGTTTCGTTAGATTTGGCTATCAAACTGATTTTCTAAATGAGGTGAAATTGTTGAATTGATTTGGCTGTTGTTGGTACATGCAGACAACGTGATCATTAAATGTAGTGAAATTCGAAAATGAATTTTGCACGGGCTCTATGAATTATCGGAGTCAAATCGCGCGTCAGAAGGTCCTCTGGCGAGCAAATAAAGACAAAAATAAAAAAATAATCATCAGCCAACAATGCTGAACGAAATGTGGCCTTATGGGCTAGAAATAAGGTTTTCGAATGTTAATCTGCCTTTTCAGTGTACCTCCTACAAAGGTACTAGACCTTCCCTCACCGATTAGATAAAAATCAAGAAAACGAAATTCAACACAATTTATTAGCTACTGACGCTATGTCTTCGTGTCCTCAAAGCTTTCACGGTTCACATTGTATGGAAACGTTTTTGTTGCTCGACTTATTCTTGTTCTGATTTAATTCAATTTACGCTCCAAGCAAAACCCCTTCTGACGCGTGATTTGGCTGTGATAATTCATAGAGCCCCTGCCAAATCCATTTTCGAATTTCACTACATTTAATGATCACGTTGTCTGCATGTACCAACAACAGCCTAATCAATTCAACAATTTCACCTCATTTAGAAAATCAGTTTGATAGCCAAATCTGACGAAACAATTTCACGACATATTAGAGCAATGCCAAATCCGACCTTTTCTGCGGAGCCCAACTTTTAGAAATGGCTTTATAACTTCAAAGGCAAAGCCCACGATTCTTCGTCTTCTGCGGCCACGAAGCGGGATCTTGTCATAGGTTCAGCAACTGGGCGAATAGGGTCTCTTAGAGCACTTGAATAAATGAGCGGTGTCGTGTCCGGGACTACCGCAGTCCGGGCAGGCATGCGAGTGTCCACAATAAAAACGTCTCCGAGTTTTCACCGGAATTGAAAAGCCTGGGGTCCATTTCAACAATGACCAAAAACGGCTAGAAGCGATTCATGAATAGCCCTATACGGTCCAAATACCTGGAGATGCTATGACCGCAGCGCTCGCTTCCATGTTGGAAAGCGAGGAAGTGGGCAGGGTGAGCACAGCACATTCGGGTTTCGGGGTCATACAGCTCTATTTATTGCTTCTTTTGAACCGTTTTCTGACATTTTTGTTGCGAAAGATTCCAAGCTTTCCGTTTCCGGTGAAAACTCCGGAGCTATTTTAGTCGTGGACACAGCCTCCTAGAGCAGGTTATGCGACCAAAACCGCTTTCTTATTTCTCGCCTGATGAGTGGAATTGAAGAAGCAATAAGGTGGGCTCACAGATAATTTTCTAGTTTACCCACAACTTTCAATCAATTAGTCCAATTCGGATCGCCGTGGCTGCAGAGATGTCGTACGTTCGTTCCGTGGCAGTGCGGAGGAAAGAAGATCGCCTCCGTGCAAACCGACGTCATCCCCTCCATGAAGAGCGTTTTTGTCATGGGAGAGGTGCTGGCCGGCCGCGTCTCTCATTCTGATTCTCCTGCATAGGGCCGGCGTGGAAAGGAATCCTGGACCCGCTCAGAAGAAGGAGTACCCATTTGCCACATGCGACAGAGATGTCACTTGGAATGGGACAAGCGTCCAATGCTTTGGATGCCAAAGATGGGTGCACTTCTCTTGTTCGGGTCTCAGTTCTGCGAGGCATCATAACTCTTCTTTTCGCTGTGTTATATGCTCTCCACCTTCTAACTCTGATTCGTCCTACTACCAGGCCGTCCAATAATTCCTGTCCGAAAATTTTCAAAATTCTATAATTTTCCTTAGAAGTGTTATAATATCAGGCAAATGTAAGAACCTTCTAGAAGGTTCTCCAAAGTTCTACGCTAGGGGTATATAAGGCGCAGTCGCCGCGTCTAGCTACCAGTACAAGCTAAAATGGACCAAGATCGAATTCTTACGTTCGTGTACTACGAGTGGCTGCTGGGCAACGACACGGGCACCGCGGTCGCCAACATCTGCAGAGCGTGCAAGGAGGATGCAGTGTCCCAACGCACAGTCAGCCGCTGGTTCAATCGTTTCGAGAGCGGCGACACGGGCCTTGAGGACAGGGAGCAGCGGGAGGCCTTCTACGGTGCATGATGACGAAGTCCGTCGCTGTATCAAGGAGAAGCCGGAAGCCACCACCCGTGAACTGGCGACGACGCTCGGCTGCAGCAAGTCCACCATCCACAATCAACTCAACTTACTCGGCTACCACAAAGTTCTGGCCCGTTGGATCCCCCCACCGTCTGACGGACGCCAACAAGCAGAGCCGCGTGGCCGTCTGCCAGTCCCTCCTCCTTCGTTCGCATCGCAAGGAGTTTCTCGAAGACCTGGTCGCTAAGGATAAGAGCTGGGTCCTCTACGACAACGTCGCCCGCCGTGCTGTCGGGATCCCGCGCGGAGAAGAGCCGCCAAAGACGCCGAAAGCCGACCTGCACCCGCTGAAGATCATGCTCTGCTGCTGGTGGAACACCAAGGGCATGCTGTACTTCGAGCTGCTCCCGCAAGGCAGGACGGTCACCGCCTCCATCTACACCGATCAGCTCGAGAAACTAGCCGCCGCCGTCCGAAAAAAGCGTCCCCGACGGGCCTCGGTCCACCTGCAGCACGACAACGCGCGCCCCCACGTGGCGAAGGAGACCCAGCAGAAGTTGGCGACGCTCGGCTGGGAGACGGTTGCCCATCCGCCGTATTCCCCGGACCTTGCCCCCTCCGACTACCACTTGTTCCGCCCGCTGAAGCACCATTTGGCCGGAAGAAAATTCACCAACTACGACAACCTCAAATCCGACATCGCCGACTTCTTCGAATCGCAGCCCCCGGAGTTCTGGGCGAAGGACATCGGCGACCTGCCCAATCGATGGGCCACTGTTGTGGATAACTGTGGTGATTATATTGTTGATTAGACTTGCTTTTCAATTAAGTTGAAAAAAAATTAAAAATGGTGAAATTTTCGGACAAGAATTATTGGACAACCTGGTACAATCGCCCCCCCCTTTCCATTGTACATATCAATCTCAAAGGCCTTCGTGCCCAGCTTTCTCAGCTCTCTCTCTTTGCACGCACTTACCATCCAGACGTGATCATGGTTCAAGAAACCAAGCTCTCTCCATCACCTACCCGTCCTCATCCTAATATTCCGGGCTACACTGCCTTCCATGCTCCAAGGTCAACACTTGGCGGAGGAGTTTCAACCTTAGTTTTATCTTTTTTCCTCACACATAATACCCAACACCCCCCCCCACAGACGGTACTTTCGAGTACCCTTCAATTCATCTACCTCAAAAACACCACTTTCACTTTTCCACATATATATCCCACCCACCACCTCAGTCCCCTCATCTTACAATTCTATTCCACTTCTTAAGCAGCTTTACTACTGCTCCCTCTCATCTACGGTTGTTTTCGCGGGCGATTTCAACGCTCACACTTTTTGCTCGTCTCTTGGCTCTGATGCTAGAGGGAATGACGTCGAAGAATGGGCAGAGGAGTGCGACCTGGTCATCTTAAGCGATGATCAGCCCACTCGTCTCCCTACCAATGGCCGATCTTCCAGCCCAGACATTTCTCTAGTCTCGTCCAACCACTCTTACACATGGTCCACCTCAACAGCTCTGTCAAGTGACCATGTCCCTGTCTTCATCCTTATCGATCTCTCCAATTCTCTCGCTCCCTTTTCTGGTGTTCGACAACATTCTTATCTTAATTTAGGCCGAGCAGACTGGCGCCTGTTCAGTGAGGTTGCACTTCACTTAGCGGCCGATTACTCGTGGAATGGCGACGTGCACCAAAAAGAGTGCCATTTATCAGACGCAATCCGCAGAGCCATTGAAGCGGCTATTCCTGTCAGCCGCGTCAAGACGTTTTATCCAAATGTCACTAGGGAAATTCTAGATAAGATCAGGACAAGAGATGTCAGGACAGCGGTCAACCATCTGAACCACGTCGTTGCTGAACTTAACGATGAGATCAAGTAGGATCTGTACAGGCACAAGAAAGAAGAGTGGGAAAAGTTCACCGGGCAGTTGGATTTCAAGACGGACGGTGCGGCTACTTGGAAGGTTTTACGGAAGCTCTCGGGTAAGAGCACACCCGCTACCGCCTCCACAATGAAATTCGACATCAATGTATTCAAGTCAGGCAATGAAGTCGCTTGTGCGCTCGGTAAAAGATTTTTCATCACCAGTGCAAAGCGTGGTCCGCAGAACAGAGTTACAGTAAGAGAGCTGTGCCGCCTTCCGCTTATGAGCACGGCCGAAGCGTTCACTACGACGCAAATTGAGAAGGTTATAAAGGATATGCGGAACTCTTAAACTGTTGGTCCCGACGGAATATGCCCTGCTGTCTTGAAGAAATTACCAACTGAAATCCTTCCGCTTCTCACTGTTTGATAAACAACTCGTTCAGTTCGTGCACTAACCCGCAAAATTGGAAAACAGCTAACGTCGTGGCGCTGCCCAAGCTTGGCAAGCCCCAAGCTTCAGTCAAGGGATATCGCCCCACTAGTTTGCTGTCCTGTTCGTGGAGGGGATGACGTCGGTTTGCAAGGAGGCGATCTTCTTTCCTCCACACTGCCACGGCACGAACGTACGACATCTCGGCAGCACATTTATTTAATTGTCCGAAGAGACCTACCACGCCGACCAAAATGGATCTGTGGACGAATCCACTATTGGTCGCCCAGTTTCTCCGCCTATGACAAAACCCTCGATGTGGCTGCAAAGAAGAAGAAGAAGTTTGCTGTCCTCATTTGCGAAAGTAGCCGAAATGTTGATTGTGGAGGACCTTGCGGAGCAGAATGATGAACAGGCGTTTCAGCACGGATTCAGAAAGCTGCATTCCACCACGACAGCTCTGCTGGAAATTACTAGCTTTGCCATTTACGGGTTCAATGCCGAGAAGCCACAGAGAATTGTGGCCGCCTTGGATCTCACCAAGGCGTTCGACACAGTGAATCATGGAATCCTGTCAAGCAACTTACTGAAATCAGCCATGCAGAAACGCTGGATAACAGCATTCATCAAGAGAAAACGAGCTCGAGTTATGTTTCAGAATCACGTCTCGAACAGCATTCCTATCGCAGCTGGAGTCCCGCAAGGCGGTGTCCTATCGTCAGCCTTGTTCAGTCTATACCTCGAGCATATGTCTGAACCGCCACAGGATATCAAGGTTGTCGCGTACGCCGATGACATAAAAATCATGTGTCGAGATCGGAACATATACAGTGCGTTCGAAAATGATAGGGACACCTCTAAAAAATGAGATTTTCGAAAAATTTCTGGGAATGGTGATGAATACTGTTCATCAATGAATTCAGCGTGATAAAAAACCTCTGTTCGCAACTTCCGTGAAACCGTGCCTAATTTCATAAGATTTTTCCTTTACATTTGGGAAATTTCACCGTTCGGAAATGATAGGGACACCTTGCAAAAAATGGAATTTTTCACTTCGAACAAAATTTTCCGTTACAAGTTCACTACATGAACGCAACACGAGGACACCCAACATCTTTATTACAATCATGGGCCATGGTACATCGCTTACTGTTTCCGAACAAGCCCAAATACGTGCCCTCAACGCTGCCGGGCTGAGCCAACGTCTAATTGCCTCCCAGCTCGGACGTTCCCCAAACTGCATCAGCCAGTTCCTACGAGATCCACACTCCTACGGCTTGGCGGAGAGTCCTGGCTGCCCAAAAAATGTCAGCGGCAGGGATGCACGGAGGATAAGCCGACTCTGCTCAAACAGTAGTCTGTCTCTCAACCAAGTGAGGGCTCAGTTGTCGCTCAATGTGTCGAAGATTACTGTTTGGAGCGTCGTGAACGCAGACGAAAACATCGTCCACCAAGTGATGAAGAACGCTCCATCACTCTCAGAAGCCCACAAAGTAGCTCGAGTCCGGTTTGCAAGGAACAACATGGCAACAGACTGGTCAAAGGTATGGGATTCTCTAAAAACCCGATAAAATTTAAAAAGATAAAGGCGACATGTTCCAAGTAATTTTCTCCGACGAAAAGAAGTTTAACCTTGATGGACCTGACGGTGCTCGATGCTACTGGAGAGATCTTTGCAAGGATCCGATAGTATTTAGCCAAAGAAATTTCGGAGGCGGTTCGCTGATGTGTTGGGGAGCATTCTGCAGCGAAGGCGTTTTGGAAATCGCCTTCACTTCGTGTCGGATGGATTCGGAGGAGTATCAAGAAACATTGCGTGCGCATCTTCTGCCGTTCTTCACTCGAAACAGGCGTCAACGCTACATTTTCCAGCAAGATAACGCTGCGGTCCATGTCTCCAGATCCACAAAGGCGTGGCTTCAACAAAACCGAGTTCGAGTGATGGAATGGCCCGCGTGTAGTCCTGACTGCAACCCGATAGAGAATATCTGGGGCATAATTGTGCGCCAGATTTACGCGAATAACAAGCAGTATGGGACCGTATACGAGCTAAAGGCCGCTGTACTCGAAGCCTGGAGAAATTTGGATAAAAATGTGATATCCAATTTGATCACTTCTATGCTGAATAGAATTTTTGAATTGATTTCCAACACTGGAGGTGCGATATCATATTAGATTTCATGTATGTGTTGATCTTTGTTTGATAATTTTTGTTTTTTGATAGTGTCCCTATCATTTCCGAACGACGAATAATGTGATAATTTAAAAGAAAATATTACATTATTATGCTATTGTTATAGAAACAAGTGAACATAGGTTATTTACCTTGCTGAATTCATTTATGAGCATTACCGAACGCCGCACGCAATTTAAACATAAAGACTGTGGATTTCAGGGGTGTCCCTATCATTTCCGAACGCACTGTATGTTGCCGCCAACAAGATCAAGGAGTACCTGATCACACTGAAGAGCTTTTTCGACGAGAAAACGCTAAACATCTCCCAGCCAAGTCAACGGTATTTATCCTCACAACGAGCCCATCCGAGCACAGCGCTCATCCGGATGTAGAGTGGCATGGAAACCGTCTGCCAGCAGCTCAATTTCTGAAACTGCTCGGTCTTGTGCTTGATGCGCCGCTAAATTTCCATAAGAATACCGAACAAGAGCAGGCAGTCGTTAAAGCTGAGCTCAATGTTCTCAGGGCGCTGGGCGGTACATCATGGGGTTGCAGCAATGAAACTACACTTACAACGTATAAGGCG
This sequence comes from Aplectana chamaeleonis, assembly GCA_029168955.1. Taxonomy (NCBI): domain Eukaryota; kingdom Metazoa; phylum Nematoda; class Chromadorea; order Rhabditida; family Cosmocercidae; genus Aplectana; species Aplectana chamaeleonis. Next base: position 583,374 of record JAPDOI010000102.1, on the reverse strand, counting down.
ATTCTTCAGCCCACCCTGGAATACGCCGCACCGGTATGGCAGCATCTCGTCTCAGAATCCTCTTAGACGAAGATGCGACGAGAACAAAATACCGCTCTTCGTATCGCCATCGGATGAGACCCATCTATTACCAGTGAAGGAGCACTGTAAGCTCCAAGCCCAGCACCTCCGTATCAATATTATTAAACAACCAAATCACCCGTCTTGGAGGGTGCTTAACCCCGTGAGAGAGAGAGAGAGAGAGAAAAGAGAGCCATTCGCCGATGCTCCGAATAAAATTAACTAGCAAAGATGGCACGACTCACAGAAAGAACGACTCCATCTTCTGCGCGAGGAGCACACCAAGTTCGTACGGTGCCATCTTGAGAAGGTGGCGGTAAATCCTATACTAGAAGTACCGCCACCAGTCTATACACCCGAGACTCAACTCGGAAGAAGGGCTAGATGCACATTCGCATCGCTGCGCTGCGGTCACTCTACAATGCTTATGTCTTACGTCAGCAAGATTGACAGCAGCAAATCTGTTTGTCCGGACTGCGGTTCCATCGGTCATAACACCGCACATGCTGCCGAGATGTCGTACGTTCGTGCCGTGGCAGTGTGGAGGAAAGAAGATCACCTCCGTGCAAACCGACGTCAATCCCTCCGCGGAGAGGGTTTTTGTCATGGGAGAGGTGCTGGCTGGCTGCAGCTCTCCTGAGGATTCTTCTACAAATGGCCGGCGTCGAAAGGAATCCAGGACCCGCGAAGAAGAAGAAGTACCCATGTGCCACTTGCGGCAGAGATGTCAATTGGTATGGAACCAGCGTCCAATGTTTTGGATGCGAAAGGTGGGTGCACTTCTCTTGTTCGGGTCTCAGTTCTGTGAGGCACCACGATTCTTCCTTTCGTTGTATTGTGTGCTCCGCCTCCACTAACTCAAATTCCTCATCTACCAACCGCCCCCTATCTATTGTACACATCAATCTAAACGGCCTTCGGACCAAGCTTTCTGAATTATCTCTCTTTGCCCGTACTCATCACCCGGATGTTATCATGGTCCAGGAGACCAAACTCTCTCCCTCTGCTACCTCTAGACATCCAAACATCCCGGGCTATACTGCATATCATACTCCCAGGTCATCTCAAGGAGGCGGAGTCTCTACTTTTGTTCTGTCCTCTCTTCCCTCTCACATTATTCCAAACACTCCAGTGGATGGCACTCTCGAGTACATCCCCATCCATCTACCTCTTAAAACACCACTTTCTCTTTTTAATATATATATCCCTCCTTCTTCCTCTTGTCCCTCAACATACAATCCTATTCCCCTTCTCAAGCAGCTGTATGACTGCTCTCTTTCTCCCTCAATTGTCTTCGCGAGTGACTTCAATGCGCACACGTTCTGCTCGTCGCTTGATTCTGATGCTAGAGGAGGTGACGTCGAAGAATGGGAGGAGGAGTGCGATCTGGTTATCTTAAACGATGGCCAGCCCACTCGTCTCCCTGCCAACGGCCGATCATCTAGCCCAGACATCTCCCTCGTCTCTTCCAATCTCTCTAATGCCTGCTCTTGGTCGACATCCACAACTCTTTCCAGCGATCACATCCCTGTCTTTGTCGATATTGATCTCTCTAACTCTCTTGCTCCCTATACAGGTGTTCGTCATCGTTCTTATCTTAATTTAGGCCTTGCAGACTGGAGCCTGTTCAGGGAGGTTGCGCTCCGCCAAGCGGCTGATTATCCGTGGAATGGCGATGTACACCAGAAGGAGCGCCACCTATCTGATGCTATCTTGAAGGCTATGAAAGCTGCGATCCCTGAAGGCCGCGTTAAGACCTTCTTTCCCAATGTCACCAGGGAAACACTGCAGAAGATAAGGACAAGGGACGCAAAGAGAGCCGCAAATCATCTTGACTCCAGACATCGCTGCGCTGGATGATGAGATCAGGAACGACCTTGACAGGCACAAGAAGGAAACTTGGGAAAAAGTTCACTGAGAAGATGAACTTCAGAAATGATGCAGCAGCAACGTGGAAGGCCTTGAAAAGGATCTCCGGAAAGTTCACCTCCGCCGACAATTCCACGATTGAGTTTGAAGATGGAGTCTTCAAATCAGGGAAGGAGGCCGCAAATGCTCTTGGGAAGCATTTTTTCATCACTAGAACCAAAAGAGAGAAACAGAACAGAATAACTGTACGGGAACTCTGTAAGTTGCCTCTCATGGATGTAGATGATGCAGTCACGCCTGCACAGGTCGAGAAGGCGATAAAGGAGATGAGCAACTCGAAGGCACTAGGGCCAGACGGTTTGAGCCCTGCAGTCCTGAAGAGACTGCCCAGTGAACTACTGCCCTTTATTGCTGACGTCATAAATACATCGTTTCGTACATGCATTTTACCCCAAAATTGGAAAGTGGCTCCTGTTATTCCACTGCCGAAGCCGGGAAAGTCACCATCCACGGCTAAAGGGTACCGGCCGATCAGTCTGCTCTCACCCATCGCCAAAATTGCCGAAAAACTGGTTGTGGAGGAGCTTGCCGAGCATAACAGCCAACAGCAGCACCAACATGGTTTCCGTAAATTACATTCCACCACTACGGCCTTGTTGGAAATTGTGAGCTATGCGCTGGACGGCTTCAATGCCATCAAACCCCAACGTACTGTTGGTGTGGCCCTCGACTTAACAAAGGCATTTGACACTGTCAATCTAGGCCTACTATCAGAGAGTCTGTTGAAGTCTACCATCAAGCCATGGCAGAAGCGGTGGATAACTGCCTTCACTAAAGGACGTCGGGCAAATGTGCTATTCCAGGGACATGTTTCCAATAGCATCCCCATCGCCGCTGGTGTCCCTCAAGGAGGAGTTTTATCGCCTGCACTTTTCAGTTTATATCTAGAAGATCTGCCCGTTCCCCCTCAAGACATCAAGGTCGTTGCATACGCGGATGATATTACTATTCTGTGCCGAGATCGCGACATTAAGGTAGCCACCAGTAAGATCAATGACTACTTGATCGAGTTGAAATGTTTCTTCGATCGCAAAATGCTCACAGTCTCTGCCTCCAAATCGTCCGTCACCGTCTTTTCCACTGATAATGCAGAGCACAGTGCCCATCCTATGGTTAAATGGGACGAAACTCAATTGCAGGCCACCCGATTCCCCAAGCTGCTTGGACTCGTGTTGGATCCTTCGTTGAAGTTTCATAAGAACACTGAGCAGAAGCAAGCCACAGTGAAAACAAGACTCAACGTCCTGCGTGCTCTCGGTGGAACGTCCTGGGGATGCAATAAAGAAACGATCCTGACCACGTATAAGGCTATTGTGCAACCCGCCTTGGAGTATGCTGCGCCAGTCTGGCAGCACATCGTGTCGGACACCTCTTGGTCCAAGCTGCAGCGCGTCCAAAATTGTGCTCTGCGAATTGCAACAGGCTGTTCCAAAAGCTTTCCAATAGAGCACTTACATGCCGAAGTTCGCATATTGCCAGTTAGAGACCATTGCCAACTCCAGGCGCAACAAATGTACATTAACATCGTGAAGCAGCCGAATCATCCTTCGCGAAGAGTACTAAGCCCGGTGAGAGAGAGATGTATCAGAAAGCCTTTCGCTGATGCTCCGTCGAAAGTAGATGTGCAGAGATGGACTGAAGCACAACAAGAACGCCTCCGTCTCTTGCGCGCGGAGCATACCCGATTCGTGAACGAACACTTGAGCAGAGTTGCCATAAACCCCATCCTGGGAGTCGCACCTCCAAAGGTCTCCGAGACAGAGATGGAACTTGGCAGGCGTGCCAGGTGCACCCTTGCATCGTTACGCTGTGGACACTCCCCCATGCTTATGTCATACTTGCATAGGATTGACAACAGCAAACCTGACGAGTGTCCTGATTGCGGTAGTCAAGGGCATACTACTGCACACCTGTTCAATTGCCCGAAAAGACCGACTACATTGACGACAATGGATCTGTGGACGAACCCAGTGCTAGTGGCCGAGTTTCTGAACCTATGACAGAACCCCTCTCTGTGGCTGCAAAGAAGAAGAAGAACACCGCACATTTATTTAATTGTCCGAAGAGACCTACCACGCTGACAATAATGGATCTATGGGCGAATCCACTACTGGTCGCCCAGTTTCTCCACCTATGACAAAACCCTCGATGTGGCTACAAAGAAAAAGAAGATCGCCGTGGAATGCAGACTTCCTAGAAAGCTGTTTGGGACGTTTTCAGAATTCCATCTATCAAGTCTGAATCTTGTTCCGACCTCTGAATTGTGGTAGCGTATTCCGATTTCCGAGATTTGAAATCTTGTTACGATTATCGAGATTTTGAAATTCGTCTCGAATAATTGTTCTGAAAGGTGTTATACGTAGGTGACGAACTGATCTAGGTGGAATCAGTCCTTTGAGCGCCTAGAAGCTGCTGAGATGTCGTACGTTCGTGACGTGGTAGTGTGGAGGGAAGAAGATCGCCTCCGTGCAAACCGACGTCATCCCCTCCACAAAGAGGGTTTTTGTCATGGGAGAGGTGCTGGCCGGCCGCAGCTCTCCTGCGGATTCTCCTGAAAAGGGCCGGCGTGGAGAGGAATCCTGGACCCGCTCAGAAGTACCTATGCGCCACGTGCGGCAAGGATGTTACCAGGAGACATACCAGCGTCCAGTGCTTCGGATGCCAGAGGTGGGTGCATCTCTCCTGTTCGGGTCTCAGCTCTGTGAGGCATCATAACTCTGCTTTTCGCTGTGTTTTATGCTCTTCACCTACCAACTCTGATTCCTCTTCCTCAAATCACCCCCTTTCCATTGTGCATATCAATCTAAACGGCCTTCGTGCAAGCTTCTGAACTCTCTCTCTTCGCACGTACTTACAATCCAGACGTGACCATGGTTCAAGAAACCAAGCTCTCTCCATCCCCTGCCTATCCTCATCCCAATATCCCGGGCTATACTTCTTACCATGCTCCAAGGCCATCTCTCGGCGGAGGAGTTTCTACATTCGTTCTATCCTCACTTCCCTCACACCTCATTCCCAGCACCCCCACGGACGGTACTCTCGAGTACCTCCCAATCCATCTCCCCCTAAAATCACCCCTTTCTCTTTTCAACATATACATTCCACCTACAACTTCATGCCCTTCATCTTACAACCCTATCCCACTTCTCAAGCAGCTGAGCGACTGCTCCCTCTCATCCTCGGTCGTTTTCGCGGGTGATTTCAACTCTCACACCTTTTGCTCGTCTCTCGGTCCTGATGTTAGAGGAAATGACGTCGAAGAATGGGCAGATGAGTGCGACCTGGTCGTTTTAAACGATGATCAGCCCACTCGTCTCCCTGCCAACGGCCGATCTTCTAGCCCAGACATATCTCTTGTCTCGCAAAACCTTTCTAGCTGCTGCACATGGTCTACCTCGACTACTCTGCCAAGTGACCACGTTCCTGTCTTTGTCCACATCGAACTATCCAATTCTCTCGCTCCCTTTTCTGGTGTTCGCCAACGTTCTTATCTTAATTTAGGCCGAGCAGACTGGCGCCTGTTCAGTGAAGTTGCGCTTCGCCTATCGGCAGATTACCCATGGAACGGAAGCGTGCACCAGAAAGAGTGCCATCTATCTGACGCAATCCGCAAGGCCATGAATGCGGCTATTCCTATCGGTCGCGTCAAGACGTTCTATCCAAATGTCAACAGAGACATCCTCGACAAAATTAGAACGAGAGATGCGTGGAGAGCGGTTAATCATCTGGACCCCGTGGTTGCTGAGCTTGACAGTGAGATCAAAAAGGATTTAGACAGACACAAGAAAGAAGAGTGGGAGAAGTTCACCGGACAGATGGACTTTAAGACGGACAGTGCAGCTACTTGGAAGGTTTTACGGAAGCTTTCGAGTAAAAGCTCACCCGCCACCGTCTCCACAGTCGAATTCGACAACGGCGTATTCAAATCAGGAAATGAAGCCGCTTATGCGCTCGGGAAAGTTTCTTCATCACCAGTGCTAAACGAGGTCCCCAGAATAGAGTGACTGTAAGAGAGCTGTGCCGCCTCCCGCTTATGAGCACGGCCGAAGCGTTTACTACGACGCAAGTTGAGAAGATTATAAAGGAAATGCGGAACTCTAGAGCTATTGGTCCTGATGGGATATGTCCTGCTGTCTTGAAGAAGATACCCAATGACCTACTACCGCTTCTCACTGATGTGATAAACACCTCGTTCAAGTCGTGTACTATCCCGCAGAATTGGAAGACGGCAAACGTCGTTCCGCTGCGCAAGCCTGGCAAGCCCCAAGCTTATGTCAAGGGATATCGGCCCATTAGCTTGTTGTCTTCTTTTGCTAAAGTAGCTGAAAAGCTGATCGTCAAAGACCTGGCCGAACACAACGAGAGACAGGTGTTTCAGCATGGATTCAGAAGACTGCATTCCACCACGACAGCTTTGTTAGAAATTACTAGCTATGCAATTGATGGTTTCAACGCCTGTAAGCCGCAGAGAACTGTTGCAGTTGCCTTGGGTCTCACCAAGGCCTTCGACACAGTGAATCTTGGCATCTTATCAAACAACTTACTGGAGTCATCAATCCCGCCATGGCAAAAGCGCTGGATAGCTGCATTCACTAAGGGATGACGGGCTAGAGTGATGTTCCAGAATCATGTCTCAAACAGCATTCCGATTGCAGCTGGAGTCCCACAGGGCGGCGTATTGTCGCCTGCTCTCTTCCGTCTGTACCTCGAAGATATGCCCGCCCCTCCCCAAGATATCAAGGTGGTCGCCTATGCTGATGATATGACTGTCTTATGTCGTGATCGGGACATGAATGTGGCCGCCGCTAAGATTAACGGGTACTTGACCACACTGAAGAGCTTCTTCGACCGCAAAATGCTGAAGATTTCTACGTCAAAGTCATCGGTATCCGTACTCACAACAGACCCATCTGAACACAGCGCACATCCTTATGTCGTATGGAATGGAGATCGTTTGCCTGCCGCCCGCTTCCCAAAACTTCTCGGACTCGTGCTCGATCGATCGCTCAAGTTCCATAAGAACACGGAACAGAAGCAGGCTATCGTTAAAGCGAAGCTTAACGTGCTTAGAGCCCTGGGCGGTACAACATGGGATAGTAGCAGAGGAACCATTATTACAACGTATAAGGCGATTCTCCAGCCTGTACTAGAATACGGCGCACCAGTTTGGCAGCATCTAGTTTCGGAATCCTCTTGGACTAAGATGCAACGCATACAGAATGCGGCTCTTCGAATCGCCACCGGATGTGTAAGAAGTTCCCCGGTCGATCAATTGCATGCTGAGACCCGCTTATTACCAGTAAGGGAGCACTGTGAGCTCCAGGCCCAACAATTTTTCATCAACATTGTCAAACAACCAAATCACCCCTCTTAGAGAGTGCTAAACCCCGTCAGAGAAAGAGGGATCAGAAAGACATTCGCCGATGCTCCCAGCAAAGTCAATCTGCAAAGATGGCACGACTCACAGCAAGAAAGACTCCGTCTATTACGCGAGGAGCATACTCAGTTCGTACGGTGCCATCTGGACCATGCTTATGTCCTACGCCAGAAAAATAGACAGCAGCAAATCAGATGTCTGCCCGGACTGCGGCTGCCTCGGCCATGACACTGCACACCTCTTCAAATGTCCGGAGAGACCCACCACGCTGACCGTAATGGACCTATGGACGAATCCGTTACTGGTCGCCCAGTTCCTCAACCGATAACACCTCATGTGGCTGCAAAGAAGAAAAAGCGCCTAGAAGCTTTTGCTCGATCGTTGGTGGTGGAATCATTTAAATGATTAATCGAATTGTTGAGTGTGAGAGAAAAATTTCGAAAAAATGAATACCGTTTTTCTCAGGGTCGAGCGGGGTTGCGAAATTTCGCAAAGGGGTAGGGGTCGCAAAATTTCTGGGCTGAGAATGAAGGTTAGGGGATCGCAAAAATTTCGGACCAAAAATGGAAAATTGGTGAGAATATCCCAAATATTCTCGATATTTTTGATCACCAAAGGGAAGGATTGTAGCATTGCTAATGTTTTAGACGTTTGAGCCCGGATACTGAACGAATTTTCGGCGCCTGACAGTTGTAGTAATCGAACAGATTGGTTTCCGACGCTGTAATTGGCCACAATAAACCATGATTTTGGTTTTCCGAACAATTCGAATATCCAAAAACCGTATCCTCCGATTTCGTGAATAAATCGAATACTTGCGAAATAATAGAATAGTCGAGTTTTCCCAACTAATAGGCTATTTTAATGCAGAATTTTTTTTTCGGAAAACATGAACTGCTCAGAAATTGCGCCTCAGGGAGGAGATGCAAAAATTTTAATTTTTGGAAAAAAATTATTGATGGTTGGGAGTCGCTCCGATTTCGAGAAATTGCGCAACGCCCCGCTTGGCCCTAGGAACCTATCGACAAGATACCAGATCGAGCGTCATGGCTCTATCGCGACATGACGAGACACAATACAATCGCGGTGTGGCAACCAGTATTTCCAAATATCGCTGCTTCGCCAGGCTGCGCTCGCTACCAGGATTCGGCATGAGCCTACGTCACACGTTGAGTATGGAACTGTGATCTCCAAACCCTTACAAGGTCTCGTCCACGGTTGCGTTGGAGAAACTTCAAAACAGCTTTACACGCAAGGTGATGATGAGGGTCAGCGGGCTCAATTGTTGTTGTTATTCTTCTTCTGCAGCCTCAAAGTGGTTTTTGTCGTAGGTTGAGGAACTGGGCGGCCTTCACAGGATTCGTCCAAAGGTCCATTGTGGTTAAGGGGGTAGGTCTCTTCGGGCACATGAACAAGTGCGCCGTGTCGTGTCCGGGAGCACCACAGTCCGGGCATGCGTCTGGTCGGCTGCTGTCGATCTTGTTGACGTAAGACATGAGCAGAATAGAGTGACCACAGCGCAACGATGCAAGAGCACATCTGGCTCGTCTGCCGAGTTGAGACTCGGACTCGCAAACCCAAGGCGGCACCGTTCCCAAGATAAGGTTCACAGCCGCCTTCGCTAGATATCCTCGAACAAACTGGGTGTGCTCCTCACGCAGAAGACGAAGCCTTTCCATGTTGGAGTCGGCCCATCTCTGTACATCAACTTTACGAGGAGCATCGGCGAACGGCGCCCTAATCGACCTCTCTCTTTTGGGCTTCATGATTCTCTTTGAAGGATGATTCGGCTGCCTCAGAACATTAATATACATCTGCTGTGCCTGGAGTTCACAATGCTCCTTGACCGGCAATATGCAGGCCTCCGCGTGAAGATGCTCCACCGGGGAGCTCCTTGCACAACCGGTAGCAATTCTAAGCGCAGCATTCTGTACACGCTGCAGCTTATTCCAGGAGCTGTCAGACACCAGGTGCTGCCACACTGGTGCCGCATATTCCAGAGCCGGCTGAAGTATTGCTCTGTAGGTTCTCAATATAGTCTCTCGGCTGCTTCCCCATGATGTTCCTCCGAGAGCTCTCAAGATATTAAGCCTAGCCTTGACGACTGTTTGTTTCTGTTCCGCGTTTTTGTGGAACTTCAGTGAGGGATCAAGAATAAGGCCAAGCAGCTTGGGGAATTTTGCTGCTGGCAACGGGTCACCATCCCATTTGACATCTGGATGGGCACTATGTTCCTTGGTGTTTGTTGTGAACACTGAAACAAAGGATTTTGCGGCAGAGACTGTGAGCATCATATTATCGAGGAAGAGCTTCAACTGCTGCCGAGATGTCGTACGTTCGTGACGTGGCAGTGTGGAGGAAAGAAGATCGCCTCCGTGCAAACCGACGTCAACCCCTCCGAGAAGAGGGTTTTTGTCATGGGAGAGGTGCTGGTCGGCCGCAGCTCTCCTGAGGATTTTACTACAGAGGGCCGGCGTCGAGAGGAATCCAGGTACAGAGCAGAAGTATCCATGTGCCACCTGCAGCAAGGATGTTACCTGGCATAAAACAAGTGTCCAGTGCTTCGGATGCCAAAGGTGGGTGCACTTCTCCTGTTCGGGCTTCAGTTCTGTGAGGCATCATGACTCATCCTTTCGCTGTGTTCTATGCTCTGCCCCCAGCAACTCTGATTCCTCAATTACCAATCGCCCCCTCTCCATTGTTCACATTAATCTCAACGGCCTTCGCAACAAGTTATCTGAACTCTCTCTATTCGCACGTTCTCATCACCCGGATGTTATCATGGTTCAAGAAACCAAGCTCTCTCCTTCTACCACTTACCCCCAGCCTAACATTCCGGGCTACACCGCCTATCACATGCCAAGGTCTGCTCTTGGGGCGGAGTGTCTACTTTTGTGCAATCTGCCTTACCCTCTCATATTATCCCTAATACTCCTAAGGACGGTACTCTCGAGTACATTCCTGTCCACCTCCCCCTCAAAACCCCTTTATCTCTATTTAACATCTATATTCCTCCTATATCATCTTGTCCCCCCTCTTATAATCCTATTCCCCTCCTTAAGCAGTTGTACGACTGCTCACTCTCCCCTTCAGCTGTCTTTGCGGGTGACTTCAATGCTCACACGTTCTGTTCCGCTCTTGATTCTGACGCCAGAGGGGAAGATGTCGAAGAATGGGCTGACGAGTGTGACCTGGTTATCCTCAATGATGACCAGCCCACTCGTCTCCCTGTCAACGGCCGACCTTCTAGCCCAGATATCTCTCTTGTGTCATCCAATCTCTCTAATGCTTGCACGTGGTCCACATCCACAACTCTGTCCAGTGATCACATTCCCGTCTTTGTCTATATTGATCTCTCTGACTCTCTTGCCCCTTACTCTGGTTTTCGTCATCGTACTTATCTTAATTTAGGCCTAGCAGACTGGACCCTGTTCAGAGATGTTGCACTTCGCCATGCGGTCGACTACCCATGGAATGGTGATGTCCATCAGAAAGAACGTCATTTAACAAGTGCCATCCGCAAGGCCATGAAAGCAGCAATTCCTGAGGGTCGTGTCAAGACCTTTTTTCCAAATGTCAGCAGGGAAATACTGCAGAAGATAAGAACCAGAGATGAGAAGAGAGCCGCGGACCATTTAGACCCGGACATAGCTGTGCTGGATAATGAGATCAAGCAGGATCTGGATAAGAACAAGAAGGAATGCTGGGAGAAGTTCACTGAAAAGCTGAATTTCAAGGCTGACGGAACTACGACGTGGAAAGTGTTGAGGAAAATTTCCGGCAAGTCCGCTACCTCGATGAGCTCCGCTATTGAGTTCGAGGAGAACGTCTTCAAATCAGGGAAAGCGGCTGCTTATGCGCTCGGCAAGAACTTCTTCATCACACGTGCCAAGCGAGGCGTGCAAAACAGAGTCACGGTTAGAGAACTGAGCCGGTTGCCGCTCATGAACACTTCTGAGGCCTTTACTCTCACGCAAGTAGAGAAGGCTATCAAAGAAATGCGGAATTCGAAGGCTATCGGACCTGACGGTATCTCCCCAGCCATCCTGAAGAAGCTTCCCATGGAACTTCTACCGATGCTTGCAGATATCATCAACACCTCTTTCCGGACCTGCATTCTACCCCAAGCTTGGAAGACAGCTAATGTGATACCGTTGCCAAAGCCAGGCAAGTCCCATAGTACGGCAAAAGGCTTTCGACCTATTAGCCTTTATCTCCCGTTGCCAAATTAGCTGAAAAGTTGATCGTGAGGGACCTGGCTGAGCAAAATGAGCGACAGCAGCATCAGCATGGGTTCAGGAAACTTCACTCTACTACTACTGCTCTATTGGAGATCGTGAGCTTTGCGGTCGACGGATTCAACATGAGAAAGCCCCTAAGAACGGTGGCCGTCGCCCTCGACCTGACCAAAGCGTTTGACTCTGTTAACTTGGGACTGCTGTCCGACAAACTGCTGAAGTCCTCGCTGCCATCCTGGCAGAAGCGATGGATTGCAGCGTTTACTAAAGGCCGCCGGGCTAAGGTTCAATTCTAGAATCACGTATCCGATAGCATTCCAATCGCAGCTGGTGTTCCGCAAGGCGGAGTGTTGTCCCCTGCCCTATTCAGCCTGTATCTTGAGGATCTTCCCGAGCCACCACAGGATATAAAGATTGTTTTGTACGCCGACGACATCACCATCATGTGCCAGGACCGTGACCTGCAAGTAGCCGCTAACAAGATCAGCGCCTATCTCGTCGAGTTGAAGCTTTTCCTTGATAATATGATGCTCACAGTCTCTGCTGCAAAGTCTTCTGTATCAGTGTTCACAACAAGCACCAAGGAACACAGTGCCCACCCAGATGTCAGATGGGATGGTAATCGTTTGCCAGCAGTAAGATTCCCTAAGCTGCTTGGTCTTATACTCGATCCGTCACTGAAGTTCCACAAAAACGCGGAACAGAAACAGACAGTCGTCAAGGCAAAGCTTAATATTCTGAGAGCTCTCGGAGGAACATCATGGGGAAGCAGCCGGGAGACTATACTGAGAACCTACAGAGCAATACTTCAGCCGGCTCTGGAATATGCGGCACCAGTGTGGCAGCACCTGGCGTCAGACAGCTCCTGGAACAAGCTGCAGCGAATGCTGCGCTTAGAATCGCTACCGGTTGTGCAAGGAGCTCTCCTATAGAACATCTTCACGCGGAGGCCTGCATATTGCCAGTTAAGGAGCATTGTGAACTCCAGGCACAGCAGATGTATATTAATGTTCTGAGACAGCCAAATCATCCGGCAAAGAGAATTATGAAGCCCATTAGAGAGAGGTCGATTAGGACGCCGTTCGCAGATGCTCCTCGTAAAGTTGATGTACAGAGATGGGCCGACTCCAACATGGAAAGGCTTCGTCTTCTGCGCGAGGAGCACACCCAGTTTGTTCGAGGATATTTGGAGAAGGCGGCTGTGAACCCTATTTTAGGAGCAGTGCCGCCTCGGGTTTGCGAGACCGAGTCTCAACTCGGCCGGCGAGCCAGATGTGCTCTCGCCTCGCTGCGCTGTGGTCACTCTATTCTGCTGATGTCTTACGCCAACAAGATCGACAGCAGCCGACCAGACGCATGCCCGGACTGTGGTGCTCCCGGACACGACACGGCGCACTTGTTCATGTGCCCGAAGAGACCTACCTCCTTAACAACAATGGACCTCTGGACGAATCCTGTGAAGGCCGCCCAGTTCCTCAACCTATGACAAAAACCACTTTGAGGCTGCAGAAGAAGAAGAAGCTTCAACTCGACGAGATAGGCGCTGATCTTGTTAGCGGCTATCTGCAGGTCACGGTCCAGGCACATGATGGTGATGTCGTCAGTAACTGCACTCACGTCGATCACGGAGCACATTATTGCCGGTTTCAACCAGAAAACTCCTGCTGGTAGAAGTCTAGTCGTGGCAGTTGATCTGACTGCCGCCTTCGACAATGTCAGTACGTCATTGCTGTCTAAATCGATACTGGACTGTGATATGCCGGAATGGTGTAAACGATGGACCGACAACTTTGTCAAAAATCGCTCTATACGTGTGAAGTTCGATGGGCACTTGTCGAAGTCTGTTCCCTTGAAGGCAGGCGTTCTCCAAGGCGGAGTATTGTCACCGAGTCTATTCTCTCTGTATCTATCTGATATTCCGAAGCCACCGCCCAACATCCATTTATGTCTGTATGCGCATGACATCACTATTGTGTGTACTGACCCTGTTATTGATCACGCCACTGTGGAGATGAACAAATACCTTAGCAGTCTGGCCAAATTCCTGGAATCAAAACAGTTAAAGGTCTCTCCTACGAAGTCCAGCGTTACTCTGTGCACCTCTGCAACGGCTGAGCACAAACTGCATCCCCAGGTTCTCTGGGAAGGAAATCTGCTGCCCTTATCTAAGCACCCTCGTCTACTCGGTGTGTTCCTGGACCCTTCATTGCGTTTCCATGAAAACTCACGTATTCGAGCTGCTACGGCCAGTGCGCGTAATAATATACTCCGTGCTCTGGCAGGAACTACATGGGGTAGCTCAAAGGAAGTATTGCGTGTCACTTTCAAGGCGATGATACAGCCCGTACTGGAATATGGAGCTCCAGTCTTGTCAAGGCACTTGACGGAAACGTCCTGGAACAAACTGCAGCGAACACAAAACGCTGCTCTACGTGTCATCACTGGATGCCCTAAATCCACTCCTGTATCCCACCTACATCAAGAATGCGCCCTTCTTCCTGTAAAGCAGCATTGCCAATTGCAGATGCAACAGTTCCATATCGGCATTGTCAGGAATGCCACACACCCCAACAATCCCCTGCTATCTTCCGGCCCCTAATTTTCGTAACATCCGTGCAAAGTTGTACGCCGCTGTCTCTGTCAATGACCGTCAACGTTGTGCAACCTCAGAGCTCAACCAGAAGATGCTCCTGCAGATGGAGCACACCAGATTCGTCAATGAATACCTCTCCTGTGCCCCTCACAATTCTATACTCGACGGTGTACCGCCCAAGGTCGATGATAGTGAGAAGGACCTACCAAGACGCGCCCGTGTAATTCTGGCAGGTCTGCGCTGTGGACATTCCTCATTCCTCAAGGCCTATGTCCATAGGATCGACCCATCGGTCCCCGACGAATGTCCTGATTGCCACGGCACAGGGCATGATTCATTACATTTATTTTCATGCCCAGTTCGACCAACTTCTCTGACAGCTCTAGATATGTGGAAAAAGCCGTGTGATGTTGCCGCCTTCCTGCGCCTATGAGAAAAAGCTCGTTGTGGCCGATAAGAAGAAGAAGAAGAAGATGTCGTCGGCATACATAACAATCCTTCTATCATTGGGAGGCTCGGGAATGTCCTCAAGATACAGGCTGAATAGGGCAGGGGACAACACTCCGCCTTGCGGAACACCGGCTGCTATTGGAATGCTATCGGATACATGATTCTGGAACAGAAGCTTAGCCCGCTAGTGAACGCTGCAATCCAAGCTAGTGAACGCTTCAATCCATCGCTTCTGCCATGATGGTAACGACGACTTGAGCAGTTTCTCGGACAGCAGTCCCAAATTAACAGAGTCAAACGCTTTGCTCAGGTCGAGGGCGACGACCACCGTTTTCAGGGGCTTTCTCATGTTGAACCCATCGACCGCAAAGCTCACGATCTCCAATAGAGCAGTAGTAGTAGAGTGAAGTTTCCTGAACCCATGCTGATGCTGCTGTCGCTCATTTTGATCAGCCAGGTCCGTCACGATCAACTTTTCAGCTAACTTAGCGACGGGCGATAACAGGCTTATTGGTCGAAAGCCCTTTGCCGTGCTTTGGGACTTGCCCGGCTTCGGCAACGGTATCACATTGGCTGTCTTCCATGCTTGGGGTAGAGAGCACGTCCGGAAAGAAGTGTTAATGATATCTGCAAGCATCGGTAGAAGTTCCGTGGGGAGCTTCTTCAGGATGGCTGGGGAGATACCGTCAGGTCCGATAGCCTTACTCAATTGTAGTCAAATGCCCTGCAGTATTGCTAGGAATAAGAATCTACAAATGGAGTTGCTGGCCTGCAGAAGGGAAAAGTTCAATCTGTTGGTGGTTTATAAGATCGTGTATGGCTATGTTGGACTCAAGCCACATGATTTTCTTCAACTTAGGGCGCCTACCATAGGAGGTAGCAGTTTTAAGCTAGTTCGTAACAGAGCCAGGAAGCGTTTGAACCACCATTTCTCTGTTAATAGAGCCGGAATATTGGATCAGTACTTGATAACTGTGGATGTCTGAGCCGGTTTCAAGCCTTTCGTTGAAAAAAAAATTGCTCAACTTACTTATACAGCTTCTCCACTGACGGTATTTCTTCTTCATCGGACGGATTGAAACGCCTTTTGCGATGCGGCATAACTTCTCGCTTTAGTGGTTATTGTAGTGGCTGCTGCCGACACGTGGGCAAACCAATTCTCTCTAAACCTCCAGGCCAAAAAGCTGCGCAGTATGCGACAATGAACCTGTAAATAACTGATTTTAGTCAATTTAATACACTATAGAAACCTTGTAAACGAAAAAAAAACTTGAAACAGCATATTGGTCAAGGTAGATTGAAGGGCAGCAATAAAAAATCACACATTGGGTTCAAATAGCCTACGACGGCAATACCGAGCAATAGAATCTAATCTAGCATCACTCTGGAGACAGCAGATATAAGGGCCTCTCAGGGTGGCGTCGCTCTTCAAAGCGAGAGAAAGTGAAAGTGGCCATCACTGAATGGCGAATCAGATTTCTGTCTTTGCGTCTCTTACCTCTTCGCCTGGATAGTATTGTCAAATAAACAGAGAAATAGGCGGAATAAATGTTTTCACAGAAGGTTGATGGGCAGATAGCAACAAAAGAACACAAACACAACGAAGAAACTACGGCGATACGGTAGCGACAAAAATTTTCGAAACCGTTTCCATCGCCCAACGTCGCTGCCAGCACAATACGTTGACGCTAGGACTTTTGAGGCCTCGGCATAGTGGCAAATCTGCGAGCGAGCGAGTGAGCGAGTAATGATGGTGTGGAGCGCTGCGTACTTGGACCGCGCACGCGACCGCACAGGCTGCGACGGAGGCGGGCGCAGAGTGGTATTTTCGAGCGAGCTTCTTCTTCTTCTTCTTTGCAGCCACATAGAGGGTTTTGTCAGAGGCGAAAAAACTGGGCGACCAGGACTGGATTCGTGCATAGGTCCATTGTGATCAGCGTGTTTGGTCTCTCCGGACAGTTAAATAAATGTGTAGCTTAATGGCCGATAGAACCACAGTCCGGACAAACATCAGATTTGCTGCTGCCAATCTTGCTGACGTAGGACATAAGCATGTTGAGTCTCGAATGTGCAGTCTCTCTCTAACGGGGTTAAGCACTCTCCAAGACGGGTGATTTGGTTGTTTAATAATATTGATACGGAGTTGCTGGGCTCGGAGCTGACAGTGCTCCTTCACTGGTAAGAGACGGGTCTCAGCATGCAGGTGCTCGACTGGGGAACTCCTTGCACATCCGGTGGCGATGCGAAGAGCGGCGATGCATCTTAATCCAAGAGGGTTCTGAAACTAGATGCTGCCAAATCGGTGCGGCCTATTCCAAGGCGGACTGAAGAATCGTCTTATACGTTGTGAGTATAGTTTCTTTGCTGCTACCCCATGAAGTGCCGGCCAGGGCCCTGAGAACCTTGAGCTTGGCTTTGCTGCCGGGATGTCGTACGTTCGTGCCGTGGCCGTGTGGAGGAAGCAGGATCAACTCCGTGCAAAGCGACATCACTCCCTCCTCCGAAAGGGTTTTTGTCCTGGGAGAGATGCTGGCTGGCCCCAGCTCTCCTGAAGATTCTACTACAAAGGGCTGGCGTCGAGAGGAATCCTTCTTCTTCTTCTTTGGAGCCACGTCGAGGGTACTGTCATAGGTTGAGGAACTGGCCGACCAATAACGGATTCGTCCATAGGTCCATTGTGGTCAGCGTGGTTGGTCTCTCCGGACAATCAAACAAATGTGCCGTATCGTGGCCGTGGCATCCACAGTCTGGGCAAACGTCCAATTTGGTGCTGTCAATCTTGCTAACATATGCCATAAGCATAGTAGAGTGACCACAGCGCAGCGATGCCAGGGTGCATCTGGCCCTCCTTCCGAGTTGAGACTCGGATGTGCAGACCCGGGGCGGCACCACACCCAGGATGGGATTTACCGCCGTCTTTTCCAGATGACACCGTACGAACTGTGTGTGCTCCTCGCGCAACAGACGGAGTCGTTCTTGCTGTGAATCGTGCCATCTTTGCAGATTGACTTTGCTTGGAGCATCGGCGAATGGCTTTCTGATCTTTCTTTCTCTGACTGGGTTTAGCACTCTCCGAGAGGGGTGATTTGGTTGTTTGACAATGTTGATGAAAAATTGTTGGGCCTGGAGCTGACAGTGTTCTTTTACTGGTAATAATCGTGTCTCCGCATGCAAGTGCTCGACTGGGGAACTTCTTGCACATCCGGTGGCGATTCGAAGAGCCGCATTCTGTATGCGTTGCATCTTAGTCCAAGAGGATTCCGAAACTAGATGCTGCCAAACTGGTGCGCCGTATTCTAGTGCAGGCTGGAGAATCGCTTTTATACGTCGTAATAATGGTTTCTTTGCTACTGCCCCATGATGTACCGCCCAGGGCTCTGAGCACATTAAGCTTCGCTTTGACGACGGCCTGCTTCTGCTCCGGTGTTCTTATGAAACTTGAGCGATGGATCGAGCACCAGACCGAGCAGTTTGGGAAAAGCGAGCAGCAGGTAATCGATCTCCGTCCCACTCGACATGCGGGTGAGCGCTGTGCTCCGAAGGATCCGTTGTGAGTACGGATACCGACGATTTCGATGCAGAGATCTTTAGCATTTTGCGGTCGAAAAAGCTTTTCAGTGTGACCAGGTACTCATTGATCTTCGAGGCGGCCACATGTATATCCCGATCCCGACACATTATTGTCATATCATCGGCATAGGCGACCACCTTGATATCCTGGGGGGGAGCGGGCATGTCTTCGAGGTACAGACTGAAGAGGGCAGGCGATAAAACGCCGCCCTGCGGAACTCCAGCTGCAATAGGAATACTATTGGAGACATGGTTCTGGAACATAACTCTGGCTCGTCTGCCCTTGATGAATGCCGATATCCAGCGTTTCTGCCACGGCGGTATTGATGATTCGAGTAAGTTGCTTGACAGAACTCCGTGGTTTACTGTGTCGAATGCCTTGGTGAGATCTAAGGCAACAGCCACAGTTCTCTGTAGCTTCTGGGCATTGAACCCAGCGATGGCAAAGCTTGTAATTTCCAGCAGAGCTGTCGTGGTGGAATGCAGCTTTCTGAATCCATGCTGAATCACTTGCTTCTCATTGTGCTCCGCCAAGTCCTTTACGATCAGTTTTTCGGCTACCTTCGCGAACGTGGACAGCAAGCTAATAGGTCTGTATCCCTTGACTGAAGCCTGAGGTTTCCCCGGCTTGGGCAGCGGCACAACGTTAGCTGTCTTCCAGTTCTGTGGGATGGTGCACGATCTGAACGAGGTATTGATCAAGTCAGTGAGAAGCGGAAGGATTTCATTCGGTATCTTCTTCAAGACAGCAGGACATATCCCGTCTGGACCGACCGCTTTTGAATTCCGCATATCCTTTATAACTTTCTCAACTTGCGTCGTAGTGAACGCTTCGGCCGTGCTCATAAGCGGGAGGCGACACAGCTCTCGTACAGTCACTCTATTCTGCGGACCACGCTTTGCACTGGTGATGAAAAAACTTCTCCCGAGCGCATGAGCGGCTTCTTTTCCTGATTTGAATACACCGTTTTCTAATTCGATTGTGGAGACGGTAGCAGGCAAGCTCTTACCCGAGAGCTTCCGTAGTACCTTCCAAGTAGCTGCACTGTCCGCCTTGAAGTCCAACTGCCCAGCGAACTTTTCCCACTCTTCTTTCTTGTGCCTGTCTAGATCCTTTTTGATCTCATCGTCAAGTTCAGCAACGACGGGGTCCAGATGGTTGACCGCTCTCCTGGCATCTCTTGTCCTGATCTTATCGAGGATCTCTCTTGTGACATTTGGATAGAACGTCTTAACGCGGCCGACAGGAATAGCTGCTTTCATGGCTCTGCGGATCGCGTCAGATAAATGGCACTCTTTCTGGTGCACGTCGCCATTCCACGGGTAATTTGCCGACAGGCGAAGCGCAACTTCACTGAACAGGCTCCAGTCTGCTCGGCCTAAATTAAGATAAGAACGTTGACGAACACCAGAATAGGGAGCGAGAGAGTTGGAGAGATCGATATGGATAAAGACGGGGACATGGTCACTTGGCAAAGTGGTTGTGGTGGACCATGAGCAAGAGTTAGAGAGGTTGGACGAGACTAGAGAAATGTCTGGGCTGGAAAATCGGCCGTTGGTAGGGAGACGGGTGGGCTGATCATCGTTTAAGATGACCAAGTCACACTCCTCTGCCCATTCTTCGACGTCATTTCCTCTAGCGTTAGAATCGAGAGACGAGCTAAAGGTGTGAGCATTAAAATCGCCCGCGAAGACAACTGAGGATGAGAGGGAGCAGTCGTTCAGCTGCTTGAGAAGTGGAGTAGGATTGTAAAAAGAGGGGCATGAGGTAGTAGGTGGAATATATATGTTGAAGAGAGAAAGAGGTGTTTTAAGAGGGAGATGGATTGGAAGGTACTCGAGAGTACCATCCGTGGGGGTGTTGGGTATGAGGTGGGAGGGAAGAGAAGATAAAACAAAGGTTGAAACTCCTCCGCCAAGAGCTGACCTTGGAGCATGAAAGGCAGTATAGCCCGGGATGTAAGGATGAGGACGGGTAGGGGATGGAGAGAGCTTGGTTTCTTGAACCATGATCACGTCTGGATGGTAAGTACGTGCGAATAGAGAGAGCTCAGAAAGTTTGGCACGAAGGCCATTGAGATTGATATGTACAATGGAAAGGGGGCGATACGAGGAAGAGGAATCAGAGTTGGTAGGTGAAGAGCATATAACACAGCGAAAAGAAGAGTTATGATGCTTCACAGAACTGAGACCCGAACAAGAGAAGTGCACCCACCTCTGGCATCCAAAGCATTGGACGCTGGTCCCATTCCAATTGACATTTCTGTCGCATGTGGCACAAAGGTACTTCTTCTTCTGAGCGGGTCCAGGATTCCTTTCCACGCCGGCCCTCAGCAGGAGAATCCGAAGGAGAGACGCGGCCGGCCAGCACCTCTCCCATGACAAAAACCCTCTTCGTGGAGGGGGTGACGTCGGTTTGCATAGAGGTGATCTTCTTTCCTCCACACTGCCACGGCGTGAACGTACGACATCTCGGCAGCAGAGAGGAATCCTGAACCTGTGCAGTCACCTGGAATGGGGAAAGCGTCCGGTGATTCGGATGCCAAAGGTGGGTGCGCTTCTCCTGTTCAGGTCTTAGTTCTGTGAGGCATCTTAACTCATCCTTCCGTTGTCTTCTGTGCTCCGCCCCCAGCAACTCTGATTCCTCATTCACCGACCGCCCCCTCTCTATTGTACATTAAAACCTCAACGGCTTTCGCGCCGAACTTTCTGAACTCTCTATTTTTGCACGTACTCATCATCCGGATGTTATTATGGTTCAAGAAACCTAACTCTCCCCCTCTACCACTTATCCCCAACCAAACATTCTTGGCTACACTGCCTATCACATCCCAAGGACAGCTCTTAGAGGCGGAGTTTTTACATTTATACTTTCTAACTTACCCTCTCATCTAATTCCAAATGTTCCTAAAGACGGTACTCTCGAGTACGTTCCCGTTCACCACCTCCCTCTTAAAACTCCATTATCTCCATTTGACATTTACACCCCCCCCCTCCATTTCTTGTCCCGCAACCTACAGCCCAATACCTCTTCTTAAGCAGTTGCATGACTGCTCTCTCTCCCCGTCAGCTGTTTTCGCAGGTGACTTCAATGCTCACACGTTCTGTTCTACGCTTGAGTCCGACGCCAAAAGGGAAGACGTCGAGGAATGAGCTGAGGAGTGTGATCTAGTTATCCTCAACGATGATCAGCCTACTCGTCTCTCTGCCTACGGGCTACCCTCTAGCCCGGACATCTCTCTCGTTTCATACAATCTTTCTGATACTTGCACCTCTTCCACTTCCACAACTCTCTCCAGCGACCACATCCCCATCTTTCTTCATATTGACCTATCAAACTCTCTTGTCCCTTCTACTGGTATTCGTCAACGTTTTTATCTCAATTTAGGCCTTGCTGACTGGGTCCTGTTCGGAGAGGTTGCGCTCTGCCAGGCGGCTGAATATCCATGGAATGGTGATGTGCACCAGAAAGAACGTCACATATCTGACACCATCCGGAAGGCTAAGAAAGCGGCCATACCTGAAGCTGCCGAGATGTCGTACGTTCGTGCCGTGGCTGTGTGGAGGAAAGAAGATTACCTCCGTGCAAACCCACGTCAATCCCTCCGCGGAGAGGGTTTTTGTCATGGGAGAGGTGCTGGCTGGCTGCAGCTCTCCTGAGGATTCTTCTACAAATGGCCGGCGTCGAAAGGAATCCAGGACCCGCGAAGAAGAAGAAGGACCCATGTGCCACATGCGACAGAGATGTCAATTGGTATGGAACCAGCGTCCACTGTTTTAGATGCGAAAGGTGGGTGCACTTCTCTTGTTCGGGTCTCAGTTCTGTGAGGCACCACGATTCTTCCTTTCGTTGTATTGTGTGCTCCGCCTCTAGTAACTCAAATTCCTCATCTACCAACCGCCCCCTGTCTATTGTACACATCAATCTAAACGGCCTTCGGACCAAGCTTTCTGAATTATCACTCTTTGCCCGTACTCATCACCCGGATATTATCATGGTCCAGGAGACCAAACTCCCTCCCTCTGCTACCTCTAGACATCCAAACATCCCGCGCTATACTGCATATCATACTCCTAGGTCATCTCAACGAGGCGGAGTCTCTACTTTTGTTCTGTCCTCTCTTCCCTCTCACATTATTCCAAACACTCCAGTGGATGACGCTCTCGAGTACATCCCCATCCATCTACCTCTTAAAACACCACTTTCTCTTTTTAATATATATATCCCTCCTTCTACCTCTTGTCCCTCAACATACAATCCTATCCCCCTTCTCAAGCAGCTGTATGACTGCTCTCTATCTCCCTCAATTGTCTTTGCGGGTGACTTCAATGCGCACACGTTCTGCTCGTCGCTTGATTCTGATGCTAGAGGAAATGACGTCGAAGAATGGGCGGAGGAGTGCGATCCGGTTATCTTAAACGATGACCAGCCCACTCGTCTCCCTGCCAACGGCCGATCATCTAGCCCAGACATCTCCCTCGTCTCTTCCAATCTCTCTAATGCTTGCTCTTGATCGACATCCACAACTCTTTCCAGCGATCACATCCCTGTCTTTGTCGATATTGATCTCTCTAACTCTCTTGCTCCCTATACAGGTGTTCGTCATCGTTCTTATCTTAATTTAGGCCTTGCAGACTGGAGCCTGTTCAGGGAGGTTGCGCTCCGCCAAGCGGCTGATTATCCGTGGAATGGCGATGTACACCAGAAGGAGCGCCACCTATCTGATGAATCTTGGGAAAAGTTCACTGAGAATATGAACTTCAGAAATGATGTAGCAGCAACGTGGAAGGCATTGAAAAGGATCTCCGGAAAGTTCACCTCCGCCGACAATTCCACGATTTAATTTGAAGGTGGAGTCTTCAAATCAGGGAAGGAGGCCGCAAATGCTCTTGGGAAGCCTTTTTTCATCACTAGAACCAAAAGAGAGAAGCAGAACAGAATAACTGTACGGGAACTCTGTAAGTTGCCTCTCATGGATGTAGATGATGCAGTCACGCCTGCACAGGTCGAGAAGGTAATAAAGGAGATGAGCAACTCGAAGGCATTAGGGCCAGACGGTTTGAGCCCTGCAGTCCTGAAGAGACTGCCCAGTGAACTACTGCCCTTTATTGCTCACGTCATAAATACATCGTTTCGTACATGTACTTTACCCCAAAATTGGAGAGTGGCTTGTGTTATTCCACTGCCGAAGCCGGGAAAGTCACCATCCACGGCTAAAGGGTACCAGACGATCAGTCTGCTCTCACCCATCGCCAAAATTGCCGAAAAACTGGTTGTGGAGGAGCTTGCCGAGCATAACAGCCAACAGCAGCACCACCATGGTTTCGGTAAATTACATTCCACCACTACGGCCTTATTGGAAATTGTGAGCTATGCGCTGGACGGCTTCAATGCCTTCAAACAACAACGTACTGTTGGTGTGGCCCTCGACTTAAAGGCATTTGACACTGTCAATCTAGGCCTACTATCAGAGAGTCTGTTGAAGTCTACCATCAAGCCATGGCAGAAGCGGTGGATAACTGCCTTCACTAAAGGACGTCGGGCAAATGTGCTATTCCAGGGACATGTTTCCAATAGCATCCCCATCGCCGCTGGTGCCCCTCAAGGAGGAGTTTTACCGCCTGCACTTTTCAGTTTATATCTAGAAGATCTGCCGTTCCCCCTCAAGACATCAAGGTCGTTGCATACGCGGATGATATTACTATTTTGTGCCGAGATCGCGACATTAAAGTAGCCACCAGTAAGATCAATGACTACTTGATCGAGTTGAAATGTTTCTTCAATCGCAAAATGCTCACAGTCTCTGCCTCCCAATCGTCCGTCACCGTCTTTTCCACTGATAATGCAGAGCACAGTGCCCATCCTATGGTGAAATGGGACGAAACTCAATTGCAGGCCAACCGATTCCCCAAGCTGCTTGGACTCGTGTTGGATCCTTTGTTGAAGTTTCATAAGAACACTGAGCAGAAGCAAGCCACAGTGAAAACAAGACTCGACGTCCTGCGTGCTCTCGGTGGAACGTCCTGGGGATGCAATAAAGAAAGGATCCTGACCACGTATAAGGCTATTGTGCAACCCGCCTTGGAGTATGCTGCGCCAGCCTGGCGGCGCATCGTGTCGAACACCTCTTGGTCCAAGCTGCAGCGCGTCCAAAATTGTGCTCTGCGAATTGCAACAGGCTGTTCTAAAAGCTCTCCACTAGAGCACTTACACGCCGAAGCTCGCATATTGCCACTTAGAGACCACTGCCAACTCCAGGCGCAACAAATGTACATTAACATCGTGAAGCAGCCGAATCATCCATCGCGAAGAGTACTAAACCCGGTCAGAGAGAGATGTATCAGAAAGCCTTTCGCTGATGCTCCGTCGAAAGTAGATGTGCAGAGATGGACCGAAGCACAACAAGAACGCCTCCGTCTCTTGCGCGCGGAGCACACCCGATTCGTGAAGGAACACTTGAGCAGAGTTGCCATGAACTCCAGCCTGGGAGTCGCACCTCCAAAGGTCAGCGAGACAGATGGAACTTGGCAGGCGTGCCAGGTGCACCCTTGCATCGTTACGCTGTGGACACTCCACCAAGCTTATGTCATATTTGCATATGATTGACAACAGCAAACCTGACGAGTGTCCTGATTGCGGTAGTCAAGGGCATACTACTGCGCACCTGTTCAATTGCCCGAAGAGACCGACTACATTGACGACAATGGATCTGTGGACGAACCCAGTGCTAGTGGCCGAGTTTCTGAACCTATGACAGAACCCCTTTCTGTGGCTGCAAAGAAGAAGAAGAAGAAGAAGGACGTGAAAAAAGTTTCTACCATAATGTCAACAGGGAGATGCTACAGAAGATCAGAACAAGAGATGAAAACAGAACTGAAAATCATTTGGATCCTGAAGTGGCCAAGCTGGACGAAGAGATAAAAAGGGATCTGGACAAGCACAAGAAAGACGGTTGGGAGAAGTTCACTGCAAAGTTGAATTTTAAAGCCGACGGAACAACGGCGTGGAAAATATTGAGGACTTCTAGCAAGTTTGCCCCCTCCTTGGACTCTACCATAAAGTTCGAAAACAGCGTATTCTAATCAGGAAAGGCTGCCGCATATGCTCTTGGCAATTTTTTTCATCACACGTACCAAGCGAGGCGTACAAAACAGAGTCACGGTCAGAGAACTGAGCCATCTGCCGCTGACGAAAGCTACCGAGGCCTTTACTCCTAATCAAGTGGAGAAGGCTATCAAGGAAATGCGGAAATCTAAGGCTCTCGGACCTGATGGTATATCCGCAGCCATCCTCAAGATGCTTCCCACGGAACTTCTACCGATGATCGCAGATATCATAAACACTTCTTTCCGGAACTGCACTCTACCCCTAGCATGGAAGACCGCCAATGTGATACCCCTGCCTAAGCCAAGCAAATCGCAAAGCACGGCAAAAGGCTACTGCCCAATTAGACTGCTACCAACCATCGCGAAAATAGCCGAAAAGCTAATCGTAAGGGACCTCGCAGAGCAGAATGAGGCACAGCAACATCAACATGGGTTTAGAAAGCTTCACTCCACCACCACTGCCCTACTGGAGATTGTCAGCTATGCGGTCGATGGGTTCAACACCAAAAAAGCCTCTCAGAACAGTGGCAGTTGCCCTGGACCTAACTGAAGCATTTGATTCTGTTAATCTAGGACTCTTGTCCGAGAAACTAATGAAGTCCTCGCTACAACCCTGGCAGAAGCGTTGGATTGCAGCATTTACGAAAGGCCGTCGGGTCAAACTGCTATTCCAGAATCTCGTCTACGTAAGTATACCCATAGCAGCCGGTGTCCCGCAGAGTGGAGTTTTGTCACATGCACTCTTCAGCCTGTATGTTAAAAACCTACCCGAGCCTCCTGAAGATTAAAAAAATTGTTGAATATGCCGACGGTAGCACCATCATGTGCCGAAACCGTGAGATACAGGTAGCCGCAAACAAGATCAGCGATTATCTCGCCGAGCTTGAAAACTTTCTCGATAGTATGATGCTCACAGTTTCCGCGTCTTCTGTTTCGGTATTCACATCTGACCTAAAGGAACACAGCGCCCAACCTGTTGTGCGGTGGGATGGTGACCTATTGCCTACAGCGAAAATTCACAAACTGTTGGGCCTCGTTATGAACCCATCGCTGAAGTTTCACAAAATGATGAACGGAAGCAGGCAATTATCAAGGCAAAGCTCAACGTTTTGAGAGCTCTAGCAGGAACGTTCTCGGGCTGCAGCAGAGAAACAATCTTGACGACATATCGAGCTATTCTGCAGCCCGCATTGGAGTATGCTGCACCTGTCTGGCAACACATCAGTGTCGGACAATTCCTGGATTAAGATGCAGCGAGTTCAGAATGCTGCACTTCGAATCGCCACCGGATGTGCAAAAAGCTCTCCGATAAAGCACCTTCACGTTGTGGCTTCGCATCTTGCCAGTCAAAGAGCATTGCCAGCTACAGGCTCAGCAGATGTTCATTAATGTCCTTAAGCAGCCTAATCATCCGTCGAGAAGGCTATTAAATCCCGTGTGAGAGAGAGATCGGTCAGAGTGCCAATTGCCGATGCTCCGAACAAAGTGAATGCACAGAGATGGACCGACTCGAATCAAGAACAGCTTCGTTTCTTGCGCGCGGAGCACACCCAGTTCGTGAAGGATCGTCTCGTCAAAGCGGCTGTCAACTCTATTCTCGGTGATGTGCCACCTAAGGTATGTGATACCGAGCCCGAGCTTGCTAGGGGGGAGGGAATATCCTCTTTGTTATGCTGCGGACATTCTCCATTGCGTATGTCTTACCTGCACAGGGTTGACAATAGCCAGCCTGACGTATGCCCGGACTGTGGAAACCAAGGCCACGACACTAACAAGGGAAACCTTCGAACATAAAATGGAGTTTTGAAAAACGATCTTTTGAGAGTTGTAGAGGGCGTAAAAATAAACAATTTAAGATTTTAAAATTTCACTCAGTCCTCACGGGTAGATCAAAAACCACGAGAAAAATGGGTTGCGGTAGGTAAAATGCCATTCAATACACCCTAACCTGACGAAATCCGCTAAAAAACAGGAAACGGACCCCATATTCGTGTTCAGCGTCCCAAATTACCCCCTGGGGCTGTTTGGGCGAAAAAAAATTCGACCTCTTAACCCCCAAAAATGGCCTTGAGCTTCTTACCTCATGGGGCTCTAAAGGTCGAGAAAAAAATTTAGGACTCAAACTTCGCTTTCGGAGGTTATTCAAAGTGCTCATAACGAATCTGAGGTTAGTTTATCGATTTTTGACAGATTACGGTGGGTATACGGTAGTTGGGTGAAAGTCTCAGAATTGACTCAAAATTTCTGAACAGGGGTTATTCGGGGTGCTGAATACGAATTTGATGTTCACTTGTCAATTTTCAAATTATTAAGGTAGGTTTAGGCCCTCTATGTCATGACAACTACCGTAAACTACAGTAAACCTCAGAATTTCGGAAAACGATCTCTAGATTCGTGTTCAGCACCCTAGATTACCCCTACATACAAGTTTTGAGCCGAATCCGAAAATTTTCTCCAAACCACCCTAAAAATTCCTTCATGGGTACCCTTGCCTTGTCGCGAGGCTTGGAAAAACGACTATTACTTCTTTTCATAAAAGCTTCACTATTTTTTCAGAGAAGCTGCGGAGAGCATACTCGGATTCTAGGTCCAAATGGCACCAAAAAACTACATTTAAACCAGAATGGCCAGGCTAAATAAAAGTAGTTACCTTGCAAGATGCGTTTTCAAAAGAGTGGTTCTGTTCTACTCCAGATCTTGGAATTGATAACGAAACACTTTTCTCGAGTCTTCGAGCCATGCGCTAAAGTATTAGGTTGCTTCAATGGATTTTGTAGTTTAGGTAAACCCACTTCTGTTTACAACAATTATTTCTAAAAAGATTGATCATTGATCAAGGAACAAGTCCACGAAGTTTCATTTTGTTCGAACTTTTTCCAGTGTCATATATCAAAATAACTCCCCTAAAGTGTTTCTTCGAATTAAGGACGGTTTTTCTGTAACATATGTGGGGGAGAAGGGTAAGGGTATTCTTGATATTCTAGCAATTGTCGAAACCTCGGAATTTCTATAGTTTCTAACATTGATGTGAACCGTTCTCCGTTTATATCACGTTACCTCTGCGATATAAGAAAAGAGGTATAAAAAACAAGAGATACTGTTAAAACTCAAAACAAGTAAGGTGAACACATAGAAATGTCATTCCTACCAGCCATAATGCAGTAATGAACCCACAGTATTCGAACCTTCTTTCAATTGCTTCGTAATCCAACGCCTAACCGACTGAGCCACGGTGTGCTGCTAGCTCACTCCGACTATCACATTGCAGTGATCAGTGGTTTGAATGCAACGAGCATTGTTCAGGGGATCAATGAATAAGTCATAACTCGAGAACCTAGCTAAATTTCATCTTCAAACTTTTAGGAGAACCTTTTCAGATGATTTCAAGGCCACTGTATAGCTCACATTTGTGCTACGTCCTCCCAATCCAACGTTCGGGTTTCTTTCCTTTTTGATCGTTTTTGATCTACCCGTGAGGACTGAGTGAATTTTTAAAACCTCAAATTGTTTCTTTTTAACTCCTCTACATCCCTCAAAAGACCGTTTTTCAAAACTCCATTTCATGTTCGAAGTGGACCCTTGTGAGCACCTATTTGATTGCCCGAAGAAGCCAACAACGCTCAGTACAATAGACATGTGGAAAAAATCCAGTGCTGGTCGCCCAGTTCCTCAACTTGTGACGAAACCCTCTCGGTGGCGGCAAAGAAGAAGAAGCTTGGCTTTAACGATTGCCTGCTTCTGGTCGGTATTCTTGTGGAACTTGAGCGACGAATCGAGCACAAGACCGAGCACTTTTGGAAAGCGAGCTGTAGGCAAAGTCTCCCTCCCACCCTACATCCTGATGAGCGCTGTGCTCAGATGGGTCCGTTGTAAGGACGGATAGTGATGACTTGGACGCAGAGATTTTAAGCATCTTGTCGTCGAAACAACTCTCCAGCGTCTTCAGCTTCTCGTTGATCCTGGTGGCGGCGACCTGTATCTTCCGATCACGACACATAATTGTTATGTAGCCGTTGTATGCGACAATCTTGACATCCTGTGGCGGTTCAGGCATATCTTCGAGGTACAAACTGAAGAGAGCTGGTGTGAAAACACCGCCCTGAGGAACTCCAGCAGCTATAGGAATGCTGTTGGAGACATGGTTCTGAAACATGACTCGTGCTAGCCGACCTTTGCTAAAGGCCGATATCCATCGCTTCTGCCATGGTGGTATTGATGACTCTGAAAAGTTTTTTTGACAGGACTCCAAGGTTCACTGTGTCGAAAGCCTTGGTGAGATCCAACGCGACAGCTACAGTTCTCAGATGCTTCTTAGCGTTGAACCCGTCAATAGCATAGCTGGTAATTTCTAGCAAAGCCGTCGTTGTGGGATGTAGCCTCCTGAACGCGTGTTCAAACATTTGCTTCTCGTTGCGCTCTGCTAGATCCTTCACAATGAGCTTTTCCGCTACCTTTGCAAACGGTGACATGAGACTTATCCGACGATATCCCTTCACCGATGACTGAGGCTTGCCAGGCTTGGGCGACGGGACGACGTTGGCTGTCTTCCAGTTTTGCGGTATGAAGCAGTAGCTGAACGAAGTGTTAATCATATCAACGACGAGCGGAAGGACCTCAGTCGGAAGCTTCACCAGTACAGCAGGACAAATGCCGTTTGGAACGACAGCTTTGGAATCGAGCATATCCTTTATTATCTTCCCTACGTGGGCCACAGTGAACGCATTGGCCGTGCTCATGAGCGGGAGGCGGCACAGCTCTCTAACCGTTACTCTGTTCTGCGGACCTCTCTTACAAGGGACCACTTCGAACATAAAATGTAGTTTTGAAAAACGGTCTTTTGAGGGTTGTAGAGGAGTTAAAAAGAAACAATTTGAGATTTCAAAATTTCACTCAGTCCTCACGGGTAGATCAAAAACGATCAAAAAGGAAAGAAACCAGAACGTTGGATTGGGAGGACGTAGCACAAATGTGAGCTATACAGTGGCCTTGAAATCATCTGAAAAGGTTCTTCTAAAAGTTTGAAGATGAAATCTAGCTAGGTTCTGGAGTTATGACTTGTTCATTGATCCCCTGAACAATGCTCGTTGCAATCAAACCATCGATCACTGCAATGTGATAGTCGGGGTGAGCTAGCAGCACACCGTGGCTCAGTCGGTTAGGCGTTGGATTACGAAGCAATTGAAAGATGGTTCGAATACTGTGGGATCATTACTACATTATGGCTGGTAGTAATGACATTTCTATGTGTTCACCTTACTTGTTTTGAGTTTTAACAGTATCTCTTGTTTTTTATACCTCTTTTCTTATATTGCAGAGGAAACGTGATATAAACGGAGAAAGGTTCACACCAATGTTAGATCCTATAGAAATTCCGAGGTTTCGACAATTGCTAGAATATTAAGAATACCCTTACCCTTCTACCCCACACATGTTACAGGAAAACCGTCCTTGATTCGGAGAAACACTTTAGGGGACTTATTTTGATATATGACGCTGGAAAAAAGTTCGGACAAAATGAAACTTCGTGGACTTGTTCCTTGATCAATGATCAATCTTTTTAGAAATAATTCTTGTCTACAGAAGTGGGTTATCTAAACTAAAAAATCCATTGAAGCAACCTAATACTTTAGCGCATGGCTCGAAGACTCAAGAAAAGTGTTTCATTATCATATCCAAAATTTGGAGTAGAACAGAACCACTCTTTTGAAAACGCATCTTACAAGATAACCACTTTTATTCAGCCTGGCCATTCTGGTTTAAATGTAGCTTTCTGGTGCCATTTTGAACGTAGAATCCGAGTATGCTCTTCGCAGCTTTTCTGAAAAATAGAGAAGCTTTTATGAAAAGAAGTTATAGTCGTTTTCCCAAGCCTCGCGACAAGCCCCTGAAAAAATTTTTACGGTTACCAGAACAAATAAGCCGTTTTTCACGGTTTTTCGCAAAGCGTTTGCATTCCCTTTCAAAGTCCTTTGCGCACTTATTGAAGGCCACCCGTCCACCCGGTTTAAAGCGATCTCGCCATAGGAAATGCTTCCTAGCAGCCAATTTTTGCAAATGCGGGAAGTTTTTGGACTTATGGCCGTCTTTTTGAAGGGGGACGCAATTTTCTATTACCGAGTGAACGTATGAGATAAAGGCTTCATACATTTCATTTATGCTCAGGCAGTCCGAAAAGCATGTATCCCAGTCCATATCCAATAGATAAAGATTGACATGGTCCCAATTTGCCCTGCGGAAATCCAATTTTTTTGTTGTTTGGTTAACGTCGGATTCAAACTCAATTTTGAAGGTTATGCTACAGTGATCACTCGTGGAAAAGCTCGGTTGAAGTTCCCATTCAGAGATCAAAGTGAGGTCATTACACAGGAGCAAGTCGAGCTTGCCGAGACGTCTGGCTAATAAAATCGATTTCACTAATAATACTAGTAATGCCCAGGTTTGAAGAAAACCGGACTTGGAGATTATAATTTTTTTGGTATAAGTTGTTCCTCTCTTTTCAATTTTACTACAAAAACAGACAAATAAAGCTCCTGGGAGGGGTCCGATAAAATCGACAAAAATTTGACCCATTAACGCTTCTTGGAGGGGGTCTGAAAAAAATCGCCGAAAGTTTGGTTTTGGAGTGGGGGGGGGGGTCTGAGGAAATTTAGCTTTATCCATACCTCGTGCCGTACCATGATCGTGGACGAACCATGGTCGAAGGATATCGCTCAACACGGGATTTTGGTGTGAAGGTAGTTGGGGGGGGGGGGCACTCAGGATTCAGTTGGAGAATCAATGATACCACATTCAGAAATCGAAGTATTTCCATGGAGTTCCATGAAAACAATGACTGATTACGCTATCAGGTGTCTGATATCAGCACAAATTTTCATTTCCATAGATGAATCATTTTATTTTCTCGAGTGCCCGCCCCCAACTACCTTCAATCCGGAAGTAAACTCCAAATACCGTGCGGTACCGATTGCCACGATAGCCGTAAAATGGCGTGTGTGATGGTGTAGATGCAGAATCCATGGTAACAGCGACGCCTATTTTATTGATTAGCTGCGGAAATCTTGAAAAAACTTTCACGTCTCCTTCGGAAAGCGGTAATTTCAGGTAGAAATGTTCATGAAAGTGGCAGTGAAATGTGACTGAGAGTTATTAAGGGTACTGGCTTGGTAATTGAAGGGATTTTGGGTAATCAGACAAGAATTTCAACCTCGTTTGTTATCTATTCACTCTGACTATAAGGCTGCTCGGTTCCATTTCTTCAATCAGAGTTTTGACCAACAGTAAGATCGGCCCACACCCGAAGTTTTCCTTCCTTGCCGATTTTTGGTTTTAAATTTTTTTTTCGAATCGCAGCCAACACTAAAATCAACCTCCACCCGGGGATTACCTCCTTTGCCTAACGGTGCAGCCGAAGGCTGCACCGTCCATCCAGGGTCTGAAATGATTTAAACCACTCCGAATTGCAGCCAACACGAAAATCAGCCCCCACCCGGGGATTACCTCCCTTGCCTGACGATGCAGCCGAAGGCTGCACCGTCCAACCAGGGTCTCAAGTGATCTAAACCACTCCGAATTGCAGCCAACACGAAAATCAGCCCCCACCCGGGGATTACCTCCCTTGCCTGACGGTGCAGCCGAAGGCTGCACCGTCCATCCAGGGTCTCAAATGATTTAAACCACTCTGAATCGCAGCCAACACGAAAATCAGCCCCCACCCGGGGATCACCTCCCTTGCCTGACGGTGCAGCCGAAGGCTGCACCGTCCATCCAGGGTCTCAAGTGATCAACCACTCCGAATTGCAGCCAACACGAAAATCAGCCCCCACCCGGGGATTACCTTCCTTGCCTGACGGTGCAGCCGAAGGCTGCACCGTCCAATCTGGGTTTCAAGTGATTTCAACCTGATATTTCTATTCTTGCTTCCGCGGTTGCACCGACAATCCCTTTTCCACCGCCAAACAACCGTTCCTATGTGATTATTTATTGAGAATGCGGTCGCACTGGAATTACAGGCGTGATTCCCGGTGTGAGTTGTGTAATTGCCCCATACACTATATTTTACGGCTATCGTGGCAATTTGTACCGCACGGTATTTTTCGTCTAGTCAATCCGGAAACTCAACAGTGCTATGTGGGAAGGGGGGGGGGCACTGTTGTATCGCCCTTGGCCGCGCCCATTTTTCCGCGCCGCAATGACCCTCCTGATTTTGGCAGGGAAGGGAAACCCCGGGTAGGTGCTCAAATTTAGTGCGGCACAGTAAAATGGGCGTGGCCAAGTTCATCGCGCCATAGTGGCCCCCCTTCCCACATAGCACCACAAAAAATATCAATTTAACATATTTTCTTGAATTGCGGAAGTACGCTGTCTTTCTACCCTAACATCGCTATGTGATTAATGCGGGAGCTTACAGAAAACTTTGGGGTCAGAGATAAACACTTTTCAAGAAGACAAGATAAAATGCAAGAAAAAGAAGGAAGGTGAGCAACAAAGTCTATTAACAGGAGAAGGAAAGTGATTAATCACCGGAGGCCAGCTGGCGCAGCGCGTGCAACGCAAATCTGCGGCGCGCGCGTCTGGCACGATTGGAGCACGATTGTACACTCCATCAAAATCCTATACAGGCCAAACGAGGCCTAGCTCTGCTTAATACACTACTGACGAGCCTCGGGAAGTGGAAATAATGCAATAAGTGGTATGAACACTGAATTTCACACATCTCCGAGGTTAACAGGCAAAACTAGTCTCAGCTCTTCCTATTGCAGACGCACTTTACTTTCAAATCCTATTACCATTGTACTCATGTTTCATTCGGCTGTCTTAAACGTCGTAATAAATCAAATCGAATCAAACCAAACACCACTAACAAGGTAGGGTTGCACACGTAAGATGGAGTTTCGAGATGCAACTTTAATATGGGGAGGACAGTGATCCCGTATTCCATACTCAGAATCGGCTAAATGCCACAGAGATTTACAAGAGATTCGCAAAAGTGGACATTTTCATAGCTTTGCCTGGAGAAAAGGGGTACACGGATGACAATTTCTAGGGCCTTCAAAAAAATGTCTTGTATTAAGATTGAAACTTGGTTCTAGGGGTTATTTTGGGTGCTGATTGCGAATCTGAGACCCATTTGTCAATGTTTGAAAATTCCATCTGATTTGGTCCGGAGATTCGAAATGGGGGAAATTTCGCTGCCCAAACGCGACTTCTGACGATTTCGAGAATGCTACGATCAGATCGCCTTAAAACTTGTACGTAGGGGTTTTCGATAAATTACGGTAGGTTACGGTGGGTATACGGTAGCTTGGTAAAAGTCTCAGAATTGTCTGAAAATTTCACTGTGGATGTTAGTTGCGACGCTGAACACGAATTTGAGGTCCAATTTTTGATCTTTGAATCTGTAAGGTAAGCAACGCCAGTTAAGAGGAATTATGACTACCGCATCCCACAGTAGCCAAAGTCTGGCAAGGAACAGATCCCAGATTCGGGTTCAGCGCCATAAATAACCTACAGTTGAAATTTTAGAGCCGAAACCGAATTTTTTCTGGACACCCCCAGAAATTCCCTGATGAGTGATGGACCACCATGACCTTTTTGTGACGCAATGAAAATGCCATTTTTGAAATCTCCGCGGCCATTTCGGAAAATTCAAGCACGGGTCATTTATTTGCAGTCACAGACACAACTACAGCAAGGACAACATGACTTACTTGACTTGACTTAATCGGTTGGCTTTCGCCTGACGCGGTCATTCCGCATCTTCACCGAGGTGTGCCGTCCTAGTAGTCAGCCGTGTCCATTTTTCACGGTCTTCAGCCACAATTTGAACACATTCCATCCAGCTGTCACTATTCCATTTCCTGCGAAACGAAACATCGCGCCTGAACTGTCTTTCGATGCCGAGTGACTTTAAATCCTCTTTAACCACATCCGTCCAGAACTTTCGCCTACGCCCAGGTGGCCGTTTCCAGACAGGATTTGGAAGCATTTTTAAAGCGTGTTGTACGAGACGATCCGGCGTTCTTCTTAGTATATGCCCGAGCAGTCGAAGTCGACTTTCCATTGCTGCTTGAGATGGCGTTAGGAGATGCTGGCACCTCCCTCGTGTCAAGCGTTGATGTACTGCGTCGATTTCCTTGTAAAGGTCTTCGTTATGGCATACACGCGGCCAGAAATATCCAAGCAAACGCCTAAAAAGCTTCCTCTCCGTGCAATCCAACCTTTCCATCTGCGTTTTCGGTGCTGCCCACGTCTCCGATCCGTACATCATGATAGGGCGAATAGCGGATAGGTAGACGCGCAACTTGACTTCCTTCGCGATGGTGGTAGACCACAAACACTTGGTTAGAGAATTGAATGCAGACGTAGCTTTCGCACATCGTTGTCGAATATCCGCTGCATAACTACCATCGTTCTTCAGCAAACAGCCCAAATAACAGAAATCGTCCACCAGTTCGATACGTTGTCCGTCCACACAAACTCCAGTTGAAGGCCTCTGAGAGACCCACATCTGCTTGCATTTGTCGGGACGAAGACGAAGTCCATAGGCTGCGGCATACTTCGAAACGAGGTTCACAATCCTTTGCAGTTTTGCGTTGTTTTCAGCGAATAACACAATGTCGTCGGCGTACGCCAGGTCGACAAGGGAGCGTCCTGATGGTGTTAGGATCACATCCGCAGGAAACTGTTCTGCAACTCTACGCATGATGTCATCAACGGCGAAGTTGAAAAGAAAAGGTCCTGCAACGGCTCCTTGCCTTACTCCTGTTTTCACCTCGAAAGCTGACGTAAATCCGACAGGTGTACGAACTGCTGCTGTTGTTCCTTTGTTCATGTCCTCGATTAACCGAACATACTTTTCCGGGACTCCATCTGCTCGCAGAGCATTGAGCAATCGATCACGATGAGGAGAGTCGAACGCGGCTTCAAAGTCCAGAAAAGCAAGCTGTAATGGCTTCGAAAACCGCTGCCACGATTCAATTACTCTTCTCACGACGAACACTTGGTCGATGGTCGATCTTCCAGGTCGAAAACCGGCTTGCTCATCTCTGGTCGTTCCTTCACGATGTTTGATAAGTCGCTCGAGAATGATACGTTCTAAAACCTTGTACATGACACGAAAGAGAGAGATTCCTCTGTAGTTCTTAGGATCCGTGACGGATAGCTTCTTGTGAAGAGGTACGATGATCGCATGTCTCCACGAATCGGGTATCCTTTCGCTCATCCATATGGCACGGATGGTGTTGGTCATTTCACGAATCCCAGACGGAGGAAGAGCTTTCAGCATTTCAGCAGTGATGTTGTCATCTCCACCTGCCTTTCCATTCTTCATTTTCCGGACACAATCCAAAACTTCAGACTCAGTCGGCGGTTCCTCACTGACATCGTAATGTGCTCTCTGAACATGCGGGAGCTCAGGTACTGATGGCGCTGGACGATTCAGTAGTGAACTGAAGTAATCCTTCCATATTGGCAGCGTCGCATCACCAACTGCAACTCCATTGGTAGTGTTCAAGACAGGAGAACATCTCTTCATCTTCCCGCTATACTGTCGCAGCAACGTGTAGGCTTTCCTCGGATTCTTCTCCTCCCAAGCCTTCTCGAACTCCTTAGCTCTACACGTCCACTCTCGTTCGCGGTCACTTTGAAGCTGCCGACGCAACTTCCTCCTCAGACGCTTCTCCTCCACGAAGTTTCCTGCAGTTCGGAGAGCACATACTCTGTTGTAGGTAGATGTTGTTTCTTCTGAGACGTAGGCGAACTTCTTCTTAGGCTGTACAACCGAGAGTGCCTCTTTCGAAGCGTCCTGGATGCATTTGACAAAAAAAGAATCCGCGTCACAAAGTTTCTTCTTAGTCCGTACTCCGATGTGAATAGAAACGCGTTGTCGGAAATTCCTTCTGCACTCTTCATCTCTGAGACTTGTCATGTCAATCCTCTGGAGAGGCTGAGCCCCTCGCTTCCTCTTATGAATCCTCGCAGTGAAGTTCAACAGAACAGGACGGTGATCCGAATCGAATGCGACATCCCACACAGCTCTAGATCTTCGAATGTCCGATACTGGAATATTCCTCGTCAGGACATAGTCAAGCTGTAGTTTCAAAGTTGTCATCTTCCGCTTCCGCTGCTCTTCTGGAGATAGCCGGGTTGGTCCCTGCCACGTAAGCTGATGGCGGCGATGATTCCTCTTGAATGTCGATGCAATAATCAGACCACTGCGTTCACAAAGTCGACAAGGCGGTAGCCATTGTCCGATGTTTGCTCCACTGGGTAGAACCATTTACCGAGTACTTCGGATTCCTGATCAAGTCCCATCTTCGCATTTGCGTCAATCCCCACGACAACAGCATGTTGACAAGGTATCCTGGCCAGCAACGTATTGAGTTCCTCATAAAACGCATCCTTCGAATTGTCTTCGGCGGTTTCAGTGGGCGCATGAGCACTCACTATCCACAGATTGAATCCTCTGTGATCCCGCAGTCGTACGAATGCATTCCGACACGACGTTGAGCCGAACTCCTTGACCATACCATTGAAATCCTTCCTTACAGCTATTGCACAGCCTCCCACTCTCCTATCGTCAGCGTTGCCGCAGTAGATGGTGTACTCTCCGACGCTGATGACGGGTCTATCCTTGAGGCGGGTTTCCTGCAAAGCAGCAAACGGTGCATGGAAATAGCTCAGAAGTCTGGATAGCGCAGTTTTTTGGATATCACTCGACAGCGATCGACAGTTCAGGGTGGCGAAATTGTGGCTTGTGGCCAAAGACTCCATGACTCCCTAGGTACGGATCCTAAGGTGTTATGGACCAGAGGCCTTAGTGTGCCGGACGGCGACACCTTTATGCAATGTGCGGGATACTTTCGCGATATAGTTGTGCACGCTATATCGCTCGAACGTTCCCTGTGTACACTCAAACGTCTGCTGGGTTCAGTAGAAGCAGGGGCACCAACGAGCAGGTACCAACAGACTTGTATACACACCCCCAGGACAACATGATTTTCCAAATTGCCACCGGCAGGTGGCAAATCTCCCTTGAAACAGAACCCACAAGACCAATCTTACCAGCTGTTGAAAAGTAGTCTATTGCTCCACTGCTGTACCTGATTTATTTTCCTGAGACGATTCCTCAGATTCAAGTAGTAGAATATGTGAAAGGCATGCGACTATGGAATATTGAATGTTTTCTAATGAATTGTTATTCATGCTATTTCTGATGCAGTTAGGCTTACCCTACCGTCGAAAACCTCAAAAATTACGAGTAATACCGAAGCTTTGAAGGGTGAGGGGTGTAGTTCAAAGGTTTCGCTCCGCAGAAATGTTTCTCAAATCTATCAGTCATGTCGATTCCGCTAGGTTCTCCAAGTTTGATCTTGTTACTAGCGTGATTTATTCATAAGAAATCCGATCTCATATATCTTTTTCTAAGGATGAAGTGGATCGAACCTAAGACGGACTGTGACGATGGAGAAGGCTAATTAGACTTTCTGCTAACTGATAGGCTAAAATATTCCTCTGTAGTCCTAGGACTGATTAATGACGGTTTTTTCCTTGCATGAGTGGAATCACTTACTTGGGAATTGGAAAAAGATGTTCTTCCTAAACCAGTTTAAAGGATGTTATTAATGGTCTGTTCTACACACTTTGAGCTTCTCATATGTTGTTGAGATTGGTCTCGTTGATTATCTTAGTGATGTTGCTTCTGTAATAGGAAGAGCTGAGACTAATTTCGCCTCTTAACCTTAGAGAAGTGTGAAATTTAGTGTTAATACCACATATTTTATTAGTTTTACTTCTCAAGGTTTTTCAGTAGGGTATTAAGAGGAGCTAGGCCTCGCTTTCCCTGTATATCACACTATCTCGCCTGGACAGGGTTTTGGTTGAGTGTATAATCGTGCTCCAATTGCGTTGGACGCGCTCG
Source organism: Aplectana chamaeleonis (assembly GCA_029168955.1). Classification (NCBI taxonomy): domain Eukaryota; kingdom Metazoa; phylum Nematoda; class Chromadorea; order Rhabditida; family Cosmocercidae; genus Aplectana; species Aplectana chamaeleonis. Next base: position 544,132 of record JAPDOI010000102.1, on the reverse strand, counting down.
CCGCAGATTTGCGTCGCATGCGCTGCGCCAGCCGGCCTCCGGCGGTTAATCACTTTCCAGGGAGCGTTCCAAGAACATTCCCAAGGCAAAACGCGTCCATGGAAACGTAGCCACTGGCGCGTGGAAACAATTTGCAGTTATAAATCGTGGCCATGAAGAACAAGAAAATCCTGGGGGTGCGTTCCAAGAATATTCCCATGGCAAAACGCGTCTATTGCAACGTAGCCACGGCCACGTGGGAGCAATTTGCAGTTATAATTCGCATCCATGGAAAGCAAATGTGTCCATGGTGAGGTTGTTCTTCCCCCACCCCCCCCCCCCCCACGGCGTCGTGGGAACGTTCTTGGAACGCACCCTTGGTCGGAAATTCCCGGGCACACGGCCCTCCGACGTTTTGGGGTGCGTTCCAAGAATGTTTCCACCATACCGAGGGAGGGCAAATATCCTTGCCACGGCCGAACTTGTTTCCCATGACCACGAGTAGTAACTGATAATTGCTTCCACGCCGCAGTGTCTACGTTTCCATGGAAAACTTTAGCCGTGGGAATGTTCTTGGAACGCACCCCAGAGTGGCTTCTATCTCAAGAACTCGGTGCTCGCGACCCGCGCGCATTTCGGGCCTTGCTCGCCACCCGCTCACCCCTCATTTTGAAGTGCTCGCCACCCGCTGACCCCTCGTCTCCGCTCGCCACCCGCTATGGGTATAGCGGGGATCGGGAGCGCGAGTGGAGGAGGTATAGCGGGTCGCGAGCCCATTTCGAGCCAGTGGACCGCTGTATCTTCAGAAATCAGAGTTGGCGTCTCTTTCCTCTGCATCGTTTTCTTTTTTTTTCTATGCTTTTGATTTGTTTTCCTTTGTGATTTAGAACTACGGTGAAGTATACCAACTGTTCTCCGTGGTTGCTGTGACCCGTTAGCTAGACCATATGTGCGACCTCGTTGTCATTCGGCGAGTCAGCACATAATTATTTAATGCCTTAGGTGTACCCACGAATACCATATAGGTGTTAATGACTCGCCCTAGGACAATCACGCCTCCATTATCACCATCGCCACGTCGACGTGTCACTCGATAGGCCTCAGATCATATGTGATGACTTCTCCGACAAATGTTTTTTTGAACATTACTGTCAACCCCAGCTACTCCACGTGAGTAGTTCCCTATCCCTATTTTCGCTACTTAGATATTTTCCTCTTAGATATCTGCAATTGACACAAATTCTCCAGAAAATTGAATAAAATTTTTTGAAACACTTCAGATCTTTTTTTTAATGAGGAAAAATCAAAAAAATTCATTGCTTATTCCTGAATTTCGAATGACTCGTAAGCTAAAAAATGTTGAATGTATCTGAAGAAATTCAATAAATGTAAGTTTATCAGAATGTACGGGCGAGTACTTGAATTTTTGAACGGTCGTCAAATTATGTGTGTAACATCATAATTAGTTTTGTTTTGTTCGCTGAATAATTTTTTCCAGGTGAAAAATTTTTCCATTGCTACGCATGCTTCCATTCACGAACCGGTCCGCACAGTGCACGATGTGAGAGCTCGTGCTTATGGAGGTGAGATGCTATTTTTAATTGTTTGCGATTCCCTTCCGCTGGCTTATATTAGACGACAAGAAGCAGCTGATTTAGAAGTTTTCCTTAAAGCTCTGAACGTTTCAATTTTTTTTGAGATGCTTGTTAATAGAGTTCGTAGAAGAGCTGCGTATGACAGAACCCCTCTCTGTGGCTGCAAAGAAGAAGAAGAAGAGCGGCGTATTTGGAGCGTCTGAGGAATGGACGAAGAAAATGGAAGTCAGCCCTCGACTGATTCGTGAGTCATTTTGAAAAAGGTCAGTTTTCACGTTTTTTCACAGGGCTTGTTTTCAATGTTTCAGGAAACCGTAATCCGCAGATTTCTGTAGATAATTCTTCAACAAAAAATTGCAAAATGCCTCAGAGATTTCCACATTCCTAGAGGGGGCATATTCATATTTGCGAAGGGAAAAGGGGTATCCGAGGGGAACTAAAGGACGCCCAGAAAAACTTTCAAAGTTCGTCCTATTTTTGGGTGCTGATTACAAATCTCAGGTCCGTTTGTCATTTTGTTTCAAAAGACGATTTTTCTGAACGTCTAAAATGTCCTTGTCGGTTCCCTTAACTTATCGCTAGCACCATAAAGGCATTGTTTACGATTTCACTCAGGTAATTAGGAAATTTCGAGCACGGATTCTTCATGTACTGTCCCATACCTACAACAGCGAAAACGTTGTCCTCCAAAGCTTCGTGGCGCGGGTGAGGCAGTCCCTAGAAAGTGCACTTTTCTTTTTATGTATTTTTTTCAATTACTTCGCTAAACCAGTAATACAGTATCATTTCAGAAGAGATATTCGCAGCCTATAAATTTCACGAGGATCGTAAAATTTTCCATGGAAACCAAATAATGTAAGTGCGCTGCTATTACTTATTTGTACTTCTTAAATCCAAAGAAATCTTTTTTTTTTCAGCGACATGGCACGCCGAAGAGCAGTCAGCGTGGAGGAGAAGAGCTAATGTCGCGTATATTTTATTTATATATTGATAATTAAAACAAGGTCGGAAAATACTTGGTTTTATCCTAAGCGGGGGCACTCAGGCTTCGAGCGCAAATGAACCAATGATTATTCAAGTTTTTTTTAGTTTTCATAATAACTGATTGATACCGATATCAGGTAAATCCCTTTGCTTCCTTTTTATAGATTAATCTCGAGTGCCTCCAGTCTGAGATGGAGCCAAATGCCTATTGTACATGGGATTGTGCTTTTACTACATGCCATGATATATATTAACATATTTGTGACAAATGAGATTGATATGAATTCGGCATGTGAAACCATGATTTTGAACATTGTATTGATTGAACGCCCGCCTGTGACATTAAATGCTGAGTGAATTTGTATTAATTGCCGAAATATAGTATAATAATAAATACAATTCAGCCCATTGTAGATCATAAGTCTATCACTGAAAGGTAAGGGATAGAAGCGGGGGCATAGATTCGATGGGGTATGAGAATTCAATGATCGGGGTGTGAGCTAGTGTTAAGTTATCACGCAGGAGTGCGCGTCACCCGTTAGCATTTTGTCGGCGACCAGGAGAAGGCGAGCGGGTGAGTGTGATGTGGCGAGCGCGCCGCCGAATTAGTGGTGGAGGGCAGCGAGCCCCGGCCGTCGAGTGCTCGCCACCCGCTATAATTTGGGTGGTGGCCATCGTGTATCAACTTCTCTGAGGAGGCGGGAGAAACGGGGGAGGAGCGAGGTTCCTAATTGGACGCAACAGCCGGGGGCCGGGGCTAGCCCGTGTTGCGTCCAATCAGGAGCCTCGCTCCTCCCCTGTTTCTCCCGCTTCCTCAGGGGTGTTGATACATGATGGCCACCACCCCTATAATTTCGCTCGCTGCCCGCGAAAAGGGTTACCCGCCACCGGACTTTCGCTTCGCGGGTGGCGAGCTCCAACCTCCTGAGATTAACAGGACCATTCAGACCAAATTTTCGTCCAGCGCGTGCGTCGACGTCGCAACGTCGTATTATAGCGCGCTTTCCGGTGCTATTGTGACTGGGGTAGTAATTGTAAACTTCGTCACACACTTCCATCACGGGCACCCATGTTTGGCCCCATATAATTCGTGTTGGCAAATTTCAAACAGATTTGCATCACATAGCTTGCAACTGTTCAAATGAACGTCAAAAAAGTCACCGCCTTTTCAGTGTAGCCCCGGCTAAGATACTACACCTTTCCTCACCGATTAGACAATAATTACGAACACGAAATTTACCACAATTTATTAGCGCGTGATTTGACTCTGATAATTCATAGAGCGCCTGCCAAATCTATTTGCAACAATTTCACTACATTTAATGATTATGTTGTCTGCATCTACCAACAACAGCCGAATCAATTCAGCAATTTCACTGCATTCGAAAAATCAAGTTAAGAGCCAAATCCAATAAAGTAATTTCACGACGTTTAAGAGCGATGCCCAATCCTTAACCTTTTCTGCGGAGCCCAACTTTCAGGAATCGTATGAATGATTTCGGTTCCCAACATTATTTTAAAATTCATAGAGCAAATTCGTACATATATTCAAAATCCGATTGTGCAAACTGCAGATATTCAAAAAAAAGTTCAGCATTTGGAAGCGCGAAATTTTTTTAGAATTTCTTATCTTCGAAATTCCATTATCTGGTATACCTGATATTTCAAAATTAGAAAACATGAAAATTCGAATATCTATTCATAGTGATTACTATGCCTGGACAGTAGAGTATATCAAACGATTAAAAATTTTGGAATATTCGAATAAACGAATAATTCATAAATTTGACTCTTTCGAATATTCGAATAAACGAATTATTCGAAAAATTGACTTCTCCGAATATTCGAATAAACGAATTATTCGAAAATCGACTTTTCCGAATATTCGAATAAACGAATTATTAGAAAAATTGACTTTCCCGAATATTCGAATAAACGAATTATTCGAAAAATAGACTTCTCCGAATAATCGAATTATTCGAATATTCGATTATTCGTTAATTCGGCCGAGTATTCGTTTTCCGAATATTCGTTGATAAGTCTACTGGACAGATTCAGAACGTTTATGATCGACGTTCTTTAAATATGGTTGATGCTTTTCGTGAGCAGCAGCATTTTTTTCTTGATAAAAAGAAGTTTCTATTAAAATGTTCTCCAGATTCTTTAACCAGTTCCCTGAGCAGTAGTCTTCAGAAAACGAATAATTAATTAGCGATTTGTAATAGATTTCTCCATTCGCCTCCCATTTTTTATCCGAATATTCGGCTAAAATGTTCGAATATTCCATAGATATATCCAAACTGTAGCCATAAAGTAGCTTAGTTGAACGCAAAACTCAGATGTCAGGCAGGACTCGAACCTGCATTGCACGCTTTCTGGGCGAGAGTGTTACTATTACACCACCGACACCCCGGTCTGCATCCGTCAGCATGAATAATATCAATTTAAGACGTGTTTTCTATAAATGTTGGGTGACGTTTTGGATAATGTTCTAAATCCGACTGTTCCAACTATAGATCATTGGAAAAAGATCAGAACGTGGGAGCTCGAAAACTTTCCAAATTCAGTAACTTAAGAATTCCATGTTTTGGTATGTCCGATGTTCCTAGAACATGAAAGTTTGTGAAAATTGAGTTTGCTATTTAAGAGTTAGGTGAAATAAATTATAATCGATGACCAGCTAGAAGAATGAAATAAAACAGAAAAAAGCCGCCTGGGACCAACACGAAAAGAACAGAACGAAAACAATAGTTACGACGTTCGAAGAATGTGATGTAAAGAGGGTCATGGAGCTACCGCCCTAAATTCGGGGAGAATTCTTGACATATTCGAGACATATCCTCGATTTCGGGTGGAGTTGTCCAGGAATCTGCCTGAATTCTCGTCTAGCGCTCGATCCCCCAAATCCTCGGCAACTTCCTCCCAAATTTTGGACAAATCGGCCGGAATTCTCGACAAATACTGCGAATTTTGAAATTCTCGACAACTTCTACCCCTTTTTTTAACAACTACTCTATTCTCGACCGACTCTCGACAACTTGTCGTCCAATTCTGGACAACTAGTTTTACCTGAGTAGTTGTGCCATTCGAATACCGAATGATCGAATAACTCCCATTTTCTCTTCAATGCCAGAATGTATCCGAACTGTTCTTGGTGCCTAGCTGTAATCTACTCTAAGTGTTACAATAATTAATGAGAGAGCAGGATTCTGGTCCTCCACAGTATTGATCCGATACCCAACCGAAACTATTCGATATTCGAATAAAGTTGCAAATAACGCCTAGTATGAAAGAGTGGAAGCCTACTTTCCCCTCAAATTTGGGAACATACCTCCTGAAGCAATGCTGGGAAACCAAGACTGTTCAAATATATTCTGATGTTGGCGCACGAATTCAAGTTTTTCGAAACTATTCGAATATTTGGAGGGCACAACTATAGAATTTAGCCGAAAACTTTGGGAAATCGACAAATAAGCCTCATATTCGCGATCAGCACGCCGAGTAGCCCGCCTGGGAATTTTTTTTTAGAAAAATCTGAAATAGCCTTCTCAAACGCTTTCTGAACCCCTTGATTGATATATGTAGTTAAGTTAACGCTCAACCTTAAATCCGTTTGAAAAAAAAGGAAAACGCTACCACTCTGTGAAAACTTCGGGAAATGTGTTCCCACCCAAACTTCGCTCGGCGGGTTGTTTTGGGCCCTGAACGCGATTATGAGGTCCGTGTCCAGGTTTTCGGAAGATTGTCACGTGTTTTGGAGGGTGCACTAACCACTAAAATAAGAGAAAAATTCCCGTTACTTTTTCAAAGTGATTCTAGGCAGCTGCGAAGGGCGTATTCGGACTGTAGAGACGTCCAGAAATAATTCTGGAAAAATGTATTTCCTCTGGAATGGCTAGTTTGGCTAATAGTCGTTTCCTTGCAATGTGCGCTGGTTATGCTGACATTTACAGCAGCTAAGCAACATATACTGCCTGGTATAGCGTATACACTACAGATCATCCTACCAATCATGACTGAGTGGGCGTACCAGCAGTATATGCTGCCGTGACGCTGCAAATCGGTCAAGAGGCGGAACTTACGAGAGTGGTACTGAGCGAGTTTCTGAAATACAACACGTGAATGATGTGATGGCAGGGCCATGATAACATTATCATCTCTATATTAGCCCTTAAGTTGGTAAGATTTGTGAGTTAATCTCTCAGAATGGTGCTACTGAGCTGTCGTGCAACTCCACTGCGGAGACTGATTTTTAGAAACACGGCTGTCATTTTATTCACTACCGCAATATTACTGCTCTGCTCATTCATCTCGTTGGAGTTGCTCGTTTCCTCCACGCTACAACAGTACGCGATTTATTTTGTTTGCTGATTTTGATCATTGGAAGGGCACATATGGGGGGGGGGAGGTGTCCGTAGGTAATTGCCTCCGCCCGCTGCCCACCCGTCTATAAATGCGGGCAAGGCCAATGGATGACGTCACGAGCGGATGGTAGGGGCTGATTAGAGTCCCACCGTTGAAAGGAGCGGCAGCATGCAATGAAGCAGTATCGGTCATGCTAGGCCGTATGATCGATTCCCCTCTATTGCATGCTGCCGCGCCTTGGTTGGTGGGACTCTAATCAGCCCCGTAAGCAGCGAGGCAGCTGCGCACGGGTGCGATATGGAGCTTCGGTGGCCCATTAGGCTCCCAAGAGATTCATACTGTGCTTATCTGGGCAAAATCCCGGTCCGCAATTGCGTCTCGACACGCTTTGCGGTCGCACGCTCCCAATTCGGAAGAGCTTCCAGTGCCTCAGCCGCCGATCTGCTGACTCTAGGTGGGTTTTGGAGACTGGAAACTAAGAAAAATCGGAGAAAATTGTTTGAAAAAGCCACATCGAGTCGACTTTGACGCTGGAAACCCGACTGACTAGAGAGCTGCGGCCGCAAAGCGTGTCGAGACACATTTGCGGACCGGAATTCGGCCCAGAGATGCACAGTACGTATCAACCGATCGTGTTCAGGAAGGTTTCAACAGGAATTTATGACTTGCCACCTCGACAGTCATTTTTCAACGTCAGGAGCAGGGATGTGCGGAAAAAAATAAAAAAATTTAGGAACCGGAAAACAGAAAATCCAGTTTGACAGAAAACAGAACAAAATCTCCAAAAACGGGCAGGAAACAGAAAACTTTCAAAAATCAATAGAGGGTCCTCAGCGTACACTATACGAAATTTTTCAAAACATTGAACTTTTTTTATAGATTTTTCAAGTGATCTATACTTCTCCTATTGAATTCTCGAAACCTTACAGTTGGCCAGAGCAAAAAGATTAGATGCCCGAGAAATGTAGATTATGAGTGCGATGAGATGACAAATGTTCCTCTGAACTTCCTTTTCCCAGACAACTAAGGCTCGATTACTCTATTAGAAGCTCAGTATGCCCGGGCAAGGAGTAAGTAGATGCAGTCGGAGCAAACTTTCCCTTCCCTAGTGTACATATTTTGACATTTATTGTGGGATAATTGCTGGTTTGAACACTGTACTACTCCTCAGAGCCGAGAGCCATGCCCCTACCGCGCGGCTGTGCCCTTAGAGTATAAATGACCTGACGCGCCGTTCGCTCCACCCTCTCGTACCTCTATGGCAGAATTATCATCTGCCTCATAGCCTCACCACCAATTTTTAGCGCTTCATCTTGAAAGCAGTGTTCACGATAATCGTCAAATTTGAGACACTGCCTTCAACCGACTTCTGTACCATCTGTGTTGCAGTGAATTAAAAAACGTATTTAGAGTTTGTGTGCACAGATTGGGCTAACATTACTCCGTTCACCGAAGCGGGTGCGCTGGGAAATTCTTAGTCTCTGCCCACGTGTAAAAATTATTCCTTCTCAAGAGACGCGTCAGTGCGGGGAGGCGGAGAGGAATAATTGCCGTTAAGTAGTATTAATGGCTAATTATCGTTGGTATACAGTAAAATTACAGTTCTCCCTTCATTTGACTGCATCGCGTACCATCTGAGGTATTCGTCAACGGTAAAGCTCTGAGTAAGGCTAACCACTATAAAATAAAGACTGGGAATCAGCTTCCCGAATCCCTATTGGGATGCGCAGCGCATTCGACGTCGTATTCGTAGAGGCTTGAATGGTTTTCGCGCCTATTTAGGGGCTTGTGGGAGGGGGGGGGGCAGCCGACTTTCCACTGAGTGCCTTCATCTCGCTACATAAATCTGTTACCAATTAAAGGATCCCCGCGGGGTAGCTGGTTTAGTTTACCTCGACGAGGATCGAACCCGACCGTGTGCAGCGAACAGCAGCGCTTCCTCCCACCACGCCACACGCTCATTAATGGATAACCACTACAGCGAGATAAGTATTTATCTAGCGTGGGGAAATTGCAGAGAGTCTGGGTGAAGTACACCCTTTAAGGCAGTGGTCACGATGAAAAACGTTATCGAAAAAACTACAAAAATCGGCTTAGATATAACACAGCTCAAAAACTATGAAGGTAGCGCGGTGAAAAACGGGCTAGAATTAGAGTTATTACGACCCTAAATTTCCAGTTCGTGCACACGTGCACAGAAAGATCACAGTCTCATGCCAAGCAGTCAAGAATCATCGACACTAAGAGGAAGCAATGAATGCAAATTTACCTAATAAAACAGTTGAACCATGAAAGCAAGCACTTCAGTCAATGTTTTTGACTAGATATGTACATAAATCCGAAAGTTCATTGATTGAAATTCAAGTTCAAGCCAGCTGATGTTCTTTATATTGGAGATCATCGATGGCGATGATGTGGGGTGGACTCGTCCACTATCAAAAGACAAAAAAGTTCAGGCTTCGAATTTGGCCCAGAACAGCTATTATTTCGCGATTTTTTCTTATATGTTCTACTACTCTACCCAGAAAAGGGTTCAGAGAGGAAAAGAAGGCGAGCATATTTGAGCGCGACCACTGCCTTTAATCTAACGACTCAGCTTTGATAAATCCGGCCACTTTTTTCTAGGGCATTCCTGCTACGAATCGCGGTTCACGTTTTTTCTGTTTTCTGCCCAATTTTCGCTTATTTTACAGAAAAAAGAAAAATATGGCCAAAGTGGGCAGAAAACAGAAAATTCCGCACATCCCTGGTCAGGAGCCCATCCGGCTTTCGAAGCTCAACACCGCTATTCGCTAAGCGTGATAAGCTCGTCTCTCTCGGGAGCAGAGGTGTGCGAAAAAATTCCAAAACCGAAAAAACCGAAAAGCAAAATTTTTCGGTCAGAAATTCGTAAAATGCTCACCCACACTATGTTACGTTGCAAAAGTACCCCTCTCTCAATTTTCTGTTTTTTCGGTTTTTTTGGAAAATCAATACTGGAAAAAACGAGGATTTTTCGAAAAAAAGTGGTCGTGCTCCAAATGACCTACCTGCACCAAAAGTCTGGCTTAGAAACGAGAATCGTCACTTTTTCTATTTCAAGTTTTCGAAATTTTTTCGCACATTCCTGCTCGGGAGAAAGCGTGTAATACGGAAATTACACGACGGTGCGGTGCGCGCACGGCACTTCTTCTTCAGTGCGAATAAGAGCCCAAGAGTATAGTGAGCGGTGCCGCTTGCCACCTAGGGCATGGAATCATGGTATCAGAGATGGTATCTTCCATTAACGCGCAAGTATCCCGATGGGTTATTTGAAACGAATCCAGAATGGCGCAAGCTAGGCTTTATCGTCGGCGCGCATCCGGAAGAGACTTCGCGTTCACTGTTGAAGGTTGGCGCAAACTCGGCGCCATAAGTGCACTGAGTTTGCGCCAATCTTCAACAGTGAACGCGAAGTCTCTTCCGGATGCACGCCGACGTTATGTGTCGATTGATATCCTGCGTCGATTGGTACGATAACAACCGGCATGGGATATGAACAGACACATATCAAAACCATGCTGGAATCGTTCCAAACATCCCGGCTGATTGATGGAGGGTACCACAAGTTGATAATTCGCCATCAGGCCCCGGTCAGAGTTGGTGCTATTTGCATCTGTAACCCACCGATTCCCCCCAACACCCACCCGCTCGATACGTATGATTAAAATGATGGGGTGAGGTTGAGAAAATCTCTCGGTGTATCCAACTAGATATGACAATGATTACGTGGCCGACAGGATTGCACCTGTTGGGAGAAATAGTGAAGGAGAGTATAGTGAAGAAAAGGAGGTAGCGGTGAGGTTAGCCTTCTAGTGATACGCAATGTTTTATCATCGGCCCGCCCACCCGGTGATTTTCTCATCCGCCGTCATCCACGTATGGCATAGATATCGACCGCGTCGGATACACCGAGTGATCTTCTCAACCTCGCTCCATCATTTTAATCATACGTATCGACCGGGTGGGTGTTGGGGGGTGTTGGAGGGATACACCGAGTGATTTTCTCAACCTTACCCCACCACATTGTTCATACGTATCGACCGGGCTGGTGTCGGCGAGTGTTGGGGGGTGTTGGAGGGATACACCGAGTGATTTTCTCAACCTTACCCCACCACATTGTTCATACGTATCGACCGGGCTGGTGTCGGCGAGTGTTGGGGGTGTTGGAGGGATACACCGGGTGATTTTTGCATCCCATTTCCAATGCTTTCTGTGTGTATCGACCGGACTGGATACGTCGGCTCATCCAACTATCACCGGAGCCTCATCCACTAAATACTCGCAAAAGTTAACAGTATTATCCATTCATTTTTCCCAACAGCTTTGAAAATGTAAAAACAAGATTCGACACGTGAGACAACTGTTGTGACTTTAGTCTGACTCCTTTATTGCTGACGTTATCGTTATTAAAGGACGGCAGAGTGCATAGGAATTGGGGCCTGGCGGCATGCCAGTATGGGTAAAACATTCTAGACCAGGCATGGACGCAGAGGACGCCAGACAACTAGAGCCTAGCACATCGATATATGCCAGTCTTCTAGTCGTGAAGTTCGTCGTGCGGCTGCCTGTCATCACCATCGCAGTCGAGTCCGAGCTCTCCTGCCTCCAATCAATCGTCAACCTCAGCGCAGTGAGTCGTAGCTCATTGCCCAAGCAATCTACCGCTGACGCCAATGGCCAAGTGCCCGGAGTCATCAGGGGCTCAATTTCCGTACTGCCTATGAACAGACGCCCAAAGAAAGGGCAATGAAGCATTGGGCCCTCGCCTCTACCACGCAGTCCCGGTGCTGTGATGCAGGCCCCACCGAAGTTACGCGGAGGATGCGCGCTGCCGAGATGTCGTACGTTCGTGCCGTGGCAGTGTGGAGAAAAGAAGACCACCTCCGTGCAAACCGACGTCAATCCCTCCGCGGAGAGGGTTTTTGTCATGGGAGAGGTGCTGGCTGGCCGCAGCTCTCCTGAAGATCTTACTGCAAAGAGCCGGCGTCGAGAGGAACCCAGGACCCGCGAAGAAGAAGTACCCATGTGCCACATGCGACAGAGATGTCAATTGGTATGGAACCAGCGTCCAATGTTTTGGATGCGAAAGGTGGGTGCACTTCTCTTGTTCGGGTCTCAGCTCTGTGAGGCACCACGATTCTTCCTTTCGTTGTATTGTGTGCTCCGCCCCCAGTAACTCAAATTCCTCATCTACCAACCGCCCCCTCTCTATTGTACATATCAATCTCAACGGCCTTCGCGCCAAGCTTTCTGAATTATCTCTCTTTGCCCGTACTCATCACCCGGATGTTATCATGGTTCAGGAAACCAAACTCTCTCCCTCTGCTACCTCTCGACATCCAAACATCCCGGGCTATACTGCTTATCATACTCCTAGGTCATCTCAGGGAGGCGGAGTCTCTACTTTTGTTCTGTCGTCTCTTCCCTCTCACATCATTCCAAACACTCCAGTGGATGGCACTCTCGAGTACATCCCCATCCATCTAACTCTGAAAACTCCACTTTCTCTTTTCAATATATACATTCCTCCTCCTACATCCTGTCCACCAACCTACAACCCTATCCCTCTACTCAAGCAGCTGTATGACTGCTCTCTATCTCCCTCAATTGTCTTTGCGGGTGACTTCAATGCTCACACGTTCTGCTCATCGCTTGACTCTGATGCTAGAGGAAATGACGTCGAAGAATGGGCGGAGGAGTGCGATCTGGTTATCCTTAACGATGACCAGCCCACTCGTCTCCCTGCCTACGGCCGATCTTCCAGCCCAGACATCTCCCTTGTCTCTTCTAATCTCTCTAATGCCTGCTCTTGGTCTACATCCACAACTCTTTCCAGTGATCACATTCCGGTCTTTGTCAATATCGATCTCTCTAACTCTCTTGCTCCCTATACAGGTGTTCGTCATCGTTCTTATCTCAATTTAGGCCTTGCAGACTGGAGCCTGTTCAGGAGGTTGCACTCCGCCAAGCGGCCGAATATCCGTGGAATGGCAATATACACCAGAAGGAGCGCCACTTCTCTGATGCCATCCGGAAGGCGATGAAAGCTGCGATCCCTGAAGGTCGTGTCAAGACCTTCTTTCCCAATGTCACCAGGAGACACTGCAGAAGATAAGGACAAGGGACGCAAAGAGAGCTGCTGATCATCTTGACCCAGACATTGCCGAGCTGGATAATGAGATCAGGATGGACCTTGATAGGCACAAGAAAGAATCTTGGGAAAAGTTCACTGAGAAGATGAACTTCAGGAGTGATGCTGCAGCAACGTGGAAGGCTTTGAAAAGGATCTCCGGAAAGTTCACCTCCGCCAACAATTCCACGATTGAATTCGACGGCGGAGTCTTTAAGTCAGGAAAGAGGCCGCAAATGCTCTTGGGAAGCATTTTTCATAACTAAAACAAAAGAGAGAAGCAGAATAGAATGACTGTTCGGGAACTCTGTAAATTGCCACTTATGGCTGAAGATGATGCAGTCACGCCCGCTCAGGTCGAGAAGGTTATCAAGGAAATGAGTAACTCGAAGGCAGTAGGGCCAGATGGCTTGAGCCCAGCAGTTCTAAAGAGACTGCCAAGGGAACTACTACCCCTGCTCGCTGACGTCATTAATACATCGTTTCGGACCTGTACATTACCTCAAGATTGGAAAGTAGCACGCGTCATCCCATTGCCTAAGCCGGGTAAATCACCATCCACGGCAAAAGGTTACAGGCCAATCAGTCTTCTCTCACCTATTGCCAAAGTTGCGGAAAAATAGGCTGTGGAGGAGCTCTCCGAACACAATAGCAAACAAAAGCATCAACATGGTTTCCGTAAGCTACATTCCACCACTACGGCCCTACTAAAAATTGTGAGCTATGTTTTGGACGGCTTCAATGCCATGAAATCTCAGCGAACCGTAGGTGTAGCCCTCGATCTAACGAAGGCTTTTGACACTGTAAACTTGGGCATTTTGTCGGAGAGCCTGTTAAGGTCTACCATTCCGCCCTGGCAGGAGCGGTGGATAACCGCATTCACCAAAGGACGTCGGGCAAATGTGCTATTTCAAGGGCACGTCTCCAATAGTATCCCAATCGCCGCCGGCGTACCTCAAGGAGGAGTTCTATCGCCTGCTCTTTTTAGTCTGTATATTGAAGATCTACCCGTTCCATCCCAAGACATCAAGGTCGTTGCATATGCGGATGATATTACTATACTATGCCGGGATCGCGACATAAATGTAGCTGCCAGTAAGATCAATGACTACTTGATCGAGTTGAAATGTTTTCTCGATAGCAAGATGCTTACGGTCTCTGCCGCTAAATCATCCGTCACAGTCTTTTCCACTGTTCCTGCGGAGCACAGTGCTCATCCCATGGTGAAATGGGACGACACTCGCCTGCCGGCCGCCCGATTCCCTAAGCTGCTCGGACTCGTGTTGGACCCTTCGCTGAGGTTTCATAAGAACACTGAGCAGAAGCAAGCTGCAGTGAAAACAAGACTCAACGTCCTACGTGCTCTCGGCGGAACGTCCTGGGGATGCAGTAAAGAAACGATCCTGACCACGTACAAGGCCATCGTACAGCCCGCCCTGGAGTATGCTGCACCAGTCTGGCAGCATATCGTGTCGGACACATCCTGGTCCAAGCTGCAGCGCATCCAAAATGGAGCATTGCGAATCGCAACAGGCTGTTCTAAAAGCTCTCCAGTAGAGCACCTACACGCCGAAGCTCGCATCCTGCCAGTTAAGGACCATTGCCAACTCCACGCACAACAGCTGTACATAAACATTCTGAAGCAGCCAAATCATCCGTCGCGAAGAGTATTAGACCCCACGAGAGAGAGAAGTATAAGAAAGCCGTTTGCTGATGCTCCCACGAAAATCAATATACATAGATGGACCAACGCACAACAAGAACGCCTCCGTCTCTTACGTGCTGAGCATACCCAATTCGTCAAAACCCACTTATGCAAGACCGCCGTAAACTCCATTCTCGGAGTCGTGCCGCCTGAGGTCAGCGAAACCGAGATGGAACTCGGTAGGCGTGCCAGGTGCACCCTTGCCTCGGTGCGCTGCGGGCACTCCCCCATGCCCATGTCTTATTTACATAAGATCGATAGCAGCAGACCTGACGAGTGCCCGGATTGTGGTAATAAAGGGCATACTACTGCGCACCTTTTCAACTGCCCGATGAGACCGACATCGTTAACAACAGTAGATCTGTGGACGAATCCGACGCTTGTGGCTCAGTTCCTCAGTCTATGACAGGACCCTCTCTGTGGCTGCAGAAGAAGAAGAAGAAGGATGCGCAGCGGTTCTGAGGCATCACTCACTAGGGACTGCTTTAAACTTCTCGTGGAGATTTTGAAAACCATGTTGTCGCTGCTGTAGGTCTGTGACAGTACATAAACAACCCGTGCTTGAAATCCCTGGAATGACTGAGGGGATCTCAAAAAAAGGACTTTTATTTCTTCACGAAAAGGTAAGCGTACCTACAGGCCATAAAACGGCCAATGTCTCACCGTCGACTGCGTGCCACGCGCTGCGCGACTGCACGCGCGTCGGAAGCAGACGGGTTTTGGCCGCCGCGCGACGAGCTTTGGCCACCGCGCGGCGTTTCGGCCGCCGCGCGGCGGCCGAAACTCGTCGCGCGGCGGCCAAAACTCGTCTGCCTCCGACGCACGTGCGGTCGCGCAGCGCGTGGTACGCAGTCTACGGTGAGACATTGGCCGTTTTATGGCCTGTACCCATCAGGGATTTTTTGAGGCGTTCAGAAAAAAAATTTTTGGATCGGGCTCAAAACTTTTAAGTGAGGGTTATTTAGGGCGTTGATCCCGACTCTGGGGTCTATTCTTCGCCAGCCTCAGGGTTACTGTAGTTTACGGTAGGCATAATGTCTTTCACCGGCGCTAATTACCTTAAACTTCCAAAATCGAGAGGTGGACCTCGAATTCGTGATCAGTGTCCCAAATAACACCCACAGAGTAATGTTGAGTTAAATCTAAGACTTTCACCGAGCTATCGTATACCCACCGTTACATACCTTAATCCAAAGAAAATCGATAAACCAACCATAAATTTGTGTTAGGCAGCCCAGATAATCCCTACATATGTAGAATTTTTTTAACGGTTTTATCGTAGCATTCTCGGAATCGTCAGAAGTTGCGTTTGGCCAGCGAAATTTCCCCCATTTTGAAGCTTCGGACGAAGTCAGACGTATTTCTTCGTATTTCCTCTGCAGACCTTTGTGTATGATTTTCAAAATTTCCCTGCTTTTTCAAGAAGTTCCGTCACTATGGAAAAAAGCCATAATTACTGCAATTCCTAAAACTTCCAACTGCAGATTAGTGCCCAATTTCCGCCCAATAAGCAGCTTTTCGACTCCTGCTCAAGTTCTGGAAAAGATCGTGCGAGAAAAAATGGTCTCATGGTTCACCACTATTAATCTTATCCTACCAGAGCAGCATGGGTTTTTGAGCAGTGCCTCCACAATTACCCAGCTGGCCGACACTTTCTATGACTGGAATCTTGCCTTGAATACTGGCCGCTCCGTAGTTGTAATATATTTCGATTTATCTAAAGCTTTTAATAAAGTAACTCATGCGAAACTTTTGCAAAAACTCAGTATACTTGGCATTCGAGAGCTGCTGCTCAACTGGAACTGCTCATACCCCAGCGAAAGATTTATGTATGTGAAAGTCGGTAATTCTCACTCATTTCAATACCCCTTCCCCAGCAGAGTCCCGCTGGGTGGAGTTTTTCCGCCGCTTCTGTTCCTTGCCTACATTTTTGATTTACCGGCGAAACTGAGAACGCATATTGATGTCAATGACATCAAAGTTTATGGCTTTTATAACGATGATATTCAGCAAGGAGTTCATGGTGCAATATCGACGGCTATTTCGAATATTATGCAATGGGCTTCGTGTTGGCAGCTGCCCGTTAATCTGTCTAAAACCTGCGCTTTCCATATTGGCTAGGATCAACAACTGTAATATAATTTTGGCGGATCTGCTGTGAACAACTCCGGAGAAGTTCGTGATTTTGGGCTGCTTTTTGACACTAAGCTTAGCTCCGAGGCAAATGTAAGGAAAATGATTTTCAAGGCGTTTTCGACATTGTTCACTATTTGTAGAAACATAAAAGCAATGACCCGTCGCTGTTGTTACGTCTCTCCAGAGCATATGTTTTGCCGACTCTCGATTATGGTTCTCATCAAATTTGGAGTCCGAGTACAAAAAAACTCCAGGGAAAAATTGAAAAAGTGCAGAGAACATTCTTTAAAAAATTGCGATTTCAAACTGAAGACCAGTAAATACTGGTGCTTTTAACCATCTAGAGGGCGAGTTTCCAGAATGTCCCAGGGTCAATCTAGAGGGCGAGTTTCCAGAATGTCCCAGGGTCAGGAGAATAAATAGGACCAAAATAGTCAACTCGCTATTCTTCAGGTTAGCAAGGTGACTAGAGAGGCTACAACAAGAAGTAATTGACGCTGGAAATGTATCAGTTTTCAAGAACGGGTTGAAGAAGGTCGATTTGTTTGCGATTTTGGATATTCCAGATGTGTAGGATTTTCTTGTGTTGAAGAGGTGCAACGGCAATGTACACCTTATGGACCCGACTGTACTCTGAACAGCTTCTCTCCTCGCTACTTGTCGTCTCTGCCCAGTACCGTTCTTGACGAGATATAGTACATAGGCTCTACTTCTCGTAGTACATGTGACTAAGGCGTTATAAACATGCCCTTGATTTTGCTCCTACCGACCTGCAATCAGCTGGATGGGTAGCCCATGTAACGGGCTGTTTTGTTTTCACGTCAATTTCAAGTGTGGTTGGGTCTGGAGCTCGTTCGTTAGGGGTAGGGAATACCTCACATCCGAAAATCCTGCGCAAGATTTCGCATGCATTCTCGAAAGCTCGTGGAGAGTAGTGCTTCCCTAGCGCTACCCACCCTGTATAAATTGTTATTTCGAGAAACACAAGACGAAAACTTTTTTTCTAAATTCACTCGCAAGTTCGTTGCTGATAATATTCTAGTGATGTATCATGAAGCTTGTTGACTTTCCTCTCTGCGAAGCGATTTGTGTTTCTGTCCGTGGCCTGTTTGCGAGGCGGGTTTGATTTTTTTGAAATTATTTCTTTGTGGTTGCTTTTAGTGTTTCAATTCTGTTTAACACTTTATTAGTTTTTTTTTCGAATTTTCGTATGACCGGGTCAATTCGTTCTGATTTCAAGATGCCTACCTTTGCGCACTTCTGCATGCCTCAATAAATAAATAAAAAATTGCATACAGTCCTACCTATGTGGTGTTCTGTTATGTATGAGTATACAGACAAACTAGCGGTTCTGATCCGCAGGCGAGTAGCCTTATATTTGTGACGGATTACTCAAATGAAGATTGATTGGTTAAATATGAGTTAGCTCGGAAAGGGCTTCAGTACGTACGTACTTTACCCGCCGTGGCAGTGTAGGTATAGAGCGAGCACAACGTGCAGAGCACTGTCGCAGATGTCGTCGGAAAGTGGCGTGTGGTGTCTATCACTCAGAGCGCCGATGCAGGAGTTTGGCGGACCAACGCTTCGCCGCATCGCGACAACATCACTGTTGCTTTTCTTCCCTGAGAATTGGGTGGGGATGGTGAATTATAATCATCTGAGATTGTCACCTTAGATGTATTTCGATATCGGACTGACTCTAGACCGTCAGGCTCAAACTCTCTGATGAGTGTTGCTAATCATTTCACGCCCTTGTGACCATCCACACCGCTCGGTATATCTCATCTAGTGAACCGAGGTGTAACCATGTGGGTTGTATGCCTAGTAATGATGTTCTCAGCAATTCTAGTCACATTATGCTTTACAGAGTGGAAGTCATCGACTTACTTGACGAAAATATGCCAATAATCAGTCGCAAATCAATTATTGTGGCTATTATGTGTTTTGTTGCTCTCTTTTTCCAAATGTGGAGCATCAATGTTGTCCGCGGGCAAGTAGTAGCGACGTTGCGAGTTGGATTGAAAACCGCATTGGTAACGTTTCTATATATATTGAGAACTTCATTTGTTTTATTCGATGCCGAAGCCACTTTGTTCACGGGTTCGCGGAGGTATATAGTCGCGCGCGATCGGAACTTGAGTGATCAGTGGTGTCGCGAACGCCGCACGGCAAGCCGCAATGACCGCATCTCGTCAGCTCGCTAGACTTAACCTGACAAGGAGACATTGGCGGTGAATCTTGATGCTGAATCGCTACAAAAAACAGTCTTATGGGGTCTGTGAGTTCTAGCGACGGGCGATTTAATGCTGAGTATCGGATTGCGGGCGTGGTCTGACATTTATGACGCATCGATTCGAGCTTATGAAGAACCTTACCAGACTTGCTTGCTTACTCATTTTACCCGCCAGCTGGGGTCTGGTGGAGGGATTATCTTTTTATATGTACAGTAACCGCTGTGGATGATATAGGAGCTCGAGTGACCAGAATGATACGCTTCCTTTAATAACTGTTTGTCCCAATAATTTCAGCATCAAAGTTACCGCACCAATGTGCTTTGAATTCGCTTCGACTTGCTTCAACTCCAAAGCAAGTCCTCAATACATGTTCTGACCTATAGCTCAGGTAATAAATATCGCGCAGACTCGGAGAAGGCTGAAGTACTTGTGAAAATCTTCGAGGATACGTACGCATGATCTCTACTGGCAATGATCTTCTTCAATCGTGACAAAATAAGAAGATTCGAATATCCTCAAATGCAGGACTCCGTATTGTTTCATCGTGATACTATTTTACAACATTTAGCAACGTGGTCAGAGTCACACTCGCTAACCCTGGACCGTGTTCCACTTGTTCTTATAAATAGGTCGCGGCAGAAATAGCTGGTCCTCTTGAGATGATTTTCAATTATGTTTCATGCTTGCTGAAATTCCGGAGAAGCATACACTACCACTAGTACTTCCTCTCCCCAAAACCTCTTATTCAACCAATAAACTGTCGTCCAATAAGGATCACATCCGTCTTCTGTCAAGTTTTCGAAAAAATACTCAAGAAAGCAATTGTTGACTACCTTGACACGCACGGAATAACTCCAAATGAAGAACCTGTTTTTCGTAAATGAGGTTCCACGACAACTGCGAAGCTAGATGCATTGAACGATTGGACCCAAATAATCGATCAGAATCACTCAGTTGATTTAGAATATTTCGATTTCGAGAAGGTTTTCGATAAGGTATCACAAGGGAGAATCGCTGAGCAGCTAGAGATAATTAGGCTTCAGCCTAAAAAATTTCGCTGGCTCGCATTTCTGACTGATCGGAACTTTCGTGTCTATTAGAGGCCAACCATATCCCCCTAGGATAGCGAGGAGTGAGGTCCCTCAGGGATCAGTCTTACCTCCCATTCTGTTCAATGTTTTCACTAGAAAAAGTCCAAGCATCTCAAACGCCCTTGGAGTCACATGCAAAGCCTATGCAGAGGACTTGAAAATTTATTTGTATTCGGAGTTAAAAGATATCCAAGCAATACAGGCGGTCATCAGCTCCATCTATAAATGGCCACAGCAATGGGATCTCCCCCTCTGCAAAACAGTGAGCGAAAATTTGCATTTGTGTCGGTGCGCCTAAGAACCGTTTATACTCCCGCCGCCGGGCGGCGCGACGAAGTGTCTTTATACAGTATCGATCGTGCCGCGCCGCGTGATCAATATTACAGGAATTTACTGTGCCGCGCCGCTCTGCGGCGGGAGTATAAACGACCCCTTATCCATACTGCAGCATCGGTCGTCACGGCGTGTGAGTAGCAACTAGCAAGACACAACTGAACCAGAGGATTTACGCGGCGTTCCTAGCTTAAGCCTGCCACGCGGATGAATATATAGTATTTACAATGTCTCACATGGGATAGGCCCTACAGACTCTGACAGCAACCCACGACAGTATGACGCCTTACTCGCACATAGAACAAGCGATTCACCATCGTACACCAACGAATGCAGCATTTGTGCAAAACAACATATTTGTACGAAGCAAAACACTCTTTCGCTGGAACTTTTTTACGAGACCTGAAATAAAAATTAGACGCGGTGAAACCCCACTACTTCCGTGGAACGCAGACCTCGCCCAGTTAGCTACGAGGGGGGTACGGAACCAGCAACGACCCCCGTACATAACGAGGCATACAAAAGGAAATGTTTCACGTACCCGCAGAGGCCAAGTCAGCGGAGACGGGGTTTACCTGAGATGTCTATCGTGGTCGTCGGCAGGAGTCGTTGTAGTTGACGCGGCTGGTACTCTTCTTCCGTCGACCTCGCAATGCGCTCGATCATCAGGCTTGCACAAGAGCTGGAGCTGCAGGCAGGTCGCCACTGAGTGAAGAACCATCGGACAGGAGGAGTCGGGAGCAGCCGCCGCACGCCGTCGTCGTCGCACACCGGTATGAGGAAGCCCGGCGCAATCGCTCGGCGGGGCACGTCGAGTTGTTCACGATTAACGGCATACGGTAGTCGTGGCGGGATAAGGCGCGGCCTTTAGATAAACAGTCGGACGGATGTCACGACAATTAGGGTTGAAATAAAGGAAGACCTATATACATCCTTGACGGCGTTCAAATTTCACCGACAACTGAAATTCGCGACCTTGGCTTCTTAGTATCGGAAAATCTTTATAGGAAAAACACTGCAGAAACTATCGAAAAAACAGTGCAAAAACCTCGCAAGTAATGCTATGCGTAAAGTATGTAACCTCTACAGGTGTTTGTCTACTAATTAGATTAATTCTAGGATGGGGAGCTACCATATCTCACCCAGTAAAAACAAAACATACTGTCATGCTAGAAAAAGTTTAAAATAGCTTCACAAGAAGATTAATTCTTAGGTTTGGTAAACTCACTTATCCTACTCACTATATTTGGCTTGTGTGTGTGACCGTCTGTATGTGTGTGCGTGCGTGTGTGACAATGAACGGAAATTCTCAGGAAGTCGGCGCTCGCCACCCGCGCGCATTTCGGGCCTCGCTCGCCACCCGCTCACCTCTCATTTCGAATAGCTCGCCACCCGCTACCCCCTCGTCTTCGCTCGTCACCCGCTATGTGTATAGCGGGTCGCGAGCGCGAGGAGAGGTGGTATAGCGGGTCGCGAGCTGTTTGCTAGCGAACCGCCCGCTGAATAGCTATCGTCCTCCAAAGTGTTTCGCAAAATTTCCCGAATTTTCGCCTACATCTCGCCATTCCCATTATTTTTCTGTTTCTGTTTATTGTTTGATTTGTTTTTGCAATACTACGGAGCTCAAACTCGACATAGCCATTTTCAACTCGATGGTAAGCGTCACAGCGGCTGCGGGGGCCGTAGTTAATAGTTTCGTCACACGCTTACCCAAAAATCTGTCTATCTTATGTTTCCGAGTGTAATTTGATTCCGTTCATTTCCGTTCGTGCGTATGCGCGCGTACGCTGCGCCTCCTTCTCCCCGCACTTTTGGCTGTCTCTACCCTCGCTCCGCACAAGCGCGCCACGGAACAGAGTAAGGCCCTAGTTATACACCGGCGGGACGCTGCGGAAACAGCAAGACAACTATCACTTATGTGCGCCTTGACTGTGCCGAGGCATGCCAAAAGGAACAGTAGTCGCAGAAAAACGCGCCGGAAGGCCGCACAGAGCAGTTATACAAGCCGCTGCACCGTATAATGTATCCTTGCGGGACCTGCCCTGCTGGAAATTTGCCAATTTCCACCAGCTGATTATTTTTCAGATTTAAAATTGTTAAAACATAACCAAAATGACATAACGAGCACTGTAATGACGAGAGGAATTGATTATTAAAGGCAGCGTCCGCGCAGAAAACCACATCTGTGTTTTTCTTCTCAATCCAATGTATGAACCAAGTGGAGATAGTTGGCGAAGCTTGAGATCTCAATGTTGCGTATTCATAATGCTATAGGCTCGTGAAAATCGCTCCGTGGTCTGAAAAGGCGTTTTCCCGGTCGATCATCTAACACGAGGAACAGAAACCCCACGACAGTCTTCGGCCGGCCGCGGAAATCCAATTTTCTAAATTCTTTATTCCAAAGAATCTTCGAGTTCAGACGTGGATATTGAAAGCCTCCTATTTTTAGATGATCATTGACAGCAGAAAAGCGAAAAGGATTGCGGAACCCAGAAAGTTAAGGGGGCTAAACCAATTCGGCCGTTCAAATTTCCGATATTTGTGTAATACACAACACACACCGGACAGACGTGAGAAAAAGGAGGCTGAATGCTGCGAGATTTTCAAACGAGTTTTTCTCGGAAACTTGAGTGTTTTGGGTGGTCTCTTCATGATATATGACAACCTGGTAAGCCTACCTGCGCAAAACTGTGAAAAAAATAAACACGGTTTTTTGCGCGTACGCTGCCTTTAAGGATATTCTGCAATTAAAAAGTGTCAGAAGCGAAAAAACCGATAAAATACCATTAAAAACGCCTGGAAATTTTTTGTCTGCAGTATTGCGTCAAAGACGCCAAAGACGCAACATTGCAGACGAGTCCCCGATTCACGCAGCAAGCGGCGGCAATGTCATCGCGCGACGTTTTCATTCCGCTGGTGTATAACTAGGGCCTAAATTCGGCTCGGAATCAGATGATAAGTGCGCAAATAAGCATCCGCTAAGTTGTGTTCGGACGAGCCGGTATTTTGACGGACTCCCCAAAATCCACGAGCAGCCCACGCACTGGAAGAGTTACACTCCGTGAAGGTTAGCGGCGAGTATATTCATAGCTGGTGAACCTGCCTACTCACCTCGTAGTGTGCTACTGACCACCGGAGAGGAGCGGCTTGTGGATAAATTCTCACCTCTCTTAAATTTTATGATCATAGAAACAAATAGATTATCGTGAACTAAAAAAAAAACTAGAAGAGCGAGTGGGGTGCGAGGGAAGCCCACGATGTGGTGAAATGGAGGGGGGTGGATGCAGGGTCAGGCCTCACTGTGACGAAAGAAGAGGATGGGATGCAAGTTCAAGCCAACGCTGTGATGAAAGGAAGGTGACGAAAAGTTCAAAAATGAGATGTATCCAAAGAAGCTAACTGATTATTGAAACAGTTTAATAACTGAACTCTCCGAATTTCAAACAGTTTAATAATTGAACTCTCCAAATTATTGGAATATTGAATATCCCGAGTGAACTCCATATACAAGAAAAAAAGCTCCTTGGTGATGTTTTCAATCCGTTTTCCTCCTCTGCAGCTCGCCACAAGGATGTTTTCAATAAAAAATCTGTTTCATAACTGGCTGGATAATTTGAATATTTGATCGGTATGAGCACCCTGGTTTACGTTGAGATTTAGAAAATCGTGATCTCGTTAATGAGAAATACGGCTCTATTTGTTATACCTGGACTCTTTGAGATTTTTAAAAAATACGTAGTATTACTGTAAAAGAAGAACCGCTCAGGTACTCAGGGCGACGGCCGGCGAACCTCTATGTCGAAAACGACGGCCGGCGCCCCCCATTTCGAGGGTGACGGCCAGCGGCGAACCATGCTGCATGCGACGCACACGCAGCGCGGATATTGGCTCGCCCGCGAACCACAAATACGCCACGCCATCTTCAATTCGGCCGGTTGAAAAGACAATTGACAATGATCACGACTGATCTCGTCGTAACGTGCTTATCACGTGCACAGCCGGTATAAAAGGCGCCTCATCTCACTAGAGTCCTCAATCGGCATGGTTCCACGACGTTCCGGAACTAAGAATGCTTAAAGGCAGCATACACGCTCACAAACGTGGTCGAGATAC
The DNA here is from genome assembly GCA_029168955.1 of Aplectana chamaeleonis. Lineage (NCBI taxonomy): Eukaryota > Metazoa > Nematoda > Chromadorea > Rhabditida > Cosmocercidae > Aplectana > Aplectana chamaeleonis. The sequence goes on along the minus strand of JAPDOI010000102.1, from coordinate 519,446 downwards.
CAGCATAAATAGGCCAGTACGGCGCCTATCATGACGTCAACGACGTTTGAAGAACCAGAAACCTTCCAGGGTGACAATATTTGACAATGTTTCAGCAATCTTGCCTTCCACGCCTGTATTTTCCCACCCATTCGAGTACGAGAATGAGATCAGAATGTCGAGAAAACATGTGATAAGTTAGAGTGATAGCACTATCAAATGGGAGTGCACGAGAGAAACAGCTTGGTTCATCTGAAAATAACATGTTTGTTTGCCGAAGAAATCCTCCAATTCAAAAAGTCATCCGAAGTAGAGCGGCATTCTCGAAAGTGGACGAGAGTTAATCGGTGAACAAACATGTTATTTTCAGGTGAATCAAGCTGTTTCTCTCGTGCACTCCCATTTGATAGTGCTATCACTCTAACTTACCACATGTTTTCCCAAGTTTCATTTCTCATTCTCGTACTTGAATGGGTGGGAAAATACAGGCGTGGAAGGCAAGATTGCTCGAAAATTGTCCAATATTGTCATCTTGGATAGTTTTTGGCGCTTCAAACGTCGTTGACGACATGGTAGGGGCCATGCGGGCTTATTTAGGCTGTTATCTCGATCACGTCTGCGAGCGTGTATGCTGCCTTTAAAGGCGTCATTCGCGCTGGAAACCTTTTTTTTTCATGAGTGAGCCCGATAGACCACACCGGTAAACTTCGGCGCATCAAAAACGTAGGGTTATGAGGTTGGAAGGGCTTAAAGATGAGGATCCGCCACCAGTTCTCACCAGCCATCTAGCACAGGGAACAAAAGCGACATGTGAGGCGCAAGAGATAATGTATTGCAAACTCTTATCTCAGAAAATCTTATCATGCAAATTTGCACAGTGAAAGCTTTTTATTTTTAAGTGGTTTTGGTAGAAGAAAGGTAAAAGGAATTGTCTCACCTAGAAAATTTAAAGCGTAAACCCACTTCAGACGTTGAGAAAAACTTCAGACGTATTGCACTGGACACACCGGTTTTGGGATTTCTTTGCTATTATCGCTTACCTCAAGAGCTTGCCTACTCGAAAACATAGAAAAATAAGACACCGTTTTCTGCGCGTACGATGCCTTTGAAGCTGTTGAGCACAGCGAGGCACTGCTCTGCAATTCAAATAATTCATAGATTCTAAAGCACGTCCACAAGTAAGCCGCGAAGCGGCGTGGGTGTGCACCTTGTGACTTGATACCTGGGAATCAAGAACGAACTTCCGAACTTGGCATTGCAACACTCGTTCGCAGAAGAAAGCAGCAAGATTTATTCATGTCTTATAAAATCCTCCATAACCTAGTTCATCTTGAAACAAAAAAATTTTCCGCCCTTAGGTGGTCGATAACACGAGGCCCCAAATGAATTCTCTGAATACCTTTAGCCAGGTCTTCTCTGAGGGCCAACACCTTCGTTTGTCGTGCCGGTTCCGACTACGTCAAGCGGTTTCTGTCAGGCAATTGATTTTACCGTACCAGTCTTTGTTCCTTTTTTTTCTTTCTGCACATTTCTTACTTGTTAGTTTTTTTTTCTTTTTTAGTTTATTTACTCTTCTTTAACATATTTCTAGTATGTCTTGTTTCAAGAATCGCACCTTTACACAGACTGTTGCTCACGCCTTATATTTCGGTGTGATGTTCACATAAGTTTACCTTATAGAATAAGCATGAACATGAACATGAATCCAGTCGTCTTCTGAGGGTCCTAACCAACGTAATCATCTCTTCTCCTAACTTGTTCCTCAGTCGTAGACGAATGGTAGCAGCTTTCACTGGTGACTTCGTTGCGGATGTTTTCTATCCTCGTCCTATCGAGAATTTGGTGTAGACCCCACATCTGGAAGAATCTAAGGTTTTCGAACTCCGACTTGAGCAACGTCCATCACCCCGAACCATACAGAAGTATTCGGGTAATAGGCCTTGAGAATAGCCCGCCCTTATCCTCCGCTGGCACTTACCCCTCTTTCACAGACGTCACCCCCTTCATCTTCTTCTTCTTTGACAAGTGATAGCCCAGTTTCTTTTTTATCTTAAACAACAATTTGCGACGACTGACCCCATTGAGAGCTTTGGCAAAGTCTCAATATATTACATCACATGTATTGTTATCGTTATTTACACAAGGTGCTGAGTTGATCGCAAAACGCTTGGCTCCGGGCGAGATTGAACCAGCATATTCCCTTTCCGGGGGAGCGCCTTATCGCACTGCACCACCGTAGCCCCAGCGCCGCTCTCACTCAACTGCTCGGTAAATCTTCACCGAAGCAATCATCCTTTCACCCGCATAACGGGATGAAACGGGATGAAGATTTACCGAGCAGTTGAGTGAGAGCGGCGCTGGGGCTACGGTGGTGCAGTGCGATAAGGCGCTCCCCCGGAAAGGGAATATGCTGGTTCAATCTCGCCCGGAGCCAAGCGTTTTGCGATCAACTCAGCACCTTGTGTAAACATACTATAACGTGCACTGCGACGTTGAACTGCAGTTACGGCAAAAACCATCCAAAAATCGTGTAACACTTAACTAGGGCATCATCTTGACAGGTCTACGACTGTTAGATAGTCTCTGACGGTATTCCTGTTTCATCCCGTTATGCGGGTGAAAGGATGATTGCTTCGGTGAAGATTTACCGAGCAGTTGAGTGAGAGCGGCGCTGGGGCTACGGTGGTGCAGTGCGATAAGGCGCTCCCCCGGAAAGGGAATATGCTGGTTCAATCTCGCCCGGAGCCAAGCGTTTTGCGATCAACTCAGCACCTTGTGTAAACATACTATAACGTGCACTGCGACGTTGAACTGCAGTTACGGCAAAAACCATCCAAAAATCGTGTTATCGTTATTGGTTGACGCACTCCAGTAAGTAAGATTTTCCAAGAAAAATCACATGCTTCTTGTTTGAGGAAAAAGTTCTCCTGATGTGCATCGCGCTAGCCGTTCTGCTGTTATCACTCGTGATCTCACTCGTGCACGCAAAGGACTTTCAACGTGCGCTAGCGACAGGGTTGCTGAAGGCAAGTGACTTCATAGAAACTCTGAAAACATGGACAATAAGGGCAAAACAAGTCTAGAACGATAATGCACGAAGAGCGTGCTTCGATTTTCCAAATTATGTTGAACAACGAGCACTTTTCTTCGGGCGTATCCTTCCAATCCTGCCTGTTGATCGATTTCACGGAATGGGAATAGCCTAGGTGGAGGAAGCTACAAGGCTTTCCAAATATATTCGGTCTGGTGACCGGACTGAAAATTCGAGAATTTTCTATTCTGAAATTGCATAAAAGGATCGATTTGGAAACACTTTACAATAATCTTCAATTTGAAAAAAATGTTTTCGGAGTTTTTAGTGAGAAGTTCAGAGATTCTTCGGTTGCAGGTAAACCCTATTCATTTCAGAAGTTCGGTGACTACGACATCGTACCAGAGGCGAAACGTTTTGTCGATAGATTACAGGTAACTTGCGCTCTATGTATGTGCTAATTCAATGATTTTCTTCAGAATTTCTACTTGAGCTCTGCTCATTTTGAATCTAAACACTTTTCGCCTACATATTCTTCACCTAAACACATCAAATTCTTGCGTTGATAGCGGTAGCAGCAGTAGAAAGCTTTGTTAATGAAGCTGTTCAATGATTGAGTAGAACATTGAAAGCACACGCATGTGAAGCGCAGATCGCGAGGGTAATCCGGACTATGAGTACAGTACTTGACCACAGTCGATGAAAGGATTGAGCATAATTGCAACTACCCGTCTTTTTATAGGATCCGTTGGGCCAATGGTATAGTTTTGTGAAATGAGGTCGCGTCGCTCGGGCTCAAATAGCCGCGTTCTGCGTGCGAAGCGTCGAGCCAGAGGTGGCCCGAAATACTTGCCGTCCCCTTGACTTTGGGACGCAACCTCACTACGCACAGCGAACCCCCCGCCTAACAGCTGTTTTTCGATGTTATACTAATCTGAAACGGCCTAATTTCTGCGAAATACTGTAGCCAACGTGGAAATTTATCCTGAGACTACGTGAATATTGAAAAGAAATAAAAAAGGTGGAGGTGAAGCAGGATTGAAATGAAAACAAAAACAGCTAGGCGGGGGTTTCGCTGTGCGTACTGAGGTTGCGTCTCAACGTCAAGGAACGGCAAGCTTTTCGGGTCATCTCTGGCTCGACGCTTCGCACGTAGAACGCGGAGCGGCTCCCTGCCCTCCTCATAAGCGCTCATGCATGCCGACCCTGGACCCAACTAGCCCAGTACATGACGATCTTAGTGATTCTGAATCTACTTGACGCAAAATTTTCTTTTAGACGCTCCACAATTGTTGCGGTGTGAGCGGTGGAGACGACTACGAAGATCTCGCCAAAGTCAACTCATACGGAGCCATCAAGTGAGATTCAGAGAAAAAAAAAACCTTTAATATTTGTTAAAGCGGCACCGCCCATAGCATGTGTTGAAACAGCTTTTGGGGAGACCTTCTTGTGTTGAAAGGCGTCGCATCTACCTCACTAATCTCAAAGACAACAACTACTTGCCTTTCTGGTTCTTCCAGTAAATACACCCCTTCTCGGCGCTCTTTTAGCTACACACCTTCCCGGCGTTTCTAGCAATTCAATACCCTAAGGCACCTGTCAGAGGTGGATGAGAAAATCGCCGTGGCCAATCCGGTCAATACGTATGAGAAACCTGCAAAAAACACCCGGTGTGGCCAGCTGTGGCTGACGCAGTCAATATGTGTAGAACCCTTCTCACTTCTGCCATTGTTATGCATCTTTTTTCACTTTATCAAAGAATCTCATTCACATATTCCCTGGTTCCGAGTCAGATTTACTCTGCTCCCTCGCGCGCTGTGCGGAGCGAGGGTAGAGACAGCGAGAAAGTGTGGGAAGAAGGAGACGCAGCTTACGCGCGCCGACGCACGCGAAGAACGGAAATAAATCACACTCGGAAACAGAGGATACGTGTGTATGTATGTTTCTTTATTTCCAAAATAAAGTCGTTGAATGAATGAATGAATAAACGTAGCCTCCATTTCCCTGCTCCTCGCACTTTTCTTTATCACTATCACTAAAGTAATGCGGTTTAGAGAATGATTTCTCCATGTTTATTACTGAGGTTTTCGAAAAACAACCGCTTCGCATCTATGATTGTGATAATACAACTGCGAGTAGCGAGGAATTGAAGGATATGTGTGGAACGTGTCAAATATGTGGAACGATAACATGGATATCATTCATTTCTTACCTTGTATCATGTGAACATCGGTCAGGTCAGCCACATTGGGTGTTTTTTCCACCCCACCTTAATCGTCTTTCATGATTATCGACCGGGCTGACTACGACGGTCGGCCCACTATGCCCGAGGCCTAATGGTATTCCCGGCTAATACATACTCACCTTCCCTGCGTTTCAACGATTACACACCTTCCCGACGATTCCGTCAATTAAAGATCTTCTCGGCGCTTCCGGGAATTACACACCTTCTCGAAGCTCTTGCAGCTACACACCTTCCCTGGGTCTCGGCTATTACAGACTTTCCCGACGCTTGCAGCAATTACTCACCTTCCCGACGCTTCCGGCAATTACCCACCTACCCAGCGCTTCCGGCAATTGAAACGCTTCCTGCCTTCCCGTTAATTACATACCTACCCGGCGCTCTCACAGTTACTCAGCTTCCCGGCGCTCCCGGCAAAAACACACCTTTCCGGAGCTTCCAGCAATTACACGTCTTCCCGGCGCTCTCCTAGCTCCACACCTTCCCGGGCGCTTCCGACATACCTACCTTCCCAGCGCTCTCATAACTACACACCTTACCTGCGCTTCCTGCATTTCCAAAGCTTTCAGTTGCTCCCGGAGCGATGAACTTTGCCGGTGCTCCCGACACTGAAGGACCGATTGAACATATAATTTTACTATTAACGTTTGAATGATCTCCGTTCAGAGGGATTGCGTGGGGTGCTGTCTTTCAATCCAGAGTCCTTTTCTGCTATTTCTCCCAAAAAAGGGTCAGAGTAATCGCAAAAGCCTTTGAGTCCCTTTCGCTTCCGTTATTCGTTGCTATCATCGAATACAGAATGTGTCACTGAATGGAAATCTGACCATTCCGGTGAGAGCTATGGCGAAGCAATGTCTTTTTTTTCAATAAAAAAGGTCCACAAATTACCGAGGGTTGTGGGCTGAGCAGCCTTCTAGTTACAATCGTGCTGCATTTTTTAGGACTACTGTCTCTTTTCAGCTACTTGCCCAGAGATAAGTCGCTTTTGTCATGCACCAAGAGTGGTCCAGCCTGTCTCTATCCTATGACGTGTTGTTTCTCCTTGGAATGCACAGAATACCTTTTGGCTGATTTGAATATGGACGGTGGTCGTTTCCGTGAGAGATGGTACAAACGCAAAGGCAAGTCTGGGGGATCACGAGATGACGCATCTTGTATAGCAGTCCAAACTATTGCTGTGAGAAAAACCACTAAGAGAGTTGTAGTCGACTTTGCCCTGAAGGACGAGAAGGCTACATCTGGGCGGTAAACCTGGCAACTTTTTGTATAACTGTATCTTTGGGATTGGGGGAAAATGGCGTACTCATAACGATTATTGTCTCTGCTGGAAACTGACGATCTTGGGAACTTTTTTTTTCTCCGGAGTGGTGCGGGTTGAGGCATTCTGTATAACTGTCAAACTATGTACATCTGCTTTCTCTGACATTGTTGTTGGTAAATACTGTAGTACGTATAATTTCACAGCTGAGTATGAAAAATTGGCTGCACAAGCAAATGATAAAGAGCAGATTTCTCGAGCATTCACCACTGACTCTGAAAAAAAAGGAAAACGGTAAAGAAGCGCGGAGTCAGTTCCGATGATGGGAGAAGGGGTCAGAGAAAATCTCCATATCCACGCCAGTAGAAATTTTTCTTTAAAAATTCACCCCTATTAAATTATTAGCTTAAAAACCATTCCAAAACTGTACTTTATTAGCTCCGACAAAGCACAACTGGTACATGAATTTTTGCTCTTTTTCATTAACTTCGAAGAAAGATACTTAATAGGTGCAATATTGCATATCTTTATTTAGAATTCGTTTAAAAAAATTTGATAGAGATGATTTTCTTACAATGTTATACACCAATTCTAAAGACTTTCCAATTACAAAAAAATCTTACGGGTTTGGAAGTTTTACAGCCATGTTTGGGAGAGTAGTCCTACTTTAAAATATTACCACGAATTTATAGGTAACTTTCATATTCAAAAACTGCACCCCCAAAACCTTAGCTTGTGTATGTGTCAAGGAAGGCTTGTGATGCCCCATAACATACTAAAGTTTCTGGACTAGGCGACCTTTTCTGCCCTTAAAGGCAGCAGACACGCTCGAAAAAGTTGTTGAGATATTTACGTCTCTGAAACCGCATGGCTCCTAGTAGACTTCTTACGCCGCTGGAAGCGTCAAAAACGAGACAAAACCACTAAATTTCAGCAATGCGAATCAAGAAAATTTCTGCAACCCCGCCCCAAAATACAAACTCGTCCAGATTGATAGTACTAATACGGTCCCTTTGGCTGGTTTTTGATGCTTCCAACGAGGTTAACGTTCCAGTACAGGCTGTAAGAGTATATCGGCTTCTCCATTTCTCCCAACCGTTTGGTTGCTAATATTCGCTGTTTCAACTGCGCGCCGTAAAACTCGTTCACTTTCACCTGCTAACAAATTAACCGTCACTCCTCTATTTGCACACAGTTTTCGTCCGTTTTTTCGTTAGTTCCCAATACAACCAGCTCCAAACCTTTGATTTATGTCATAGAATCGATACCATTTTTGAGCGTGTCTGCTGCCTTTGTGTTTGCTGAAAAGGGGAGCACACATGCTGAGGAGGAAAGATCCAGATTTTTCTGAAACAAATGCAGCTGATGTAGTTTCCGATTACCATTCAAGAGGTGCACCATCTGCCTGACCGCCGCTCTCTAGAAATCAAAACTGAGGTTGCAAAGGCCACTTGGATAAGACGGCCGCTCCACGCCACTTTTTTCCATAAAGCAATTTTTTCTATTTCTCACTTTAATCAAGCGGCTTCGCTCTTCTCATGTTTGCTTAGTGAGCCTAATTTCCCAAACCGCTGGTAGTATAATTTGTCACTCTCATGGGTGACAGACATGCAATCTAGCACAAATCGCGGCGGAACCCGCATCGGAGAAATTGCATCGGCCGTTGCAGGAACAGTTGTTGCGCTTCCATCGCAGCAACGTGTCGCGGAGGGCTGACACACTGCAAATGTGCAGAAGCCTGTCGTTGACACTGCCGCTGTGCAGCGCACTGCGAAAGCGACAGGTTCTAACTAGGGCAAATCTTGAAAGACCAGCGACGTTTCCGAAAGCGTCCCACTAGAAGTTGTGAAGGATGAATAGAGTACCAAGCATGTATACTGCGTTTTCCCAACGCACCATTCGGTAGGTCAAAAAAGACGAAAAACGACATAAAAAATAGGGAGCAGCTTTTTTCCAACCGGCCACCATGGCTGGATTTCTTATTTTCTACGAGCGGAAATTTGCTGTTATGACTAGCTAACGGTCCACCTTCAAAATACACCACATCGGAAAAAATCTGGAAAAAATTTGGTTCTCGAATTTTTTTCACCATAGGATATGATGCCCAGAGAATCAAAAAAAAATCTTCGATGGAAGTGTGTTTAGTAGTTTTAGGTGAAGGGTAGACAGACATGTAAGTCAACCCACTGTCGCCTCGTGAAAATAAAATGTGGGGCTATAATGGCCCCTCAAAAAAGGGATCCCTTACCTTGTCTATAACTGGCATTTTCTTTCACTTTATTTGTATGCATGCGAGTGCTCCAATCCCCAACATTTCTTTATCGAGCAAAACTAAGTCATAATGAGATGAGAGCAACTATATAATGCTACATCACCAACCGAAAAGGCCAGCGGCTGTGACTGCATCCGGCCCATTTGCCGGCATCTTGAGTATAATCGACATCCGCTGATTCTATGTGAGTTGGCGTTCAGAAGTTCTCACGCTTGCCGGCTATCGCGCGCCTCTGTCGCTGGAGTCCGGTTGCGCCGGCCCATGAGCTGGTTTCGACGACAACGCTCGAGCAATCAGAAGTTACTAAGCATTTCAAACCTTGCTAACCTAGCTACTTTCTTATGCAGTTGCACACCGACCCTTCTCTAGTTTTAAGAGATCCTAAAATGGTAGTTCATTTATATCCATTTCTGTCATGATAAAGACAACCGCTGTTTCAGATTTAGTAAAGGCCTCCATGACCAACCGACACCCTGCTACTTTTATTGCCAAATGAAGTATAATGATGTTTGTGTTTTCTGGATGCATATTTTGATTAACTGACATTTCCATCGTATATACACCCGATTCAGAAAGGTTGGTGCATATAAACAGCTAAGCAGTTGAAATGTGTGGTTAAGAGGGAGGGGACTTGAAGAAAGGGGTGGTATACACTCTCTTATAGACGCACAAACCGATTTTGAAGTTCTGCGCTCACCCACTTCGGTCCCGCACACTTTCTACGGTGTCCAGCGCACTCCCACTTGGATCACGCATACTCCCTATGGCGTCTGGCGCACTCCCACTTGGGTTCCACACACTACGCGGCGTCCGGCTCACTCCCACTTCGGTCCCGCACACTTCCTACGACGTCCGGCGCACTCCCAGTTGGGTCCCGCCCACTTTCTTCGGCGTTTGGCGCACTCGCATTTGGATCCCACACATTTTCTACGGCGTCCTGCGCACTTCCACTTGGGCCCCGCCCACTTCCTACGGCGTCCTGCGCACTTCCACTTGGATCCCGCATACTCCCTACGGCGTTTGGCGCACTCCCACGTGGATCCCGCATACTCCCTACGGCGTCTGGCGCACTCCCACGTGGATCCCGCATACTCCCTACGGCGTCTGGCGCACTGCCACTTGGGTCCCACACACTTCCTACGGCGTCCCGCGCATTCCAACTTGAGTCCCGCACACTTTCTATGGCGTCCCGCGCACTCCCACTTGGGTCCCGCACACTTTACGCGGCGTCCGGCTCACTCCCACTTCGGTCCCGCACACTTCCTACGACGTCCGGCGCACTCCCAGTTGGGTCCCGCCCACTTTCTTCGGCGTTTGGCGCACTCGCATTTGGATCCCACACATTTTCTACGGCGTCCTGCGCACTTCCACTTGGGTCCCGCCCACTTTTTACGGCGTTCTGCGCACTCCTACTTGGGTCCCGCACATTTTCTATGGCGTCCTGAGCACTACCAGTTGGGTCCCGCCCACTTTCTTCGGCGTTTGGCGCACTCGCATTTGGATCCCACACATTTTCTACGGCGTCCTGCGCACTTCCACTTGGGTCCCACACACGTCCTGCGGCGTCCCGCGCATTCCCACTTGAGTCCCGCACACTTTCTATGGCGTCCCGCGCACTCCCACTTGGGTCCCGCACACTTTTCTACGGCGTCCGGCGCCCTCTACCTTGGGTCCCGCACACTTTCTACGGCGTTCTGAGCACTCCCACTTGGGTCCCGCACCTTTTCTTCGGCGTCCGGCGCACTCTACCTTTGGTCCCGCACACTTTTACGGCGTTCTGCGCACTCCTACTTGGGTCCCGCACATTTTCTATGGCGTCCTGAGCACTACCAGTTGGGTCCCGCCCACTTTCTTCGGCGTTTGGCGCACTCGCATTTGGATCCCACACATTTTCTACGGCGTCCTGCGCACTTCCACTTGGGTCCCACACACTTCCTGCGGCGTCCCGCGCATTCCCACTTGAGTCCCGCACACTTTCTATGGCGTCCCGCGCACTCCCACTTGGGTCCCGCACACTTTTCTACGGCGTCCGGCGCCCTCTACCTTGGGTCCCGCACACTTTCTACGGCGTTCTGAGCACTCCCACTTGGGTCCCGCACCTTTTCTTCGGCGTCCGGCGCACTCTACCTTTGGTCCCGCACACTTTTACGGCGTCCGGCGCATTCCCACTTGAGTCCCGCACATTTTCTATGGCATCCTGAGCACTCCCACTTGGGTCCCGCACACTTTCTTCGGCGTCCGGCTCACTCGTATTTGAGTCCCACATACTTTATCAGGCGTCCGGCGCACTCTACCTTGGGTCCCGCACACTTTTTACGGCGTTCTGCGCACTCCTACTTGGGTCCCGCACATTTTCTATGGCGTCCTGAGCACTCCCACTTGGGTCCCGCCCACTTTCTTCGGCGTCCGGCGCCCTCTACCTTGGTCCCGCACACTTTCTACGGCGCCTTGTCCACTTCCACTTGGGTCCCGCACACTTTCTACGATGTCCGGCGCATTCTACCTTGGGTCCCGCACACTTTCTACGACGTCCGGCACACTCTACCTTGGGTCCTGCAAACTTTCTACAGCGTCCTACGCACTTCCACTTGGGTCCCGCACACTTTCTACGGCGTCCTACGCACTTCCACTTTGGTCCCGCACACTTTCTACGGCGTCTGGCGCACTCTACCTTGGGTCCCGCACACTTTCTATGTCGTCCGGCGCACTCTACCTCGGGTCCCACACACTTTCTACGGCGTCCGGCGCACTCTACCTTGGGTCCCGCACACTTTTCACGGCGTCCTACGCACTTCCACTTGGGTCCCGCACACTTTCTACGGCATCCGGCGCACTCTACCTTGGGTCCCACACACTTTCTACGGCGTCCTACGCACTTCCACTTGGGTCCCGCACACTTTCTACGGCGTCCTACGCACTTCCACTTGGGTCCCGCACACTTTCTACGGCGTCCGGCGCACTCTACCTTGGGTCCCGCACCCTTTCTACGTCGTCCGGCGCACTCTACCTTGGGTCCCACACACTTTCTACGGCGTCCGGCGCACTCTACATTGGGTCCCGCAAACTTTCTACGGCGTCTGGCGCACTATACCTTGGGTCCCACACACTTTCTACGGCGTCCGGCGCACTCTACCTTGGGTGCCGCACACTTTCTACGGCGTCTTACGCACTTCCACTTGAATCTCACACACTTTGTACGGCGTTCTGCGCGCTCTTGAGCCCGTACCCGTAAGGTCGCCCGTCTTGAAAGTCAAGCCGAATAAACGGTCAAACAAACACACAGAGAAACGCACACATACATACATACATACACACACACGCACACACAAATTTACCAAAATTTATATAGTAGGATAGTCATTACTATTGTGGTGCGCGCGAAGCGCGCACCTGATTTGGAAAAGGATTGCTTCTGCGCAAACCACTCGCTACAGAATCTCGGTTTGGAAGATAGTTCCGAACTTGGCATTTTCATAAAATGTAGAGCAGTAAAGGTTCTTAACACTGCCCGAATTTCAGAAAAATCCGCTTTGTGGTTCTCGAGATATGGAAAAATTTGTGAATTTTAAAATGTGTGTGTGTGAGTGAGTGTGTGAGTGAGTGAGTGAGTGAGTGAGTGAGTGAGTGAGTGAGTGAGTGAGTGAGTGAGTGAGTGAGTGAGTGAGTGAGTGAGTGAGTGAGTGAGTGAGTGAGTGAGTGAGTGAGTGTGTGAGTGAGTGTGTGTGTGTGTGTGTGTGTGTGTGTGTGTGTGTGTGTGTGTGTGTGTGTGTGTGTGTGTGTGTGTGTGTGTGTGTGTGTGTGTGTGTGTGTGTGTGTGTGTGTGTGTGTGTGTGTGTGTGTGTGTGTGTGTGAGTCCGGTGAAACTTTTGAATGATAAGAAACATGGTTGGCCAATTGAGAGAAATGGAGTGGTATTGTGATACGAGTGAATTGATTGCAAGCGTTAGAGTATGATCCATCACTGATCGAGAGATCGCCGCGTCGAACACAAGGTGGGACGCACGCAAGCGAGGAGGTAATGACCCCATCACTACCTCCTCGCTTGCGTGCGTGCCACATGTGTTCGCCGCGGCGCTCTCTCGACCAGTGATCGACGATAGGTCTGCTTTACGTCCATCAGGAACCGTATGCACACCGTTTATTGTGCGGGGTCCGACTGGAAGTGTGCCGTGCGTAAAGGAACGTGCGCGGTACCCAACTGGAAGTGTGCCAAACGCCACAAAACGTGTGTGGGATCCGATTGGAAGTGCGCCAATTGCCAAGGAACGTGTGATGGACCCAACTAGGAATGCGCCAAGCGCCGGGGAACGTGTGCGGTGCCCAACTGGAAGTGTGCCAAACCCCACAGAACGTGTGTGGGACCTGACTGGAAGTGCGGCAAGCGCCAGGGAAAATGGGCGGGACCCAGCTGGAAGTGCTCCATGCGCCGGGGAACGTATTCGTGACCCAACTGGGAGTGCGCCAAGTGCCGGGAAAAGTGTGCGGGACCCAACTGGGAGCGCGCCAAGCGCCGGGCAAAGCGTGAGGGACCCAACTGGGAATACGCCAAGCGTTACGGATCGTGTGTTTGACCCAACTGGGAGGGCCGGCAAGGGAGTGAAAATCGAAAACGCGGTTGCGATTCATCCGTTCATCTAGTCGTTATTGGGTTCGGAAACCATGAAAAAGGGTGTGAAGTGTGGTGGTGCTAGAAGGGGCGGGCAAGTGTTATGCAAGAGGGATCTACTACATACACAACTGCAAGAACATTTGAAAAGTCATATCTGAGGGTGTAATGTGCCTTTAAAAGGAAACCTCTGCTAAAATAAAGTGAAATTATCTAAATGAACGACCTATTATCCTCAACTCATCAGCCCTTTTCGCATACTGAATACCGTCGTCTAAAGTTGTTTGGAAACTGATATTCCGGCCTACTTCTATCTGCATGGATACCCCACTTGTTGCTGTTCCTTCTGACGAACGTCGTGTTATCCAGTTACGTCTGGACACTTCGCCGCGAGAGCGAACCGACTCATTCGACCGCGACGTCAAGCTGCTACTGAATGACCAGACACTTCCTGTACATCTACGGTCTGTAATCGCTATTCTGCTGGAGGATCGAAACAAGCTGAACTCCGTCATCTGCCGCAACCGTGAGTTGGAGAGTGAGATCGCCACGCTGAGAGCTGAGAATGATCAACTTAAGTCTGCCCTTAAAGTTTCATCCGTTGTTCCTAACTCTCCAGCACCAGATAAACCCATTACTAATATAAATTCGTCTCCACGTACTGTTCCAAATGATCTGTTTGAGGAATTTGAGCGCAAACGCTCCATTGTCATTGTTGGACTTCCTGAGGTTTATTCACAATATTCTACTACCCGTGCTTTTAATGATTATGTATCCGTCCGTCAAGTGCTAGATTACCTGGGTGTTGAGTGTGTGCCCATTTCTGTTTATCGTATGGTGCCACCTAATCACAAATCTCGTAATTTACTGAAAGTTGATCTTCCCACTTCTTATTTCGCTGAACTTGCTGTAAATCGTGCTCCTAGCCTCAAGCATTACTCTATCCCTAAGGTCTTCATAAGACACTCCCTAACCAGGGAGGAAAGGGATCGAGCTTATGCTGAGAGAGTGGCACGACGTGCACAGCGTAATAAGATGTACCCCCATTCTGAGCCTCCTTCTACTGTAACTGTTTCGCAATCATTTTCCACGCCGACCCAACCTGCCAATGTTTCGCAACAGTCACATGATGTTCCTGCTGCCTCAAATTCTGGGCCTGTACCTGTTGTATCACCTCACCAGTCAAACTGCTAGCCGATCGTCGGAGACATGGTAAGTCGAATATGACTTGTCTTCTCTCTAATATCCGTTCTGTGGTGAGCAACAGAAATGCTCTAGTTTTCATGCTTAAAAATTTTGATTTCGACGTAGTCGCTCTCACAGAAACTTGGTGAAACTCAACTATTGATACGGAACCTCTCTTAGGTGAAATTTGTGCACAATACGATATACTACGATGTGACCGTCTACGTAAAAAAGGAGGAGGAGTCGCTTTAGTAGTTAAAAAAATCTTGTCTCCACCATTGGTTTTCAAAGAATCCATTTCCGACGCTTATGAGTTGATTTGCTGCGACTTGTCCCTTGAATCACAGGTCTTTCGCACAACAGTTGTATATAGAGCTCCATCTTGCCCTGCTCGCAACACATTTACTTTGGTTAAAGCACTCATTGATCTGATTTCTTGTGACCGAAGCTGCCTCATAGTGGGAGATTTCAATATGCCCGACATTGACTGGGTCTCTGGAGATAAACCCTTCGCTGCCTGCTCTTTGTCGAAAGCATTCCTAGAACTTTGTGAAAATCATAAACTATTCCAATATGTTCGTAAATGTACTCTGGGAAACAACATCATGGATCTTGTTCTGAGCACCGAGTTGAACCCTGTCGAAAACATAGAAATAGAGTCCCCAATGGGTTCTAGTGATCATTCTTGTGTACGTTTTGACCTAATGTTAACCAAACCAGAAATCAATTATGTTTTGAAACGCAACTTCAGGACCGCCGACTATGATATCTGTTCTTATCTGCATAAGGTCGATTGGATTGGCTCTTTTCTGAACGTTTCGTCCGTAGATGAAAAATATGAAATGTTTCTGTCAATTCTGAACCACTGCATTGATATGTTTGTGCCACTCCAAAAGATCCCACCCCATCAACTCATTCTGCCCTTCTATCTCAAAAGACTATTCCTCAAAAAATCGCAGGCATGGGATACCGCAGTTGCCTCCAACACTTGTTAAAAGTGGAGTGACTTCAGAGAGCTGAATAGAGTATTCGACAAAAAGTTGAAGAAATATAACAAGTCTATCGAAAAAATGATTATTGAGTCCCAAAACAAAAATGCTTTTTTCAAATTTCTCAATACTAAGCTGAAACATAATCCTTAGATAGGTCTTATTCCTTCGGAAGACGGCAAATCAATCAGAAACGATATTGAAAAGGCTGAGCTATCTGCTAACGTTTTCGAGAAAGTATACAAACAAGACGCGGATGGGGTCAGTAATATATCGGGAGATCCTCTTTTCCCTCTTATGGAAGACTCGGCTTGGTGTTTTGCAGAAGAAATCTATACTTTGCTATCAAAATGGCCGTCTTCGTTCTCGGAAACTCCGGATGGCATCCCGCTCCTCTTTTTCAAATCAGTTGCCCATATCATTGCAGGCCCCTGGAGCTCATATTTAACCTCAGCTCCATGAGATCAGAAGTGCCTTCAAGGTGGAAAACGGCTATTGTCACACCTATACCGAAAAAACCTCCATATACTTCTCCTGAGAACTATCGTCCAATAAGTTTAACATCAATACTAGCCAGAGTATTTGAAAAAAATCCTCAGAAAAAGAATAGAGGCCCATCTTGAGAAATACACAATTATATCGCCCTACCAGCATGGTTTTCAGAAAGGGAAATCGACGGTCACAGCAATGCTTCAATCCATCAATGACTGGACCATTTCCCTCGAAGGAGGTCATCCGGTAGACGTTGTTTACCTAGATTTCTCCAAAGCTTTCGACCGTGTTTCCCATGAAAAACTGGTGCTCAAATTAAATCTCATCGGTATTCATCCAAGAATAGTCGCGTGGATACAATCTTTCCTCTCAGGTCGTTCTTTTAGTGTGCGAATTAATTCAACCCTGTCCAGCCCTAGGCAAGCATTTAGCGGTGTTCCTCAAAGTGGGGTTCTTTCGCCGGTTCTTTTAAACATTTACACTTATGAACTACCCACCCTCGTTACTTCTAACAATAATAAATGTTGTTCCTTTGCCGATGATCTCAAGCTGTATAAGCCAGTCTTAAACGTTGAAGATTTTCGTGCATTACAACAAACGATTGATTCGGTACATAAGTGGGCTAATGACTGGGGCCTACCACTATCTAAAGAGAAAACCAAACTCCTGCATCTTGGTTCAAATAACAACGAAATACATTATGCAATAGAAGGTGAACAAATTGAGAAGGTCGAACAGATCCAAGATCTTGGTTTTTTTTTGTTACCAGAGATCTCAGTTTTGATGTGCATTGTGAACGCATTGCGGGGAAAGCTACGAGGGCTGTATACAACTTATTCTGGGCTCTTTCCACAAATAACAGTACCGCGCTTCTCAGAGCACTTAGGACATATGTGAGGCCGCTGCTCGAATATGGAACAGTGATTTTCAGCCCATACAAGAAACAGGTCGTAGCAAGGCTCGAGCGTGTCCAGAATAATTTTACTAGAAAACTGTTGATAAGGACGCAAGGTTTTTCGTATGACCGGATTCCTCCTTCCCATGAACGGAATCGTATCTTCAACTTGCGCTCACTGGCGTACAGGAGACTGAAATGTGATTTGATTATGTTCCATAAAATAATGCATGGTAATTGTGGTCTTAAATTGAGCGACTTTTGGTCCTTGAGAAGCTCTATAACCAGAGGAGGTTCTCAGAAACTCGTAATTCCAAGAGCTAGGTTAAGGAGCCGGTCACACTTTTCTTCTGTTAGAGCCGGCTCAGATTTCTTAAAATTGAGCAAGAGATTGCCTGTTTCTCACAACTTACGGGTATTCAAAAACACTGTTGACTGCTGCCTAAATCCGACGTGAGGCTGTTGACTATAGTGGATGTCATGTAGTGGTTGTTACTGAGTATATTCCAATTTATCCTTTTTTTCTCATTTATTTTTCTTATGATGACATGACCCCGTTCATGTAATAAATATAAATATATATGTTTTGCTTTGCTACGGATTAGTATGATTTGGAAATGTAACATTTGTGAGAAACTCGTTAAAAGAAGTGAAATGTCTCATGCTACTGATTTGGCATGAGAATAAACTCGAACGAAGCGCTAAAAACTCAGTGAAATGATTCATCGTTGATTTGGCTGTGCACTTGTTTACTAAACAACAAAAATTGAGTGTGAGATTGGAAAACCAAATCACGCGCATCTCTTCCGAAATTAACCTAACGCTTGCAGATTAGGTTAACAAGTCTCAGGTCCTTGCAAAATTATTTAGTGTCTCCCAACTCAATCATTCAGAAATATTAATTTTCAAGAAATACTATATTATTTGACGCGTTCGCTTCCGATTGACTATCAATTAATGAAAGTGGAAATAACATCACGTAGTGTGTTTATGCGAATGTCGTCAACTAAGAGAACTGCTGTCACACGAATAAATAACTTAATGCTCAGTAAGAAGTGCGTGATTTGGTTTTTCAATGTCACACTCAATTTTTGTTGTTTATTAATAAGTGCACAGCCAAATCAACGATGAATTATTTCACTGAGTTTTTAGCGCTTCTTTCGAGTTTATTCACATGCCAAATCAGTAGCATGAGACATTTCACTTCTTTTAACGAGTTTCTCACAAATGTTACATTTCCAAATCATACTAATCCGTAGCAAAGCAAAACAGTTAGATATCTCATTCTGATTTTATTTCATTCCTTCGGAACAATATCCACCAATTTTCTAAAAATAGAAGGCACATGTCAGTCATTGAGCACAATGCCTAGGTAAGCACAGAAAACATAAATGCTCAAAAAATGAAACGGAATGTGAAAAAGAGGCTTACTAGATTAACGAACAAACAAAGAAAATAACTCAGTGCGAAAATTTTTTATGCTGGATTCGAACCTCCATTCTCGATGCTTTGTAATCCAATTCGTTATTCTCTCGGTGATCGCTGCTGATAACACTATGTTGCTTTAGTCGAGTGAAAGGATGAGTGCGAACCAAGCAATGATCTCGGAAACCGCTCATATCTCAAGAATGAGCCAAAATCAAGGCGCCGAACATTATAAATGCAGATTTCGTCATAAATTAGAGCGTTTTTAGCAGTTATTTTCAGTCCGTGTGGTTTGGCTGAGGAATTTCAGTATGTTTTAATCAGTCTTTTGTCACTTTTCGGCCTACCGAATTCCACTGGGACGTTTTCTAAAACATAACGGGATCTGAAAATCCGTCCCTAGTAAGGGTGGAAGTTCGGCGACAGGCGGTCGCTGTAGCTATTCACAGCGACACGACAGTGTGTCGCAAAAGTATACCATACCCCTCAGTTTGGGATCATGCTTCCAGCGACGGGCGACGCGACGCAGCGGTTACCATCCATATCGACCAAAAGTCGATATGCCTCGTATGCACTGTCAAGGTCGCGAGAAGTACGATCCCGGTCATAGGGAAGGGTCTCGCAGCTCCGCTGTGGGTAAAGCAAAGACCCGCCTTTTTCAAATAGTCTTTGCCGCCTTAGCTCTCACATCTCAAAAGCGGCAGTCGAATAGAAGATGCACTTACTGGATGATCATAGCAAACTACGCCACCTGGGTATTTTGGAAAAATTCGAGATCGTCCGCAAGAAACGGTAACAAATCTTCAAAAAAAAATTCAGGAGAGTAGATTCTGATACTGTTCAAGAGGTGCACCTTCAACGTGACTCCCGCCTCTGAGATTTATTGGAAAATTTTCAGCGTTGCTTGACCCTGATTCCGAAATCCTGAGAGAATCAGAAAACCCATTCCAACCATTCTAAGATTTATAGAGATCCTGAGTCTTTGATCCAGGCCAAAAATCGCAAGGCGGCGCCCTTCATCTCCCCATTATCGGACAAAGTGCCGAAAAGCATCAGTTAGTCCCATCTCAGTTTTTTGGCGCTGAGCGACTACTATCTTCATCAACAGGATGTGTTCCGGAGTTGCTGTCACCCAGTAATGGTATTGTTACTATGAACGCCAGCACTCGACTGCTATCAGGAGCACTTTTTCTCGAAATATGTGCGCTTGTTTCCGCACAGGTGAGCCCCTAACATATGAAAAATAATCGCAACAGCGGCAAACCGAGGATATAAGGGCTCTGCAGAGTTGCGCCGTCCGGCGGCACGCCGCCGAGCGAGAGGATTGGGGCGTGGCCAAAACCTGACGCGGCGGCGCATTTCTATGCCTCGCAGAGTGGCAGCGTTGCCTCATTCGTTCTTTATTTTCATCCATTACGTACAACCTCATTAATTTCACGCCAAAGTTTGATTTTTTTTTCGATTTCGAAATTTTGTAATCACTTCCCATTATGCGAAATCGAGCTTTTGAAAAATATAAGTGTGTGAACATATTCTTGGCAATCGATTGGATTCACCATGAAACCACATATGAACAGAAATTGGAATTTTAGAGGCGGTAGAACTGAAAAGCATCTCGGAGATTGCTAAACTTTCACTTGTTTTTTGAAAAAAATTTGTCATTTCAAAAAAAAAAGAGGGTTACGCTCTCAGAAAGGGAAAACATAAAATCCTGTGGCTTCGTTGATCCGGAAATTCTCGTGAGAATCACTAATATTTCAGAAAAAAACAAAACTAATGAAATTAATTTCCTCGGGCAGTGAATTGGAATAAATCAAATAGAAAGTCACGAACGAGTGGAAAAGTGTTCAAGCGTTTATGGAAAGGTGTTATGGAAATAGGAAAAAATCGCATGGATGATTAAACAACGAAACAAAAACACTGAAAGGATCGATAGTGGCACCCCTCGCTGACGATAGAAATGGTCCACACCATTCCTCGCCGCCGCCCGCTGGCGGCGTCGCTGCGGGAGCCACTGCTATCGCGGCGACGAAAACACTCGACGAGGTACCCGCGTCGCCGCTCTCGCGCGGCACGTCGCTGGCCCCGACGGCTGCGTGGCGCCCCCCACTCTCCATCATTGCCCCGCCGCAGCGAGACTCGCCGCGGCGCAACTCTGCAGACCCCTATACTCTGTTTCAAATCGGGATGGCGATCCTAGAGCGTAGAGCTCATACAACAGCCAGAAAAAAAGACGGCAAGGACGGGCAGCAGAGACGCAGAGGAATTGGCAGAGACGTAAAAGGAAATTGCTGCCAGGAAGGAGAGAGCGGGGGTGGCGATGGCTAACAATTTTAATTTCTGGTTGCGATAGAGGGCCCTGCGTGCATTATATTGGGTTGATGCATATTTATAGAAAGTTTTTATTAACGCGTTTTTCTTTAGTGAAAATTGACGTTTCGTCCTCAATATTTATATAAAATTAATCCTCAATATTTAGTTTAAAAAATGCATCTCGAAAATCACACTCATTTTCGCCATATTATGCTCTACCACTACGAGAAAGGATGAACCGCAGCGCAGTCGTTTCGCGATCTCAACGAATTCTTTGACAAACAATTACTGATAGTGCAGTTCGGAAACGGTTCATTCGCTTTGAATCAGGTGATAGTAGTTTGGAGGATGAAGAAGGAAGAGGTCGGCCATCGGATTTTGATGATCAAGCACTTCTGACAGCCGTGTAAGAGGACGAAAGCCTGACATCGCGAATGGTGGCCGAAGACTTCAATGTCAACCAATCAACGATCGTTCGACGCTTGGAGAAGCTTTGAAATGTATAGAAATTGGCTGGCTGAGTGCCCCACGAGCTCTCCGACAACAACAAAGCTAAACGTGTTCGAATTTTCACCGAATTACAGCAGCGAAACTAACAAACACCATTTTTGAAGAATCTTGTCACTGAGGATGAGTCATGGCTTCTCTTCACGTACGTTAAAAAGAAGATCTGCGTTTCGTCAGGTGTTTCCCCAAGGAATACCAAAAGACGTGGGGCTGTAGTGAACCACCGCTATCAGATGACCTCTTATTATTTTTTTGAGATGATCTGATATTCTTTCAGACAAGTTTCAGATGATCTTAATCGCGTATTGATTCATATTTATCGTTATCAGTCCCAACTGATTGCTGAAACTTAGGCCCGTAGTTATTCCATTAGCAGTGAGTTGCCCTCAAGCAGTCGTTCTCGCATATTCATGATGTGATAACAGATGACGATACCTGTGATGATAAGAACGGCCGGTCCCTATTCTGTAGGTAGTCATTCGTTAACCAACCAACTCCACGCTCTTTTCGCCAATGAATGAAATGAGATGTTTGTTGTTTTGTGAAAGCTGGTGATGGTAACTGATATTTCATCTGAAAGATTCAAAGGCAGCATACACGCTCACAAACATGGCTGAGATAACAGCATAAATAGGACCGCCTGGACCCTACCATGTCGTCAACGGCGTTTGAAGCGCTGAAAACCATCCAGGTTGAATACAGGCCATAAAACGGCCAATGTCTCATCGTCGACTGCGTACCACGCGCTGCGCGACCGCACCTGCGTCGGAAGCAGACGAGTTTTGGCCGCCGCGCGGCGGCCGAAACGTCGCGCAGCGGCCAAAACTCGTCGCGCGGCGGCCAAAACCCGTCTGCTTCCAACGCGCGTGCGGGCGCGCAGCGCGTGGTACGCAGTCGACGGTGAGACATTGGCCGTTTTATGGCCTATAAATTCCCGTCTCGAAAGCCTGTGGAACCCAACTCCTACGAATAACAGAATAAAGAATGGAGCATATGAAAGCATTTGATAACTTAGAGTGTTAGCACTATCGAATAAGAGTCTACGAGAGCTTCATTTACCTGAATATAACATGTCTATTCACTGATGAAATGCTCGATTTTATAAGCCAGGCGGAGTAGAGCGGCATTTTAGAAAGTGGATGGAAAATATTCGGTATGTAAACAAGTTATAATCAGGGAAATCAAGCTGTTTTTCTCGTATGATCGATCACTGGTCGAGAGATCGCCGCGTCGAACACATGTGGCACGCACGCATGCGAGGAGGTAATAATCCTATCACTACCCCCTCGCTTGCGTGCGTGCCACATGTGTTCGACGCGGCGATCTCTCGACCAGTGATCGACGATAGACTCATTTGATAGTGCTATCACCCTAAATTATCAAATGCTTCCACATGCCTCACTCTTCGTTCTTTTATTCGTAGGGGTGGGGTTCCACAGGCTTTCGGGACGGGAATGCTCGAATTCTGCCAACCTGGATGGTTTTCAGCGCTTCAAACGCCGTTGACGACATGGTAAGGGCCAGGCGATCCTTTTTGTGCTGTTATCTCAACCATGTTTGTGAGAGTGTAAGATGCCTTTAAGTTGCTCCGGGGGTACTCTCAAAGATAACACGAGCTTCTCCGGAAATGCACGCTCTCTCACTGACCTGTGTTCAGATTACCTGAAGAAGTTCAGATAGTCTGAAGAAGTTCTCAGAGGAACTCACGGCCCGTCCACGGCGCTTTTCCAGAATCGTCCGCGGCCGACGACCGAACGATCCTTCACTGAAGCCGGTAAAGCGCCGGCAAAGCGCCGCGGACTATCTTGCAAGCACTGCGGATCGTCCTGCAGGCGCCGCGGATTGTCCTGAGAGTCGCCGCGGATCGTCCTAAGATCTGCTGCGGACCGTCCTGAGAGCCGCCGCGGACAGTCCTCTCCGACACAGTCATAATCACTCCGCCTCTTCTCGGGAGATGCGTAAATGTTGCGGTACGGGGCAGAGAAAGTCCCGCTTCGGTGCGGACAAGGGCGTAGCCTTTACCGAGGTCTGCGGTAATGAGCCCCCCTCCCTGCGGACCGCGGCGAAAACCGCCCCCCCCCCCAGCTGAGAGGATATCCCTATCCCCCCAGCGACCAAAAATATGCTGGCCTCCGGAGAGTGACTCGAAGTCACCTTCCAGTGCCAGCATCAGAATGCCGAATGAGGACTAGAGTGAGATGAGGCACCTTTTATACCAGCATAAGATAAACACATTAGGACGTGATCCTTCGCTTTACCATGTTTTTTCATGGTTGCCACTGCAGCCATGTTTGCGGCCAAGTGAGATGTGAATGGGTGAGATGAGGAGGTGGATTTGTTCAATTGTCGGTGCGCCCCGGAATCAATCCATCGAGAACAAACACCGCCGCGGATGGGCCGTTTGACCAACCACCTATCAATTGTGCCGCGGATCAGCCGTCAGGCGCCGCGGAGCGTCCGGAGAACTCATCTGCCGTGAGTTTCTCTGAGTTAGCATCATTTTAAAAATGCTCGTCATTTGAATCAAGCGTTATCAGATGACAATCATATCCTTCACCATATCATTGAGGTAATCTCACAGATCAACTCCACATTTGTTCGGACGATTGTTTAAGTTGGTCTCAACTTCAGTCTGAAGGCTCATTCATAGCTGATCGCTTCGACTAGTCGCGGCACTGCCAACAGGTACAAAACCCGTCGCGACGACAGATCTTGCACTGAGTCGCGACGGGTTGGAACATTTTGCAGTTTCAGTCACAATTGCCGAGCGACTGGGGTATTTCATAGCTAGTCGAAGCGACCTGCTCGATTTTGTTAGGTCGCTTCGACTACTCGCGTCGCTTCCGTGATGGAAGCGATTCGTCTAGTCGAAGCGACTAGGCCATAATCTATGTACTCAGACACTGTGGGGGTTGTAACGCGCAGCAAACGCGGGTCATAATCTGAACCGCTGCCGTTAGAAACGAAAAAATGTACAAAGCGGGTGCCCCATATCCGCTGTTTGCCCCACGAAATCCGGCGATTCACTGCCGTTTGCAGGTTTCGATTATGCTCGGTTAGATTTATAACGGCAAGGGAGGTCGTCGTTCTATTCCACTGGTCCCACCACTTCGATAGAAGCGGGTCTCCCCCAACCAGGACACGGTCCATGTCACGGCCCGCGGAAAGGGGTCACCCCCCGCGGTCCGCTACAGGGACATCATCCACGCCACGATCGACCGCGAGAGAGCTTCCCTCGCTGAGGACCGTGGGGGAGACCCCTCAGCGGTCAAAAATCGTCCAGAGAGTGACTCGTAGCCACCTTCCAGGAGCGGCCCCGAAAGGCCGACCGCGCTCTCTCTGGGATGAGGCCCCTTATATACGTGCTCTGCTGCTGATATGGGCCTGGTCAATTGTGGAGTCATCGATAACGTGATTTAGCAGATCAAACGAGTTCATGCCCTGTCAAATCGTTAACGAACGCGACACCGACCTTCTCTGCGGCAGTGACGTCATCGCCAGCCAAACGGTGGAATCCGAGGTTTGGCAGGCGCTGGACGCAGACCGGAATGGCCATGCGGGAACTCTGCCGTTTGCCCCGCACAGGTCGAAATGGGACTGTTCAGTGCGCGTTAGAAACGACAGAATGTCTGAGTATTGGGCGCCGAATTGCGGACGTCAGAGCTCGCCCACATAAAAGACGGCATGTGAAAGGGAAAAACGAGTATTTTTTACACATTCACGATTATAGAGATGAGAAAGTTCAATGACACTACCGAGAAATCACATTTCATGCGAAGCTTTCGGCAATTACTAACGTTAGTTGAAGTTTTATGCTGCTGTACAAGCAAATTCCATCCCGTCGTCTTTGAAACCATGTTTTTTGTTGGAAAACTATGCAAGACTAATTTATTTAGAAGATTAAGGCACCGAAGTCACAAAAAAAATCAGGAGGATTCAGCAGAAACCGAGAAAAAAAATGTTTTTTTTTTCAATTCCTGCTGCGTTGTCCGCAATTGTCCGCATTTGTTACGCAAAACTGCGACCGCCCGAGCGACTCGAAATCAGTGGACGAAGCGATTCGGAATCGTTTCTTCAAGCGATCTCAAATCGCGGCAGGTTTGTTGGTCGCTTCGACTTCAAGTCGAAGCGACCAGCTATGAATGAGCCTTGAGGGGTTTACTACAGCCCAGAAGCGGAATAATCCATTGGGAAATCCTTTCAAATGGCATTTGTTATTGGTTTAAAGGCACAGTACACCCTCAGATATGAATTTTCAGATTTTCATAAAAATGTGTAGAAGACCCCTTCTGTATAACACGTGCCAAATGCCAGATCTCATTTCCTCCAAATAGGCTAGATATAAGCGACCACCACAGGCCCGACCCCCTTCGCTCACCACCACAGGCCCGACCCCCTAACAGATTTTCAAACTCGATAGCGGCTCGATGGATGGATGAATTCCAACAAGTCGTCGTTCTTAAGTCCATTACCGGACTGTCTCCTTATCCTGGCTTTCTCTCACGCAACGATTGCGAATGAAGAGAAATATAGGTCTGAGACAACTCGTCCACCAATTTTTCACCCTCAAAATCTAGGCATATTTGAAGAGCCATAGCTCTGTTCATAGGGGGTCCTGGACGATTTGAGCGATACCACTGTGATCAGCGTGTGACTCTCTCCAAGATGAGCATGAAATCTGAAAATTAATTTTTTGGGTGTCCTGTGCCTTTAACGACGCAGATGAAAGGCAACAATAGAGAGTCCCTGAAAGAATCGGCAAGCGGCAATTCGACATCAACAGCGACTTCTATCTAGCTCAGCTGGGGTCGCCTCAACGCTGCGATCGAGGCGAAAAGACCGCTAAAAAACCACATGTTCAATCACGATAACGCACGTCCAGATGTTGAGCGCCGTATAAACGAATCCATCGCCAATAAGGGTAGGGATCTGCTCCCACATCCGCCGTACTCACCAAGAGAAGCACTAACGGACTATCATTTCAAGCGCTCTTTGAAAAACTGGCAAACAAACAAAGTCTACGACTTGGTGGCTGATGTCAAAGCGTGGGTTACCTCCACGACTCGTGAGTTCTTCGCACGTGGAATCGACCGAGTGCTAAGCAAATGGGAAGCAGTTCTTGAAGTGGATGGTGAGTACGCTCTCAAATGATTATTTGAACAGGTTTTGATTGGATATTGTTTTTTTTTTGGATAATAATATTTTTGAAAAACGTTCGATAATTCTGCATCAACCCAATAATTGCATAGAGCAAGAACGCATATTGAGATTGTCGACCGTCTTCACTCTAGCGGAGCCCACTCGATTTGGAACTGTATATCATTCCATTTATGGCCAGTAGCCTCTCGCTTCAACGCGTACCATGCGTCCGCAAGCGCGCATGCCGCGTGGCCATGTCGCCATTTCCTACGGAAATAATACTGCCGATATGCGTCAGCTCGAATCATTACGTCTGAGTAGGGTGATGAACTTATTAAAGCAACCCCATTTTTTTCACTGATAAATCTAAGCTATTTTGTAGCTAACACTGACATCGTACATGACACTTTCCGAGAGCGGCCTGAGCGAAGCAGACGAATCGGTGGCGTGGATACTGCCATTCATGTACCCTGGCCCTGACGAAATCGTTCAAGTTAGTGAAGTTACTGTTATTCTTGCCTCCGATGTTCACAGGAAATAAATCTTCAATTCAACCTTATTCGAGGGCTCGTCAACCTCACCATGGGTGACTCACACTCTTGGGCGTTGACCGAGGTCACCTCACACTACCGGTATTGAAATCGCAGGCAAAATGCCGCTCAACGCCCAGTTATAAAACCGGCGTCGTCAGCCGTATAGTGGCCATAGAGCCCGAAATTGGCAGCGATAGTGGCCATAGAGCCTGAAATTGCCAGCTCTGTCGTCTGGGGTACGTCAAGACTCCTTTTGGGTGCACGCTTCTCCCGTGACAGGCTCACTCTAGGCACGCTCTCTTGTAAGGGCGAGCATGTAAGGGGTAAAGTGGGCGAATTGGCGTGGGTGTCAACTCCCTTCAGTTCGAGAAGCCGACTAACTAGGGAATTTCTATGAGTACCACAAGTAACGTTTTGTTTCGTTTTCTTATCTACATAAAGGGTTGATACTAGTTTTTCATCTTTCGAGCTTTGGACAGAGCGATAGTGTTTCCCACTTGTACCGATTGTTGGCTAGGAGTTTGCTCATATCGATTAGAGGGGCCGAAGGTCTTTAAGAAAAACTTTTCAGGTTTGACTCAAAACCTCAACTTTTCCAGTACTATTCTAAATAGTAGGACGCGAAAATACCCTTCTCAACTGACTATGTTTACTCCAAAAGAAGTTGTGGGCGCTTTCCAATCTTCGTTGCAAGGTGACGGTACCCCCATCAGGCAAATTTTCGAGTATTCCGGAATATTCTTGTGAATTTCGCTCAGAACTTGTATGTAGGGGTAATAAACGTATGGAGTGCTGAACACGAATATTAGGATCGTTTGTGAAATTTCCCAGGTCTACTGTAGATTATGGTGGGTAATATGCCACTTAGCTCGCCTATCACACATTGATGCTCCGAAAATCGGCGTTAAATCCTAATATGAAATCCTATAACATAAATTAAATTGTATTAAATTAACATCACACCCTTGCTCTCCACACCAAATAACCCCTACAGAAAAATTTGAAGGCTGATCTTAGGCTTTGTCCAAATCACCGTTTACCTACCGAAACCTACAGTACTCTATCGAAAATACATAAAAAGAAGTCATATTCGTGTTAGGCACTGCGAATAACCCGCACAAAACATCTACCCAAATCTTTCGTAGCGTTCTAGTAATCGCGACAGGTCTCATTTGGTCTCAAGAATTCCTTTCCAGTAGCAAACTTTGAGCGGAATCTAGCGACATCTACCAATCTACGACAAATGGACCACACATTCGCAATGAGCACCTCAAACTATCCTCGTAGCGGAATTTTAAGTTAGATCTGGAGCGATTTTCGGAGCTGTTCTAGGCAGACCTGATTTATACATATAAGGTAGACACTCTACCAGCTCGTATACTTTTCAAATCAGTCAATTAGTGAGCCCTAGCATATTATTTGTGGAAAGCCGAGAAACTGACGTTATTCCCAGGTTCAGCATGTCAAATAGCCTTTGTAAGCAATTTTTAGCGAGATCTATCTGAGGTAAGCAAACGTGGTGTTAGCTATGACAGTCCGTAACTTGTTTCTCAGACGAAAGCAGCAAAATCTGATTTCAGATTCGGAAAGAGCGGGTCTGAGTTGACCAGAAAACATTCATCATCTTTAAAATGCTGGGGATATCCATGCGAGATTTCCTAGTAAGCACTTCTCAAAACAAAGCACCCCATATACTAAACAGTAGCATAATGATAACACACAGCCTTCAACTCTGCTCTGGACTTGTCAGTCAGGCTATTAATTATGAAGGACTGGTCCACGAGCCTTACCTACTCTCTTACCGCAAGCCCAAACCCGATGTACTTCGGTCGAGAGGTCCCAGCCGTCTGAATCAATTAGCAGCTCTCCTATCCTGCTAAATATGCGTTGGGGATCAGCCAAACACCGGAAGAGCATTTTTTGTCAGCCCGATTGCGTGACAGAACTCGATGAATTACTTTATGAAGTTACGAATATAATTTAAATGCTTGTCTTTTCTAGAACCTGGCAGAATGGGCTGGAGAACTGTACGCCGAAAATGACGGCGAACTTGGAGGAGAAAGAAACAGATTCTCCGCTGGTGTCGTGAGTCAACCCGGTAAACCGTCTTCCAGTGCGGCACGAAAAGCCAAAACAGCTAAGAAGTCGGAAGCGTCCATGGAAAAGATGCCAGTGAAATGGGTGAGTGGACCTGCAGTGTGTTTTCAAGATATGGTTGCTAGTCGTGTCGCACCGGCATTTCCGGATGCTCCAGAAACAAACAGAACCACGTTTTTTCCTTCCTTTCAAACTTCGTTAATTTCCCCAGCTAAGCACAAAGAAAGAATTTGAAGCGCCACAAGTCTACCCTTCTTAACTTAAATTTACGGCGCTTCTATATACATAAACTTTCAGTACCATGGCTCCATTTGCAGCTAGTGAAGAAGGAAGAAGAATGATAAACCATGGTGAACATCTCACCTAGTTTTTGTTGTTCGCCGATCAATTTTGTTCTGTTCTCACGGTTTTAATTGTTTTTTGTCTTCCTTGATCCCGGTTCCGCACGGAAACCATGACTTTGGTAAATGTTTGAATTTTCGCGCCATATCGTTGTATCACCACTTTTTACAGCTCCAGTTCTCAGACAAACTTTTCAGCGTTCGTTTGACTTAACCCGCCCCTGGTAACTTGTTTTTTTTCAAAAATCTTTGTTTCTTCTCTTTCCCTCTCTCGCACCCTTATCCCTCTGACCCCTAGACTAGACGCCGGCTTCCATATACAATTGTAAATGATTATCGATTACATGAGGGATCATTCCTCCGTGTCGTTCTGACAAGGGAACTACTTTTAGTCAGCCTGGCCATTCCTGATGAAATGTGCTTTTCTAGAAACGTTTTCAGAGTGACTTACTCTGACTTGATTGGTTAGCTTTCGCCTGACGCGGTCATTCAGCATCTTCACCGAGGTTTGCCGTCCTAGTAGTCAGCCGTGTCCATTTTTCACGGTCTTCAGCCACAATTTGAACACATTCCATCCAACTGTCACTATTCCATTTCCTGCGAAACGAAACATTGCGCCTGAACTGTCTTTTCTTCTCTTCTTATTTGCAGCCGCAGAAGGGTTTTGTCATAGTTTCAAGAAACGGGCGACCGAAGTTGGATTCAACCACAAATCTATTGTCGTCAGTGAGGTGGGTCCCGCACACTTTTTATGGCGTTCGGCGCACTCTTACTTGGGTCCCGCACACTTTGCATGGCGTCCGGCGCACTCTTACATGGGTCTCGTACACGTTTTACGGCGTTCGGCGCACTTTTACAAGTGTCCCGCACATTTTCTATGGCGTTCGGTGTGCTCTTACATGGGTCCCGTGCACTTTGCATGGCGTCCGGCGCACTCCTACATGGGTCCCGTACACTTTCTATGGCGTTTGGCGCACTATAACATGGGTCCCGCACAATTTCTATGGCGTCCGGCGCTCTCTTATATGGGTCTCGCACACTTTACATGGCGTTCGGCGCACTCTTACTTGGGTCTCGTACACGTTTTACGGCGTTCGGCGCTATTTACAAGGGTCCCGCACATTCTCTATGGCGTACGGTGTGCTCTTGCATGGGTCCTGCACGCTTTTTATGGCGTCCGGCGCACTCTTACATGGGTCCCATACACTTTCTATGGCGTTGGGCGCACTCTTACATGGGTCCCGCACACTTTATATGACGTCCGGCGCACTCCTACATAATAGCTCCCGCAAGCTTTTTTATGCGTCCGGCGCACACTTTCATGGGTCTCGTACACTTTTATGGCGTTCGGCGCACTACTACGTGGGTCCCGTACACTTTCTACGACGTCCGGCGCACTCTTACATTAGTCTCGCACACTTTATTATCGCCCGGCGCTCTCTTCAATGGGTCTCATACACTTTTTACGGCGCTCTCCTAATAGGATCCCACACATTTTTCGGCGTCCAGCGCTCTTGAATGGGTCCATACACTTTATACGGCGCTCAGCACACTGCCATTGGGATCCCGCACATTTTTTCGGCGTCCGGCGCCCTTGAATGGAATCCGCAGATTTTCTTCGGCGTCCGCGCACTCCCGCTGGGGTCCCGCTGACTTTCTACGACGTCCCGTTCGGTTGTTTCGGGTGGGGTGTTTCGGGTGTAACCCTTCTAAAACAGAAAAGTCTGCAATTACAGAATGCACCCCGTAAGCTGACAGACAGACAGACTGACTGAAAGACTGGCTGACTGACTGACTGACGGACGGACGGACGGACGGACACCACTCTTCCTTATTACTATGATGGAATGATTATCATATCAAATCTTATTCTCCTGTGATCTCCTGCCGAGATGTCGTACGTTCGTGCCGTGGCAGTGTGGAGGAAAGAAGACCACCGTGCAAACCGACGTCAACTCCTCCGCGAAGAGGGTTTTTGTCATGGGAGAGGTGCTGGCTGGTCGCAGCTCTCCTAAAGATTCTACTACAAATGGCCGGCGTCGAGAGGAATCCAGGACCCGCTCCGAAGTACCCATGCGCCACGTGCGGCAAGGATGTCACATGGAGGGAAACAAGCGTCCAGTGCTTCGGATGCCAAATGTGGGTGCATCTCTCCTGTTCGGGTCTCAGTTATGTGAGGCATCACGACTCTTCTTTCAGTTGTGCTCTGTCCTCTGCCCACAGCAACTCTGATTCCTCAATTACCAACCGCCCCCTCTCCATTGTTCACATTAATCTCAACTCCCTTCGCAACAAGTTATCTGAACTCTCTTTATTCGCACGTTTTCATCAGCCTGATATCATTATGGTTCAGGAAACCAAGCTGTCTCCTTCCGCTAACGCTCGTCACCCTAACATTCCTGGCTACACTGCTTATCATGCTCCAAGGTCATCTCTCGGCGAAGGAGTTTCTACTTCCATATTATCAAATATACCCTCTCATCTCATACCAAGCACCCCCAAGGACGGTACTCTCGAGTACCTACCTATCCATCTCCCTCTTAAGACACCCATATCTCTTTTAAACATATATATCCCTCCTACCACGTCCTGTCCCCAATCTTAAGACCCTATTCCCTCACTCAAGCAGTTGTACGACTGCTCCCTTTCACCCTCTATTGTCTTTGCAGGCGATTTGAATGCTCATACATTCTGCTCATCGCTTGACACTGACGCTAGAGGAGAAGACGTCGAAGAATGGGCGGAGGAGTGCGATCTGGTCATCCTCAACGATGATCGGCCCACTCATCTCCCGACCAACGGCCGATCCTCTAGTCCAGACATCTCTCTTGTATCCTCTAATCTATCTAGCGCCTGCTCTTGGTCGACCACTACAACTCTGTCCAGTGATCATATCCCCATCTTTGTTCATATCGATCTCTCTAATTCTCTTGCTCCTTATTCAGGTATCCGTGAAAGATCTCATCTTAATATTTGCCTTGCAGACTGGCGCTCGTTCAGGGAGGTGGCAATTCGCCATGTGGCTGACTACCCATGGAATGGAAACGTGCACCAGAAAGAACGTCACTTGACCGACGCAATTCGCAAGGCCATGAAAGCAGCCATTCCGGAGGGCCGAGTTAAGACCTTCTTTCCTAATGTCACCAGGGAAATCTTGGAGAAGATAAGGACAAGGGATTCAAGGAGAGTCGCAGATCACCTGGATCCGACAATTGCTGAGCTGGATAGCCAGATTAGGCGAGATCTGGACAATCACAGGAAGGAGAGTTGGGAGGAATTCACGGAGAAGATGAAATTCAAGAGTGACGGAGAATCAACTTGGGAAGTTCTGAAGAAGATCTCAGGCAAGAGCACCTCCACCAACTATTCTACGAGCGAGTTCGAGAATGGAGTCTATAAATCGGGAAAGGAGGCTGCAACTGGTCTCGGAAAGAATTTTTTCATAAGTCAGGCTGAGAGAGGGAATCAGAATAGAGTGACTGTAAATGAACTGTCTTTTGATGCCAAGTGACTTCAAATCCTCTTTAACCACATCCGTCCAGAACTTTTGCCTACGTCCAGGTGGCCGTTTCCACACAGGATTTAGAAGCATTCTTAAAGCGTGCTGTACGCGACGATCCAGCGTTCTTCTTAGTATACGTCCGAGCAGTCGAAGCTCCACTGCTGCTTGAGATGGCGTTGGGAGATGCTGGCACCTCCCTCGTGTCAAGCGGTGATTTACTGCATCGATTTCCTTGTAAAGATCTTCGTTATGGCATACACGCGGCCAGAAATATCCGAGAAAACGCCTAAAAAGCTTCCTCATTGTGCAATCCAACCTTTCCATCTGCGTCTTCGGTGCTGCCCACGTCTCCAATCCGTATTCTTTTTTGAGTGTTTCTTCAATGATTAATACAATGTTTCAATTCTTTACTGTAACTAAAACTCGTAAGCCAACGTAGCATTAAGAATTCTCATGTGAGCCAAGTAAAGATTTGGGAAAACCTTAACCTACAACAACTAAGGTACTGAAAATGTAGCAGTGAAAATGGCACATTAGGAAAGAGCCAATAGCCCTGATTTAGCGCGAGCGGTCGCATTGCTGATACCACTGGCGGAGAGCTAAGAGGAACCACCAGAACTGCGGTTGATCAACAATTTCTGCGAAGTGACCGCTTGCACTGAATGGAGACCCCCACATGCCATCACGAACTCAACCACTCCTGATGAAAGGGGTTATGCGGAAGTGGAGCAGACGACTTCTTGAGCTTTCTACACTATACAAGACTGCTTACACACTAAAAATTATTGTGGAGTCGTGATCCTCGGAGTAACCTTCATTCACCAACGATTCCTACCAGATAGACCTCGAATAAAACCATTTGAGACAATCAGGCTTTCAGAGGACAGAAAATTCACTGACAAAACATGGAATGAAAAAGGAACCGACGCAGCAGAACAACATAACACAAATAATGAACTATCTCTATTCCTCATGCTCTTTCTTGAAATCCTGGTATTCCTTCTCGTTTAGGAGCTCAGCTAACTCATTTTTGTCCGATATCTGCAGCTTATATAACCAACCTGCAAGACTGTTTTGAACTAAACAGTAAAGAAATGAAACTCCTAAACAGAAAACGGAGGTCAGGAGCCTCACCGTCATCGAAAGGGCTTTTGTTGATTTTACCCGGCTCCTGCTCTAAAACGTCATTCTTTGCAGTCACTGTACCAGAAACCGGGGCATAGACGTCAGAAGCGGCCTGTAGAAGAACAGCTACAATCAGCATGACCTGGAACACAACTAAGTAGTGCTTACCTTGACACTTTCAACGGCACCAGTGGACTCTCCCTTCACAACCGCTGCGTCTTTATTGGGGAGTTCGACAAAGACTATGTCACCAAGTTGCTCCTGCAAAAGGAAGACTAAATGAAGGCAACTCATACACTCGCTTGGTTCATCACTTGCTGTGGTTGCAATGAGACGTAATTGCTCGGCTTTACAAACATGATTCGAAAACAAAAAGCTATGAAGCAGCCCAGTACAAGTGAGATCTGAAAATACCGCTTCCGAAATCCCGGGATGGCTCCAACGAGGTAAGCCTATCGCCGAAATAATTGTATCATACCTCCATTATTTCCAGAACGGAGCTCAAAATCACTTACTGATTCTCTCGTCCATGAAGCAGCTTCGCTCTTCATTTTTCATGACGTTTCGAATGAATCGTGGTTTTCAAAGCTCACACCACTTCCACCACCGACGAGCTCCCGTATCAACAAGAAAAAAATAAACCTAGACCTCAAGGCAGGAGGCAATGCTATAGTCTACAGCAATGGAAGTAGGACCTGGTGAGGTTGCGGATTCTACTAAACATACTGTAGCCTGATAGTGTTATCACTCATTTTTTCGAAATAACTAAAATTGGTTGGTGAGTTTCGGCTTCCGCTCTCACATTTTCACCTGTTTTCATTGCTTCCACAGATGTGGTCGTATCGGTCAACACACAGACTCACCGATCTATCAAAGCTGTTCTGGAAAAATGAGTGATACCACTAACAAACTAGGTCAGATCAGTCCTATCCCCAAGTAGGCCCTTGTCAACGGCCAAGGACTTCTTAGAGGCACAGTCCAACCTCAGAATCGCTTTTCCGTCTATCTTGAAAACGGTCCCACGCTGATTCCAATGTCTCTAGAATAGTAGAAAACCCCCTAGGAATGAAGTTACGGCCCCTAAAAATAGAGCTGTGGAAGCATCGTGGACAAGTTTTCCGAGGCTTGTAGCTCCCGTCTTTCGCAACCGATTAAGGCGAGCGGACCTGAGTGGTGAGATAGACTGAGAATGAAGGGAAGAGCGCCCCTATTTATGGGAAACATTCGCTCATCTCGCCACCGTTGAGCCTGAAAGATCGTTAAAGGGACGTGCCAAAGTGGCTTCCTCCTACATTTCGCTTAGTTGGAGAAATTTAGAGCTCGCACTTGGCAGGTGTTACACGGGGTAGGTCTACTTCATAATTATGTGGAATTCTCAAATCCCGTCCCTATGCTTGGACTGTGCCTTTGAAGGCAGCATACATAGCCCAGCTCCCTCATTTTGAGCCGGTCGAAGTAAGTCTTATCGGACTTATCATGTCGTAATCTCCTTATCGCTGTTATATTTTGCCACGATTGACCGCTTCGCTGCTCGCTCCACCCGGACTCATCCGAGAGAGCTAGGCTTTAAGCTCGCAAAAATGGCCGAGATATGAGCATAAATGGGTCCGCACGGCACCTACCATGTCGTCAATGACGTTTGAAACGCTGAAAACTATCCAGGATGACACTAATGGACGATACTTGAACAATCAGCCTCGCACGCCCGTATTTTTCCACCCCTTCCACTAACAGAATGAAAATTTTAAAAATGTGAAAACATGTGATATGATAGAGTGATAGCACTATCAACAGGGAGTGCACGAGAGAAACAGCTTGACTTACCTGAATATGACATGTCTGCTTCCCTAAAAAAATACTTCATTTCGAAACTACTCCGAAGCGGCAATCTTGAAAAGATGGGAAATAATCGGCGGTCAGACATGTTATGTTCAAATAAATCGAGCTGTTTCTCTCGTAGACTCCAATTTGATGGTGCTATCACTCTCAATTATCACATGTTTTCTCAAGAATCAACTCTGATTCTGTTACTCGGAGGGGTGGGAAATACAGGTTTGCGACACTCTAATGCTCAAATACTATCATCCTAAATGATTTTCAGCGCTTCACACGTCGTTTGCGACATGGTAGGGGCCGTGCAGGCCTGTTTATGCTGTTATCTCGACCATGTTTTCAACGTGTATGCTGCCTCTACCAGAGTTGTGGGTAAGCAGAGGCCATAGAGCCTGCGAAGCCCTTGAGTTTAAATAATTGTGGAGCGCGCGAAGCACGCACCTGATTTGGAAAAGGATTGCTTCTGCGCACCTCCCTCGTTACAGAATCTCGGTTTGAAAGATAGTTCCAAACTTGGCATTTTCACAAATTTAGAGCAGTAAAGGTTCTTAAAACTGCCCGAATTTCAGAAAAATCCGCTTTGTGGTTCTCGAGATATGGAAAAATTTGTGAATTTCAAAATGTGTGTGTGTGTGTGTGTGTGTGTGAGTGAGTGAGTGAGTGAGTGTGTGTGTGTGTGTATGTGTGTATGTGTGTATGTGTGTATGTGTGTATGTGTGTATGTGTGTATGTGTGTATGTGTGTGTGTGTGTGTGTGTGTGTGTGTGTGTGTGTGTGTGTGTGTGTGTGTGTGTGTGTGTGTGTGTGTGTGTGTCCGGTAAAACTTTTGAATGATATGAAACATGGTTGGCCAATTGAGAGAAATGGAGTGGTATTGAGATAAGAAGTTTGCCGGTCGACGTCGGACAACTCGTTATCAAACTTGATAAGCCAAAATAGATAAGATGGATAGGATAGGGTAGATAGATATTGCGTATTCGATAACGAGTCGTCCGACGTCAGTCGGGCAAGTGGGAAAGGAGCTTTAGAGTAGGTCTCCTTTACGTCCATCAGAAACCGTATGCACACCGTTTATTGTGCGGGGTCCGACTGGAAGTATGACACGCGCAAAGGAACGTGCGCGGTACCCAACTGGAAGTGTGCCAAACGCCAGGAAACGTACGCGGGACCCGAATGAAATTGCGCAGTGCAGGGGAGAGAGTGCGAGACCCAACCAAGAGTGTGCCAAGCGCCGGGGAACGTGTGCGGGACTTGACTGAAAAGGCACCAGACGCCCGGAAAAGTGTGCGGGACCCAACTGTGAGTGCGCCAAGCGGCGGGGAACGTGTGCGGAATCCGAACAGAAATGTGCCAAGCGCCACAGAACGTGTGCGGGAGCTGACTGGAAGTGCGCCAAGCGCCAGGGAACGTGTGCGGAACCCAACTGAAATTGCGCCGGGGAACGTGTGCGGGACCCAACTAGGAGTGCGCCAAGGGCCGGGGAATGCGGGCGGGATCTAACTGGGAGCATGCCAAGCGCCGGAGAACGTGTGTGGGACCTGACTGGGAGCGCGCCAAGCGCCGGGGAGTAAATGCGGTGCCCAACTGGAAGTGTGCCGAACCCCATAGAACGTGTGTGGGGCTCAACTGGAAGTGCTCCATGCGCCGGGGAACGTATTCGTGACCCAACTGGGAGTGCGCCAAGCGCCGGGAAAAGTGTGCGGGACCCAACTGGGAGCGCGCCAAGCGCCGGGAAACGTGTGCGGGACCCAACTTCGGGTGCGCCAAGCGCCGAGGAAAGCGTGAAGGACCCAACTGGGAGTGCGCCAAGCGTCGGGGAAAGAGTGTGGGACTCGACTGAAAAAGCGCCAGCACCGGGGATAGAGGGCGGAACCTAACTGAGAGGACCGGCAAAGGAGTGCGAATCGAAAACGCGGTAGCGATTCATCCGTTCATCTAGTCGTCATTGGGTTTGGAAACCAAGAAAAAGGGTGTGAACTGTGGTGGTGCTAGAAGGGGTGGGCAAGTGTTGTGCAAGAGGGGTCTACTACACAACTGCATGGAAATATGAAAAGTCATATCTGAGGGTGTACTGTGCCTTCAAAAGGAAACTTTTGCTAAAATAAAGTGAAATTATTTAACTGTTTTGCTTTGCTACGGATTAGTATGAGTTGGAAATAAGACATTTGTGAGAAACTCTTTAAAAGAGGTGAAATGTCTTATGCTACTGATTTGGAATGGGAATAAACTCAAAAGAAGCGCTAAAGACTCAGTGAAATGATTCAGCGTTGATTTGGCTGCGCACTTATTTACTAAACAACAAAAATTGAGTGTGACATTAAAAAACCAAATCACGCGCTTCTCTTCTGAAATCAACCTAACGCTGGCAGTTTAGGTTAACAAGTCTCAGGTCCTTGCAAAATTATGTTGTGTCTCCCACCTCGATCATTCAAAAAATATTGATTTTCAAGCATTATTAAATTATTTGACGCGTTCGCTTCCGATTGACTATCAATTAATGAAAGTGGAAATAACATCACGTAGTATGTTTATGCGAATGTCGTCAACTAAGAGAACTGCTGTTACACGAATACATAAATGCTCAGTAAGAAGTGCGTGATTTGGTTTTTTAATGTCACACTCAATTTTTGTTGTTTAGTAAACAAGTGCACAGCCAAATCAACGATAAATCATTTCACTGAGTTTTTAGCGCTTCTTTTGAGTTTATTCCCATGCCAAATCAGTAGCATAAGACATTTCACCTCTTTTAACGAGTTTCTCACAAATGTCACATTTCCAAATCATACTCATCCGTATCGAAGCAAAACAGTTAGATAAATGCTATATGCCACGCAATAGTATGGTGACCTCCTGCCAGCAACGAAATTTCCCTAACTGCCAGACCTCAATGCCTAAGATTTCACAAAGGTAGTGAACAGAAGCAAGCCATAGCCAAGGGAAAGCTCAACGTTCTAAGAGTCAGGAGGAACATCCCGGGTTGCAGCAGAAACACAATTCCGAAAACCTATAGAGGTACGCGCATTCGAGTATGCCGGCAGCACATCGTGTCCGGCAGTTCCTGAACGAATATGCAGCGAGTTCGGGTCGCTGCATTTCGGATTGCCACCGGCTGCACAAAAAGCACATTCATGCCAAGGTCCGTACCTTGCCAATGAAAGAGCATTGTCAACGCAAAACTCAGCGGTCGTATATCAAAGCTCTTAAGCAGCCTAATCATCCGTCGAGAAAATTATTAACTCCTGTTTGGGAGATCGATCAGAAAGCCGTTTACCGATGCTCCAGATAAAGAAATCGTCTAGAAAGACATTCTTAAGACTTTCTGGAAAGAAAATTGCAGCGGATCGAAACACGCTTGAGTTCCCATCCGGTAAATTTGAGTCTGGCTCCGAGGCTGCCCATCGGCTGGGGGACTTTTTGCCCCTGGATCGTCGCGTCGTGATCGTTCTCACAGACAAACTCTCCGGTGCATTAGGAACCTCAGTCGCCGCGATGTACCTGCAATCACTTCCTCTGCTGTGTCTGCCCTCATCAAGTCAATGAAGAACCCAAGG
This sequence comes from Aplectana chamaeleonis, assembly GCA_029168955.1. Lineage (NCBI taxonomy): Eukaryota > Metazoa > Nematoda > Chromadorea > Rhabditida > Cosmocercidae > Aplectana > Aplectana chamaeleonis. Next base: position 480,131 of record JAPDOI010000102.1, on the reverse strand, counting down.
GCTGAGGGGCCTGACGACATTGCAGCTGTCCATCTGAAGCACTTGCCGGATCAGTTCATCGAAGTACACAGCTACCTCGTCTACTCATCATTCAGAACTGGTGTGATTCCAGCGATGTGGAAGCAAGCCATTGCCCTACCGATCACGAAGCCTGGTAAACCTGAGGACAAGGCAACATCGCATCGTCCCAATTCCTTAGTGTCCCGTATGGCTAAGCAAGCGGACAAAATCTTCAATCAGCATCTCCAATGCGCACTTCAACATACGTGCATCAAGATGGCTTCAAGAAGGCTCACTCCACCATCACTGCACTCACGTCGATCACGGAGCACATCATTTCCTGTTTCAATAAGGAAGCTCGCGCCGGCAGAAGTCTGGTCGTAGCAAATGACCTAACTACCGCCTTCGATAATGCCAGCACTTCTTTACCGTCTGAATCGATCCTGGACTCTACTATGCCTAACTGATGCAAACAATAGACCGACAACTTTTTCAAGAATCGCTCTATTCGCGTTAAATTTGGTGGACACTTATAATCGTCCGTTCCACTGAAGGCTGGCGTCCCTCAGGGTGAAGTGTTATCACGTAGCCTATTCTCCTTGTATCTATCTGACATTTCGAAGCCTCCGCCCAACATACACTTACGCTTTTATGCCGATGACATCACTATTATTTGTACTGACCCTGTTATTGATCGCGCCACTGCGGAGATGAACAAGTACTTTAGCAGCCTGGCTAAATTCTTGGAATCAGAACAGTTGAAGATCTCTCCTACCAAATCCAGCGTTACTCTGTGCAGTACTGCAACGGCTGGACACCGACTACACCCCAAGGTTCCCTGTGATGGCCGCCCCTATCCAACATTCTCGTCTACTTGGTGTGTTCCTGGACCCTTCACTGCGTTTTCACGAAAACACGTATCCAAGCTGTTGCGGCCAACACACGTAAAAACATACTCCGTGCTTAGGCAGGCACCACATGGGGTAGCTCAAAGGAAGTTTTGCGAACCACGTATAAAGCAATGATACAACCCGTTCTGAAATATGGAGCCCCCATTTGGTCCAGACACTTGTCGTAAACCTCATGGAGCAAGCTGCAGGGAACACAGAACTCTGCTCTACGTGTGATCACTGGCTGCCCTAAATCCACACCTGTATTGTATTCCACCTATACCAAGAAGATGCACTACTTCCTGTAAAACAGCGCTGCCAACTGCAGTCACAAAAGTTCAATATTGGTATAGCCAAGAATGACACACATCCCAACTCCACCCTCCTATCCTCCGATCCCCACTCCCGTAATATCCGCACACCGATGCATGCCGCTATATCTGCCGCTGATCGTCAAAAATAGGCTACTTCAAAGCTCACCCGGAAGACTGCTGCAAATGGAGCACACCAGATTCGTCGTGAGTACCTGTCCTTGCTCTTGGTGGAACGTCCTGAGGGTGCAGTAAAGAAACAATCCTGACCACGTCTAAGGCTATTGTGCAACCCGCCTTGGAGTATGCTGCGCCAGTCTGGCAGCACGTCGTGACGGACACATCTTGGTCCAAGCTGCAGCGCGTCCACAATTCTGCTCTGCGAATCGCGACGGGCTGCTCTAGATGCTCTCCAATTGAGCTCTTATGTTTATATTTATGTTCGTTACATTTACATGAGGCAAATGCGCGAAAAAAATCACAAATACCAAGCAAGCAATAAGAAAACACACAAACACAGAAAAAATGGCCGATAAATGAGAAAAAAAACACCACTAAGGCCAAACTGATCCCTACCGAAAAAGAGGAAAATTATTATGCTGATATTCAGAAGAGAGTAAAATCCTCGAGACCTTACACGCCGAAGCTCGCATATTGCCAGCGAGAGACCACTACCAACTCCAGGAGCAACAAATGTTCATTAACATCGTTAAGCAGCAAAATCATCCGTCGCGAAAAGCATCAAACTTAGTAAGAGAGAAATGTATCAGAAAGCCGTTTGCCGATGCTCCCTCGAAAGTAGATATGCAGAGATGGACCGAAGCACAACAAGAACGCCATCGCCTCTTGCGCGCGGAGCATACCCGATTCGTGAGGGAACACTTGAGCAGAGTTGCCATAAATTCCATCCTGGAAGTCGCACGTCCCAAGGTCAGCGAGACCGAGATGGAACGCCAGGTGCACCCTTGCCTCGTTACGCTGAGGACACTCCCCCATGATGATGTCATATCTGCATAGAATCGATAACAGCAAACCTGACAAAAGCCCGGATTGCGAAGGTCAAGGGCACTACTGCACACCTGTTCAACTGCCCGATGAGACAGACCACATTGACGGCAATGGATTTGTGGATCAGCACAATGCTGGTGGCCGAGTTTTTGATCCTGTGACAGGACCTCTCTCTGTGGCTGCAAAGAAGAAGGCGAGCCAGTGTATCCTCGCCTGGTTGCGCTGCGGACATTCCCTCATGCTTATGTCGTGCATGCAAAGTATACATTCCATCCGAAGGAGTCGGTTTCGGATATCCGGGGGGATAATCCGATCGGATAATCATCCGGAATCCGATCCGACGTCAAAATTGCGATTTCGGATTGATCCGAAATCCGATCAGACGAAAAAACACGATATCCGAGTTATCCGAGATCCGGAAAAGTGAAAATCGAAAGACCCGATCAGAAAACCGGATAATCGGATAAAAAAACGGATAATCGATCGGATAAAAATCGGATATTTTCGGATAAAAATCGGATAAATATGGGATAATTTCAGATGAAAAACGGATAGAATTGCGCCCGCCGTAACAGCCAGCTCCGAACGCGGAATGCGTAAAATTCGCGAAACTGTGGGTTTCGGAACACGAAACGCGGAACTCCGCTCAACCCTGAATGGGAATGCTAAACTACGAAGGGATGCTGTGGGCTCGATTCACGCGATGCGTTTTCTGGAAAAATTGTTTTGCATTTATTCGATTGTTTATCCAAGTGGTTTCTCATTCACATTTTAACTTGCTTTTTCCATTCTGACTGGATTTACAATTTCTATCGTGTGAATCCCTATACTATATGAGCATTTCCACACCTAATTCAAAAATTATTCGTCTAACCTTCTTGTGCTAGCATTTCGGTTTCATTGAGAACAACTGTAATGTGAACATCTTATAACTTTGTTTTACTTTTCTCGAGTGAGAAAAACACCTTTCTTGAACACATAAAAGTCGTTAGCGAATAATCTAGAAAAACCGTTACCACTGCAAGAAGCAAAGCGATGAACCCTTTGTTAAAAATTATCATCATGGCCGCAGTTTTCATTTTCAGAAGGCGACAATCGGTTGCACAATACACCTGCTGACCCTTCATCGAATACTACTAAACTTGGCTCAATCACGCAGAATTTTTTTTCGATTATCTGGAGCTCGAGGGTGAAAAGCGAGTATACGGCGAAAAAAAGCCGAATTTTTTTCTTCATATTGATCCAAACAAAGCATATTGAGGTAGATGGGTGTTGGATATTGTAGCCAGCCAGTCTTATCTTTATCTGAAAAAGTAATTTATCTGAAAAACCGAAAGCACAGCCACGGTGGACGTTTGAAGAGAATGCGCCCGCTAATTTTCCCTGTTTTTCCGAATTTTCGCTCTACCGGATGGTCCTTAGGAAAAAACGAATATAGATTATTGTTACTCATCCATCCCCCACAACTCTCACAAGAACTTTTTTCAGGACGCCTCCTCCCCCGGGGGGTCGTCCCTTGTAAGTGTAAAAGGGAAGTGTCAGCGTTTCCACATATTATATACTTCTGCGAAATAATTAAAAGTGCTCCTGATGACGGCACACAAATGATTTTGAGCTCTCAGGAAGACAAACAAGTGTTGTATTTGCAATTTTTATGGTCAGCTTTCGGAGGAATGTTTTTTGTTCGGACGCTTTATTACAGCGCGAATCTGTGTTCATAACTCGGGTGACGTTCTGCAGTTGTACTCAGACACGCTGCCGGTTGTTCAACGGGGTATAAAGGCTTGTCGGTGCGACGGCGGAAGCAAAAACGGAGAGGGGTCGAATTGTTGGTTGTACCGCAGATTAAGAAAAATTCAATACACGGAGACGATTATTTGGTGGTGGAAACGGGTTGACGGTACAACGGCGGGGACGCGCTCTACCGTCAAATATGTGGCACGTTCCACAACTCGTAGTTTTGTGTTGAAATTAATTGATGTTGTGTCCTTCAGTTATGTTGAAGGTAACAGAGGAAGTGTCGGTGGCAGTGGATTATTTCACCACTATGGGCTTTCAGTGCCCTGAGAATACTCGGTGGTTCAGATTATTTATTGTCCGCCGCAAGGCGGTGAGACGACAACCAGAGCAATCACGAGTCCACAGCATAAATGATCCGCCCTCTTACGGTCGTAAAGGGGCGTATGAAATATGATACGGGAGGTCGGGCCACCCGGGTGGTGGCTCGCCTCATTAACAACATTAACAGGAGGATCATTGAAATATGGACAAGAGAGTCCCGAATCGGGACACCCCGCCCACCACAAAAGGATACATAGAAATATCAGTTACACGATAGTAATACAGGCGAAAATGCATGGTATGTCAACAATAAAACTAGAAACTACCATTCAACATAGTAATTTCAAAACGATATCAAAAATAAATCATTTGAAAATAAAAATTCACATGATCATCAGTCCTTGGTCGTTGGTGTTGTTGTTGTTGCCAGTTTGTTGAATTGCAGCATAGCATTGGTTGAAACGGATTGATTCGAGCATATTGAGAACCATATAGACCATATAGAGTGTAGTTCCATATAGGATGACCATTACGATAGCGAGTAACCATTATTATAATTGACGACGGCAACGGTGACGGTAGGAGGCTGACGATTACACAGTAGTATGGCGGATGAACATAAATGTAGGTGATGAAGGTATAGGTAACGACGGTGATAGTGCAGCAACGATGAGGGTGGGGAAAGGGAGTTGACGAGTACGGAGTAGGGATGACGAAAGGCGAAGGTGGGTGGCAGACGAGTAGTTAGTATATAGCGGAATAACCATATGTAGAAGTGACTGACATGACGAGTATGTGGTAGACGGCGGCTGGCGGCGACTTGACGTATATCGAGTTTAGATCTTTCTTCTCTTGAAAGCACTGTGAGCCTGGCGGTTTCGATTGTGGCATAAAATTGCATTATGCGGCAAGCCGCAAAAATTGCAGCTGACACCACACCGTTCCCCATCATGGCTCTCTTTCAGGCATCTCACACACAGACCAATTCTAGCTGCCTGCGTTGTTCTTGACACTGGATCTGGGTAGCGTGAGCAGCGAATTGTTGTGTGCATGTCTCGATTTTCATCGAGAGGACAAAACGCACACGGCGAATGAGGCTCAGACCTCTTCAACAGCTCTGCGCAATCCCGCTTGACAGAGTCGATGTTCTTCACCATCTCCAAATAGTCGGATTTCATTTGTGCCATTAGGGCACGAATAGCTTCGGCGATTGGAGTGAATGCGGGAGTGGTGTCGATATCGTCGAGAAGGTCGTGCATGTCTTGCATAGTGCTATGTTAGGAGTATTTTTTACAGGCTGAGCTTTTATATGCGACCGACAGACCCCGCCCTATCCACATAGCAGTAATGAAAGCCGATACGGGTAAGAGACACCACGTAATAAATAAACATGATATTAAATATATGATCATGCTTAAATCGGACCTGGTCATTACGATTTCAACGCTTCAATGATAGATATAACTTCTTGCCTTTTGTATAGTTGATACGACAAATTTGAAAACAATCCGTATGATCTGAAGTGCGCCGACAACAACTTTGACCGTATAGCGTGCTATAATTGGTAGAGATTTTATGAGCAATACTACCACTAACGGCCCAAACAGTCCCAGCCGTCAACAAGCCTATTGCTGTGGCTGTTATTTTCCAGTGTTTTTTTACTGAATTGAGCAATGGCTTCATATCAGGTAGCCTGAAATCTCGCATCCAGTGAATAGCATGCGATGCGTACGATTCCTTGTCTGTGAATATGAGATTGCCTTCTCTCATTTCGTGGTAGAAAAGCGTGCCTTGCCAATCGAAATATTTGGGTTTTCCTTCACAAAACGAGTGGCATTTCTGATAAATTAGTGCGCTATCGAAATATAGCCCTACAGTGCTGGTTTTATTCGAGGGACCACATTCTATGGAAAATGTTTGGTCCTCGAACTGCAGTGTTATCCGCGACGGTTTTTCTGTTTTGCAGGATATTTCGATTTAGGCTCCCTCTTGAAAGTTATAACAGCCTGCTAGCCTTTCGAAAAAGACTTCGCATGGTTGCTCAATTATGAATTCGTTGGTTCTTACCGACGATTTCGCTTTTACTGCCATGAGTACAGGCCATAAAACGGCCAATGTCTCACCGTCGACTGCGTACCACGCGCTGCGCGACCGCACGTGCGTCGGAAGCAGACGAGGTTTGGCCGCCGCGCGACGAGTTTTGGAAGCCGCGCGGCGGCCAACACTCGTCGCGCGGCGGCCAAAACCCGTCTGCTTCCGACGCACAGGCGGTCGCGCAGCGCGTGGTACGCAGTCGACGGTGAGACATTGACCGTTTTATGGCCTGTACTTCAGCTTCAGTGGAGAATAGTAATACTTCTCCATTTTTTGACTGAGTCTCCATAGTTGGTGTATGAATTGGGAGAGTATTGCGCATCTTCGATCTTATTTCGGATATGGATTCTTGTGGACAATGACAACTCGCTGTTGAACGAGTGTCATTACAAATGCAGTCGAATTTTGTCACGCATACGCTGAAATTATGCGCTGCCATTTTCTCCGAAGCACATTCTACTGGAATGTGATAGTTGTCCGGAACTATTAGAGATTCTTTCGAACTCAGAGCGAATTTTCTGTTCATCATTGGTGAGTGAGGTTTCTGTATTGATACGACAGTGACCTTGAAATCGCTAATGGTCTGTTCGACATAGGGCTTGAGTGTGTACCGATTGTTAATTACTTTGTTAAACAGGGTTGTTTCGATGTCTACTGTTACAAACGGCCTCCACTCCAGGCAACTTGCTACCTCGTGAACCGCTCGCGATTTAGGTTGATGAACGAATCTATAGAATGAGCATGCCGGTAGAGGTAACAGACATCCACATGAGATTCCACTACACGCGGAAGCACAAGTACCGTAACCTGGGTACCTACTAGACCTTTTGAGCTCAGGAATAATTTCACGCCGTTTGAAGTCGCTGCATTTACCACTGGAGCACGAGCCCATCTCGGGGCAGCGAAGTCTGTGATACACTTTTGGAACTGAATCTCTTGTGTAAAAATGTGACATTTTTGAACACAGAAGCTTCACTGGATGGTGATAAATTTTTACAGTTCCTATAGTTTCGTTGCCGTGTTTGACTTGAATGCATAAGTTCGAGTTCAATCGGTTGAATACGATTTCCTCATTGTACTCACATTTGCATTTGTCTCTTTGCGTACAGACCAAATTCACAGTGTGCCGCATGTAGCCATGCTGACAGGCTAGTGAGGTTTGGATGACAGCCGTCAGAATGCAGCATACAGTAATTGCTGTCACACGGTTGAGCGGAATCGGGTTGAAGGATTGAAGTGGAATATTTATGCCTCCTCTTGAAATCAGTAAATCACCCCTTTCTGTTCCTCCCGTTTTCCTTTGCTTCATCTTGATTTGTATAAACGTGGTCACAAGCAGCAAAAATGCTAGGACTAAGTACAGGATCAGAAACATAGAGGCTATAGCCCCCTCCGGCCAACAATGTGGGTTTCCTAACAGACCTCTTGACATAAACTTTTGTGCGTAAGTGCAAAATCGTGGTGGCTCACATACTTCTGTTATTACAACCGTTTCCTTGCCTGAAAGCATTTTCAGTGTTACCGTTGTATTCCTATTCAAGGGTGACACAGGCAAAAAGAATAACTGATCGTTTCTCCTATCGGTGAAACCCTTGCATTCGTTCCCGAAGCAAATCTCGTACGCACTACGATCAGATGGAGGATCGATTTTCACTACTCCTTTTATGCATTGTATACGACCGATGACATTGGCCAGTGTTTGGCTGAATGAACAGCTCATCAGCATTAGAAGCGTCAGGATTGAAGAGTATCGTGTTGCTAATCCTGAGCTAGCAATTGATTTGTTTCGTCGATCTGTAGTAACCAAATGACTTGTATTTGTTGATTCATAGTCAGAGTCCTCCAGATCTCTTTCAAATTCTCTAATTGCATCAAACGCCCTTGATTTGGTTGTTCTTTGCGGTTGGATCCATTTAGCGCTCTGTTCTAGGGGTTGGCAATCCGAGACATCAACATATGTTGTTCCTTCGTTCGGAGCGCTACGAATTTCCAAAGGATATATTTTGTTGAGAGGACGCTGAATGATTCTGCGGTTAGGCATTAGAATCTTCGCGGTACGAATTTGTCCATCTGCGCTGGTTATAACTTCCGTTGTTTTACCATATATCCAATGCCCTCTTGGCAACAATTCCTGCTCAATTGAAACAATTTCGCCGACTTGCGGGTTTTTGCTCGTTATGTGACGAGGTTGTTTGAATAGCATTCGATGACTATTCCTCAAAGCGGTGAAATATTCGGTGTTCCATCTTTCCCAAAAGTTTGATGCTATCAACTCAGAAAACTCGAGAGCTTAGTAAGCTTGATTCACGGTTTGAATCAGGTCTGGATCGAATGACGGATCATCTGTTTTTGAGTTAACCGGTGGGATGGAGTATTTGAGATTACCTCTCAAAAAGTCTACTGGCCTGAGCGGTATTTCGGACAGGTCCGAAGTACTGACCTTTGTGAGAGGTCATGTATTAATTATGGCCTCCACTCGTGTTAGCACAGTAGTCATTTGTCCGGAAGATGACCTTTTCCTGCCAACCGCTTTTTGCAGACATTTCTCGACTGTACCTACCAGTCTTTCCCAGACTCCTCCCATCCACGGTGAGGAAGGTGGGTTGAAAATCCGCTTGATGTTTTCGGTAGCACTGTAGGTCATGATAGAACTTCCCGTTGCTTCTTCTTGGGAAAATAGGATATCAATAATCTTCTGACCCAGTTTGAAATTCGTGCCACAATCGGTTATCAACTGTGGGACACCTCTGCATGAGACGAATCTTATGAAACTATTCAGAAATTCTCCTGTGGAGAGATTTTCTACAACTTCAAGGTGCACTGCTCTAGTTGTTAGGCAAGTGTATAAGCAAACGTACATCTTCTGGACGTTTTTGGATTCAAATGGTCCCATGAAGTCGCAGACAACATTTTGAAACGGTTTGCTTATTGACACCCGATCTGATGGTAATGGAGGCACTTCTGGGGCACCATACGGTAGCCCATTCAGTTTCTTGCAAGTAACGCAAGATTTTATGAACTTCTTGATGGCTCTGGATGGCTGCGGGATCCAATATTTCTGCCTAGCTAGCGCTAGTGTGTGATCCTTTCCACAGTGTGCATTAGTTCTGTGTATATATATAATCGATGACAAGTCTGCACAGGTCAGAGTCGTTTACGATGTAGATTGGCATCTTAGCATCATAAAGAAGAGATGCGTTCTGAATCCGCGACAGGTAGCGGATGATTCCGTATTCATCCCGTACTACTCTCTGTTGAGGACAGCGCTTTTGAAGCGCCCCCAATTTCAAATTTTCATGCGCTGATTTTGAGATGAGTTTTTCACATAGCGAGATGTCGTCGCTGTTATTTCGGTTTCTGGGGAAAACTTGTTGACGACGGTCACTGTAATTTCAGTCGATCTCCTAGAGTTGCATCTCTGTATCCAACCGTTTGATAATTTCCCCACTCTTGCTAGTGCTCGGAGCGCCATCTCATATCGCGAAAATCTCGATAGATTTATTAACTTTGTTTCGACCAGTTCTGCTGTTTCTGCGTTGGAATCTGCAACGTTTACGTTTTCGTGAATTTCGATCTCTTCGAGCTTTTCTTTAGAATTGAGGGTGTACAAAGATCGCAGTTTGGAAATTTTCTCCTCTTCCTTTATCCACTGTGGTCCTCTAACCCAATCGTGGGTGTTTATTTGAAGAGCTGAGAGACCTCTCGTTCCCGCGTCGGCAGGATTGTGTTGTGACGGCACATGATAAAAGTTCACACCTATCCCTGAATTTTCGAGCTGAGATTGAATTTTCGTGATTCTTTCTCTTTGATTTGCTACGAATACGGGAAGCTTGCGCGAGGAATTCACCCAATGCAGGGCTATTTCGCTGTCACTGATGACGCATAGCTTATTTATACGGATGCCGATGGATTCTGAAATGTTCTTTCCCATTCTCAATCCAATAAGGAGTCCAAGCATCTCCAATTTCGGAACGGTTTGGCGAATTTTCTTGGGTGCTAGTTTTGTCTTTCCGCTTACTAGCTGGGTGACCTCATTTGTGCCATCGAGTTAGAGGTACGCGCAACTTGATATGGCAACACTGCTAGCGTCGCAGAATATCCAAAGAGTTTACCCATCTTTGGACGGCTGGTTGATGTCACCAACAGTTATTTCGGTCCTGTAGGTATGAGAACCCTAGGAACTCGTATGCGAACATTGTTCACATCCTGACATGCCATTTTCCACCTTTCCGCAAGATTACCAGGAACCTCTTCTCTCCAACTGATTCCAGTATCGTAAATCTCTCTCATTACACTTTTTAGTTTAATCATAAGCGGAGCGGCTACTCCTATAGGATCGTAAACGGAATTGATCTGACTTACTATGTCGCGTTTCGTAAGGCCTTTCTTGGAAGGAATAGTTACTTCAACCGAAAACTCATCGTTTTCTGCGTTATACGGTACTCCCACACATCCCTGGAATTAGACAAATATTCACGTAAATTCATTCCATTTAGTTTGAATAACGCCTTTGATTCTCTATATTTTCGCAAAGCCTCATTCACTGTTCCGGCTTGGAGTAAAATATTATCAACATAGATAGCCTTGCTAATTTCTTGCGACAACTGGGTGTTCGTTCTGTTTAGGTAACATGATATCACCATATTCAATATACTTGGCGATGCGGTAATGCCAAATGGCAGTCTTGTGAATCTATAAACGACCGCATTGTCCTTTGTTGGAGAACGATTGATGCCTTTCACCCACAGAAAGCGGCAGAGATCTTTATGACTCTTTATGAGCCTGATCTGCGTAAACGCGGCTTCGATGTCGCACAATAATATGATATCGCCGTAACGGCTGGACATAAGAATGTCGTGAATCTTATTGATGAATGATTCTCCTGTGTGAATTACATCATTCAGAGACAGACTACCTCTCTGTTTTGATGAAGCATCGAAAACTATTCGTAATGGCTTTGTTTTTGATGGTTTCCAAACACCAGAGTGTGGCATATAGTATGTTCCCGCGGAGTCAAACATAGGAGCTTTAGCCTTTTCAATAGTTTTGTTTTGAAGGTACTCATCCAAGGTTTTTGCGTACACAAGTTTTTGATCTCCGTTGCTCTCCATGTACCTTAGGAGGTATTCAAGCCTGCGGTAGGCCATTCCATAGTTATCATCTAATTCGGCAACGTTATCTTTCAATGGAAAAGGTGCTGTCACCACACCATTTTCAAAGCTTATTAGTTTAGAATAGCTTTCAAAGTACTCGAAAGTCCTTTCTCCTTTGGTGATTTCATCATTTGAAATACCCAGACCATCGAGTTCAAATATTTTCTCTAGCAGCTCAACTTCGTTTTTCTCCTGTATAAGTGTGAGACTGTGCAATATCTCAGTTTCTATATATCCTTTGGGATCAGCCCTCGCCCGTGTAGAGTAGAGCCAAAAACAGTTCGAGCAACGTAAAGACCAGATGGCAACTTTGTCTTATTGCTGTTCAGAACGAGGTCGTAATAATGATCCAGGCCGACCAATACATGAGGGATACTATGTTCTCCTCGCACATTTGGACAACATAAGGAAATATCGTTGTCTTGGAGAAACTGTTTGTCACACTCATAAAGACGTACAGATGGAATTCCGTTGCTAATAACGGGCTTTGTTTGAATATCCAGCACCATTTCTCTCCCGAAAGCTGTAGTGATAGAAAGTGAGACAAAATGGGTCTTGAACTTTTCTATATGGCCACCAATACCGGACATTGTGCAAATCTCGGTGCTTTTACTGGGGAGGTCAAGCATTTCAGCTGTTTTCTCTTTGATTATGATTCTGTGAGCACCTGTGTCAAAGAAGAATATTACTCTTTCGAAACTGTTGGTGTTATAATTCCAAACTTTGCCCTCAGTTGTCATCAGAACAACTTGATCTTTCACTACATCAGCTATATTCCCTGCTGTGGAGCTGCGAGTAGTTTGAATCCCGTTGACGGCATGTATATTCGTATTTTGGTCCTCTCGATGAGTAGTATCACAAAGGTTATTACGCCATCGATTTGGGTTATTACGCGATACGTCCGCTGTCGGCCTGTCTTAGGCATTTCTGTCTCGCTGTTGCGCAGGATTACGTAGCGAGAATTTCGAAAATTGTTATGCCTCGCCGGGGTTTCCGAGTTTGTTGTTGTCTGAAGACACAAACTTTCATGATGCATTCTTCGGCATCGTGAGCAATTTGGCTTCTTGCACTGATCGCTTCTATGATTGTCTGAGAGACATTTCCAACAACGGTTTGAATCGATTACGGTCCTTCTTTTTGATTGGGCATCGACAACCTTCCTAAACTTAATGATGAATGATCACCATTGCAAAATAAACATCGTTCTCTGTTTCTTTGCCCTTGTCGCTGTGCAACATGTTCAAACGTACTTGGTTGAAAATCGGGCTTAGAGCGACCCATCAAACGAGTTTCTATGAATCTCCTTGCGCTGATTTCTTTGTCAAGCTGTTCCATAACGTCTTCAACTCGTAGCTCTTCTTTTTCTTAAATAGAGATCAACACTTTTTTCACAATAGTGTATGGGAACTTTTCCAGGATTTTTTCGGTCCACAATGCGTCCTGCATATTCGGGATATCTTGTCCTGCAGAGACCATCTGATTTATAAGCATACGAATTTTGTCGAAAATATTCGTGCAACTTTCTGCACTGTTTTTGGCCATAGGCAAATCCATCAATCTCTGCACAATTTTGGCCCTGTTAGTGGCTTTGTTCCCGTACTTCTTTTTGAGCGTCTCAATCATCCACTTATAATTCTGTGGGACTAACTGAATACCCTTGATAGTAGTCTCCGCCCTTCCTCTCAGGCTGTCTTTCAATAAGAGCATTTTTTCGACGGTGCTCAACACCTTACTTTGATGTACAAGAGTTTCGTAAACTGCCCAATATTCTGCAAACTCCTCTTCATCACCATAAAATTTTTGCAGTCTCAACTGGCTGGGTTTCAATAAGCGACAGAAAACGTCCTCTTCAACAGAATCTCTACTGGCCTCGGAGTTATCCTCCGACAGCCATACCGCGTCATTAGCATTAATTACGTCCTCTTCGCCATCGTTCTGACCCTTTGTCCTATCAGGTTGCAATACGTTGCTTTTGGGGATTTTCACTCCCAGTTTTCGAGCGAATTTTTCACATTGAACTTTTGCTTCGTTTGCCCTTGCTGTGAGCATAAAAATCATTTCATTCGCTTTTGCGGTCCTTTCTGCGAATTTTTCAATTTTTCAATAATTTTTTTTGATTCTTTTTCAATTTCCTAAACCTCATTTACAAGATCTTTTTTGTTCACCTTTGACCTTGCTTCATCGTACTCTTTGTGAAATTTGTCCACTAAGGACTGAAGGGAATTTCTACCCATTTCGATAGTTTTGATGCTGCTTGCAATCAAGTTGGCAGCACTTAACAACTCTTCCTATTTCTCCTCATCTGTTCCAGATGGAGCCTGCTCCTCCGTATAGGGAGCATATCTCTCCAACAGGATATGGAGAGTTTTCGCGCGAAGCGCAATCGGTTTTCTATGGAAAACCAGAGACAGCTCGATTCGATGTCACACAGCGAATGAACTAATGTGCTGTGGGCAGTCTTGGGTGAACTGCACTTATAAACAGTCTTGGGTGGACTGTGTGTGGCAGCCTTGGGTGGACTGTACTTGAAACAGTCTTGGGTGGACTGTGTGTGGCAGTCTTGGGTGGGCTGCACTTTGAACAGTCTTGGGTGGACTGTATGAAAATGGCACAAATTTGACCGATGCACCAGATTGTCGGTGGCAGTGGATTATTTCACCACTATGGGCTTTCAGTGCCCTGAGAAAACTCGGTGGTTCAGATTATTTATTGTCTGCCGCAAGGCAGTGAGACGACAACCAGAGAATATCACGAGTCCACAGCATAAATGATCCGCCCTCTTACGGTCGTAAAGAGGCGTATGAAATATGATACGGGAGGTCGGGCCACCCGGGAGGTGGCTCGCCTCATTAACAACATTAACAGGAGGATCATTGAAATATGGACAAGAGAGTCCCGAATCGGGACAGGAAGTGTGCAAAAAAGAACTAGCCTTGCTTCGGTTTCGCACTTCACTCTACCCATTTTTCCGTGTCGTAATCAAACGACTTGAATTCAGGAGGGTAGGGAAACCCTCGGTTGGTGTACTCATAATGCGGCGGCACGGGAAAATGGGCGTGGCTATGCACGATTGCACGGTGCCCCCCCCCTTGCTGCGACAGCGCTGATTCTGCAGGGATCATATAATATTCAGGCTCGCTTTTTACCCAGAAGGAAAAGTTGGTAACGAATTCGGATTTTTTTCCAAGGTTTCGTTTAACAAGGTACCCTCCATAAAACGTCGTAATTCACATCATTCGAGGCGCGAGTGGCGCGCGCGACGCCTCGACCTCCGTCTACACCACGCTCTCTCGCTGTCTCTAACCTCCGCTCCGCACCAGCGCGCGTAGGAAAGAAGTGAATTTCGCCGTTTTGTAGCCTGTAAGGGGTCGTAGCCCTACCGAGATTGGTCGCAACGAACCGCTAAACCATGATTCTGTGGCAGGTCTTCTTTTTGGTCAGTTATGAGCTCTCACCGGTTGCAGGGGAGGGCGACGTTTCTCACCCGTGCGGGCCGCGTCGCGGTTGGCGAGCGTCGCGCGCAACGAGATGCGCGGCGACGCGACATCCCTGCTTTAGGGTGAAACCAAGTAAATTGGCATGTCCAGGGGCATAACTTGCTTTCCTGCGTTCATTTCTCGTCACAGATGATAGTCATTTACTCCTTTAAAGCGCTGAAGACTACTCTAAAAGGTGGGGGGTTTTTTAGTGTTCGCCGCGAGCGCGACACTCACCGGACCGCGACGCGTACCCACGTGGCTACAGAATGTATTTGCTTGAATACACGGGGTTGAATCCTCGGTACTACTGAAAAATTTTATAATCCGTTTTTTCATCCGAATCATCCGGTGGATCCGATTTTATCCGATCGGATATCCGATATCC
Source organism: Aplectana chamaeleonis (assembly GCA_029168955.1). Classification (NCBI taxonomy): domain Eukaryota; kingdom Metazoa; phylum Nematoda; class Chromadorea; order Rhabditida; family Cosmocercidae; genus Aplectana; species Aplectana chamaeleonis. The sequence continues at coordinate 464,750 of JAPDOI010000102.1, read as the reverse complement.
AATCCGATTAAAAATTCTGGTTTCGGATAGGATACGTTATCCGAAATTCTCGTTTGGGAGAGTATCCGATTTATCCGATGAGTCGGTTTTGCAAAATCGGCAATATCCGAAAATCCGATCCGACGCCATTTTGGCCATCGGATGGAATGTATAATGCAAAGGATCGGCAATAGCAAGCCTGACGTGTTTCCGCATTGCGAAAACAACGGCCAGGACACTACGCACCTATTCAATTATCTGGAAAATAGAATAATAGAATACTCAATATCCTACAACGGAATTTAAGACCAATCCTCTACTGATCACCCAGTTCCTCTACTTGTCCCGCGTGGCAGGTTCAAGGAAGAGGCACATGGTGAGTCATAAGCTTCAATTATCGTCGGGCTAGCGGTCACACCCCGCGACAACTGATGCCGCAAGAACGGAAAAGCAGACCAGGAGTGTAGTATAGCACACCCCACGACAAGAAAGAACGTTTTCCTCCATGCGACATCCTTGCCGCACGTGGTGCATGGGTACTTCTGAGCAAGTCCAGGATTCCTCTCCACGCCGGCCCTTAGCAGGAGAATCCGAAGGAAAGGTGCGGCCGGCCAGCACCTCTCCCATGACAAAAACCCTCCTTGCGGAGGGGGTGACGATTTGCACAGAGGTGATCTTCTTTACTCCACACTGCCACGGCAAGAACGTACGACATCTCAGCAGCTATCCGTGGAATGGCAATGTGCACCAAAAGAAGCACCACTTGCCTGACGCAATCAGCAGGCCCGTGAAGGCGGCTATTCCTGTTAGCCGCCTTAAAACGTTTTATCCAAACATTACAAGAGAAAATCTCCAGGGAATCAGAACTAGAAATTGCAGAAGAGCAGCCGACCATCTAGATCCTGTCGTCGCTCAACTTGATGACGAGAACAGAAAAGATCTATACAGGCACAAGAAAGAAGAATGGAAAAATTTCACAGGACAGTTGAATTTCAAAGCGGACAGTGCAGCTACTTGGAAGGTACTACGGGAGTTGTCTGGAGAGAGCTCGCCAGCTACCATCTCCACCATTGAATTTGATAATAACGTTTTCAAGACGGGAAAAGAAGCCGCCTACTCTCTCGGGAAGTTTCTTCATCACGAGTACAAGGCGAGGCCCACAGAATAGAGTGACAGTAAGAGAGCTGTGCCGCCTCCCGCTCATGAGCACGGCCGAAGCGTATACTGTGGCGCAACTAGAGAAGAATATAAAGGACATGCGGAACTCCAAAGCTGTCGGTCCCGACGGCATTCGTCCTGCTGTACAGAAGAAACTTCCGACTGAGTTCCTCCCGCTCGCCGTTTATTTACCTAACACCTCGTTCAGCTTGTGTATTATTCCGCAAAACTGGAAGACAGCCAACGTCATCTCGTTGACCAAGCAAGGCAAACCTCAGTGGTCAGGCAAGGGATATCGTCCCATCAGTTTGATGACACCTTTCGCTAAGGTAGCCGAACAGCTCATTGCGGAGAATTTAGCAGAGCAAAACGAGAAACAATTGTTTCAACACGGGACCAGAAGACTGCATTCCACAACGACAACATTGCTAGAAATCACTAGCTATGCAATCGACGGGTTCAACGCTAAGAAGCCATTGAGAAGTGAGGCTGTCATTTCTGGATCTCATCAAGGCTTTCGACAAGGTTAACCTAGGAATCGTGTAAATAAACTTGCTGGAGTCGTCAATACCACCGTGGCAGAAGCGCTGAATATCGGCCTTCATCAAAGGTTAGCGGGCAAGAGTAATGTTCCTGAACCATGTCTCAATCAGTATTCCCATAGCAGAAGGAGTCCCCCAGGGCGGTGTTTTATCACCAGCTCTCTTCAGTCTGTACCTCGAAGATATGCCTGAACCACCACAGGATATCAAGATTGTCGCGTACGCCGATGATATAACATTCATGTGTCGAGATCGGGAGATGCAGGTAGCCGCCACCAAGATCAACGAGTACATGAAGACGCTGAGAAGGTTTTTCGACGACAAGATGCTAAAGATCTCCGCATCCAAGTCATCAGTCCTTACAACGGTATCCGTCCTCACAACGGAGCCATCCTAGAAAAGAGCTCATCCGGATGCACAGTGGGATGGAGCCGTCTGCCTGCTGCTCGATTTTCAGAGCTGCCCGGTCTTGTGCTCGAACAGTCGCTCAAGTTTCATAAGAATACAGGGCAGAAGCAGGCTGTCGTTAAAGCCAAACTCAATGTTCTCAGGGCCTTAGGCGGTACCTCATGGGGTAGCAGCAAGGAAATGATACTCACGACGTGCAAGGCGATTCTTCAGCCAGCCATGGAATACGCCGCACCGGTTTGGAAGCATCTTGTTTCAGAATCCTCCTGGACCAAGATGCAACGCGTACAAAATCTCGCTCTTCGCATTGCCACCGGATGTGCAAGGAGTTCCCTAGTCGAGCATCCGCATGCTGAGACCCGTCTATTACTAGTGAAGGAGCACTGTCAGCTCTAAGCCCAGCAACTCCGTATCAATATTATTAAACAACCAAATCACCCGTCTTGGAGAGCGCTTAACCCCGTTAGGCGACGTCTAGCGACGCGATGTTATGATTAGCCTACGTATCGATCAAGCGACGTCGCGTTGCGCCGTCGCTAGGCGTTCACAGTGAAGAGGCGCGATACATCGAATTTGACGCGCAAATCATAATCGCTCCGCGACCATCGCGTCGCGTTGCAATGCAACGCGACGCGATGGTCGCGGAGCGATTATCATCATTTTTTCTTTCATCATCGGGAACTCAAGGGGTGTTTTCAATTTTCTCAAGCCTTTTCAAAGACTAGGTTAATTGAAAATGTTATGGGTTATTGTATTGTTCTCAGATGATACTGCAAACAATTTTGTCTGCATATTTAAGGACAGTGTGATGAGGATGATGATTTCAAAGAGTTGACGAGCTATAAAGTTGTTTTACGATTTACAAACGACCAAGCATAATTCCGTCTCATTTCACCGAAACATCCCTATTCTGTACTGTCAACTCCAAAAAAATTCCAAGCATTATTTGCTCCCGATCAGGGGTGTGCGGAAATTTCTGTTTTCTGTTTTCTGATTTCTGTTTTCTGGCCGTTTTGGCCTTTCTGTTTTCTGATTTCTGTTTTCTGAAAAATCTGCGAAAAACAGAAAAAAAATCAGAAAAAATCAACGAAATCCGGATCTGTGGAACAGCGCAGCTTATATAGTCCTTTACGAGGTACTACTTGTGAGAATTGATCTGTCACGAAGTCTCATGTTTGTTCCGAAATGTTTATTACAAGAGTGTGAAAAATGAGGCTCCAAAAGTTTCAATTTTTTTAATTATTGAATTTCAGGTCTGATGAAGGTGTTAAGCACCGAAAGCTAGCCGACGAGTTTTTTTCGCATTCGTTTGAAACTTTTGGAGCCTCATTTTTCACACTATTGTAATAAACATTTAGGTACTACTTGTGTTCAATGGTGCGATTGCTGCTAAAGGTAGGGCTTGCCATAAGAAACAGTTGTTATGGTATCCTCATGAGAAGGTAGACATGATCATCACAAAAGTAAAAATAGGTGAAAACTCAGAGGGAAAACGCTCAGGAACAAAATATGGCTGGTTGTTACCTTACCCACAATTAACTTAATTTCTATGTATGTTTGTTTTGCCGTCTTCCGCCTTTCTGTTACACCCTATTCATACATTTGCGAGGCTGCAAATGCCGCGGATAATCACTAGAAAAATGAGAAATCAGATGCTCGGTAACGGTATCAAACATCTGATTTCTAATTTTTCTACTGATATTGCGCGGCATTTGCCGCTTCCGGAAAAGCATGAATAGGTTGCTAAACGAAAAAAAACCAGCACTCATATGAATCTTGTTAGTTGGGGCCTGCGAACACCCACCAAATAGCTGTTGTAAGCTGTTTTTGTGCGTTTCTCCTGCAACTTTTCATTTTTCTCACTTTTTTGATGGCGAAACCTGCATTCTAATGAAGAGAACTCAGCAACTGATTTTATCGCGAACCCTGTTCACCTACTCAGTACTTCGGCATAGTAGGGGTTGCATCCCAGGGCAAAGATCGAGTGCAAACCTTCGCTGTCAACAGCGGCTGCTGCTGACAGCGGTATATGATTCCAACAATTGCTGGGGTTAAACCCCTCGATATCAATAACAACTGCTGCTGTTAGCTGTCAGCTGCAGCTGCTGACTACGAGGGATGCAACCCCTACTGTGCTGACGTACTGGCGTTCTCTGGGGAATTCACCCGATCAATAGACAATAAATAGGCTGCCGAGATGTCGTACGTTCGTGCCGTGGCAGTGTGGAGGAAAGAAGATCGCCTCCGTGCAAACCGACGTCAACCCCTCCGAGAAGAGGGTTTTTGTCATGGGAGAGGTGCTGGTCGGCCGCAGCTCTCCTGAGGATTTTATTACAAAGGGCCGGCGTCGAGAGGAATCCAGGTCCAGCACGGAAGTATCCATGTGCCACCTGCGGCGAGGATGTTACCTGGCATAAAACAAGTGTCCAGTGCTTCCGGATGCCAAAGGTGGGTGCACTTCTCCTGTTCGGGCCTCAGTTCTGTGAGGCATCATGACTCATCCTTTCGTTGTGTTCTATGCTCTGCCCCAACAACTCTGATTCCTCAATTACCAACCGCCCCCTCTCCATTGTTCACATTAATCTCAACGGCCTTCGCAACAAGTTATCTGAACTCTCTCTATTCGCACGTTCTCATCACCCGGATGTTATCATGGTTCAAGAAACCAAGCTCTCTCCATCTACCACTTATCCCCAACCTAACATTCCGGGCTACACCGCCTATCACATGCCAAGGACAGCTCTTGGGGGTGGAGTGTCTACTTTCGTTCAATCTGCCTTACCTTCTCATATTATCCCTAATACTCCTAAGGACGGTACTCTCGAGTACATTCCTGTCCACCTCCCCCTCAAAACCCCTTTATCTCTATTTAACATATATATTCCTCCTATATCATCTTGTCCCCCTCTTATAATCCTATTCCCTCCTTAAGCAGTTGTACGACTGCTCACTCTCCTCTTCAGCTGTCTTTGCGGGTGACTTCAATGCTCACACGTTCTGTTCCGCTCTTGATTCTGACGCCAGAGGAAGATGTCGAAGAATGGGCTGAGGAGTGTGACCTGGTTATCCTCAATGATGACCAGCCCACTCGTCTCCCTGCCAACGGCCGACCTTCTAGCCCAGACATCTCTCTTGTGTCATCCAATCTCTCTAATGCTTGCACGTGGTCCACATCCACAACTCTCTCCAGTGATCACATTCCCGTCTTTGTCTATATTGATCTCTCTGACTCTCTTGCCCCTTACTCTGGTTTTCGTCATCGTACTTATCTTAATTTAGGCCTAGCAGACTGGACCCTGTTCAGAGATGTTGCACTTCGCCATGCGGTCGACTACCCATGGAATGGTGATGTTCATCAGAAAGAGCGCCATCTAACAAGTGCCATCCGCAAGGCCATGAAAGCTGCAATTCCTGAGGGTCGTGTCAAGACCTTTTTTCCAAATGTCAGCAGGGAAATACTGCAGAAGATAAGAACCAGAGATGAGAAGAGAGCCGCAGACCATCTAGACCCGGACATAGCTGTGCTGGATAACGAGATCAAGCAGGATCTGGATAAGAACAAGAAGGAATGCTGGGAGAAGTTCACTGAAAAGCTGAATTTCAAGGCTGACGGAACTACGACGTGGAAAGTGTTGAGGAAAATTTCCGGCAAGTCCGCTCCTCGATGAGCTGCCCTATTGAGTTCGAGGAGAACGTCTTCAAATCAGGGAAAGCGGCTGCTTATGCGCTCGGCAAGAACTTCTTCATCACACGTGCCAAGCGAGGCGTGCAGAACAGAGTCACGGTTAGAGAACTGAGCCGGTTGCCGCTCATGAACGCTTCTGAGGCCTTTACTCTCACGCAAGTAGAGAAGGCTATCAAAGAAATGCGGAATTCGAAGGCTATCGGACCTGACGGTATCTCCCCAGCCATCCTGAAGAAGCTTCCCACGGAACTTCTACCGATGCTTGCAGATATCATTAACACTTCTTTCCGGACCTGCACTCTACCCCAAGCTTGGAAGACAGCCAATGTGATACCGTTGCCAAAGCCAGGCAAGTCCCAAAGCACGGCAAAGGGCTTTCGACCAATAAGCCTGTTATCGCCCGTCGCTAAATTAGCTGAAAAGTTGATCGTGACGGACCTGGCTGATCAAAATGAGCGACAGCAGCATCAGCATGGGTTCAGGAAACTTCACTCCACTACTACAGCTCTATTAGAGATCGTGAGCTTTGCGGTCGATGGGTTCAACATGAGAAAGCCCTGAGAACGGTGGCCGTCGCCCTCGACCTGAGCAAAGCGTTTGACTCTGTTAACTTGGGACTGCTGTCCGAGAAACTGCTCAAGTCGTCGCTACCATCATGGCAGAAGCGATGGATTGCAGCGTTCACTAAAGGCCGCCGTGCTAAGGTTCTGTTCCAGAATCATGTATCCGATAGCATTCCAATAGCAGCCGGTGTTCCGCAAGGCGGAGTGTTGTCCCCTGCCCTATTCAGCCTGTATCTTGAGGACATTCCCGAGCCTCCCAATGATGTAAGGATTGTTATGTATGCCGACGACATCACCATCATGTGCCAGGATCGTGACCTGCAGATAGCCGCTAACAAGATCAGCGCCTATCTCGTCGAGTTGAAGCTCTTCCTCGATAAAATGATGCTCACAGTCTCTGCCGCAAAATCCTCTGTTTCAGTGTTCACAACGAACACCAAGGAACACAGTGCCCATCCAGATGTCAAATGGGATGGTGACCTGTTGCCAGCAGCAAAATTCCCCAAGCTGCTTGGCCTTATTCTTGATCCCTCACTGAAGTTCCACAAAAACGCGGAACAGAAACAAACAGTCGTCAAGGCTAGACTTAATATCTTGAGAGCTCTCGGAGGAACATCATGGGGAAGCAGCCGAGAGACTATATTGAGAACCTACAGAGCAATACTTCAGCCGGCTCTGGAATATGCGGCACCAGTGTGGCAGCACCTGGTGTCTGACAGCTCCTTGAATAAGCTGCAGCGTGTACAGAATGCTGCGCTTAGAATTGCTACCGGTTGTGCAAGGAGCTCCCCGGTGGAGCATCTTCACGCGGAGGCCTGCATATTGCCGGTCAAGGAGCATTGTGAACTCCAGGCACAGCAGATGTATATTAATGTTCTGAGGCAGCCGAATCATCCGTCAAAGAGAATCATGAAGCCCATAAGAGAGAGGTCGATTAGGACGCCGTTCGCCGATGCTCCTCGTAAAGTTGATGTACAGAGATGGGCCGACTCAACATGGAAAGGCTTCGTCTTCTGCGTGAGGAGCACACGCAATTTGTTCGAGGATATCTAGCAAAGGCGGCTGTGAACCCTATCTTGGGAACGGTGCCGCCTCGGGTTTGCGAGTCCGAGTCTCAACTCGGCAGACGAGCCAGATGTGCTCTTGCATCGCTGCGCTGTGGTCACTCTATTCTGCTCATGTCTTACGTCAACAAGATCGACAGCAGCCGACCAGACGCATGCCCGGACTGTGGTGCTCCCGGACACGACACGGCGCACTTGTTCATGTGCCCGAAGAGACCTACCTCCTTAACAACAATGGACCTTTGGACGAATCCTGTGAAGGCCGCCCAGTTCCTCAACCTATGACAAAAACCACTTTGAGGCTACAGAAGAAGAAGAAGAACAATAAATAGCCAAGAAATGCCTGCTTTCTGCGTGATAGCCGGAAAATGGTCGGGAAGTTGCTGGGTGCCGCGTAATAGCCTAGAAATGACCGCCAAAAAATGTTCGCCCCGAATTGGACGCCAAATAATGCTCTCCAAGGGATGTACAGTTCAACTCCGCATTGCCGTTCAATCCGCAAACTGCATGTTGATTCCGAAAGCGTGCTGCGGGGCGGTTTCAAGTATCTCAGACAGGGATGGCGGATCACCTGGGCACCAAAGGCAAAAACCGCCCGAGCAACCCTACATTTCTGTCTGGGGATACTCGCAACCGCGCCGCAGCACGCTTCCGCAATCAGCTTGCACTTTGCGGACTGAACGGCAATACGGAGTTGAACTGTACACGACGCATTCCTGAGGCATGATTTGGATGTCAACACCGCTGTCGGTTCAACCACCCAAGTTGGCGGTGCTTGGACCCCGCCTAGCATCAGGAGGACCGCCGAGCTGCAGGAGGCCAAGACGGCTGCTCGGCGAGCCGGGAAACGCCGCGTCGCGTGTTGGTGTGCCTGTCACGTCTTGGTTATTTCTCCGTTATTGCTCGGCTACTTCTAGGCTATTTCGTGAACAACATGATCTTGGCCGCCTAATAATCCAGAAACAATCAAGAAATACTCGAGAAATAGCACATCAAGAACCGCTTTGGAGCCTAGTGGGCTATTTCTCTGCTAAAACTCTCAAAGAGACCTGTCATTGACGTGCCATCGCTAATATCAATGTCTTATTAGTTAATTGTCCAGTCTCGTAGATATTGTATTACAGGTATAGCAAAGATGGTCAGAATCACACTCTCCTTCCTCTTGAAAAAAAGTCAGAATGCAATGAGTATTTTTTCTGAAAATTTTCTGTTTTCTGATTTCTGTTTTCTGTTTTCTGGCCGTTTTGGCCTTTCTGTTTTCTGATTTCTGTTTTCTGACAAACTCGATTTTCTGTTTTCTGTTTTCTGAAATTTTTTGAAATTTTTCCGCACACCCCTGCTCCCGATGTCTTTTTGATTGCTTCGTCATTAAAGAAGCAAGTTGTTGCAACGAAAACAAAAATGTGCCATAATAATACAGATAGAAGATAAAAAAAAGGTACATTACACTTAAATAGACAGAATAAGATCAAATATTGATTAGTTTTGCTTGGGTACGGAAAATTGCGGAAATTACGCAATTGCGCGTAGTCGCTTAGCGTTCTCGCGCCGTCCACACCTTGATTTCCGCGCGACGCGATTTTCGCGTCGCGCTGACATGTGCCATCGCGTCGCACCGCGAAAACTCTGAACGCCGCCTTAGAGAGAGAGAGAGAGAGAGACAAAAGAAAGCCATTTGCCGATGCTCCAAACAAAGTCAACTTGCAAAGATGGCCCGACTCACAGCAAAAACGACTCCGTCTTCTGCGCGAGGAGCACACCAAGTTCATACGGTGTCATCTTAAGAAGGAGGCGGTAGATCCTATACTAGGAGAAGTACAGCTTCCAATCTGTACATCCGATACTCAACTCGGAAGAAAGGCTAGATGTACACTCGCATCGCTACGCTGCGTTCACTCTACAATGCTCATGTCCTACGTCAGCAAGATTGATAGCAGCAAGCCTGTTTGTCCGGACTGCGGTTCCATCGGCCATAACACCGCACCTCCGCCTAGGACAAAACCCTCGATGTGGCTGCAGAGAAGAAGAAGAAGAAGAAGAAGAAAGAACGTTATGTACCTCAAAACTTGGCTGCAAGAAATGAGACACACCTGTATTCAGCAATGAAGCAGTATTGGTACCGTGTTTTGGTCTTGCAAAAAAAAAGAGAGGAACAGAAAAAACTCACTGTTGCAAAGTCAGTGATACCAACCGTTCCCGTCTCCCCGTCTATCGAAACCCACTCATGCTTCTTCGTGTATTTTCGCTCTGAAACCAATTATGCGTACTATATCTGGCTCCAGAAGACAGTAGGTGGTGAGAAATCACAACGCTGGGTACGGAGAAAACGAGAAGAAAAGAACATAATTGGAGCGCCATGCTGTGCTTCTACAAACAAGAATATTTTTGTCCTTTTTACCCACACTGCTCAACAGAAGCCTAGCGAGTCTTCAAGGTTGCAGCGATCTGCGAGCGACGCCGAGCGTGAGCCTTGACGCAGGTAACAAAACTAGTTTCGAGTACTACTATCGCGGCGTTGCTCGCCACAAGCTGGGTTTGGAGCTAAACCGTCGTGACGTCAAAACACTCTGTGATCCATCCTAGCCACCCCTTACGACACGCCGTCGTCGCCCTATGTATCCCCAGGCGCTGCGGACAACGCCGCGACTTCAACTTTGCAGTCCTTGCCTCAACGCGGCTATGCCACCAAGATCACCGAGTACCTAGAGACGCTGAAAAGGTTTTCCGAAAAAATGTTAAAGATCTCCGAGTCCAAGTCATCAGTATCCGTCCTCACAACGGACCCATCCGAGAACAGAGCTCATCCGGATGCAGAGTGGGATGGAGACCGTCTGTCTGCTGCTCGATTTCCAAAGCTGCTCAGTCTTCTGCTCGAACCGTCGCTCAAGTTTCATAAGAATACAGGGCAGGAGCAGGCTGTCGTTAAAGCTAAACTCAATGTTCTCAGGGCCTTAGGCGGTACCTCATGGGGTAGCAGCAAGGAAATGATACTCACGACGTGCAAGGCGATTCTTCAGCCAGCCATGGAATACGCCGCACCGGTTTGGCAGCATCTTGTTTCAGAATCCTCCTGGACCAAGATGCAACGCGTACAAAATCTCGCTCTTCGCATTGCCACCGGATGTGCAAGGAGTTCTCTAGTCGAGCATCCGCATGCCGAAACCTGTCTATTACCAGTGCAGGAGCACTGTCAGCTCCAAGCCCAACAATTCCGTATCAGTATTATTATACAACTGAACCACCCGTCTTGGCAGGGTATAGCGGGTTTGCGAAATTTCGCAACGGGGGTGAAAGGGGTCGCAAAATTTCGGCCCAAAAATCAAAATTTGATGAAGATATTCCGAAACGTCTCGATATTTTCGGTCATCAAAGGGAAGGATCGTAGCACTGCTCAGGTTTTATACGCTTGAGCCCAACTACAGAACGAATTCTTGGTGTCTGACGGTGTTAGTGTTCAATTATAAACTGCCCAGAATTCGCGCCTCGGGATGGATCGCAAAAATTTAAGACTCTGGAGAAAATTTTTGATGGTGAGGGGTGACGCTCCGATTTCGAGAAATCACGCAACGCCCCGCTTGACCCTGCGTCTTGGAGAGTGCTAAACCCCGTTAGAGAGAGAGAGATAGAGAGAGAGAAGAAAGTCATCTGCCGATGCTCCAAGCAGTCAACTTGCAAAGATGGCACGACTCACAGCAACAACGACTCCGTCTGCGCGAGGAGCACACCGATTTCGTACGGTGTCATCTTGAGAAGGCGGCGGTAAATCCTATAATAAAAGAAGTACAGCCCCCAGTCTGCACATCCGAGACTCACCTCTGAAGAAAGGCTAGATGTACACTCGCATCGCTACGCTGCGGTCACTCTACAATGCTCATGTCCTACGTTAGCAAGATTGACAGCAGCAAGCCTGATGTTTGTCCGGACTGCGGTTCCATCGGCCATAACACCGCACGCTTATTTAGCTGTCCGAAGACACCTACCACGCTGACCACATTGGATCTATGTGGACGAATCCACTACTGGTCGCCCCGTTTCTCCACCTATGACAAAAAACTTGATGCGGCCGCAAAGAAGAAGAAGAAGAAGAAAAAAAGGACGCGGCTACGGCGTAGAGACATACTCCAGTGGATTGGAGAAGTGATTTAAGCTCACCGCCTGCTCGAGCGCGCCGCATTACATGGAGCTTGAGTGTGCATTTAAAGCAGTAAATTGTAGAGAAAATACACACCTGCAGACAAGTTTGCTGTGAAGGAGAGTGTTCTCAACGGCACGTAGACTCGTTCCACCTGAGCTGCCAACCGCAATGCACTACGCATGAACCCGGCCATTCTGAAACACGACCTCGGTTCAGTTCAGAGTTCGAAAATCTTTCAGCCCCCCGTTCACGATTACCGAATGTCAAATGATCACTATGAAATTATTTCAGGCTATGGCGCGAGGTGTGATACAACACAACCCAACATTTGTCCGACCCCCCATCCAAGTCAAGCTATTCGCTCCCCCCCCCCCCCTGGGAAAATGGCGACGACCGGGTGGGGGGGGGGAGGTCCTAACTTCGTCGCAATTTCTATAGTGAACATATTTTCATATCAAGACTACATTGATGCATCGATTGTATCAATTAATCCTAATAATGCAATAAAGATGTTCTCCACGAAAGCAGACAAAATCAACTCTTCTGCGACAATGACACCAAATATTTGTTCAATGGCTGAACATTGATTAGTGCTCTGAGGACACATAACGTCGGCATGGATCCGGAAGACTTCGCGTTCACTGTTGAAGGTTGGCGCAAATTCGGTGCCATATGCTATAACATAGGTGCACCGAATTTGTGCCAGCCTTCAATGGGGAACGCAAAGTCTCTTCAAGATCCATGCCGGTCATAGGTGCGGTTTCGGACATGAAAACCACGGATAGTAATTTGCTATCCGGATGTGAAAACGCAACCTAATTTGTATGGATTTGTGTGATACAATCGATTGTATCACACAAAACCTTTTTTAACCGGTTAAAAGAATGAAATTGATTACTTGAATCCGTGACTAGGTTTTCAGCACGTTGTAGCAACGCGAAACTCCCTAAATTTCGTTAAATACTTGTAATTATTTCACAGCTATCGATTTTTTCATGGACCCCACCCTATGTAGCGCTGTTCGGCTTAAAGCTGCGTCCATGAAATTTTGGATGCTGTTTCAAATGCGGATAGCTAATTATTTTACGTGGTTTTCTTGCCCGAAACCGCACCTGTGTGCCCTCAGGGCATGGAAACAGGCTCCGTCCACCCTATGTAGCGCTGTTCGGCTTAAAGCCGTGGCCTATACTTCCCTTGTAAGTAGTTCTGAGGTGGTTCATATATCCTGTCAACTCTGGCAGGTTTGGTGGTTTACCTCAAATTAAATAGAAGCACTCAAAATGCTGAGTACTGAAGGATTACCACTGAACTATAGCATAAATTTCGCAAATGAGCAGGCTTCGGCTAAAAAGAAGGCAGCGCTAGGCAGAAAAGAATTTGTGCTTTTGATCGGTACAATGCAGTTGGCCGTAGGACCAACGCTGAAATGTTTCAAAATCGTCAACTTCAAGCGGCGGTAATGATGCGAGATGCACGCTCGCATCATTTCGCTGTGGTCACTCTACAATGCTAATATCTTATGTCAGCAAGATTGACAGCAGCAAATCTGATGTGTGCCCGGACTGCGGTACTGTCGGCCATGATGCGGCACATTTGTTTAACTGTCCGGAGAGACCTACCACCCTGACACCAATGGACCTGTGGACGAGTCCACTACTGGTCGCCCAGTTCCTCCGCCTATGACAAAACCCTCTATGTGGCTGCAAAGAAGAAGAAGAAGAAGAAGAAGAAGGAAGCTTTCGGTTCCATCTAATGTATAAGCATAAAAATGTTCACAGGTAATTTTGGCGATTCGGACGTTGTTCATTTAGAATAGAGGGGCTTTTCATAAAAGACATGGTTTGGAGAAAAACGTAGTCAATAGTCGATATCATTGAGGAATGTGGTGTTACAGCACGACCGTTGCGGTAATCACTGATAAGGTAATGGTAGCGAAGACAAAGACATATGCACGGCCGAGTTTACGCAGTGCTTTTCAGCCAAGAATGAAGACAACAACACTACAACATAAAAATTCAATATTTAAAAATATAATACTTCTTATTTCAGAAATACTCCAAAATGGGAAAAGTTGTGATTTCTCAACGATTAAATATTTTACAACTGAAAAAATCAGGAAGCTTTTTTTGCCTTTTTAAATTGCTCAAACGGTAGGACAGAAACAACCGCACTTGCTAATTAACCAGGGTAGACGCGTCTGCCAAAACGACTAGTATCGTTAGTATCTCTTGTGGTTAAATAGTAAAACTGCGCAGTATCACACCCCGAGCTGAAGGTTCCAAAAAGTTACAAGGTTAGAAAGATCGTTTTTTGTGCTTTTCGTTCCTTCCGAAAGCGCATTAGTCTTCGAAAAATCCAGAAACGGACCTTATGTGTTCAGTGCCAAAAACTACCCCCCCCCTGAACAAAGTTTGGTGAAGGCGCATATTCCAAACTTTGCCCAGACTGACAGCATTTTGGACTTCTTCGAATGGATTTTCGGTTGGGCATTTATTTATACCAAATAAAGGGGGCTTTCCAAGCGTTTTAGAAAAATTTACTAAATTTGACTTGAAGCACTTCCAGGACGGATATTTGGGGCGCTGATCACAAATCTGCGGTTTATTTGTCGATTTTCCGGAGTTTTCGACTTGATTCGTTCAAAGCTTCCCATCCGAGGGGGGGGGGAGATTTGAGGGCAAAACGCGACTTTTGACGATTTCCGGAGTGCTACGATAGATATTGTTCAAAGTGTTACTCTGTGGGTTATTTGGAGTGCAGAACACGAATCTGAGGTCCGTTTATCAATTTTCGACAGATTACGGTAGATTATGCTGGCTATACGGTAGTTCGGTCAGAGTTTCAGATTTGACTCAAAATTTGTATGCGGAGGTTATTCGGGAGTGTGAATACGAATTTAATGTCAATTTGTCGATTTTCAAATTACTAAGGTAGGTTTTGCCCCCTAAATGGCTTTGTACCTACCGTAACCTACAGTAAACCTCAGAATTTCTACAAACGGACCCCAGATTCGTGATCAGCACTCTAGATTACCCCTACATACAGGTTTTGAGCGAAATCCGAGAAAAGTTTTTGAAACTCCCAAATGCCTGATGGGTACCTTTGCCTTTTCTCGGGGCTTTGACTCAGACATTGGGAGCAGCGGACCGCCGGCGAAAATTCGCCAGTTGCTTCATAGCTGGGGGATAGCTGGCCAATGGCAATCACGAGGTTAACAGTTGGCATACACTCGGCATGTCATATAATCCCGGCGACGGACGGCTGGCGAATATGTGCCACTTGCCTAACTGCTGGAGGACAACAGGCATTCAGCTGGCAATTGGCAATTACGAGGCCGACGGCTGGCTCATCCTTGGCATCTCAATTAGAGCTAGCGGGGCACCGCTGGCGAAAATGTGCCAGCTCCTCGAAAGCTGCGAGATAAATTGCATTCAGCTGGCAAGGGCATTAAAACCTCGAAATTACCGAGCGCATAAAAACGCACTTATCCAACAATCGGCACTCGGCTGGCGCGTAACCGCCCAGTGGCCTTCGCTTGGCACTGAGTCGTCACATGGCTGGACTCGAGAGAGTTGACGACTACTCACCTTTTAACATGTTATTGCTCGATCTCTGATTTCATTGATAAGCCAAGCCGGTATATATGGCGATTCCGTCTAATGAGTGTTCACTCGGCACTTCGAGGCCGGCCCTGGAAGGTGACCTGGAGTCACTCTACAGAGGCTAGCATATTTTTGGCAGCTGAGGGGCAAGTCCCCACGGCTAAGGGGGGAGGTGGGATGGGTCCCACACCTCAGACCGTTGCGCAGGCGATCTCCAACGCAACGGTCTGCGGTGAGGGACCCACCTCAACTCATCGGTCTGCCAAGAGACTGGCGGACCGCTGGCAAATGATTGCTCAACAGCGGGCTGCCAGATATTAGCCAAGATACTACCAGCGGTCAGCCAACGTCCTGGCGGACCGCTGGCAGGGTTTTGGTGGACCGCCGGCTAAAGGCTGTCCGACACCGGGAATGATTTTTCCTCGCCAAGCTAATGCCGGCGGTCCGCCAATCCCAATGTGTGAGGAAAACACTTATAAACACTTATAACTTCTTGGAACCTGCAGCTCGGGGCGGGATACTGCACATTTTTACTATTGATCCATAAGAGATACTAAAGATACTAGTCGTTTTCGCAGATGCGTTTACAGAGTTGGCTGAGCCGACGTATCCAGCCCGGTCGATACACAGAGAGCACTGGAAATGGGATGCGAAAAACACCCGCCGACACCCACCCGGTCGATAAGTATGATTGAAATAATGGGGTGAGGTTGAGAAAATCACCCGGTGTGGCCGACGTGGTTGATATCCATGCAATACGCGGATGACGGAGGTGAAAAAATCGCCGGGTGGGCGGGCCGATAATAAAACATTGCGTATCACTAGGAAGCTATCCGCCCTGTTACCTCCGTTTCTTCACTTTACTCTCCTTCACTATTTTTCTGAACAGGTGCAATCCTGTTGGCCTCGTAATCATCGAAATGACTTCCGGCGGGCTCTAGTCGCACACACCGGGTGATTTTCTCAACCTCACCCATCATTTTAATCATACGTATCGACCAGGTGGTTACAGATGCAAATAGCACCAACTCTGAGAGGGGCCTATCACCCCCAAGGTTAACACCCACTTGCCTCTTTAGCAGAACGATGTGAAGATGGATGAATTTTGTTATCCAGCCAGCCCTTATAGTCATCGCCCTTTATCAATCCGATATTTTGTTGATAATGTAGCACAAGGTGGCACGCCCACGCCACTGACGGAGTTCCGCTCTCCGAATTTGAAACGACACGGATCAGCTGACAGGTGTGGGCGGGGCTAGCCCCACCCAACCAATTGTCTTTGTGACTGCGAAAAAGCACACAGTACTTCTCACAAGTTTATAATTTGCCACCGGCACAAAGTTCTCACGGAAGTGTTATGGTTTTTCTTTCAAGACTTTCTCATGTTTACTGCCTGATACCGCGACATTTTGAAAACCGGTCGTGCTGTTTTCCTACATTATAGTCCGTGTACAGCTTCAACTACTGGCCCCTGGAGGACGGTGCGCGAATGAAGACACACCGCTCTCCATCTCTTTTAGGCCCCCGTCATAGTCGGTGGATCTACTGAGTCCCACCGGGTCGATACGCACCGAATTCGTGGGAGACGGGTGCTAAAAAATTAACCCACTGAGTCCGACTGCGACCGTCTGGTGCCCACCGCAATCCCCCCGGTCGACCCTGATGGTTCTCATGCGTACAAGGGCGGGGCCAATGCACCGACTGAGTCCCGCTGCGTCCCAACCGAAATCATCCTCACCCCACCCGGTCGATATAGGAGTTTCTCACTTGATTTGGGCGCATTTTCTTCCCACTGCGGCCTGCCGAGTCCCGCCCCATTCCGACTCTCGTCGTCTGCGCTCTGCCCCACCTACTGCTGCCGCTGACTATCGATTGTTTCGCAGAGGAGGTGGGTGGCGCTGGGGGCAACCGGACACAGTCGGTTGCAGACGGTCGAGGACGGTTTTTCCGCCCTGGACTCAGTAGGTTTTTCGACGATGTCTGTTGGGGGCCTTATACCCTACCCTTTAACAATTGGGTATCATCAGTTTTGTTTACCGTGGGAATTTTGTGCTGGTGGCAATTTATGATCGTCTGTACTTCTCAGAGGTGTTCTTCACTGGCACGGAAATGCACTCCGGATCTAGGCGGTCTGAAGTCGTGATTTTCCGAAACCCGGTTCTTATTCAGCACCCGATCGGCCCCTGAAGAATTGTGGTGCGCGCGAACCATTCGATGCGCTGCAAGAAATTACATATGTGTGCAACTTTTCATCCTAACTGGTCCCCGCTTTCTAAAGTTATGACCTCTCAAAGTATGCAAAAACGTTCTCCACCACCGCCTCCGCCTCCTTCCGTCAAATTCAATTTTTTTTTAAAGGCGTGGACCATATCTCTTGAAAATTTGTGACTAGAGGTAATCATCGGCTACGGGAATGCCGAAACTAATTGGCAAAACTCACCATAATGACTTCTGGGCGCCTAACGGGCGGTTCAAACTCGGAAACCGGCCTCTCAAGATTAGTTTATGAAAATGATGGGTTTTTTCGTTATCAGTCATTGTTTTCTTAGACTCCATATGAACACCTTGCAAGGCTTCGCAGGGTAAGCTGAAGTGTCGGTTGATTTGATTTGATTTATTACACGGTAGAACCGTGTCAAAGACAACAACAGAATAATAAAAGCACTAAAATCAGTCGAACAACAATAAACAAATGGATCAACTGACTATTAGGCATACATCGGCACCATCAAGAAAAGATATCTTACAAACATTACTCCTGGGACAACAGATAACACTCAAGTGTCTTTTTGAATTCACTTAGTTTCCCCACTATCAAACCAGACCGAAGTAGTTTATTGAATTCAGACCCCGCTCTATTGACAAAGAAGTGCTGTCGTACGTTCCGCCTGGCCCCAATGGGGCCCAATTTCACCGGTGCTCCCCTAGTGGTTGATGGTCTAAGGTTGAACAGCCGGCTAGCCTTGATACCAGCACTCCCATGAATGATCTTATACATCATTATCATATCAAACCTTCTTCTCCTGCGCTCTAGAGCGGTTAGGCCCAGTTTGGCGTTTCTGGTGACATGACACACGTTGCGATTCGTCTGAAACCACGATGTCCGGAAGTAAACTCTACGTGTGAAAGTATTCTGGACTTTCTCAAGCGCGTCGATGGATCCTTTTTTGTATGGATTAAAAACTACCGTACCATACTCCATTAGTGGACGTACGTACGTTTTATACACCTCGGTCAGCACGTTTGCATTAGTAGTTGATAGTGCTCGAAACGCGCAGTGCATCATCCTATTAGCCGTGGACGCAACCTGAGGCAGTGATCATCGAAATTAAGATCGTCCTTGATAAGAAAACCAAGGTCCTTAATCTCGCTGACCTCGCTCAACTGCAAACCGTCGATAGTATAGAAGCCACTAACTCGCCTCTTACCAAGCTTCATCACTTTAGTCTTTTCGCTGGAAAGCGGCAATTTACATTCATTCGACCATTTGGCTACATCATTGAGAGCTTTTTGCAAACACTCCGAATCCTCCATTGTCAAAATAGGTTTATACAACTTAAAGTCATCAGCGAATGCCGAACAGCCGACGTTGTTCAAGGATATGATCGAGGAAAGTTCATACGTATAGATATTAAAGAGAATTGGTGAAAGCACTCCCCCCTGGGGAACACCACTAAGGACTGCAAAGGGAGAGGAGAACGTACTATTAACCCTGAAAGTTCTACCCGTGAGAAAAGCACGAATCTAAGCCACTATACGTGGATGGATACCCACTATTTCCAGTTTGTTTACTAATTTGCGATGAGAAACTCTGTCAAATGCCTTGGAAAAATCAAGGTAAATAACATCCACACCTATATCTTTGTCCAGCGCACGCGTCCAATCATCAAGTGACTCCAGCATAGCCGAAATTGTCGATTTACCCTTTTGAAAACCATGTTGGTGTTCCGAAATGATGGAGTGCTCCTCTAGATGAGCCATAATTCTTTTTTTATTACTTTTACGAAAAGCCTTGCAAAGATAGACGTAATACTGATGGGACGGTAATTGTTGGGATCAGAAAATGGCTTCTTCTTTGGTATAGGAGTAACAAAGGATGTACGCCATCTACTCGGAACATCTCCACGCATAAAACTCAGGTTGAAAATATGTGCAAGTGGGCTAACTATGATATCAATCACCTTTTTAATGAAACATAATGGTATGTGATCAGGCGTGTCAGAAAACGAATTAGGCCATTTGGCTAGTAGCTCCGACAATTCCCCCGGGTGAAACCATACGGAGTCAGGCATGACAGGAAAAAGAGAAGGACTAACAAGTTCATCCAAGTCAGTATCCTCAAGGAAAGCCTTCCTAAACGCATTTGCCAAAACTTGAACTTTATGGCCGTCCTCGACTGCACTGGAACCATCTTCTCTCACAAGACATCCAACCTCAGATTTACTCTTGAGCCTCGAATTAAGTAGCCTATAGAATAAGTTTTTATTCTTAGATTCGATAAGTTTCCTTTCCTTATTGCTATTATACTTCTTCAAACGTTTTTCAAATAGCGCAGTAACTCTTTTATACTCGCACCAATCATCGGCCCTATTACTGTGCTTAACTGGGCCAAATTCCGGTCCGCAATTGCGTCTCGACACGCTTTGCGACCGCACGCGCTCGAGTCAGTTGTGTTTCCAGCGCCAAAGCCGACTCGATGTGGCTTTTTTATACAATTTTCTCCAATTTTCCTTAGTTTCCAGTTTCCAAAACTCACCTAGAGTCAGCAGATCGGGGGCTGCGGCGCTGGAAGCTCGTCTGACTCGAGAGCGTGCGGCCGCGAAGCGTGTCGAGACGCAATTGCGGACCGGAATTGGGCCCAGATAAGCACAGTACTACCATTTGCCATGTTCCAAGCTTGAGATTTCCTGTGAGAAAGATTTTTCAAGTGCTCTGGGAGAAACGCCTTCTTCGTAGACACCAGGCTACTCGGAACAAATAGGTCAATGGTGTGGTCAAGAATGGAAAGAAACAGTTCATATTTAGCTTCCACAGTATCCACAGTACTCAGTGAGCCATACCAATCAACACTACCCAGGTATTCGTTTATACTCGCAAAATCCGCTTTACTGTATACTCTATTGTAAATTTCGGTATCGGATACGTCGATATGCACGTTCAGCTCAAATACTATAGAGGCTCGGTCACTAGTGCCCAAAGGGGCCAGAGTATCCACTTTTACAATCGACCCATCCTCATTGGACAGTAATAGATCCAAAATATTACTACCTCGTGTAGCCACAACGTTAGCCTGGGTAAGATTATGCGACGCGCACATATCTAGAAATTGCTTACTACTCGGGTTAGTAGCTGTAGGAACAAGCTGTTCCCACGATATATCTGGTAAATTGAAATCGCCCGTAATAATACAGGACTGTCTACAGGAAAGCAAGTCGCCTAAAGTTTTAGTAAAAATTTCAAAAGAGGCAGCAGGGCAAGCAGGCGCCCTGTAGGCAACAACTATTCTTCTTCTTCTGCAGCCTCAAAGTGGTTTTTGTCATAGGTTGAGGAACTGGGCGGCCTTCACAGGATTCGTCCAAAGGTCCATTGTTGTTAAGGAGGTAGGTCTCTTCGGGCACATGAACAAGTGCGCCGTGTCGTGTCCGGGAGCACCAAAGTCCGGGCATGCGTCTGGTCGGCTGCTGTCGATCTTGTTGACGTAAGACATGAGCAGAATAGAGTGACCACAGCGCAGCGATGCAAGAGCACATCTGGCTCGTCTGCCGAGTTGAGACTCGGACTCGCAAACCCGAGGCGGCACCGTTCCCAAGATAGGGTTCACAGCCGCCTTTGCTAGATATCCTCAAACAAACTGGGTGTGCTCCTCACGCAGAAGACGAAGCCTTTCCATGTTGGAGTCGGTCCATCTCTGTACATCAACTTTACGAGGAGCATCGGCGAACGGCGTCCTAATCGACCTCTATTGGATTCATGATTCTCTTTGACGGATGATTCGGCTGCCTCAGAACATTAATATACATCTGCTGTGCCTGGAGTTCACAATGCTCCTTGACCGGCAATATGCAGGCCTCCGCGTGAAGATGCTCCACCGGGGAGCTCCTTGCACAACCGGTAGCAATTCTAAGCGCAGCATTCTGTACACGCTGCAGCTTATTCCAGGAGCTGTCAGACACCAGGTGCTGCCACACTGGTGCCGCATATTCCAGAGCCGGCTGAAGTATTGCTCTGTAGGTTCTCAATATAGTCTCTCGGCTGCTTCCCCATGATGTTCCTCCGAGAGCTCTCAAGATATTAAGCCTAGCCTTGACGACTGTTTGTTTCTGTTCCGCGTTTTTGTGGGACTTCAGTGAGGATTCAAGAAAAAGGCCAAGCAGCTTGGGAATTTTGCTGCTGGCAACAGGTCACCATCCCATTTGACATCTGGATGGGCACTGTGTTCCTTGGTGTTCGTTGTGAACACTGAAACAGAGGATTTTGCGGCAGAGACTGTGAGCATCATTTTATCGAGGAAGAGCTTCAACTCGACGAGATAGGCGCTGATCTTGTTAGCGGCTATCTGCAGGTCACGATCCTGGCACATGATGGTGATGTCGTCGGCATACATAACAATCCTTACATCATTGGGAGGCTCGGGAATGCCCTCAAGATACAGGCTGAATAGGACAGGGGACAACACTCCGCCTTGCGGAACACCGGCTGCTATTGGAATGCTATCGGATACATGATTCTGGAACAGAACCTTAGCACGGCGGCCTTTAGTGAACGCTGCAATCCATCGCTTCTGCCATGATGGTAGCGACGACTTGAGCAGTTTCTCGGACAGCAGTCCCAAGTTAACAGAGTCAAACGCTTTGCTCAGGTCGAGGGCGACGGCCACCGTTCTCAGGGGCTTTCTCATGTTGAACCCATCGACCGCAAAGCTCACGATCTCCAATAGAGCTGTAGTAGTGGAGTGAAGTTTCCTGAACCCATGCTGATGCTGCTGTCGCTCATTTTGATCAGCCAGGTCCGTCACGATCAACTTTTCAGCTAATTTAGCGACGGGCGATAACAGGCTTATTGGTCGAAAGCCCTTTGCCGTGCTTTGGGACTTGCCTGGCTTTGGCAACGGTATCACATTGGCTGTCTTCCAAGCTTGGGGTAGAGTGCAGGTCCGGAAAGAAGTGTTAATGATATCTGCGAGCATCGGTAGAAGTTCCGTGGGAAGCTTCTTCAGGATGGCTGGGGAGATACCGTCAGGTCCGATAGCCTTCGAATTCCGCATTTCTTTGATAGCCTTCTCTACTTGCGTGAGAGTAAAGGCCTCAGAAGCGTTCATGAGCGGCAACCGGCTCAGTTCTCTAACCGTGACTCTGTTTTGCACGCCTCGCTTGGCACGTGTGATGAAGAAGTTCTTGCCGAGCGCATAAGCAGCCGCTTTCCCTGATTTGAAGACGTTCTCCTCGAACTCAATAGCGGAGCTCATCGAGGGAGCGGATTTGCCGGATATTTTCCTCAAAACTTTCCACGTCGTAGTTCCGTCAGCCTTGAAATTCAGCTTTTCAGTGAACTTCTCCCAGCACTCCTTCTTGTTCTTATCCAGATCCTGCTTGATCTCATTATCCAGCACAGCTATGTCCGGGTCTAGATGGTCTGCGGCTCTCTTCTCATCTCTGGTTCTTATCTTCTGCAGTATTTCCCTGCTGACATTTGGAAAAAAGGTCTTGACACGACCCTCAGGAATTGCTGCTTTCATGGCCTTGCGGATGGCATTTGTTAGATGGCGCTCTTTCTGATGAACATCACCATTCCATGGGTAGTCGACCGCATGGCGAAGTGCAACATCTCTGAACAGGGTCCAGTCTGCTAGGCCTAAATTAAGATAAGTACGATGACGAAAACCAGAGTAAGGGGCAAGAGAGTCAGAGAGATCAATATAGACAAAGACGGGAATGTGATCACTGGAGAGAGTTGTGGATGTGGACCACGTGCAAGCATTAGAGAGATTGGATGACACAAGAGAGATGTCTGGGCTAGAAGGTCGGCCGTTGGCAGGGAGACGAGTGGGCTGGTCATCATTGAGGATAACCAGGTCACACTCCTCAGCCCATTCTTCGACATCTTCCTCTGGCGTCAGAATCAAGAGCGGAACAGAACGTGTGAGCATTGAAGTCACCCGCAAAGACAGCTGAAGGGGAGAGTGAGCAGTCGTACAACTGCTTAAGGAGGGAATAGGATTATAAGAGGGGGACAAGATGATATAGGAGGAATATATATATTAAATAGAGATAAAGGGGTTTTGAGGCGGAGGTGGACAGCAATGTAGTCGAGAGTACGGCCCTTAGGAGTATTAGGAATAATATGAGAAGGTAAGGCAGATTGAACGAAAGTAGACACTCCGCCCCCAAGAGCTGTCCTTGGCATGTGATAGGCGGTGTAGCCCGGAATGTTAGGTTGGGGATAAGTGGTAGATGGAGAGAGCTTGGTTTCTTGAACCATGATAACATCCGGGTGATGAGAACGTGCGAATAGAGAGAGTTCAGATAACTTGTTGCGAAGGCCGTTGAGATTAATGTGAACAATGGAGAGGGGGCGGTTGGTAATTGAGGAATCAGAGTTGTTGGGGGCAGAGCATAGAACACAACGAAAGGATGAGTCATGATGCCTCACAGAACTGAGGCCCGAACAGGAGAGGTGCACCCACCTTTGGCATCCGAAGCACTGGACACTTGTTTTATGCCAGGTAACATCCTCGCCGCAGGTGGCACATGGATACTTCCGTGCTGGACCTGGATTCCTCTCAACGCCGGCCCTTTGTAATAAAATCCTCAGGAGAGCTGCGGCCGACCAGCACCTCTCCCATGACAAAAACCCTCTTCTCGGAGGGGTTGACGTCGGTTTGCACGGAGGCGATCTTCTTTCCTCCACACTGCCACGGCACGAACGTACGACATCTCGGCAGCAACAACTATTCTCAGCGTTCTATTACTAACCACTATGTCAGCACAAACTAACTCACAACCTTCCGAAAAAGACTCTTCGTAAACTAACCTTGGACAAAGAGATTTACACAACAAGAGGGCGACTCCCCCGCCCCTCTTGTGCGGTCTGTCACATCTAAGCAGGTCAAACTGAGAGCATAAACCACCGAATAGCGAAGCATCAGTGACAATTGGGGTAAGCCATGTTTCCGACAGCGCAATTATGCCAAAGCCAAATTGTTGAATTAATCCGATCAAACTGTTAATATTTTTAGATACAGATCGAATATTCGCGGATAGACACCGTATATCGTTATCAGAAGTCATTAATTCATTCAACGACTTTATTGTGGAAATAAAGAAACATACATATACACGTATGTGAATGAGATTCTTTGTTAAAGTAAAAAAAAGATGCATAACAATGGCAGAAGTGAGAAGGGGACAAAATATAATTTTTTTTTTGCAGAGGAAATTTTTCTTTCTACAATTCGAATGACATCTTGTCTCAAGATACTTGAGGCCACCGCTTCTGGGACAAAGAAAAGCACAACAAGCTGGAAAAACCCGTCACATTAGATTATTAGTAATACCCTTTTAATCAGAGTGGACGCTCACTCGTTCCTTGTAATGACCTGAGATCGTACTTGGATAATCTACTTCGAAAGATAGAAAAGTTTCCGGATTCAGCGATTTCTGCAGGCAAATTGTTCCAAGTTCTGACAACCCTGAACGCAAAGGAATTCAATATGCTGCCTTTAGAGGTGAATTTCCGTTCAAGTTGGAATCCATGTTTGCGAGAACGGACATGGTGGCGAGTAAACACGAAAAGGCTGTCAAAGGGAATGTCGCAAAAACCATGCACGATCTTATAACACAGATGTAAATCAAATTCAGCTCTGCGATATCGTAGGGTATTTAACCCTAGCATATCCAAACGAGCTGCATAATCTGGAACTTCTCTGTTTGGGAATACTTTGGTGAACACACGTCTAGAGTATCGTTTTTGCACATTTTCAATGATCTCATCATCTTCCACTGTGGAAGGTGACCAAACCTGAGTACAGTACTCCAGTAGGGGTCGGCAGTAAACGGTGAATGCTTTCTTGTAGTGAACAAGACAGGGATGTTTCAGGGATCTCAAAATACAGTTAGCCACCGAGGTAGCTCTTTTGGAGATTTCTCTGCAATGGGAGTTCCAGCTAAGATTCGAACTAATGAGAACACCTAGGTCCCTGATAACCTCGTGCACAGGAAGCTTCACACCGTTTAAACGTAGGGGGCATTCATGACGAAAGTTAATATGCAGCAAGCTGCATTTTTCTTCTGATAATTGTAGCTGCCACACTTTCGACCACTCGGCTAGTCGATCGAGGTCACATTGAAGCTCATAAAAGTCAACTGCAAGTCCGAGGAATGTCTACATGTTTAAACTAGATTGAACTTGCGAAGAACTGACAACAACTTCGCAGGCAATTTCAGGCACAACAGAACTGAAAACTTCGCAGGGAACATCAGGCACAACTAGATTAGGAGGCGACTGGGTAAGAGAGTCATTAGCATCAACAACGGCATTAGAGGTGGAGCGCGCTTTGTGCGAATTGTTACGACGAGCCATTCTTTCCACACTCAGCCGTGCGCGTTCTTCACGCGGAAGTGAAGGACGAACAAAAATACCTTTCTTAAAAGGAAATGATTTCAAACGAGGAGCATTACGTACAGCACGACTAGCGAAGTATGTATGAGCTAGGAAAAACAACTTTCAGTAAGCGATCATGCGAATGGTGACGAGGACCCATCCGATAAACACCAATAGGGTTACAATCGACATCCAAATGTTCGAGAATCTGGCCTACTCTCGAAAAATCCTGTGATAATCTGCTACAGCGGGGCTGGCCCCTCAACTCGGGGACACCAGCTATGACAATACACCTATCACGTTCTATATCCTCACGCAACGATGGTAATTGATTAGACGGGTTACGATTGGACGAGAGCTGGGTGATATTGGTAAGCTCGGCAACATCAACATTAGAACGAGCATCAATAGCCTGATCACGTATCGATTGGCGCAACATGGTGTTTTCATCCATAAGAGCTCTGACCTCCTTATTAAGACTACTCACGAAGTTCAACAGTTCAATATTCTTATACAAGACAGCAGTTGCCCGGCGTTTGCCTTCCAACAGGAAGGCCATGAGCACTCGGGCATAGTGGGGCACGGCTTCATCTTTGACAATTGCATCGGCAGCCTCTTCGTAGTCGGATTCAGACATCGAAACATTCAGGTCACCACCATTGCAAGCCATGCGCTGCCGAGATGTCGTACGTTCGTGCCGTGGCAGTGTGGAGGAAAGAAGATCGCCTCCGTGCAAACCGACGTCAACCCCTCCGAGAAGAGGGTTTTTGTCATGGGAGAGGTGCTGGTCGGCCGCAGCTCTCCTGAGGATTTTATTACAAAGGGCCGGCGTCGAGAGGAATCCAGGTCCAGCACGGAAATATCCATGTGCCACCTGCGGCGAGGATGTTACCTGGCATAAAACAAGTGTCCAGTGCTTCGGATGCCAAAGGTGGGTGCACTTCTCCTGTTCGGGCCTCAGTTCTGTGAGGCATCATGACTCATCCTTTCGTTGTGTTCTATGCTCTGCCCCCAACAACTCTGATTCCTCAATTACCAACCGCCCCCTCTCCATTGTTCACATTAATCTCAACGGCCTTCGCAACAAGTTATCTGAACTCTCTCTATTCGCACGTTCTCATCACCCGGATGTTATCATGGTTCAAGAAACCAAGCTCTCTCCATCTACCACTTATCCCCAACCTAACATTCCGGGCTACACCGCCTATCACATGCCAAGGACAGCTCTTGGGGGCGGAGTGTCTACTTTCGTTCAATCTGCCTTACCTTCTCACATTATCCCTAATACTCCTAAGGACGGTACTCTCGAGTACATTCCTGTCCACCTCCCCCTCAAAACCCCTTTATCTCTATTTAACATATATATTCCTCCTATATCATCTTGTCCCCCGTCTTATAATCCTATTCCCCTCCTTAAGCAGTTGTACGACTGCTCACTCTCCCCTTCAGCTGTCTTTGCGGGTGACTTCAATGCTCACACGTTCTGTTCCGCTCTTGATTCTGACGCCAGAGGAAGATGTCGAAGAATGGGCTGAGGAGTGTGACCTGGTTATCCTCAATGATGACCAGCCCACTCGTCTCCCTGCCAACGGCCGACCGTCTAGCCCAGACATCTCTCTTGTGTCATCCAATCTCTCTAATGCTTGCACGTGGTCCACATCCACAACTCTCTCCAGTGATCACATTCCCGTCTTTGTCTATATTGATCTCTCTGACTCTCTTGCCCCTTACTCTGGTTTTCGTCATCGTACTTATCTTAATTTAGGCCTAGCAGACTGGACCCTGTTCAGAGATGTTGCACTTCGCCATGCGGTCGACTACCCATGGAATGGTGATGTTCATCAGAAAGAGCGCCATCTAACAAGTGCCATCCGCAAGGCCATGAAAGCTGCAATTCCTGAGGGTCGTGTCAAGACCTTTTTCCAAATGTCAGCAGGGAAATACTGCAGAAGATAAGAACCAGAGATGAGAAGAGAGCCGCAGACCATCTAGACCCGGACATAGCTGTGCTGGATAACGAGATCAAGCAGGATCTGGATAAGAACAAGAAGGAATGCTGGGAGAAGTTCACTGAAAAGCTGAATTTCAAGGCTGACGGAACTACGACGTGGAAAGTGTTGAGGAAAATTTCCGGCAAGTCCGCTCCTCGATGAGCTCCGCTATTGAGTTCGAGGAGAACGTCTTCAAATCAGGGAAAGCGGCTGCTTATGCGCTCGGCAAGAACTTCTTCATCACACGTGCCAAGCGAGGCGTGCAGAACAGAGTCACGGTTAGAGAACTGAGCCGGTTGCCGCTCATGAACGCTTCTGAGGCCTTTACTCTTACGCAAGTAGAGAAGGCTATCAAAGAAATGCGGAATTCGAAGGCTATCGGACCTGACGGTATCTCCCCAGCCATCCTGAAGAAGCTTCCCACGGAACTTCTACCGATGCTTGCAGATATCATTAACACTTCTTTCCGGACCTGCACTCTACCCCAAGCTTGGAAGACAGCCAATGTGATACCGTTGCCAAAGCCAGGCAAGTCCCAAAGCACGGCAAAGGGCTTTCGACCAATAAGCCTGTTATCGCCCGTCGCTAAATTAGCTGAAAAGTTGATCGTGACGGACCTGGCTGATCAAAATGAGCGACAGCAGCATCAGCATGGGTTCAGGAAACTTCACTCCACTACTACAGCTCTATTAGAGATCGTGAGCTTTGCGGTTGATGGGTTCAACATGAGAAAGCCCCTGAGAACGGTGGCCGTCGCCCTCGACCTGAGCAAAGCGTTTGACTCTGTTAACTTGGGACTGCTGTCCGAGAAACTGCTCAAGTCGTCGCTACCATCATGGCAGAAGCGATGGATTGCAGCGTTCACTAAAGGCCGCCGTGCTAAGGTTCTGTTCCAGAATCATGTATCCGATAGCATTCCAATAGCAGCCGGTGTTCCGCAAGGCGGAGTGTTGTCCCCTGCCCTATTCAGCCTGTATCTTGAGGACATTCCTGAGCCTCCCAATGATGTAAGGATTGTTATGTATGCCGACGACATCACCATCATGTGCCAGGATCGTGACCTGCAGATAGCCGCTAACAAGATCAGCGCCTATCTCGTCGAGTTGAAGCTCTTCCTCGATAAAATGATGCTCACAGTCTCTGCCGCAAAATCCTCTGTTTCAGTGTTCACAACGAACACCAAGGAACACAGTGCCCATCCAGATGTCAAATGGGATGGTGACCTGTTGCCAGCAGCAAAATTCCCCAAGCTGCTTGGCCTTATTCTTGATCCTCACTGAAGTTCCACAAAAACGCGGAACAGAAACAAACAGTCGTCAAGGCTAGACTTAATATCTTGAGAGCTCTCGGAGGAACATCATGGGGAAGCAACCGAGAGACTATATTGAGAACCTACAGAGCAATACTTCAGCCGGCTCTGGAATATGCGGCACCAGTGTGGCAGCACCTGGTGTCTGACAGCTCCTGGAATAAGCTGCAGCGTGTACAGAATGCTGCGCTTAGAATTGCTACCGGTTGTGCAAGGAGCTCCCGGTGGAGCATCTTCACGCGGAGGCCTGCATATTGCCGGTCAAGGAGCATTGTGAACTCCAGGCACAGCAGATGTATATTAATGTTCTGAGGCAGCCGAATCATCCGTCAAAGAGAATCATGAAGCCCATAAGAGAGAGGTCGATTAGGACGCCGTTCGCCGATGCTCCTCGTAAAGTTGATGTACAGAGATGGGCCGACTCCAACATGGAAAGGTTTCGTCTTCTGCGTGAGGAGCACACGCAATTTGTTCGAGGATATCTAGCAAAGGCGGCTGTGAACCCTATCTTGGGAACGGTGCCGCCTCGGGTTTGCGAGTCCGAGTCTCAACTCGGCAGACGAGCCAGATGTGCTCTTGCATCGCTGCGCTGTGGTCACTCTATTCTGCTCATGTCTTACGTCAACAAGATCGACAGCAGCCGACCAGACGCATGCCCGGACTGTGGTGCTCCCGGACACGACACGGCGCACTTGTTCATGTGCCCGAAGAGACCTACCTCCTTAACAACAATGGACCTTTGGACGAATCCTGTGAAGGCCGCCCAGTTCCTCAACCTATGACAAAAACCACTTTGAGGCTGCAGAAGAAGAAGAAGAAGCAAGCCATGCCATTAACCATAACTGTTGCCATTTGAACGTTGTAACACCACACCAGATATACCTCAAACTTGGGTAATTAAACCTGGTTGCCTATGCGAGACCGCAGTAGGAATATGCAGGACGTCATGGAACTACAACAGGACCTCAGTAGGGGTGTGCAGGACGCCGTAGAATTTGTGCAGGGCCTCCGTAGGAAAGTGCAGAACCTCATAGAATGTGTGCAGGACCTAAGTAGGAGTGTGCAGGACATCATGGGACCTGTGCAGGAACTCAGTCCAGGACAGCATATGCAAGTTATGCCTCCGGGTCAGACGTCTGGGCCGGAACAGAAGAGCGACATCCGCAAGAACCGGCAATTGACATCTCTGTCGCATGTGGCACATGGGTACTTCTTCTTCTTCGCGGGTCCTGGGCTGCAGCGCATTCAAAATGGAGCATTGCAAAATGGAGCAAGCTGCAGCGCATTCGAAATGGAGCATTGCGAATCGCAACAGGCTGTTCTAAAAGCTCTCCAGTAGAGCACCTACACGCCGAAGCTCGCATCCTGCCAGTTAAGGACCGCTGCCAACTCCACGCACAACAGCTGTACATAGACATCCTGGAGCAGCCAAATCATCCGTCGCGAAGAGTATTAGACCCCGTCAGAGAGAGAAGTCAGCAGACCTGACGAGTGCCCGGATTGTGGTAATAAAGGGCATACTACTGCGCACCTTTTCAACTGCCCGATGAGACCGACATCGTTAACACCAGTAGATCTGTGGAAGAATCCGACGCTTGTGGCTCAGTTCCTCAATCTATGACAGGACCCTCTCTGTGGCTGCAGAAGAAGAAGCAAGAACCGGTGAAATTTGGCTAGAGCGACTGATCCTGCACAATTATGTCCTTTTAAAATTCGTTTCTTCATTTTTTCGACTTTTAAACTCAAAAAAATGCATTGTATTCCAACTCCAGGAAGCCGCGATGCAGCTACATATTACCTTGCTGTCTTCGCAGCAGAGCGGTTATTTCTCCATTTCTACCACTATGATTTCTCAAAAACATCAACTTGACTTTTATAATAAAGCTATCAGAGCAGCATCGCGGCTCCTCCCTCCAGAGATACACAATATTGTAGAAGGGAACTCCTCGGAAAAAAGTTGTGAAATTTCTGAAAGTTGGGCTTCGCAAAAAAAAAGGTTAGGGATTTGGCATTGTTCTTGAATGTTGTGAAATTGTTTTGTTGAATTTGGCTCTAAACTTGATTTTTTAAAATGTAGTGAAATTATTGACTTGATTTGACTGATGATGGCATTTGTAGACATCGTAATCATTAAGATATAGTGAGATTGCTGCAAATGGATTTGGCACGCGATCTATCAATTATCAGAGTCAAATCACGTGTCAGAAGTAATTCCCTTGATAGTCTTCGTGTCCTCAACGCTCTCACGGCAGGGTTGAGCAGCGTTGTGACTGGTCACAACGGGGGTCGTAAATTTTTTTGTAAATTTCGGGAAAAAATGAAAATTTGGGGAGGGGTCGTAAATTTTTTGGGGGGAGAAGAGGATTTTTTCAAACCACATGGTAAGGTAGGAATAGTCAGTCGCGTGCAAGGTGTATGCATTTTCAACAATATAAAAGCAGAATATATACAGAGCTGTTCAGAAAAATTTACATTTTTGACAAAATTGACAATTAGACAGTAAATAAAGCCTTAAAAATTTTTGGTCCCGAGGGTCGTGAAATTTTGGGGATTTTTTTTGGAAAAAAAGGAAAATGGGGGGTCGTAGCCTCGACAAAAATCGCCACAACAGCCTGCTCAACTCTGTCTCACGGTTCACATTGTATGGGAACGTTTTTGTCAATCAATCAATCAATCAATCGCTTTATTTTGCAATAGCTGCCGAGATGTCGTACGTTCACGCCGTGGCAGTGTGGAGGAAAGAAGATCACCTCTATGCAAACCGACGTCACCCTCTCCACGAAGAGGGTTTTTGCCATGGAAGAGGTGCTGGCTGGCTCTCAGAAAAATAAAAGCAAGTTACTTGTAATATAAATGTAACTTACTTGAATGTCTCAAGTAACTTACATTTATATTACATGTAACATACATTTATATTACATGTAACTTAAATATATTTTACATGTAAGTTACACTTTTGTTACATGTCACCTACATTTGAATTTTCACTATGGGTGGCCATCACGTGACGCAGACGACACGCGACGCAGAGGGCGCAGTCCCAGACCACACACTACACAAAAAATGCTGTGCTAGGATTCCCCTGATGGTGTGGCGTCAACTCAGAAAAATGAAAACAAGTTACTTGCAACATAAAAGGCCGAAAACAAGTTACTTGTAACATATCTGAGCTGATGTAAGTTACTTGCGACTTGTCTCATGTCATGTAACTTACATGTAGCCAATCGGCGGGATACTGCGTGTGGTCCGCCTCTGATATGTTACATATATCTCAAATGATCTGAGATAAGTCGCAAGTAACTCACATCGGCTCAGATATGTTACAAGTAACTTGTTTTCGTTTTCTGATAGAACACTGCGTGCAGTGCGCCTCCGATAATTTACATGTAACTTAACTGGCACAATATAAGTCGCAAGTAACTTAAATCGGCCGAGAAGATGTTTCCAAGGGGGATGTACGATGTACTCGCGGAGTCAGCTTGGCGACTGGCGTTGCTGTTGATTCTTTTGCCCAGGTTTGATGTACTTGACCCCACATCAGCAGTGAAAGCCCCGCACAGCATTTTTTGCTTAGTGTGTGGTCTGAGACGCGCCCTCTGTGTCGCGTGTTGTCCGCGTCACGTGATGGCCACCCATAGTGAGAATATAAATGTAAGTCATATGTAACATGAGCGTAACCTACATCCAATATAAATTTAAGTTACATGTAATATAAATGTATGTTACATGTAATATAAATGTAAGCTACTTGAGACATTCAAGTCAGTTACATTTAAATAACAAGTAACTTGTTTTGATTTTTCTGAGAAGTAGCTCAAACTTGGGTAATTGAATCAACAACAACGCCAGTCGTAAGCCTGACCCCGCGAGTGCGTCATACACCAACCTTGGAAATATCTTTTCGGCCAATTTAAGTTACTTGCGACTTATATTGTGCCATTTAAGTTACATGAGGATTCTTCTACAAATGGCCGGCCTCGAAAGGAATCCACGACCCGCGAAGAAGAGGATGTACCCATGTGCCACATGCAACAGAGATGTCACTTGGTATGGAACCAGCGTCCAATGTTTTGGATGCCAAAGGTGGGTGCACTTCTCTTGTTCGGGTCTCAGTTCTGTGAGGCACCACGATTCTTCCTTTCGTTGTATTGTGTGCTCCGCCTCCAGTAACTCGTCAACGTTGTTATCTTAATTTAGGCCGAGCAAACTGGAGCCTGTTCAGTGAAGTTGCGCTTCGCCTGTCGGCAAATTACCCGTGGAATGGCGACGTGCACCAGAAAGAATGCCATTTATCTGACGCGATCCGCAGAGCCATCTTCTTCTTCTGCAGCCACAGAGAGGGTCCTGTCATAGATTGAGGAACTGAGCCACAAGCGTCGGATTCTCCCACAGATCTACTGGTGTTAACGATGTCGGTCTCATCGGGCAGTTGAAAAGGTGCGCAGTAGTATGCCCTTTATTACCACAATCCGGGCACTCGTCAGGTCTGCTGCTATCGATCTTATGTAAATAAGACATAAGCATGGGGGAGTGCTCGCAGCGCAACGAGGCAAGGGTGCACCTGGCACGCCTACCGAGTTCCATCTCGGTTTCGCTGACCTCAGGCGGCACGACTCCGAGAATGGAGTTTACGGCGGTCTTGCATAAGTGATCCTTGACGAATTGGGTATGCTCAGCACGTAAGAGACGGAGGCGTTCCTGTTGTGCGTTGGTCCATCTCTGTATATTGATTTTCGTGGGAGCATCGGCAAACGGCTTTCTTATACTTCTCTCTCTGACGGGGTCTAATACTCTTCGCGACGGATGATTTGGCTGCTTCAGGATGTTTATGTACAGCTGTTGTGCATGGAGTTGGCAATGGTCCTTAACTGGCAGGATGCGAGCCTCGGCGTGTAGGTGCTCTACTGGAGAGCTTTTAGAACAGCCTGTTGCGATTCGCAATGCTCCATTTTGAATGCGCTGCAGCTTGGACCAGGATGTGTCCGACACGATATGCTGCCAGACTGGTGCAGCATACTCCAGGGCGGGCTGTACGATGGCCTTGTATGTGGTCAGGATCGTTTCTTTACTGCACCCCCAGGACGTTCCGCCGAGAGCACGTAGAACGTTAAGTCTTGTTTTCACTGCAGCTTGTTTCTGCTCAGTGTTCTTGTGAAACCTCAACGAAGGATCCAACACGAGTCCGAGCAGCTTAGGGAATCGGGCGGCCGGCAGGCGAGTTTCGTCCCATTTCACCATGGGATGAGCTCAGTGCTCCGCAGGATCAGTGGAAAAGACGGTGACGGATGATTTAGCGGCAGAGACCGTAAGCATCTTGCTATCGAGAAAACATTTCAACTCGATCAAGTAGTCATTGATCTTACTGGCAGCTACATTTATGTCGCGATCCCGGCATAGTATAGTAATATCATCCGCATATGCTACGACCTTGATGTCTTGGGATGGAACGGGTAGATCTTCAATATACAGACTGAAAAGAGCAGGCGATATAACTCCTCCTTGAGGTACACCGGCGGCAATTGGGATGCTATTGGAGACGTGCCCTTGAAATAGCACATTTGCCCGACGTCCTTTGGTGGATGCGGTTATCCACCGCTTCTGCCAGGGCGGAATGGTAGACCTTAATAGGCTCTCCGACAAAATGCCCAAGTTTACAGTGTCAAAAGCCTTTGTTAGATCGAGGGCTACACCTACGGTTCGCTGAGGTTTCATGGCATTGAAGCCGTCCAAAACATAGCTCACAATTTCCAGCAGGGCCGTAGTGGTGGAATGTAGTTTACGGAAACCATGTTGATGCTGTTATTTGCTATTATGTTCGGCAAGCTCCTCCACAGCCAATTTTTCCGCAACTTTGGCAATAGGTGAGAGAAGACTGATTGGCCTGTAACCTTTTGCCGTGGATGGTGATTTACCCGGCTTCGGCAATGGGATGACGCGTGCTACTTTCCAATCTTGAGGTAATGTACAGGTGCGAAACGATGTATTAATGACGTCAGCGAGCAGGGGTAGTAGTTCATTTGGCAGTCTCTTTAGAACTGCTGGGCTCAAACCATCTGGCCCTACTGCCTTCGAGTTACTCATTTCCTTGATAACCTTCTCGACCTGAGAGCCATGAAAGCGGCTATTCCTGTCGGCCGCGTTAAGACGTTCTATCCAAATGTCACAAGGGAGATCCTCGATAAGATCAGGACAAGAGATGCCAGGAGAGCGGTCAACCATTTGGACCCCGTCGTTGCTGAACTTGACGATGAGATCTAGACAGGCACAAAGAAGAAGAGTGGGAAAAGTTCGCTGGGCAGTTGGACTTCAAGATGGACAGTGCAGCTACTTGGAAGGTATTACGGAAGCTCTCGGGTGAGAGCTTGCCTGCCACCGTCTCCACAATCTAATTAGAAAACGGTGTATTCAAATCAGGAAAAGAAGCCGCTTTTGCGCTCGGGAGAAGTTTTTTCATCACCAGTGCAAAGCGCGGTCCGCAGAATAGAGTGACTGTACGAGAGCTGTGTCGCCTCCCGCTTATGAGCACGGCCGAAGCGTTCACTACGACGCAAGTTGAGACAGTTATAAAGGATATGCGGAATTCAAAAGCGGTCGGTCCAGACGGGATATGTCCTGCTGTCTTGAAGAAGATACCGGATGAAATCCTTCCGCTTCTCACTGATTTGATCAATACCTCGTTCAGATCGTGCACCATCCCACAGAACTGGAAGACAGCTAACGTTGTGCCGCTGCCAAAGCCGGGGAAGCCTCAGGCTTCAGTCAAGGGATACAGACCTATTAGCTTGCTGTCCACGTTCGCGAAGGTAGCCGAAAAACTGATCGTAAAGGACTTGCCAGAGCACAATGAGTAGCAAGTGATTCAGCATGGATTCAGAAAGCTGCATTCCACCACGACAGCTCTGCTGGAAATTACAAGCTTTGCCATCGATGGGTTCAATGCCCAGAAGCTACAGAGAACTGTGGCTGTTGCCTTAGATCTCACCAAGGCATTCGACACAGTAAACCAAAGCGGAGTTCTGTCAAGCAACTTACTCGAATCATCAATACCGCCGTGGCAGAAACGCTGGATATCGGCATTCATCAAGGGCAGACGAGCCAGAGTTATGTTCCAGAACCATGTCTCCAATAGTATTCCTATTGCAGCTGGAGTTCCGCAGGGCGGCGTTTTATCGCCTGCCCTCTTCAGTCTGTACCTCGAAGACATGCCCCCCCAGGATATCAAGGTGGTCGCCTATGCCGATGATATGACAATAATGCGTCGGGATCGGGATATACATGTGGCCGCCTCGAAGATCAATGAGTACCTGGTCACACTGAAAAGCTTTTTCGACCGCAAAATGCTAAAGATCTCTGCATCGAAATCGTCGGTATCCGTACTCACAACGGATCCTTCGGAGCACAGCGCTCACCCGCATGTCGAGTGGGACGGAGATCGATTACCTGCTGCTCGCTTTCCCAAACTGCTCGGTCTGGTGCTCGATCCATCGCTCAAGTTTCATAAGAACACCGAGAAGAAGCAGGCCGTCGTCAAAGCGAAGCTTAATGTGCTCAGAGCCCTGGGCGGTACATCATGGGGCAGTAGCAAAGAAACCATTATTACGACGTATAAAGCGATTCTCCAGCCTGCACTAGAATACGGCGCACCAGTTTGGCAGCATCTAGTTTCGGAATCCTCTTGGACCAAGATGCAGCGTATACAGAATGCCGCACTTCGTATAGCTACCGGATGTGCAAGAAGTTCCCCAGTCGAGCACTTGCATGCGGAGACACGATTATTACCAGTAAAAGAACACTGTCAGCTCCAGGCCCAACAATTTTTCATCAACATTGTCAAACAACCAAATCACCCCTCTCGGAGAGTGCTAAACCCAGTCAGAGAAAGAAAGATCAGAAAGCCATTCGCCGATGCTCCAAGCAAAGTCAATCTGCAAAGATGGCACGATTCACAGCAAGAACGACTCCGTCTGTTGCGCGAGGAGCACACACAGTTCGTACGGTGTCATCTGGAAAAGGCGGCGGTAAATCCCATCCTGGGAGTGGTACCGCCCCGGGTCTGCACATCCGAGTCTCAACTCGGAAGGAGGGCCAGATGCACCCTGGCATCGCTGCGCTGTGGTCACTGTACTATGCTTATGGCATATGTTAGCAAGATTGACAGCACCCAATCGGACATTTGCCCAGACTGTGGATGCCACGGCCACGATACGGCACATTTGTTTGATTGTCCGGAGAGACCAACCACGCTGACCACAATGGACCTATGGACGAATCCATTATTGGTCGCCCGGTTCCTCAACCTATGACAGTCCCCTCGACGTGGCTGCAAAGAAGAAGAAGAAGAAGATTTTGCAATAAAGAAACATACATGGTGCACGTGAAGAGGTTGTAGCTTCACATGTACGGTAAAATAAAATAGAAAAAATGAATGAATGAATGGAGGTTGTTGCTGGACTTATTCTTGTTCTGATTTGATTCAAATCACGCTCGATTCAAAACTCCTTCTGACGCGTGATTCGACTGATAATTTATAGAGCGCGTGCCAAATCCATTATCAGCAATCTCACTATATTTTAATTAATTGATTATTTATTATATGCAAGCTTCTTCTTCTTTGCAGCCGCAGTGAGGTTTTTGTCAAAGGTTCAAGAAACGGGCGACTGAGACCGGATTCGTCCACAAATCCATTGTTGTCAGAGTGGTCGGCCTCTTTGGGCAATCAAATAGATTTTCAGTTGTGTGGCCACGGCTACCGCAGTCCGGGCACTCGTCAGGCTTACTGCGATCGATCTTATGCAAGTATGACATCAGCATAGGGGAGTGACCGCAGCGTAACGAGGCGAGGGTACTTCTAGCCCGCCTACCGCGTTCCATCTCGGTGTTGCTGACTACAGGTGGTACGACCCCCAATATGGGATTGACGGTCATCCTACTCAAGTGATCCCTGACGAACTTGGTGTGCTCCGCACGTAAAAGACGCAGACGATCCAGTTGGAAGTCCGTCCATCTTTGTATATTGACTTTCTCGGG
This sequence comes from Aplectana chamaeleonis, assembly GCA_029168955.1. Lineage (NCBI taxonomy): Eukaryota > Metazoa > Nematoda > Chromadorea > Rhabditida > Cosmocercidae > Aplectana > Aplectana chamaeleonis. The sequence continues at coordinate 426,688 of JAPDOI010000102.1, read as the reverse complement.
AGCATCCGCAAAAGGCCTTCTGATATGTCTCTTTCTCACGGGATTCATGATCCCTCTTAGTGGGCGGTCAGGCTGCTTGACAATGTTAATAACAAGTTGCTGCGCTTAGAGTTGGCAGTGCTCCTTAACCGGCAGAACTCGGGCTTCAGCATGAGGATGTTCCACTGGGGTGCTTTTAGCACATCCTGTGGCAATCCGAAGAGCAGCATTTTGGACTCGCTGCATCTTTGTCCACGATGAATCCGATATTATGTGCTGCCATACCGGTGCAGCGTACTCCAACGCCGGCTGCAATATTGCCTTGTAAGTGGTCAAAATTGTCTCTTTGCTACTTCCCCACGACGTTCCTCCCAGAGCTCGTAGAACGTTGAGCTTTGCTTTCACTGTAGCCTGTTTCTGCTCAGTATTCTTGTGGAACCTCAACGAAGGATCCAATACTAGGCCGAGCAGCTTAGGGAAACGTGCGGCAGGCAGACGAGCGTCTTCCCAATTCACAACGGGGTGAGCGCAGTGTTCCTTAGGGTCAGTGGGGAAAACTGATACAGATGATTTAGCGGCAGAGACAGTGAGCATCATATCATCGAGAAAGCTCTTCAGAACGATAAGGAACTAAAGAACTTATTACTCAATACTACACATTGAAATAAAAAAGCGGCTAAGGCTATTCAAAGATACAACATGATCAACAAACAGCGAGGATAATTGGGCTGCAGAGCCAAATCGAGGAGTTTCCATCAAACATAGCATTACTTCCTGGCTAAGTATTGAAACCGTGACTAACAAAAAAATCATACCTAAACTGTTCACTGGGCTACCTCAGAGGGTAACCGAAGAAGGAAACCTGTATACTTTTAGCCTTACATTGAGCAGCTTTGCCCTCACCCTTTGTTTTTACGCATGTTTTGTCAGCGTAGTAAGGGAAAACTCGAGAGAAGCAACAGTTGTCTGTGATCTGAAATTGCAGGACTGCCATCACTGGTGAAGAGGTCAGCCTGGGCAACGCAACTCACCTGATGTTATTCCGGGGCGGGCCGAATAGGTGCCTCTTTGATCTAAATACGAACCTCGGGCGTAAGTCCCAGACCCAAGCAGGTCCAAGGACACCACTTGTTGACCCAATTAAAGCAAGGGCAGGGCACAAGTTCCCGAACTAAGCAAGAATCACGAGACATACGTCAAATTAAGAAGAGGTAATAGATCAATACTCAGTGAATTTTGTCTGAAATAAGAACCTTTATTAGAGTCCACAAGCGATGGTGGGAGTTTATTAAGAAATATTGATGCACGTATGAAGAAAGAGCTCTGCGGAAAGTCATAGCTTTTCCTTCTCTTTGTGCGATTCGTGATGGCGAGACTAGCCCCCTGAATTGGGCGAAAACCCCAATATCTTGAGGGCTTAGAGGCACAGTCCAACCTCAGAGGTGTTTTTTGATATTATGGTCCGGCCGCAAACTATAGCAACCCTGCCGAGCGCGAAATCTCAATTCGCTCAAATAAGCGAGAAAAAAAGCTAGGAAAAAATCGACCACGCCCTTTGAAAGAAAAAATGGGTAACGCCCACTGGCAGGTTTCCGATCTCAATAGGGAAGAGACGCGCGAATGATTTTATTCAAAACCTATGTTCTCCGATTTGTTTTCGGTCTGGCTTTATATTGTGGCCTGCTTCAGAACGATGGCTGCGAATAACGAAAAAATAAAGGCTCGAGACAACTCGTCCGCGAACTTCTAGCCGTTCAACTATGAAATTTTGAGGAGCCGTAACTCCGTTCGTAGTGAGTTCTGAGCGATTCATGAAACACCAATGTGATCAGCGTTAAATTTCCTCCGAGATAGGCAGAAAAACGAAAAATCGATTCTGTGGTTGGACTGAGCCTTTAAAGCGAACTTCTCCGCGTAAAATTTTGAAGGCGAAAACAAGATCTGCTATAATACGTCTATAAAAAAGGCTTTGGATGTTTAGTTCCTTCAACCGTTCTTGATAGGGTGTTAAGGAGATGGGATAAGTAGAGTCGGGAAAACAGCGATAATAAAGCAACCTAGTGAACGGTTTTTGTGCAGCTTCGATCCTACTGATCTCTTTTTTGAGATGGGGATTCCAAACTTGGCTACCGTATTACAGAAGGAGCAAAACATGTTTTGTACAACCGGATCAGAATGCTCAGGAACTCGGTGCTCGCGGCTCGCGCGCATTTCGGGCCCTGCTCGCCACCCGCTCTCCCCTCATCTCCGCTCGCCATCCGCAATGGGTATAGCGGGTCGGGAGCGCGAGGAGAGGTGGTAGAGCGGGTCGCGAGCCAGTCGACCGCTGCATCATCAAAAATCACAGTTGGCGTCTCTTTGCTGCCGAGATGTCGTACGTTCGTGCCGTGGCCGTGTGGAGGAAGCAACATCAACTCCGTGCAAACCGACATCAACCCCTCCACGAAGAGGGTTTTTGCTATGGGAGAGATGCTGGCTGGCCTCAGCTCTCCTAAGGATTCTCCTACAAAGGGCCGGCGTGGAGAGGAATCCTGGACCCGCTCAGAAGTACCCATGCGCCACGTGCGGCAAGGATGTCACGTGGAGTAAAACAAGCGTCCAGTGCTTCGGATGCCAAAGGTGGGTGCATCTCTTCTGTTCGGGTCTCAGTTCTGTGAGGCATCATAACTCTGCTTTTCGCTGTGTCCTATGCTCCTCACCTTCCAACTCTGATTCCTCTACCTCCAATCGCCCACTTTCTATTGTACATATAAATCTCAACGGCCTTCGTGCCAAACTATCTGAGCTCTCTCTCTTTGCTCGTACTCACCATCCAGATGTTATAATGGTTCAGGAAACCAAACTTTCCCCCTCTGCTACCTCTTCTCTCCCAAATATCCCTGGCTATACTTCATACCATGCTCCAAGATCGTCTTTCGGTGGAGGAGTTTCAACTTTTGTACTATCCACTCTTCCTTCTCACCTAATTCCCAATGTTCCTACGGACGGTACTCTCAGTACGTCCCCATCCATCTCCCACTCAAAACTCCCCTATCTCTCTTCAACATCTACATTCCCCCAACTACATCTTGTCCCCCAACCTATAGTCCTATCCCTCTTCTAAAACAACTCAACGACTGCGCCCTCTCACCCTCAGTCGTCTTCGCGGGCGACTTCAATGCTCATACCTTTTGCTCTTCACTTGACTCTGATGTTAGAGGAGAGGACGTCGAGGAATGGGCAGAGGAGTGCGACCTGGTTATCCTAAACGATGATCAGCCCACTCGCCTCCCTTCCATCGGCCGATCTTCTAGCCCAGACTTTTCGCTCGTTTCCACCAATCTTTCTAGTGCTTGCTCGTGGTCCACTTCTACAACTCTGTCTAGTGATCACATTCCCATTTTCGTCCATATTGATCTCTCAAATTCTCTAGCCCCTTATTCTGGTATTCGTCACCGTTCTTATCTCAATTTAGGCGTTGCAGACTGGAGCCTATTCAGAGAGGTTGCACTTTACCGAGCGGCTGAATATCCATGGAATGGCGATGTGCACCAGAAAGAGCGTCACATATCTGACGCTATCCGGAAGGCTATGAAAGCGGCCATACCAGAAGGACGTGTGAAAACTTTTTACCCTAATGTCACCAGGAAATACTTCAGAAAATCAGGACAAGAGATGAAAAGAGATCTGCCAACCATCTGGACCCGGAGGTCATTGAACTTGACGACGAGATTAGAAAAGACTTGGACAGGCACAAGAAAGACGAGTGGCAGAAGTTCACTGAAAAATTGAACTTCAAGGCAGATGGTGCTGCTACATGGAAAATCCTGAGAAAACTCCGGAAAAACCACACCCGCCACCGTATCTACTATCGAGTTTGAGAACAATGTATTCAAGTCAGGACAAGATGCCGCTTACGCTCTGGGCAAGAGCTTCTTCATAACATGTGCGAAGCGTGGCCCGCAAAACCGAGTGACAGTAAGGGAGCTGTGCCGCCTTCCGCTTATGGGCACGGCTGATGCCTTCACTTCTGCGCAGGTGGAGAAGATTATAAAGGAAATGCGTAATTCCAAAGCCATTGGACCTGACGGAATCTGTCCAGCAGTCCTAAAGAAGCTCCCCAGTGAATTTCTCTCGCTGCTCACTGATTTAATGAACACATCATTCCGAACCTGCACACTGCCACAAAACTGGAAAACAGCAAATGTCATTCCTCTGCCTAAGCCCGGTAAATCGCTGTCATCAGCGAAAGGATACAGGCCAATAAGCCTTTTGTCACCTCTAGCCAAGGTTGCTGAAAAGCTTGTCGTCAATGATTTGGCTCAGCATAATGAGAAACAGCATCACCAGCACGGCTTTAGGAAGCTACATTCCACCACGACGGCGCTTTTGGAAATCGTTGGCTATGCCATCGACGGCGTCAACATGACAAAGCCCTCAGGACCGTTGCTGTAGCCCTGGACTTGACAAAGGCATTCGACAGTGTTAACCTGGGTATTCTATCGGATAACATACTGAAGTCCTCTATTCCACCGTGGCAGAAGCGTTGGATAACAGCATTCGTCAAGGGCCGTCGAGCAAAAGTTATGTTTCAAAATCATGTCTCTAAAAGTATCCCCATAGCTGCAGGTGTTCCGCAAGGCGGAGTCTTATCGCCCGCTCTGTTTAATCTGTACTTAGAGGACATTCCGGCACCTCCCCAGGACATTAAAGTTGTCGCCTACGCTGATGATATGACTATCATGTGCCAAAACCGTGACATACAAGTGGCCGCGAGCAAGATCAACGAGTACCTGATTGATTTGAAAAGCTATTTCGATAACAAGATGCTCATTGTCTCAGCTGTCAAGTCTTCAGTATCAGTTTTCACAACGGACCCCAAAGAGCACAGCGCCCATCCCGATGTCAGCTGGGGTGGAGATCGCCTGCCTGCTGCTCGCTTCGTCAAACTACTCGGCCTTATACTCGATCCGTCGCTGAAGTTTCACAAGAACACCGAGCAAAAGCAAGCAATTGTAAGAGCTAAACTCAATGTGCTAAGGGCACTGGGAGGTACATCATGGGGCAGCAGTAAGGAAACTATTCTGACCACGTATAAGGCTATACTGCAGCCCGCCCTAGAATATGCGGCACCGGTTTGGCAGCACTTAGTATCGGACTCATCCTGGACTAAGGTGCAGCGTGTACAAAACGCTGCTCTTCGGATCGCCACCGGATGTGCTAGGAGTTCGCCAATCGAGCATTTACACGCCGAGACACGGGTGCTACCAGTAAAGGAGCACTGTCAGCTCCAGGCCCAGCAGCTGTACATTAACATCGTCAAGCAGCCCAACCACCCATCTTGGAGAGTACTTGAGCCTGTAAGAGAGAGAGGCATCAGAAAACCTTTTGCCGATGCTCCAGATAAAGTCGATTTGCAAAGATGGCACGATTCATATCAAGAACGCCTCCGTCTGTTGCGCGATGAGCACACCCAGTTCGTTCGAGGGTATCTGGAAAGAGCGGCTGTTAATCCTATTCTGGGTACTGTGCCGCCTCGAGTTTCTGAGTCTGAGTCTCAGCTTAGTAGACGTGCCAGATGCACTCTAGCCTCGTTGCGCTGTGGGCACTCAACGTTCCTGAAGTCCTACGTGAACAGGATCGACAGTAGCACTCCCGACGTTTGCCCGGACTGTGGTGGTCCTGGCCACAATACCCTACACCTATTCAACTGTCCAAAGAACCCTACAACATTAACTACAATAGACCTTTGGACGAATCCAACGCTGGTCGCCCAGTTTCTGAACCTATAGCAATTACTCTCTTCGCGGCTGCAAAGAAGAAGAAGAAGAAGGCGTCTCTTTCCTCTGCATCGTTTTCTTTCTTTTCCATGCTTTCGATTTGTTTTCCTTTGTGATTTAGAACTACGGTGAAGTTTACCAATTGTTCTCCGTGGTTGATGTGACCCATTAGCCAGACTATGTGTGCGACCTCGTCATTCGGCGAGTCAGCACATAATTATATAATGCCTTAGGTGTACCAGTACCAGATAGGTGTTAATAACTCGACCTAGGACAATCACGCCTCCATTATTTACCTTTGGATGCTAGGGCATTCCATCTTCTTGTATACAACCCAGAAATATGGAATTCTTAGTAATCTCCTTTACAACTAAACATGTTCACGGTAGTCAGGGGGCAAAAGAAGTCAGTCTCCAATTACCCATAGATCTTGGTTATTTAGGCACCTCATTTCTGTTAACATCTAGCACTCATCCTATCATTTGAGTGGTAGGTGAGTTTCCAAACATCTCGTTGGAGGGCAATGACCCAATCGATGCTTGGTGGTACGCCGCGACGCGACACGCAACGCATACTTCCCGCCACGTGCGGCGTACCATCGGGCCGCCGCCCGAGTATGGCCGTGGCCTCAGTCCTCATTATCACAATCGTAGAAGCGAAGCGGTTGTTTTTTTATTACGTCTGCGGCTGGGTTTCCCTCAGCTGCCAAAATCAGTAGAGTCATTGCGGGGCGCGGCCAAGTGCGATATAACAGTGCCCCCCCCCCCACCCGCTAAGATAGCACCTTCACGAAAACTAGAAAACTCGTGAAATACTTAATAAACGATTTTTTCAATCTCCGAAGATCGAGAAATGTAATATTTCCAGAAGGTAATTATGGTAATTTTATGGCGTGACAAAAGATGAGAGAAAATGATTAAAATTGCCTTAGCGACGAAGAAACAGTGGAAGAAAGTTTCCTTTGATACATCGAAGGAAATTTAAATTTGACCTGATGTGTGCCACTACACTACACTACCTGCCATTTATATTACGCCTATTTTTTTTAGATGTTGTCGTGAATCAATTTGTTGCGTGTGCAACCAAGCACATTACGCGCACTTTCACGCGCAACTTTTTTCTAGTTTCTATTTTCTATTTACTCTGTTTATGCATGATCTGTGTGATGTGTGATTATTCTTGCCTTTTCTTCAAAATTTTCCGAATATAGAGTCCACTGTGAATTGCTCCAAAGATTTTCCTCATTCTATTCGGTTTTCGATCCAGTTGGTTTATAGTTTCCGAACATTCGATTTTCAAAAATGTTAGAAATGCCATCCTTTTGTTTCATTTGATTTATTACATGGTATAACCGACAGAATAACGGCTTAATCCTCGCAGACGCCTCGGTCATCGGGACTCACGCGTAAAATAAAATGCGGATGGTGTAGGTGCATACAACACACGCGCCTTTACGCGCAAATAAAAAAAAAAACAGAAAAACAGATTTTTTTCCAAAGCATGGATAAAGCTTTAATAACGCGATGAATACGATACAGTGTATATGTATATGTATATTACACTCACATAAGGCAAATGCGTGATAATAATAAGAAGAGATGCACAGAAAAACTAACAAGACCGGAAGAAAGAAAAAAGACAGCAAAACTTGAGCAAAAATACTCCTATTCTTCATACACCCTACCAATCAAACAAACGAAGATCTATTTCTAGAAAAGAAGAAACAGTCGAAAATGCTGTTCCGTAGCTAAGAACTATTTGGGATACCCGTCGCCTAAAGTGGCCCAAGGAAGCAGCGCCGGTGACTCTTCTAGCGATTTTCAGGTATGCGCTACCCGCCGTATGTGGAAAAGACCTAACCCTAACGCTGGTAATTGGCTGACCGAGAAATGTTTTCATTATTTCACCTCTAGTTCTCGATGTGTCCAGTTTGAAATAGGGTGCAAGCCTGAAAATACTGCTGTTTTCCAGAAGTTTGTGGACCATGCAAAGGTCAAATACTCTGCGCCGAGAATCCAACGTTGGCAACCCAAAATATTTGTTCCTTAAGTGGGCCCTGGGTATCTTGGAATTCAGGAAACCACCGATGCGAATCAACAGTTTGCGAGTGAAACTATTCTGGACCTTTTCGAGCGCGTCAATATCCTTTTTCTAGTGCGGAGCGAATACTGATGTTCCAGATTCCACAATGGGTCGTATATAAGTCTTATATGCTCGGAGCAGAACCTGTTTGTTTCTAGTGGAGATACCCTTATAAATCTGAAAAATCCGCCTGTGAGCCGATTAGCATTTGATTTTGACATGCTCAGAAAAATCCAACTTCCTGTCGTAGTGAAAACCAGTGCATTATCATACGTATATGACTACGACAAAATAACTCCTCTGAATAGAAGTTCCGTATTTATAGAAAGGAGATTTTCTCCGTAACTCTTCTCTTTACATTACGAAGCTAATTTTCCCTGTTTGCTTAGCTACCGTTCCCATCACTTCTTTCCAGCACAAAAGTTTTCTGTGGGTTTCCGGGAATAATGCGCCAGCTTTTTGAATTTTCAGTTCGTACTGGGCCTTTTTCATTGATAACAGACGTCTTATACCATTCCACTCTTCAAAGATGTTCTACTTCTGGAACGTAAATCGTAAAAAGGCGTAAAATATTGAAACATCGTCTATAGTTCCTTTTCAATCATGATCACCCAGAGTTTTCTTTCAGATTTTCGTATGAATGTGGACTCAATGAGAGATACCGAGCGGTTGTTGCTTACGGAGCTTGACCTTCTTCTTCTTCTTCTGCAGCCTCAAAGTGGTTTTTGTCATAGGTTGAGGAACTGGGCGGCCTTCACAGGATTCGTCCAAAGGTCCATTGTTGTTAAGGAGGTAGGTCTCTTCGGGCACATGAACAAGTGCGCCGTGTCGTGTCCGGGAGCACCACAGTCCGGGCATGCGTCTGGTCGGCTACTGTCGATCTTGTTGACGTAAGACATGAGCAGAATAGAGTGACCACAGCGCAGCGATGCAAGAGCACATCTGGCTCGTCTGCCGAGTTGAGACTCGGACTCGCAAACCCGAGGCGGCACCGTTCCCAAGATAGGGTTCACAGCCGCCTTTGCTAGATATCCTCGAACAAACTGGGTGTGCTCCTCACGCAGAAGACGAAGCCTTTCCATGTTGGAGTCGGCCCATCTCTGTACATCAACTTTACGAGGAGCATCGGCGAACGGCGTCCTAATCGACCTCTCTTATGGGCTTCATGATTCTCTTTGACGGATGATTCGGCTGCCTCAGAACATTAATATACATCTGCTGTGCCTGGAGTTCACAATGCTCCTTGACCGGCAATATGCAGGCCTCCGCGTGAAGATGCTCCACCGGGGAGCTCCTTGCACAACCGGTAGCAATTCTAAGCGCAGCATTCTGTACACGCTGCAGCTTATTCCAGGAGCTGTCAGACACCAGGTGCTGCCACACTGGTGCCGCATATTCCAGAGCCGGCTGAAGTATTGCTCTGTAGGTTCTCAATATAGTCTCTCGGCTGCTTCCCCATGATGTTCCTCCGAGAGCTCTCAAGATATTAAGTCTAGCCTTGACGACTGTTTGTTTCTGTTCCGCGTTTTTGTGGAACTTCAGTGAGGGATCAAGAATAAGGCCAAGCAGCTTGGGGAATTTTGCTGCTGGCAACAGGTCACCATCCCATTTGACATCTGGATGGGCACTGTGTTCCTTGGTGTTCGTTGTGAACACTGAAACAGAGGATTTTGCGGCAGAGACTGTGAGCATCATTTTATCGAGGAAGAGCTTCAACTCGACGAGATAGGCGCTGATCTTGTTAGCGGCTATCTGCAGGTCACGATCCTGGCACATGATGGTGATGTCGTCGGCATACATAACAATCCTTACATCATTGGGAGGCTCGGGAATGCCCTCAAGATACAGGCTGAATAGGGCAGGGGACAACACTCCGCCTTGCGGAACACCGGCTGCTATTGGAATGCTATCGGATACATGATTCTGGAACAGAACCTTAGCACGGCGGCCTTTAGTGAACGCTGCAATCCATCGCTTCTGCCATGATGGTAGCGACGACTTGAGCAGTTTCTCGGACAGCAGTCCCAAGTTAACAGAGTCAAACGCTTTGCTCAGGTCGAGGGCGACGGCCACCGTTCTCAGGGGCTTTCTCATGTTGAACCCATCGACCGCAAAGCTCACGATCTCCAATAGAGCTGTAGTAGTGGAGTGAAGTTTCCTGAACCCATGCTGATGCTGCTGTCGCTCATTTTGATCAGCCAGGTCCGTCACGATCAACTTTTCAGCTAATTTAGCGACGGGCGATAACAGGCTTATTGGTCGAAAGCCCTTTGCCGTGCTTTGGGACTTGCCTGGCTTTGGCAACGGTATCACATTGGCTGTCTTCCAAGCTTGGGGTAGAGTGCAGGTCCGGAAAGAAGTGTTAATGATATCTGCAAGCATCGGTAGAAGTTCCGTGGGAAGCTTCTTCAGGATGGCTGGGGAGATACCGTCAGGTCCGATAGCCTTCGAATTCCGCATTTCTTTGATAGCCTTCTCTACTTGCGTGAGAGTAAAGGCCTCAGAAGCGTTCATGAGCGGCAACCGGCTCAGTTCTCTAACCGTGACTCTGTTTTGCACGCCTCGCTTGGCACGTGTGATGAAGAAGTTCTTGCCGAGCGCATAAGCAGCCGCTTTCCCTGATTTGAAGACGTTCTCCTCAAACTCAATAGCGGAGCTCATCGAGGGAGCGGACTTGCCGGAAATTTTCCTCAACACTTTCCACGTCGTAGTTCCGTCAGCCTTGAAATTCAGCTTTTCAGTGAACTTCTCCCAGCATTCCTTCTTGTTCTTATCCAGATCCTGCTTGATCTCGTTATCCAGCACAGCTATGTCCGGGTCTAGATGGTCTGCGGCTCTCTTCTCATCTCTGGTTCTTATCTTCTGCAGTATTTCCCTGCTGACATTTGGAAAAAGGTCTTGACACGACCCTCAGGAATTGCTGCTTTCATGGCCTTGCGGATGGCACTTGTTAGATGGCGCTCTTTCTGATGAACATCACCATTCCATGGGTAGTCGACCGCATGGCGAAGTGCAACATCTCTGAACAGGGTCCAGTCTGCTAGGCCTAAATTAAGATAAGTACGATGACGAAAACCAGAGTAAGGGGCAAGAGAGTCAGAGAGATCAATATAGACAAAGACGGGAATGTGATCACTGGAGAGAGTTGTGGATGTGGACCACGTGCAAGCATTAGAGAGATTGGATGACACAAGAGAGATGTCTGGGCTAGAAGGTCGGCCGTTGGCAGGGAGACGAGTGGGCTGGTCATCATTGAGGATAACCAGGTCACACTCCTCAGCCCATTCTTTCGACATCTTCCTCTGGCGTCAGAATCAAGAGCGGAACAGAACGTGTGAGCATTGAAGTCACCCGCAAAGACAGCTGAAGGGGAGAATGAGCAGTCGTACAACTGCTTAAGGAGGGGAATAGGATTATAAGAGGGGGACAAGATGATATAGGAGGAATATATATGTTAAATAGAGATAAAGGGGTTTTGAGGGGGAGGTGGACAGGAATGTACTCGAGAGTACCGTCCTTAGGAGTATTAGGGATAATATGAGAAGGTAAGGCAGATTGAACGAAAGTAGACACTCCGCCCCCAAGAGCTGTCCTTGGCATGTGATAGGCGGTGTAGCCCGGAATGTTAGGTTGGGGATAAGTGGTAGATGGAGAGAGCTTGGTTTCTTGAACCATGATAACATCCGGGTGATGAGAACGTGCGAATAGAGAGAGTTCAGATAACTTGTTGCGAAGGCCGTTGAGATTAATGTGAACAATGGAGAGGGGGCGGTTGGTAATTAAGGAATCAGAGTTGTTGGGGGCAGAGCATAGAACACAACGAAAGGATGAGTCATGATGCCTCACAGAACTGAGGCCCGAACAGGAGAAGTGCACCCACCTTTGGCATCCGAAGCACTGGACACTTGTTTTATGCCAGGTAACATCCTCGCCGCAGGTGGCACATGGATACTTCCGTGCTGGACCTGGATTCCTCTCGACGCCGGCCCTTTGTAATAAAATCCTCAGGAAAGCTGCGGCCGACCAGCACCTCTCCCATGACAAAAACCCTCTTCTCGGAGGGGTTGACGTCGGTTTGCACGGAGGCGATCTTCTTTCCTCCACACTGCCACGGCACGAACGTACGACATCTCGGCAGCTTGACCTTTTGGCTCCTGGTCGTGGCGGGACCAACTGCGGCGCGGGGCGCCTGTTTTATTGGTACCGATTAAGGACACTATTATGAAATTGTACTTGAAAGCGAGTATCTCGGCTAATCATGCCTGAGAGGTGTTGAAAGGACATGTTATGTGGAAGCATTTCGCCACAATGTCAACAGCCTAGACAATGATGCGCAATATCTTCTGAAGCCCTCAGAAAACTCCATGTTTAAAACTCACAGTTTAACTAGGGTAATGGTGGAATTTCCGCTCAGAATTGACGAATTAACATACTTAGATACGTGTCATTTATGAAATCTACCCTCAATTATCACCCTCAACAAGTCGCGATAACCGTTTGAATACCGTCATGAAATATCCAGAATTCAGAAAAAGGCGATATAGTGTCGGGATAAACTTTGAAACCATGCATAAATCTCAAAGAATTCAATTCAATAACTTTATCTGGCGACAAAGAAACATACAAAATGTATGTGAGATAGGTTTAAACAAGACAGCCTGGACATGCAGGCAAACAAAATTGTAGGCAAAGAAAACACTCGTACGAATAAGAGCACCCTGAATTTAAAGCTTTAGCAGAAAGCACGGCCATCGACCCCATGCAATGACCTGAGGTTGAAATGGGATAGCCTGCTTTTGAAAATCGGAACTCAACTATCTCTGAAGGTAATTTGTTCCAAACTGGGATGACTCTAAATGCAAAGGAATGCAGCACGTTGGACTTCGACGTAAATCTACGTGCTAGCGGGAGCGAGTACAGCGGCTGGTGAACACGAAAACACTCTCAAATGGGATGTCGCAAAGACCGCTAACGATTTTAAAACATAAGTGTAAATCGAACTCGGTTCGCCGATATCGTAGGGTTTCGATCCCCAACATTTCAAGCCTTGCCGTATAGTCTGGTACTTCTCGCGTAGGAAACACTTTGACAAAAACGCGTTTTAAGTACCGCCTTTGCACGTTTTCAATTACTTCATCATCTTCGAAGTGGTAATTCGCCTCAATTTTCTTGATTGTAGAGCTAGTTATCTTCCTTCTTAGCTCTGAATCACAGAAAGAATCAATAGCGAAGATATTGATCGAATTTCAGCACCAGTGCTACACTGTGAAGGTTAAAGGTGCGCCGCCCCAGTTGGTCCCGCCACGACCAGGAGCCAAAAGGTCAAGCTCCGTAAGCAACAACATACCGAGCGGTGTATCTATGTGTAATTCATAACAAGAACAATAATTTTCAGTATTCACTCGAGAGTTTACCTAGTTAGCATAAATATAGGAGCGGTCGGCGATGTAGCAATGCAATTAGTATCACCACTTTATGCAACCCTGGCAATGTGTACCGCTCGGTACATGGAGATTACAAGAGTGCGGTAGGCCACTGCAAAAATAACCTGGTACTCTAAGGCACCAGGCGAGTTCTCCAGGAAGTTCCTAAACAAGCTCACCACGAGTCTGATGCTCGATTTCCAGTTTTCCTCAGAACTTCGATCCGCACTACCCTCCGTAAGGCCCCGGTCATAGTTGGATGAGCCGACGTCTCCAGCCCGGTCGATACACACAGAATGCATTGGAAATGGGATGCAAAAATCACTCGGTGTATCCCCCCCCGCACCCCCCAACACCCCCCTCCCAACACCCACCCGGTCGATACGTATGTTTAAAATGATGGAGTGAGGTTGAGAAAATCACTCGGTGTATCCGACGCGGTCGATATCCATGCTATACGTGGATGACAGCGGATGAGAAAACCACCGGGTGGGCGGACCAATGATAAAACATTGCGTATCATTAGAAAGCTAGCCTTACTGCTACCTCTGTTTCTTCACTATGCTCTCCTTCACTATTTCTCTGAACAGGTGCAGTCCTGTTGGCCACGTAATCATCGTCATATCTAGTTGGATACACCGAGTGATTTTCTCAACCTCTCTCCATCATTTTAAACATACGTATCGACCGGGTGGGTGTTGGGGGGTGCGGGGGGGGTGTTAGGGGGAGTCGATGAGTTACAGATGCAAATAGCACCAACTCTGACCGGGGCCTAAAATCCTTTTTTTGCAACCGTTTCGCTTATCTAATATAGCCGCGTTTGGCATCCTATGTATTCAACACTTAATTGTCCAGTCTCCATTGTTGATGGCAGGGGAGCAGGATGCCACCGTCTAAATCTGTGCCTCTGTTTTGGTTATTCACCAGGGGAGTGCGGCAATTGCCGTTCGCCGGCCATTTTTGGGGTTTGCCGTTGCCGTTTGCAGAAAATTTTGCTTAAAACGGCAAACTTTCGGCAAAAATTCAAACCACAGGGTTAGCCCCCACAGCTGTTTATTTGACTAGGTAATCAGAGGAAGTCGGCCAAGTTCTAAGCTGTTTGGGAGTCTCCAAGTGTGTTCTTTCAATCATCAAATTTTTAACCCCACTTGGAAATGACAAATTGCAAAAAACCCTCTCCCTGAAACATTCCGATTACTGCAAGTTCCACAGTTACAAAGCTAAAGGGTATCAAAAGTGGAGCGTGAAAGCATCCTTCTTTATACGTATGAACCAGTTAAGAATTCGTGTAGTATTTTTTTTTCGCCAGAGTTCCGCACCTGCTGGACGTTCCGAAACGCATTTTAGTCTTTGGAAAATCTGGAATCGGACCTCTTAATCGTGTTCAGCGCCCAGAATAACCGCCTGATCAAAGTTCTGGTGAGAGCATGTTTTCCGAACTTTGCACAGAGTGAAAGCGTTTTCCACTTGCACAAGGCAATTTTTCTGATTTTAGTACATATTCTATCCTCCAAAAGAGCATTACTTTTACGAAAATACGGAAACGGATCTTATAATAGTGTTTAGCGCCCGAAACACCCCCCCCCTAAGCAAAGTTTGGGTGAAGACACATTTTCCGAACCTGCTGCAGACTGATAGTGTTTTGGACTTGTACGGATTTTCGGTTCAGCGTTCAACTATTACATATCAATACGGGGTACAGTAAGCGTTGAAGAAACGTATATATTCCACTCTTTATCATCAATGGGTTTAGCATGATCATTAAGTCAATGATGCAGTCTTGAATGTTGTCTGCCCTGAATGTCAGGAAACGTTCCATCATTACTCTGACCTCGCCAGGCACTGTGGGGGAGCTCACACAGACGAGGAAGGAAGTAAATGATTCAGCATATGTTCTTAACCCTCTAACGAAAATGACAGTACATCGGTTTCGTATCATAAATTCCTTATCACAGTGTTATTGTCCACAAGATCACATGAGTTTCTCGGCTTTGTGCCTCTAAAGGCTATATATCCCACGTTGGTCATCATCAATTTAAAAAAAATGACTTTATAAAGTATAAAGAATACATCACAAGTGAATATATGATAAGTGGATTCTGTTCCACAAGAAAAATAAACTATTCCAGTTGTATTACTAGAGTGTATTTACAAGACAACTGGTTTTCGTATTTAAAACGATCTTCTGTAAGAAAAACTGGCCGCAAAGCTCGTTCTGATCTGAATTCGGACTCTAACGAACGTAAATCCGAGAAACGGTGAGTCGGTGACATTTTAGCGATTTGCTCGTAAAGGCGCAAGTGTCGTGGGCGCGTACACCACACGCATTTTATTTTACGCGTGAGTCCCGATGACAGAGGCGTCTGTGAGGATTAAGCCCAGACACCCACTTGGCGCGACGTGATTACGAACCCCGCCCACAATCTCACGCCTAGTGGTATTTTTGGCACTGGGTGAGGTGGTAATGCAGTTTTCGTCGTTGCGACGGACTTTAGGGTTATTCTTCTCAATCTGGGAAGGAGATTTTGAATTATTAGAATTGGAAACATTCGAATTGACAAAAACATTTACGTTTATATAGGGCCTTTCAGAGTGGCGTCGCAGAAAAATTCGCTGTCGCGGCGACGTGGTGAGAGATGGGGGGTGCTACGCAGCGCAAACCGTGCCGCGCGACGGGAGCGAATGTCGCGCTTTTAGAGTGGGAGCGACGGCGCGAGCTGGGAGCAACGTTCTGCGACGTGTTGCGACGTTTTGCGAGGCAAATGGTCTCGACCATTTTTGTCGCTGTAGTTTCTTCATATTAGTCAGTGTTCCTTCGTTACTATCTGTCTGGAAATGTCTTGGATTAAGCTTAAAACTTGGTTCTAGGGGTTATTTTGGGTGCTGATTGCGAATCTGAGACCCATTTGTCAATGTTTGAAAATTCCATCTGATTTGGTCCGGAGATTCAAAATGGGGGAAATTTTGCTGCCCAAACGCGACTTCTGACGATTTCGAGATTGCTATGATCAAATCGCCTTAAAACTTGTACGTAGGGGTTTTCGATAAATTATGGTAGGTTACGGTGGGTATACGGTAGCTTGGTAAAAGTCTCAGAATTGTCTGAAAATTTCACTGTGGATGTTAGTTGGGACGCTGAACACGAATTTGAGGTCCAATTTTTGATCTTTGAATCTGTAAGGTAAGCAACGCCATTTAAGAGGAATTATGACTACCGCATCCCACAGTAGCCAAAGTCTGGCAAGGAACAGATCCCAGATTCGGGTTCAGCGCCATAACTAACCCACAGTTGAAATTTTAGAGCCGAAACCGAATTTTTTCTGGACACCCCCAGAAATTCCCTGATGAGTGATGGACCACCACGACCTTTTTGTGACGCAATGAAAATGCCATTTTTGAAATCTCCGCGGCCATTTCGGAAAATTCAAGCACGGGTCATTTATTTGCGGTCACAGACACAACTACAGCAAGGACAACATGATTTTCCAAATTGCCACCGGCAGGTGGCAAATCTCCCTTGGAACAGAACCCACAAGACCAATCTTACCAGCTGTTGAAAAGTAGTCTACTGCTCCACTGCTGTACCTGATTTATTTTCCTGAGACGATTCCTCAGATTCAAGTAGTAGAATATGTGAAAGGCATGCGACTATGGAATATTGAATGTTTTCTAATGAATTCTTATTCATGCGATTTCTAATGCAGTTAGGCTTAGCCTACCGTCGAAAACCTCAAAAATTACGAGTAATACCGAAGCTTTGAAGGGTGAGGGGTGTAGTTCAAAGGTTTCGCTCTGCATAAATGTTTCTCAAATCTATCAGTCATGTCGATTTCGCTAGGTTCTCCAAGTTTGATCTTGTTACTAGCGTGATTTATTCATAAGAAATCCGATCTCATATATGCTGCCGAGATGTCGTACGTTCGTGCCGTGGCAGTGTGGAGGAAAGAAGATCGCCTCCGTGCAAACCGACGTCAACCCCTCCGAGAAGAGGGTTTTTGTCATGGGAGAGGTGCTGGTCGGCCGCAGCTCTCCTGAGGATTTTATTACAAAGGGCCGGCGTCGAGAGGAATCCAGGTCCAGCACGGAAGTATCCATGTGCCACCTGCGGCGAGGATGTTACCTGGCATAAAACAAGTGTCCAGTGCTTCGGATGCCAAAGGTGGGTGCACTTCTCCTGTTCGGGCCTCAGTTCTGTGAGGCATCATGACTCATCCTTTCGTTGTGTTCTATGCTCTGCCCCCAACAACTCTGATTCCTCAATTACCAACCGCCCCCTCTCCATTGTTAACATTAATCTCAACGGCCTTCGCAACAAGTTATCTGAACTCTCTCTATTCGCACGTTCTCATCACCCGGATGTTATCATGGTTCAAGAAACCAAGCTCTCTCCATCTACCACTTATCCCCAACCTAACATTCCGGGCTACACCGCCTATCACATGCCAAGGACAGCTCTTGGGGCGGAGTGTCTACTTTCGTTCAATCTGCCTTACCTTCTCATATTATCCCTAATACTCCTAAGGACGGTACTCTCGAGTACATTCCTGTCCACCTCCCCCTCAAAACCCCTTTATCTCTATTTAACATATATATTCCTCCTATATCATCTTGTCCCCTCTTATAATCCTATTCCCCTCCTTAAGCAGTTGTACGACTGCTCGCTCTTCCCTTCAGCTGTCTTTGCGGGTGACTTCAATGCTCACACGTTCTGTTCCGCTCTTGATTCTGACGCCAGAGGGGAAGATGTCGAGGAGTGGGCTGAGGAGTGTGACCTGGTTATCCTCAATGATGACCAGCCGACCTTCTAGCCCAGACATCTCTCTTGTGTCATCCAATCTCTCTAATGCTTGCACGTGGTCCACATCCACAACTCTCTCCAGTGATCACATTCCCGTCTTTGTCTATATTGATCTCTCTGACTCTCTTGCCCCTTACTCTGGTTTTCGTCATCGTACTTATCTTAATTTAGGCCTAGCAGACTGGACCCTGTTCAGAGATGTTGCACTTCGCCATGCGGTCGACTACCCATGGAATGGTGATGTTCATCAGAAAGAGCGCCATCTAACAAGTGCCATCCGCAAGGCCATGAAAGCAGCAATTCCTGAGGGTCGTGTCAAGACCTTTTTTTCCAAATGTCAGCAGGGAAATACTGCAGAAGATAAGAACCAGAGATGAGAAGAGAGCCGCAGACCATCTAGACCCGGACATAGCTGTGCTGGATAATGAGATCAAGCAGGATCTGGATAAGAACAAGAAGGAATGCTGGGAGAAGTTCACTGAAAAGCTGAATTTCAAGGCTGACGGAACTACGACGTGGAAAGTGTTGAGGAAAATTTCCGGCAAGCCCGCTCCCTCGATGAGCTCCGCTATTGAGTTCGAGGAGAACGTCTTCAAATCAGGGAAAGCGGCTGCTTATGCGCTCGGCAAGAACTGCTTCATCACACGTGCCAAGCGAGGCGTGCAAAACAGAGTCACGGTTAGAGAACTGAGCCGGTTGCCGCTCATGAACGCTTCTGAGGCCTTTACTCTCACGCAAGTAGAGAAGGCTATCAAAGAAATGCGGAATTCGAAGGCTATCGGACCTGACGGTATCTCCCCAGCCATCCTGAAGAAGCTTCCCACGGAACTTCTACCGATGCTTGCAGATATCATTAACACTTCTTTCCGGACCTGCACTCTACCCCAAGCTTGGAAGACAGCCAATGTGATACCGTTGCCAAAGCCAGGCAAGTCCCAAAGCACGGCAAAGGGCTTTCGACCAATAAGCCTGTTATCGCCCGTCGCTAAATTAGCTGAAAAGTTGATCGTGACGGACCTGGCTGATCAAAATGAGCGACAGCAGCATCAGCATGGGTTCAGGAAACTTCACTCCACTACTACAGCTCTATTGGAGATCGTGAGCTTTGCGGTCGATGGGTTCAACATGAGAAAGCCCCTGAGAACGGTGGCCGTCGCCCTCGACCTGAGCAAAGCGTTTGACTCTGTTAACTTGGGACTGCTGTCCGAGAAACTGCTCGAGTCTTCGCTACTATCATGGCAGAAGCGATGGATTGCAGCGTTCACTAAAGGCCGCCGTGCTAAGGTTCTGTTCCAGAATCATGTATCCGATAGCATTCCAATAGCAGCCGGTGTTCCGCAAGGCGGAGTGTTGTCCCCTGCCCTATTCAGCCTGTATCTTGAGGACATTCCCGAGCCTCCCAATGATGTAAGGATTGTTATGTATGCCGACGACATCACCATCATGTGCCAGGATCGTGACCTGCAGATAGCCGCTAACAAGATCAGCGCATATCTCGTCGAGTTGAAGCTCTTCCTCGATAAAATGATGCTCACAGTCTCTGCCGCAAAGTCCTCTGTTTCAGTGTTCACAACAAACACCAAGGAACACAGTGCCCATCCAGATGTCAAATGGGATGGTGACCTGTTGCCAGCAGCAAAAAATCCCCAATCTGCTTGGCCTTATTCTTGATCCCTCACTGAAGTTCCACAAAAACGCGGAACAGAAACAAACAGTCTCAAGGCTAGGCTTAATATCTTGAGAGCTCTCGGAGGAACATCATGGGGAAGCAGCCGAGAGACTATATTGAGAACCTACAGAGCAATACTTCAGCCGGCTCTGGAATATGCGGCACCAGTGTGGCAGCACCTGGTGTCTGACAGCTCCTGGAATAAGCTGCAGCGTGTACAGAATGCTGCGCTTAGAATTGCTACCGGTTGTGCAAGGAGCTCCCCGGTGGAGCATCTTCACGCGGAGGCCTGCATATTGCCGGTCAAGGAGCATTGTGAACTCCAGGCACAGCAGATGTATATTAATGTTCTGAGGCAGCCGAATCATCCGTCAAAGAGAATCATGAAGCCCATAAGAGAGAGGTCGATTAGGACGCCGTTCGCCGATTTGACTTACTTACTTACTTAATCGGTTGGCTTTCGCCTGACGCGGTCATTCCGCATCTTCACCGAGGTATGCCGTCCTAGTAGTCAGCCGTGTCCATTTTCACGGTCTTCAGCCACAATTTGAACACATTCCATCCAGCTGTCACTATTCCATTTCCTGCGAAACGAAACATCGCGCCTGAACTGTCTTTCGATGCCGAGTGACTTTAAATCCTCTTTAACCACATCCGTCCAGAACTTTCGCCTACGCCCAGGTGGCCGTTTCCAGACAGGATTTGGAAGCATTTTTAAAGCGTGTTGTACGAGACGATCCGGCGTTCTTCTTAGTATATGCCCGAGCAGTCGAAGTCGACTTTCCATTGCTGCTTGAGATGGCGTTAGGAGATGCTGGCACCTCCCTCGTGTCGAGCGTTGATGTACTGCGTCGATTTCCTTGTAAAGGTCTTCGTTATGGCATACACGCGGCCAGAAATATCCAAGCAAACGCCTAAAAGCTTCCTCTCCGTGCAATCCAACCTTTCCATCTGCGTTTTCGAAAGCTGCCCACGTCTCCGATCCGTACATCATGATAGGGCGAATAGCGGATAGGTAGACGCGCAACTTGACTTCCTTCGCGATGGTGGTAGACCACAAACACTTGGTTAGAGAATTGAATGCAGACGTAGCTTTCGCACATCGTTGTCGAATATCCGCTGCATAACTACCATCGTTCTTCAGCAAACAGCCCAAATAACAGAAATCGTCCACCAGTTCGATACGTTGTCCGTCCACACAAACTCCAGTTGAAGGCCTCTGAGAGACCCACATCTGCTTGCATTTGTCGGGACGAAGACGAAGTCCATAGGCTGCGGCATACTTCGAAACGAGGTTCACAATCCTTTGCAAATTTGCGTTGTTTTCAGCGAATAACACAATGTCGTCGGCGTACTCCAGGTCGACAAGGGAGCGTCCTGATGGTGTTAGGATCACATCCGCAGGAAACTGTTCTGCAACTCTACGCATGATGTCATCAACGGCGAAGTTGAAAAGAAAAGGTCCTGCAACGGCTCCTTGCCTTACTCCTGTTTTCACCTCGAAAGCTGACGTAAATCCGACAGGTGTACGAACTGCTGCTGTTGTTCCTTTGTTCATGTCCTCGATTAACCGAACATACTTTTCCGGGACTCCATCTGCTCGCAGAGCATTGAGCAATCGATCACGATGAGGAGAGTCGAACGCGGCTTCAAAGTCCAAAAAAGCAAGCTGTAATGGCTTCGAAAACCGCTGCCACGATTCAATTACTCTTCTCACGACGAACACTTGGTCGATGGTCGATCTTCCAGGTCGAAAACCGGCTTGCTCATCTCTGGTCGTTCCTTCACGATGTTTGATAAGTCGCTCGAGAATGATACGTTCTAAAACCTTGTACATGACACGAAGTAGAGAGATTCCTCTGTAGTTCTTAGGATCCGTGACGGATAGCTTCTTGTGAAGAGGTACGATGATCGCATGTCTCCACGAATCGGGTATCCTTTCGCTCATCCATATGGCACGGATGGTGTTGGTCATTTCACGAATCCCAGACGGAGGAAGAGCTTTCAGCATTTCAGCAGTGATGTTGTCATCTCCACCTGCCTTTCCATTCTTCATTTTCCGGACACAATCCAAAACTTCAGACTCAGTCGGCGGTTCCTCACTGACATCGTAATGTGCTCTCTGAACATGCGGGAGCTCAGGTACTGATGGCGCTGGACGATTCAGTAGTGAACTGAAGTAATCCTTCCATATTGGCAGCGTCGCATCACCAACTGCAACTCCATTGGTAGTGTTCAAGACAGGAGAACATCTCTTCATCTTCCCGCTATACTGTCGCAGCAACGTGTAGGCTTTCCTCGGATTCTGCTCCTCCCAAGCCTTCTCGAACTCCTTAGCTCTACACGTCCACTCTCGTTCGCGGTCACTTTGAAGCTGCCGACGCAACTTCCTCCTCAGACGCTTCTCCTCCACGAAGTTTCCTGCAGTTCGGAGAGCACATACTCTGTTGTAGGTAGATGTTGTTTCTTCTGAGACGTAGGCGAACTTCTTCTTAGGCTGTACAACCGGGAGTGCCTCTTTCGAAGCGTCCTGGATGCATTTGACAAAAGAATCCTCGTCGCAAAGTTTCTTCTTAGTCCGTACTCCGATGTGAATAGAAACGCGTTGTCGGAAATTCCTTCTGCACTCTTCATCTCTGAGACTTGTCATGTCAATCCTCTGGAGAGGCTGAGTCCCTCGCTTCCTCTTATGAATCCTCGCAGTGAAGTTCAACAGAACAGGACGGTGATCCGAATGGAATGCGACATCCCACACAGCTCTAGATCTTCGAATGTCCGATACTGGAATATTCCTCGTCAGGACATAGTCAAGCTGTAGTTTCAAAGTTGTCATCTTCCGCTTCCGCTGCTCTTCTGGAGATAGCCGGGTTGGTCCCTGCCACGTAAGCTGATGGCGGCGATGATTCCTCTTGAATGTCGATGCAATAATCAGACCACTGCGTTCACAAAAGTCGACAAGGCGGTAGCCATTGTCCGATGTTTGCTCCACTG
Organism: Aplectana chamaeleonis; assembly: GCA_029168955.1. NCBI lineage: Eukaryota > Metazoa > Nematoda > Chromadorea > Rhabditida > Cosmocercidae > Aplectana > Aplectana chamaeleonis. Next base: position 403,987 of record JAPDOI010000102.1, on the reverse strand, counting down.
GGTAGAACCATTTACCGAGTACTTCGGATTCCTGATCAAGTCCCATCTTCGCATTTGCGTCAATCCCCACGACAACAGCATGTTGACAAGGTATCCTGGCCAGCAATGTATTGAGTTCCTCATAAAACGCATCCTTCGAATTGTCTTCGGCGGTTTCAGTGGGCGCATGAGCACTCACTATCCACAGATTGAATCCTCTGTGATCCCGCAGTCGTACGAATGCATTCCGACACGACGTTGAGCCGAACTCCTTGACCATACCATTGAAATCCTTCCTTACAGCTATTGCACAGCCTCCCACTCTCCTATCGTCAGCGTTACTGCAGTAGATGGTGTACTCTCCGACGCTGATGACGGGTCTATCCTTGAGGCGGGTTTCCTGCAAAGCAGCAAACGGTGCATGGAAATAGCTCAGAAGTCTGGATAGCGCAGTTTTTTGGATATCACTCGACAGCGATCGACAGTTCAGGGTGGCGAAATTGTGGCTTGTGGCCAAAGACTCCATGACTTCCTAGGTACGGATCCTAAGGTGTTATGGAGCAGAGGCCTTAGTGTGCCGGACGGCGACACCTTTATGCAATGTGCGGGATACTTTCGCGATATAGTTGTGCACGCTATATCGCTCGAACGTTCCCTGGCTGCCGAGATGTCGTACGTTCACGCCGTGGCAGTGTGGAGGAAAGAAGATCACCTCTATGCAAACCGACGTCACCCCCTCCGCGAAGAGGGTTTTTGTCATGGGAGAGGTGCTGGCCGGCCGCAGCTCTCCTTCGGATTCTCCTGCAAAGGGCCGGCGTGGAGAGGAATCCTGGACCCGCTCAGAAGTACCTATGCGCCACGTGCGGCAAGGATGTTACCAGGAGACATACCAGCGTCCAGTGCTCCGGATGCCAAAGGTGGGTGCATCTCTCCTGTTCGGGTCTCAGTTCTGTGAGGCATTATAACTCTGCTTTTCGCTGTGTTTTATGCTCTTCACCTACCAACTCTGATTCCTCTTCCTCAAATCGCCCCCTTTCCATTGTACATATCAATCTCAACGGCCTTCGTACTAAACTTTCTGAGCTCTCTCTCTTCGCACGTACTTACCATCCAGACGTGATCATGGTTCAAGAAACCAAGCTCTCTCCATCCCCTACCTATCCTCATCCTAATATCCCGGGCTACACTGTCTTCCATGCTCCAAGGTCAGCTCTTGGCGGAGGAGTTTCAACCTTTGTTTTATCCTCTCTTCCCTCCCACCTCATACCAAACACCCCCTCGGATGGTACTCTCGAGTACCTTCCAATCCATCTCCCTCTTAAAACACCCCTTTCTCTTTTCAACATATATATTCCCCCTACCACCTCATGCCCCTCCTCCTACAAGCCCATTCCTCTTCTCAAACAACTCAGCGATTATTCCCTCTCATCATCAGTTGTTTTCGCGGGCGACTTCAATGCCCACACCTTCTGCTCGTCCCTTGGTTCTGATGCTAGAGGAGAAGAAGTCGAAGAATGGGCTGAGGAGTGCCACCTGTTCACCTTAAACGATGATCAGCCCACTCGTCTCCCTGCCACCGGCCGATCTTCTAGCCCAGACATAACTCTTATCTCGTCCAACCTTTCCAACGCTTGCTCATGGTCTACCTCAACAACATTGTCTAGTGATCATGTTCCCGTCTTTGTGCACATCGATCTCTCAAATTCTCTTGCTCCTTATTCTGGTGTTCGTCAACGTTCTTATCTCAATTTAGGCCAAGCAGACTGGTGCCTGTTCAGTGAGGTTGCGCTACGCCTAGCGGCTGATTACCCGTGGAATGGCAATGTGCACCAGAAAGAGCATCGCTTATCTGATGCAATTCGCAGGGCCATGAAGGCGGCTATCCCTGTTGGCCGAGTTAAGACGTTCTATCCAAACGTCACCAGAGAAATTCTTGAGAAAAGCAGGACTAGAGATGCCAGAAGAGCAGTTGACCATCTAGGACCCTGTCGTCGCTCAGCTGGATGGTGAGATCAGAAAAGATCTCGACCAGCACAAGAAAGAACAGTGGGAAAAATTCACAGAACAGTTGGAATTTCAAGACGGACAGTGGAGCTACTTGGAAGGTTCTTCGGACACTGTCGGGAAAGACCTCGCCAGCCACCATCTCCACTATTGAGTTCGGTAATAACGTTTTCAAGTCAGGAAAGGAAGCCGCCTACTCTCTCGGTAAAAGTTTCTTTGTCACGAGTACAAGGCGAGGTCCGCAAAATAGAGTGACAGTAAGAGAGCTGTGCCGCCTCCCGCTCATGAGCACGGCCGATGCGTTCACTGTGGCGCAAGTAGAGAAGATTGTAAAGCGACATGCGGAACTCCAAAGCTGTCGTTCCGGGCGGCATTTGTCCTGCTGTACTGAAGAAACTCCTGACTGAGATCCTTCCGCTCATCGTTGATATGATTAACACTTCGTTTAGCTCTTGCACTATTCCGCAAAACTGGAAGACAGCCAACGTCATCCCGTTGCCCAAGCCTGGCAAACCTCAGTCATCAGTAAAGGGATATCGTCCCATTAGCTTGATGTCACCTTTCGCCAAGGTGGCCGAAAAGCTCATTGTCAAGGATCTAGCGGAGCACAACGAGAAGCAGTTGTTTCAACATGGGTTCAGGAGGCTACATTCTACAACTACGGCGTTGCTAGAAATTACCAGCTATGCTATCGACGGGTTCAACTTTAACAAGCCATTGAGAACTGTAGCTGTTGCGTTGGATCTCACCAAGGCATTTGATACGGTTAACCTTGGAGTCCTGTCAAGCAACATTCTGGAGTCGTCAATACCATCTTGGCAGAAGCGCTGGATATCGGCCTTTATTAAAGGTCGGCGGGCAAGAGTCATGTTTCAGAACCATGTCTCCAACAGTATTCCTATGGCAGCTGGAGTCCCTCAGGGCGGAGTTCTATCGCCAGCCCTCTTCAATCTGTACCTCGGAGATATGCCTGAGCCTCCACAGGACATCAAGGTCGTCGCGTATGCCGATGACATAACAATCATGTGTCGAGATCGGGACTTACAGGTGGCCGCCAATAAGATCAACGAGTACCTGATCACACTGAAGAGCTTTTAGACCGCAAGATGCTAAGTATCTCTGCAGCCAAGTCGTCAGTGTCCGTTCTCACGACGGACCCATCCGAGCACAGCGCTCATCCGGATGTCGTGTGGGATGGAGACCGATTGCCTGCTGCTCGCTTTCCAAAGCTGCTCGGTCTTGTGCTCGATCCTTCACTCAAGTTTCATAAGAATACCGAGCAGAAGCAGGCAGTCGTTAAGGCTAAGCTCAACGTTCTCAGGGCCCTGGGCGGCACTTCGTGGGGTAGCAGCAAGGAGACTATACTCACAACGTATAAGGCAATTCTGCAGCCCGCCCTGGAGTACGCCGCACTGGTTTGGCAGCAGCTCGTCTCAGAATCCTCCTGGACAAAGATGCAACGAGTACAAAATGCTGCTCTCCGTATCGCCACCGGATGTGCAAGGAGTTCCCCAATCGAGCACCTGCATGCTGAGACCCGTCTATTACCAGTGAAGGAGCACTGTCAGCTCCAGGCCCAGCAATTCCGCATTAACATTATAAAGCAACCAAATCACCCGTCGTGGAGAGTGCTAAACCCCGTGAGAGAGAGAAGTATAAGAAAGCCATTCGCCGATGCTCCAAACAAAGTCAATTTGCAAAGATGGCACGACTCACAGCAAGAACGACTCCGTCTTTTGCGCGAGGAGCACACCAAGTTCGTACGGTGTCATCTTGTGAAGGTGGCCATAAATCCTATACTAGGAGATATACCGCCCCCGTCTGCACCTCAGAGTCTCAACTCGGAAGAAGGGCGAGATGCACGCTCGCATCATTACGCTGTGGTCACTCTACAATGCTAATGTCTTATGTCAGCAAGATTGACAGCAGCAAATCTGATGTGTGCCCGGACTGCGGTATCGTCGGCCATGATACCGCACATTTATTCAACTGTCCGGAGAGACCTACCACGCTGACACCAATGGACCTATGGACGAATCCACTACTGGTCGCCCAGTTCCTCCGCCTATGACAAAACCCTCTATGTGGCTGCAAAGAAGAAGAAGAAGAACGTTCCCTGTGTACACTCAAACGTCTGCTGGGTTCAGTAGAAGCAGGGGCACCAACGAGCAGGTACCAACAGACTTGTATACACACCCCCAACTTGTATATTCGCCGATGCTCCTCGTAAAGTTGATGTACAGAGATGGGCCGACTCCAACATGGAAAGGCTTCGTCTTCTGCGTGAGGAGCACACCCAGTTTGTTCGAGGATATCTAGCAAAGGCGGCTGTGAACCCTATTTTGGGAACGGTGCCGCCTCGGGTTTGCGAGTCCGAGTCTCAACTCGGCAGACGAGCCAGATGTGCTCTTGCATCGCTGCACTGTGGTCACTCTATTCTGCTCATGTCTTACGTCAACAAGATCGACAGCAGCCGACCAGACGCATGCCCGGACTGTGGTGCTCCCGGACACGACACGGCGCACTTGTTCACGTGCCCGGAGAGACCTACCTCCTTAACAACAATGGACCTTTGGACGAATCCTGTGAAGGCCGCCCAGTTCCTCAACCTATGACAAAAACCACTTTGAGGCTGCAGAAGAAGAAGAAGAAGATCTCATATATCTTTTTCTAAGGATGAAGTGGATCGAACCTTCTTTTCTTCTTCTTCTGCAGCCACAGAGAGGGTCCTGTCATAGATTGAGGAACTGAGCCACAAGCGTCGGATTCTCCCACAGATCTACTGGTGTTAACGATGTCGGTCTCATCGGGCAGTTGAAAAGGTGCGCAGTAGTATGCCCTTTATTACCACAATCCGGGCACTCGTCAGGTCTGCTGCTATCGATCTTATGTAAATAAGACATAAGCATGGGGGAGTGCCCGCAGCGCAACGAGGCAAGGGTGCACCTGGCACGCCTACCGAGTTCCATCTCGGTTTCGCTGACCTCAGGCGGCACGACTCCGAGAATGGAGTTTACGGCGGTCTTGCATAAGTGATCCTTGACGAATTGGGTATGCTCAGCACGCAAGAGACGGAGGCGTTCTTGTTGTGCGTTGGTCCATCTCTGTATATTGATTTTCGTGGGAGCATCGGCAAACGGCTTTCTTATACTTCTCTCTCTGACGGGGTCTAATAGTCTTCGCGACGGATGATTCGGCTGCTTCAGGATGTTTATGTACAGCTGTTGTGCATGGAGTTGGCAATGGTCCTTAACTGGCAGGATGCGAGCCTCGGCGTGTAGGTGCTCTACTGGAGAGCTTTTAGAACAGCCTGTTGCGATTCGCAATGCTCCATTTTGAATGCGCTGCAGCTTGGACCAGGATGTGTCCGACACGATATGCTGCCAGACTGGTGCAGCATACTCCAGGGCGGGCTGTACGATGGCCTTGTACGTGGTCAGGATCGTTTCTTTACTGCACCCCCAGGACGTTCCGCCGAGAGCACGTAGGACGTTAAGTCTTGTTTTCACTGCAGCTTGCTTCTGCTCAGTGTTCTTATGAAACCTCAGCGAAGGGTCCAACACGAGTCCGAGCAGCTTAGGGAATCGGGCGGCCGGCAGGCGAGTTTCGTCCCATTTCACCATGGGATGAGCACTGTGCTCCGCATTATCAGTGGAAAAGACGGTTACAGATGATTTAGCGGCAGAGACCGTAAGCATCTTGCTATCGAGAAAACATTTCAACTCGATCAAGTAGTCATTGATCTTACTGGCAGCTACATTTATGTCGCGGTCCCGGCATAGTATAGTAATATCATCCGCATATGCTACGACCTTGATGTCTTGGGATGGAACGGGTAGATCTTCAATATACAGACTGAAAAGAGCAGGCGATAGAACTCCTCCTTGAGGTACACCGGCGGCAATTGGGATGCTATTGGAGACGTGCCCTTGAAATAGCACATTTGCCCGACGTCCTTTGGTGAATGCGGTTATCCACCGCTTCTGCCAGGGCGGAATGGTAGACCTTAATAGGCTCTCCGACAAAATGCCCAAATTTACAGTGTCAAAAGCCTTCGTTAGGTCGAGGGCTACACCTACAGTACGCTGGAGGTTTCATGGCATTGAAGCCGTCCAAAACATAGCTCACAATTTCCAGCAGGGCCGTAGTGGTGGAATGTAGCTTACGGAAACCATGTTGATGCTGTTGTTTGCTATTATGTTCGGCAAGCTCCTCCACAGCCAATTTTTCTGCAACTTTGGCAATAGGTGAGAGAAGACTGATTGGCCTGTAACCTTTTGCCGTGGATGGTGATTTACCCGGCTTCGGCAATGGGATGACGCGTGCTACTTTCCAATCTTGAGGTAATGTACAGGTGCGAAACGATGTATTAATGACGTCAGCGAGCAGGGGTAGTAGTTCATTTGGCAGTCTCTTTAGAACTGCTGGGCTCAAACCATCTGGCCCTACTGCCTTCGAGTTACTCATTTCCTTGATAACCTTCTCGACCTGAGCGGGCGTGACTGCATCATCTTCAGCCATGAGTGGCAGTTTACAGAGGAATCTGAGATGGAAGGTGAGGAGCATAACACACAACGAAAAGATGAGTTATGATGCCTCACAGAACTGAGACCCGAACAGGAGAGATGCACCCACCTTTGGCATCCGAAGCACTGGACGCTGGTATGTCTCCAGTTTACATCCTCTCCGCACGTGGCGCATTGGTACTTCTGAGCGGGTCCTGGGTTCCTCTCGACGCCGACTCTTTGCAGTAGAATCTTCAGTAGAGCTGCGGCCAGCCAGCACCTCTCCCATGACAAAAACCCTCTCCGCGGAGGGATTGACGTCGGTTTGCACGGAGGTGGTCTTCTTTCCTCCACACTGCCACGGCACGAACGTACGACATCTCGGCAGCTGGATCGAACCTAAGACGGACTGTGATGATGGAGAAGGCTAATTAGACTTTCTGCTAACTAGTAGGCTAAAATATTCCTCTGTAGTCCTAGGACTGATTAATGACGGTTTTTTCCTTGCATGAGTGGAATCAATTACTTGGGAATTGGAAAAAGATGTTCTTCCTAAACCAGTTTTAAGGATGTTATTAATGGTCTGTTCTACACACTTTGAGCTTCTCATATGTTGTTGAGATTGGTCTCGTGGATTATCTTAGTGATGTTGCTTCTGTAATAGGAAGAGCTGAGACTAGTTTCGCCTCTTGACCTTAGAAAAGTGTGAAATTTAGTGTTAATACCAACTTCTCAAGGTTTTTCAGTAGGGTATTAAGAGGAGCTAGGCCTCGCTTTCCCGGTATATCACTCTCTCGCCTGGACAGGATTTTGGTTGAGTGTATAATCGTGCTCCAATCGCGTTAGACGCGCGCGCCGCAGATTTGCGTCGCATGCGCTGCGCCGGCCGGCCTTCCTCAGGCACGATTCAACGACCATGCCGGGAAGCACCCCGGACGGGGTGACTCGCTCGCACAGCGCGGTCGCAAACTCCAAGGTTGACGGAGCGACGCCTGCATGGGTAGCGCCGTCATCAACCCTGCACCAAACGGAGCGGCCCCGCATTGAGAAAGATATCGCCGACGCCACAGTGGACGGGGTGACCCCTTTCTCAAATAAATGTTCGTGACGTCATCAACCCTATCACCTGTACAGGAAATGCTTACCTTTGACCTATTTTGAAATTCTAGATGACCGATTACGTCTATTACTTATACCTTCGCTCGTCCTTACCCTTCGTATTGATTTTTAACATTTTCCGCGTATATTCACTGGTTTTCTGTGGATACAATTTATTTATTTCAGAAAATTTCAACAGTCATGCAATCGAAGGAATATTCTTACTCTTGAGCTAACGGGTTCCTCAAAAAGATCACAAATCGAAAACGAAGCGTACTGAACACTTACACAGTAATGAAGAAACTGTATGAACTGTTACATATCATGCAACAAAATAGAGACTTCGCAATCAAAACTGCAGTTCTGGGACTGTGACAAAAAGGAAGGGGAGCCGAATAAAAAATGTCTCGTCAAAAGGAATTAACCAAATAACAAGCTGGTAACATAACAAGACTTTCAACGCAAAAGATGACTAAAAAATCGTCATCGTGGTGAAATAGCAAACTAATAGAAACTGGAATTTGAAAAAAAAACCATTAGAAGGAAACCCTGACAAAAGAACATTGTTCACAGAATGAACTGACAACCGTGAAAGTAATTTTGTCCTGAGAAAAGACAGCTATAAACAGTATAGAGATAGTAAGTGAACAAAAGAGCTGTAATAATGTAATAACATCACAATAATATTAAATATCATGCGCAGAAGACAATCTGAGTATCGGAATAGCTTCCTTCGCCAGATGACTGTGGATTCTATTCAGTGCTGGCCCGTTTGGCGCGATGCTGGAAGAGGAATGAATAGATGTTCATATATTTTCGCAAAACATTACCCAGTAGACATACAAAACTGGATAGTAGGAAAAAACTAACAATGCTATTTGCGGACCCCGAAGTACTTACTTGCACACGCCAGTGGATCCTTCCCCTGCGAGCACCCCAGAACCATATCGCGCTTCAGCGGCAGGAAATGTCTGAAATATCTGTAAAATGAGAAGGGATTCACCGATTATTGGAGCATCGCATAGAAATCTACACCCAATACTACCTCGACGGCGTTGAGCTTCTCACAGCATCGGTCTGTAGTTCATCGTGGTCGTAGTCGAAACAATCGAGTATGAAATCTAAATCGCTAGTTTACTAGATTTCTAGAGTGTATTATAATTAAAATGTGTTACCGAGTAGAGTAGTCTCAAAGGACTGGGGACTGCCGAGATGTCGTACGTTCGTGCCGTGGCAGTGTGGAGGAAAGAAGATCACCTCCGTGCAAACCGACGTCAATCCCTCCGCGGAGAGGGTTTTTGTCATGGGAGAGGTGCTGGCTGGCTGCACCCCTTCCTGAGGATTCTTCTACAAATGGCCGGCGTCGAAAGGAATCCAGGACCCGCCAAGAAGAAGAAGTACCCATGTGCCAAATGCGACAGAGATGTCAATCGGTGTGGAACCAGCGTCCAATGTTTTGGATGCGAAAGGTGGGTGCACTTCTCTTGTTCGGGTCTCAGTTCTGTGAGGCACCACGATTCTTCCTTTCGTTGTATTGTGTGCTCCGCCTCCAGTAACTCAAATTCCTCATCTACCAACCGCCCCCTGTCTATTGTACACATCAATCTAAACGGCCTTCGGACCAAGCTTTCTGAATTATCTCTCTTTGCCCGTACTCATCACCCGGATGTTATCATGGTCCAGGAGACCAAACTCTCTCCCTCTGCTACCTCTAGACATCCAAACATCCCGGGCTATACTGCATATCATACTCCTAGGTCATCTCAAGGAGGCGGAGTCTCTACTTTTGTTCTGTCCTCTCTTCCCTCACATTATTCCAAACACTCCAGTGGATGGCACTCTCGAGTACATCCCCATCCATCTACCTCCTAAAACACCACTTTCTCTTTTTAATATATATATCCCTCCTTCTACCTCTTGTCCCTCAACATACAATCCTATCCCCCTTCTCAAGCAGCTGTATGACTGCTCTCTTTCTCCCTCAATTGTCTTTGCGGGTGACTTCAATGCGCTTACGTTCTGCTCGTCGCTTGATTCTGATGCTAGAGGAAGTGACGTCGAAGAATGGGCGGAGGAGTGCGATCTGGTTATCTTAAACGATGGCCAGCCCACTCGTCTCCCTGCCAACGGCCGATCATCTAGCCCAGACATCTCCCTCGTCTCTTCCAATCTCTCTAATGCCTGCTCTTGGTCGACATCCACAACTCTTTCCAGCGATCACATCCCTGTCTTTGTCGATATTGATCTCTCTAACTCTCTTGCTCCCTATACAGGTGTTCGTCATCGTTCTTATCTTAATTTAGGCCTTGCAGACTGGAGCCTGTTCAGGGAGGTCGCGCTCCGCCAAGCGGCTGATTATCCGTGGAATGGCGATGTACACCAGAAGGAGCGCCACCTATCTGATGCTATCTTGAAGGCTATGAAAGCTGCGATCCCTGAAGGCCGCGTTAAGACCTTCTTTCCCAATGTCACCCGGGAAACGCTGCAGAAGATAAGGACAAGGGACGCAAAAAGAGCCGCAGATCATCTTGACCCAGACATCGCTGCGCTGGATGATGAGATCAGGAAGGACCTTGACAGGCACAAGAAGGAAACTTGGGAAAAGTTCAGTCCGGAAAATTCACCCTGCTCCAATCTAGTTCATTTACATTAAATTTCTGAAATGGTTACATTGAAAGCATCCTCTTTCTGCCTTCTTCCATTTACTCCACTTGTGCAATGAGGGTTAATTGAATAAATTATAAAATAAGGAGCAGGCGAGACAAAAACTAAAAAAAGGCAAAAGGTGCGCCCAGGTCAAATCCTGCCCCAGCGAGTCAAAAATGTTTGCGCCGCGACGGCCATCCAAAAAGGTCGATACGCAGTGCGGTAAAACGAAAGTCTCGAATGGCCCGAGAACTGGAGGGACAGTTCTCGACGTTTCTCGACTTCTGGAAGGGCAGGCCGGCCCGTTTCTCTTCTCTATTCTTCCGGCTGTATAGGGTTGCTAGCTCGCGCCCGCTCTTGCTTCACCTAAGCGCTAACCGCGTCGTATAGGTCCTACTTAGTCAAGAATTTCTTAGGAAATTCGAGACAGCGGAGGGACTATATCAGGAACGCTGGAAACATACGCTTTTGGACATAGTAGTTGGTAAAAGAAGAGGGGCTTCATTTCATCATAGTTTGCTGGGTAGTTGTACGGTTATCATTGATCACAGGCATTTATTTGTTGTATATGGTATTTTGTTTTGCATAAATTATTTTAGTATCTAGTGTATATCGACTTGTAGTGATCACATTGACATCATATTTTTCACTCACTTTCGATTCTTTTCTCCCCGTTCTGTGATAAAACACATTTCGCGTCCACTACAGTGTGCGCTGTGTAGCTGCGGACACACACCATATCGCACGGCGAGCCCAGTCTCTGAGGAATTTTGGCATTCAAGCTGGATAAAATTCGGGTTTTTATGTACAGGGTACTTCTCAAGTAAGAAGATACTATCATTTGCTTCTTTCACTGGAACTTTCAGTCTTCAATTTTTACAGTCGGCTCTCTTCATAGGTCATTGTCATAGACGAAATTCCGTTGGCTAGTTTTTACACTGACCGTGATATCTGTATTTTTAGTCTGCCATAATACAGCAGTTCGCTAATCCTTTTCTGAACGTGAACGATTGCGCTTCGGAGCGCTGTCTTCGTATCTTCGCGTCGAATCGGTAACCACCCGCGTAATCACTGAACGTTACACCAAAGAAACATGAAACCACATCAATCCTTACTTGCTAAAAGATAACAGATTAGTGTTTATTCCTTCATCAAAACAATAAAACACATATATGATCTTTAATTCATAGAGTTGTTGATGAGAAAGCTTCGGCAGCAACAATGAATTATTCCGAACACAAACTGCATATCTATCAATGATTTGAATTTTGTAAGTGTTTGTCTCGAAAAGCGGAGAAGAAGATATGACAAACCAGAAGAGAATCGTGTATTGTTTTGCTCCTGAAATTAGACAGAACATGCACATCGTTTTTTTGTGTCCGGTTTAGCCACCCCCCTTTGCCCCCTCTGCAACGTCCAATATGCACACCCCTAAGGTTAACCGGGACGCGTGCCCAGCCCTGCCTGCACATCGCTATGTAGTATTGCACGCTTTCTACGGCGTTCGGCGCACTCTTACATGGGTCTCGCACACTTTATATGGCGTCCGGCGCACTCTAGCATGGGTCCCGCACACTTTCTACGACGCTCGGCCCACTCTTACTTGGGTCCCGCACACTTTCTATGGCGTTCGGCGCGCTCTGACATGGGTCCCGTACACTTTCTACGACGCTCGGCGCACTCTTACATGGTTCTCGTACACGTTTTACAGCGTTCGGCTCACTCTTACATGGGTCTCGTATACGTTTAACAGCGTTCGGCGAACTTTCACATGGGTCCCGCACAGGATCGAGCAGCGTTCGGCGCACTTTTACATGGGTCCCGCACGGGATCGAGCAGCGTTGTGACTGGTCACAACGGGGGTGGTCGTTAAATTTTTGGAAATTTCAGGAAAAAAATGAAAATTTGGAGAGGGTCGGAAAACTTGGGAAAACAATAGGATTTTTTCAAACCACATGGTAAGGTAAAATGAGGGAGAAATAGTCAGTCGCGAGCGAGGTGTATGCATTTTCTATAATATAAAAGGGTCGCAAAATTTTTGGCTCGAAAATTATAAGTGGGGGGGTCGCAAAAAAGATTGGACGACAAATGAAAATTTCCGGAAGTGGTCGGAAATCATAAGACACGAACGCTTGTTTGCGTTGCTGTTGATGTCTGATGTGCCTGACGAACACTTCAATGAACGATCGACTACGTTTGCATGTGGTGTGAACAAAACTTGATGCTGACCTTTGCCATCATTAGAGCAGCATTAATAAATTCTTGGTTAAGATCGAGAAGATTTAATAAGCGTATTGAATGTTGTTTTGTGTAGTGTTTCTGTTTTCAAATGTATGGAATAAAAAAGCAATATTAAAATTATGTGTGATTTGTGAGGGAAGTATAAAGTATTGCCTGAATGACTGTTATGTAAATCATTGATTTTGATCGTCGCATAGAATGACGACGTTTAGATTCTGGCTTTGCAGGTAGCGGATCGGATGCGCCCCTCACTATAGATTTGAGCCTGTGATTCTGTCTCTCGCCATGAGCCATCATCTCTCTAAGTGGAGAGATCCCAGAGCCTTACAAACATATGGAATAATCGAGGGTGATAGGTACACGATATTGAGAAGCGGTAGCAGAATAGGAAACACGTCTTTTATCCGCCTTCTTTGCTTGCTTCAGTGGACTTACTTCAATGTACTTAAAGGCGGCTTACTCCGTGCCTGAAGAAACACCTAAATACAACTGAGTGCCACACAGCGTCAGCTGATTTTGGTATAATCTGGCTAAATGGGTCATTTGAGATGACATAGGCCAGTGCGCTAGCTCCTGCAATCCAAATTGTATTAGTCTCTTCAGCGAAAAGATTCTTCCACTTCTGCTCGATTTTGATAAAGTGAGAATCTGAAGAGCACGACTTCCAATCCATTCTTGATCGCCTATGGTCACCTTTGGTGTGCCAACATACTGGCGGTTTCTTTTTTCAACTGTTCTCACAAACATGAACCTTTCCGCGAACACGTCAGCACCTGCCTCATCTTTGAGATGTAACAAAACGTAGAGGATTTACGAAGCTGATTCTGATCCCGATGAAGCCGAGGTTGATCCATGGTCCGGTATTAGAGAATTTCGAGCGAGTTTTAGTTCGGAATTATAGCGTGTTCACCTCGTTTGTAAACGGGTAACATAAAGGCTTGTGGTAAGAAAAAGTCACCATGGTGAGTAGAAGCATCCATCCCAGCATGCTGAAATCTACGTTAAAATAGGGCACTGCTTGAAGAAACGGAAACTGTTCGTCAAATATGGGAAAACAAGTTGATAGAGCTTGCCAGAGAAGAACTATGAGGTGGACAAAACAGGAGCAGAACTGGAGCTAAAAATCAAAAATGGAGTCTGAAAAGAGTTCGAAATCAAAAATGGGGTTCAAAATCAAGAAATGAATGTTAGAGATACTGCGTCTGCAATTAGAGCAATTAGGGCAATTAGATGCAATGTGCACACAACAAAATGAAGTGTTAGCATATAAAATTGAGTAAATAACCTATTAGTAACATCTTACCTACATTTAGGGTCTAAGATAATCTCTCACCTCAGTTACTTTCTACGTTTGAGAGACTTATCGCGATTTTTCGTACATAAAAATTTCTCCACAACGCCAAACTGTTTTATTTTTCGGTTTTTCAAATTTTGAAAAACAAATTGAAATCCATATTAAATTCTGCACACATTGATATAAAACACACCCATGAGTTAAATGAATTGTGGTGCGCGCGAAGCGCGCACCTGATTTGGAAAACGATTGCTTCTGCGCACACCCCTCGTTACAGAATCTGTTTGGAAGATAGTTCCAAACTTGGCATTTTTAGAAAATGTAGAGCAGTAAAGGTTCTTAACACTGCCCAAGTTTCAGAAACATCTGCTCTGTGGTTCTCGAGATATTGACAAATTAGTGAATTTTAAAATGTGTGTGTGTGTGCGTGTGTGTGCGTGTGTGCGTGCGTGTGTGTATGTGTGTGTATGTGTGTGTGTGTGTGTGTGTGTGTGTGTGTGTGTGTGTGTGTGTGTGTGTGTGTGTGTGTGTGTGTGTGTGTGTGTGTGTGTGTGTGTGTGTGTGAGTCCGGTGAAACTTTTGAATGATAAGAAACATGGTTGGCCAATTGAGAGAAATGGAGTGGTATTGTGATAAGAGTGAATTGATTGCAAGCGTTAGAGTAGGTCTCCTTTACGTCCATCAGGAACCGTATGCGCACCGTTTATTGTGCGGGGTCCGACTGGAAGTGTGCCATGCGCAAAGGAACGTGCGCGGTACCCAACTGGAAGTGTGCCAAACGCCACAACTTGTGTAGGATCCGATTGAAAGTGCGCCAAGCGCTAGGAAACGTGCGCGGGACCCGAATGAAAATGCGCAAAGCGCAGGGGAGAGAGTGCGAGACCCAACCAAGAGTGCGCCAAGCGCCGGGGAACGTGCGCGGGACTTGACTGAAGAGGCACCAGGCGCCCGTAAAAGTGTACGGGACCCAACTGTGAGTGCGCCAAGCGCCGGCGAACGCGTGCGGAACCCCAACGGAAATGTGCCAAGCGCCACAGAACGTGTGTGGAACCTGACTGGAAGCGCGCCAAGCGCCAGGGAACCTGCGCGGAACTCAACTGAGATTTCGCCGAGCGCCGGGAAACGTGTTCGGGACCCAACTAGGAGAGCGCCAAGGGCCGGGAAAAGTGGGCGGGATCTAACTGGAAGTGTGCCAAACCCCACAGAACGTGTGTGGGACCTGAATGAAAGTGCGCCAAGCGACGAGGAACGTGTGCGGGACCCCAATTAAAAAGCGCCGAGCGCCGGAGAAAATGTGCGGGACCCAACTGGGAGCGCGCCAAGGGCCGGGGAAAGTGGGCGGGATCTAACTGGGAGCACGCCGAGCGCCGGAGAACGTGTGCGGGACCCAACTGGGAGTGCGCCGAACGCCGGGGAAATTGTGCGGGACCCAACTGGGAACACGCCAAGCGCCGGGGAACGTGTGAGGAACCGAACTTCGGGTGCGCCAAGCGCCGAGGAAAGCGTGAGGGACCCAACTGGGAGTGCGCCAAGCGCCGGGGAAAGTGTGTGGGATTCGACTGAAAAAGCGCCAGCACCGGGGAAAGAGGGAGGGACCCAACTGGGAGTACGCCAAGCGTTACGGATCGTGTGTTTGACTCAAGTTGGAGCTCCGGCAAAGGAGTGAAAATCGAAAACGCGGTTGCGATTCATCCGTTCATCTAGAGACGATTATAAATTGCCACCGGCACAAAATTCTCACGTTAAACAAAATTGATGATAACCAGTTGATAAAGGGCAGGGTAAAAAAGAAATTGAGAGCGGTGTGTTTTCATTCACACACCGTCATTCTCCGGAGGTGAGCGGCTGAAGCTGAACACACTAGGGATTAGGGAAACAGCCTCACCGGTGATTGAGATAACACGATATTGGGGCCTACTCATGGAAAACTCTGGTAAGAAAAACTACTTCACTTCCGTGAGAATTTTGTGCCGGTGGCAAATTATAATCCTGTTTCATCTAGTCGTCATTCGGTTTGGAAACCAAGAAAAAGGGTGTGAACTGTGGTGGTGCTAAAGGGGTGGGCAAGTGTTATGCAAGAGGGGTTTACTACACAACTGCATGAACACATGAAAAGTCATATCTGAGGGTGTAATGTGTTTTTAAAAGGGAACCTTTGCTAAAATAAAGTGAAATCATCTAACTGTTTTGCTTTGCTACGGATTAGTATGATTTGGAAATGAAACATTTGTGAGAAACTCGTTAAAAGAGGTGAAATGTCTTATGCTACTGATTTGACATGGGAATAAACTCGAAAGAAGCGCTAAAAACTCAGTGAAATGATTCATCGTTGATTTGGCTGTGCACTTGTTTACTAAACAACAAAAATTGAGTGTGACATTGAAAAACCAAATCACGCGCTTCTCTTCTGAAATCAACCTAACGCTTGCAGTTTAGGTTAACAAGTCTCAGGTCCTTGCAAAATTATGTTGCGTCTCCCACCTCAATCATTCAGAAATATCGATTTTCAAGCATTACTAAATTATTTGACGCGTTCGCTTCCGATTGACCATCAATTAATGAAAGTGGAAATAACATCACGTAGTGTGTTTATGCGAATGTCGTCAAGTAAGAGAGCTGCTGTCACACGAATACATAAATGCTGAAAAAGAAGTGCGTGATTTGGTTTTTCAATGTCACACTCAATTTTTGTTGTTTAGTAAACAAGTGCACAGCCAAATCAACGATGAATCATTTCACTGAGTTTTTAGCGCCTCTTTCGAGTTTATTCCCATGTCAAATCAGTAGCATAAGACATTTCACCTCTCTTAACGAGTTTCTCACAAATGTTTCATTTCCAAATCATACTAATCTGCAGCAAAGCAAAACAGTTTAATTAAAAAACTAGAGTTAGTCAAACCCGTTTCACGTTGTGTTAACCGTTGTGGAAATCGGTGGATTCCACTGAATTACCACAACGCATCGATCCATTTTAACGGCGAAATTCGAAAAACTCGAAAGAGTGTACTAGAATAACTTGAGCTTGTCTATCAACTTTTCGCAACGTTACGGCTTGAACGCCTATGGTTAAGGTTTACCCAGCTGTTAACCTTTGTGCTGTCGTCGCGCTCCAATCCAACAAGCGCTTCGCGTACGCGGAAGACTGGTAGCCTCATTTCAAAACCATGTGTCTTGTGATACTGATACTCTGTATTTCTTTTCTGATACTTCTGTAGCTTTCTGATACTTCTGTAGCTTCATTTCTCTTCTGTGTTACATGTTAGCCTTGTTTGTGTGCTGTTATATATCACTGCTCAATATCAATAACAATTGCTTCTGCCTGATTGCTCCTGGTAGAAACTTGTGGACGGAAGGGTTCGGCTCTCACAACGACCGTTCTGCGGTAGAGAGTGAATGATAACGAGGGGCTCAACACAATCAAAGTTTCGAAAATCAACTAGAGAAAACGTCACCGAAACATCTTTGGGGGGTCGCAAAATTTTGGAGAAATTTTTGGTAGCCCGGGGGGGGTCGCTCCGATTTCAGAACATGACCCTGAATAGCTTCCCTCGATTATATCCTTGAACAACGTTGGCTGTTCGGCATTCGCTGACGACTTTAAGTTGTATAATCCTATTCGGACCAGGGAAGATTCAGAGTGTTTGCAAAAAGCCCTTAATGATGTAGCCAAATGGTCGTCTGAATGGAAATTGCCGCTTTCCAGCGAAAAAACTAAGGTGATGAAGATTGGTAAGAGGCGAGTTAATGGCTTCTATACTATTGACGGTGTGCAGTTGAGCGAGGTCAGCGAGATTAAGGACCTTGGTTTTCTTGTCAAGGATGATCTTAGTTTCGATGATCACTGCCTCCAGGTCGCGTCCATGGCCAACAGGATGATGCACAGCGCGTTTCGAGCACTTTCAACTACTAACGCAAATGTCCTGACTGAGGTGTATAAAACGTACATACGTCCACTTATGGAGTATGGCACGGTGGTATTCAATCCATACAAAAAGGGATCCATCGATGCGCTGGAGAAAGTCCAGAATACTTTCACACGTAGAGTTTACTTCAGGACATCGTGGTTTCAGACTAATCGCAACGTGTGTCATGTCACCAGAAATGCCAAGTTGGGCCTAACCACTCTAGAGCACAGGAGAAGAAGGTTTGATATGATAATGATGTATAAAATCATTCATGGGAGTGCTGGTATCAAGGCTAGCCGGCTGTTCAACCTGAGATCGTCAACCACCAGGGAGCGCCGGTGAAATTGGGCCTCGTTGGGGCCAGGCGGAATGTAAGACAGCACTTTTTTGTCAATAGGGCGGGGTCTGAATTCAACAAATTACTTCGGTCAGGCTTGGTAGTTGGGAAGTTCATTGAATTCAAAAAGGCGCTTGAGATTTATCTGTTCTCCCAGGAGCGATGTTTGTAAGATCTCATCCCTTCATGGTGCCGGTGTTGCCTCGTAGTCAGTTTATCGATCTGCTTTATTATTGTCCTCTATCTTTGATCTTTTTCAGTTGCCGTTTAGGTGTTTCGTTTTGTTGTTTGTCTATCACACGGTTCTACCGTGTAATAAATCAAATCAAATCAAATAAGCACCTTGCGGGTGTTTGTGCCATGTCTGGTCTGGCTGAAGTTCAAGCATCTTTATTTTGTATCTAGACATTTATTAGTGTATGTTTTCCCATACATTTGTAGTGACCTGTTCTTCTTTGACTTGCAAAATGATGTTACGAACTCATATTTCATTGAAAACATTTAATTCTTCAACAAATCTCGTCGTCTTCGCCTTTGCCAATGACTTCATCGCCTCCACTCTTCTCTTCCGCCCCATACCGTGGCTTCCAATCTGAACTTACTTACAATTCAATACACAACTATCCTGGATACACGCCCAGAACCTATGTGCCTTATATTCAACCGTAGGACAACCTTCACTATAATTTTAACCTTTACGAAAACTTAATTACAAAAAGGTTTCATGTTAATTGGACGGTATTGTCAAATTTCTCGCAAAAAAAGAATTTTAAACAGTGTAACTACCTCCGATCAGAATTGTTCACTCGGTATCCCGGTGTAGCTCGGAATAATGCTAACCAGACACCCACTTGGCGCGACGTAATTGCGGACCCCGCACACAATCTCACGCCTAGTGGTATTTTTGGCACTTTGCTAGGTGGTAATGCAGTTTTCGTCGTTGCGACGGACTTTAGGGTTATTCTTCTCAATCTGGAAAGAAGATTTCAAATTATAAGAACTGGAAACACTCGAACTGACAAAAACATTTGCGGTAGAATGCTGCTCTCCTTGACAAGGAAACCACAATAAGTCATAGTGACCATTCCAAATGAAATGAACCTTTCTAGAACTATTTTCGGACGAAAAGTCCGAGTATGCCCATCGCAGCTGCCTAGACCCACTCTGAAAAAAGTTATAGGCATTTTTTCTCTGAATTTCGTACTTATTGTACCCTCCAAAAAGCGCATTATTTTCAAGAAAATCTAGAAACGAACCTCACCATCGTGTTCAGCGCCCAAAACTACCGCACTACGCAAAATAAGGTTGAAGGCACAGTTTCTAAACTTTGCGCAGACTAAGAGCGTTTTAGACTTGCACGGATTTTGGGTTGGGCGTTTAGTTATACCAATTAGAGGGCTCTCGAAGCGTTTTAGAAAAATATCCCAGATCTGACAAAAAATTCGCTCTGGGGGGCTATCTGGGGTGCTGATCAAGAATCTGAGGTTCATTTATTGATTTTCCGAAGTTTTCGACTGTATTCGTTCACAGATTCCCATCGGAGGAAAATTTGATGGCAAATCGCGACTTTTGACGATTTCCGGAGTGCTTCTATAGAATATACTCAAGTTATTTCTGTGGGGGGTTATTTGGAGTGCTGAACACGAATCTGATGTCGGTTTATCGATTTTTGGCAGCTTACGGTAGATTACGGTGGGTATACGGTAGTACGATCAAAGTCTCAGATTTCTCTCAAAGTTTCTATGTGGGTGTTATTTGGGTGCTGAATAGGAATTTGATGTCCATTTGTCGATTATCGGAATATTGAGGAAGGTTTTGCCTCCTAAATCGCATGTTACCTACCGTAATCAACAGTAAACCTTAAAATTTCGACAAGCGAACCCTAGATTCGTGTTCAGCACCCCAGATTACCTCTACATACATGTTTTTAGCGAAATCAGGAGAAAAATTTAAAAACACCCTAAAATTTCCATGGGGGGTACCGTTACCTTGCTGCGAAGCTTCAAAAAAAAACGCTCATAACTTTTCTCAGAGTGGGTCTAGGCAGCTGCGATTGGCATATTCGGACTTTTCGTCTAAAAATGGTTCTAGAAAAGTACATTTCATTTGGAATGGTCACTATGACTAATTGTGGTTCCCTTGTGAGCCTCATGGACGATGGATTGCGTTTTCTACGTAACAAACGAAAGAATTGAGCCTTAAAAAAGGAAACAAAAACAACCAGATTTCGGTATGTGGTTCATACGCACCATTTAGAAACCGTAACTTAGTGAAAAAGAGGCAAAATAAAATGATACAATAGTAGAAATAAAAAAAAAGTTTATAAACGTGAATGTTTTTGTCAATTCGAGTGTTCCCTATTTTTATTTTTAAAATCTTCTTTCCAGATTGAAAACAAATAATCCTCAAATCCTTCGCAACGACGAAAACTGCATTACCACCTCGCTAAGTGCCAAAAATAACTTCAGGCGTGAGATTGTGTGCGGGGTCCGTAATCACGTCGCGCCAAGTGGGTGTCTGGTTAGCATTATTCTGTAGCTCGGACCCCCCGGTGTGGATATCCACACCCCGCGCCGAAACCTGTCCGCGACTGAAGCTAGGCTCAGTATGGGCCATTTAGAACAGAAACCACCTGTCTGGAGGCATTAGCCTTCGAGCGGTTGCGTATTTTCAAATTATTTTTTTTCAATAATATATTTTGTAAAAATCAAAGAAATCTGTACCGCTGATCCTCTGCATGCTGATCAGTAAAGTCGCTGCGGCCCCCACCCTTCCTCAAGGCCCAGAGCTGCGGTCTCCTTTGTTTATGATAACTGAGTGTGCTTTACCCTGGCTTCGCCAAGGTTGAAGTTTGAAAAGTGGAGTATGCTAGTTTTTGCTGCGTAACACTACTCATCTTTTCGTATCATATTGCAGGGAGCTGGAGTATGGCTACCGGTAATCTAATTCCGGAAAATTACGAAGTTTTAACACCGATTCTCAAAACGCCCCTCAGTGACATGTTTGCGATTCCGTTATCACAGCAAGGTAGGTGTATAATTACGCTTAGGAAAACCAAATAGGGTTGGTTTTCTTCTTTCTTCACCTGTATTTGAAGTTTTTAAAAATTTCAAACGCTTGGGTGAAAAGGAAGGAAAGTTTTTCTTTCATCTAGGACTGTGTAGATGGTTTTTCGTGACTCGTACACGGAGGGGGGGGGCACCCAAGATTTTCTCATAGAAATGAATGGAAAACCTGATAAAAGATGCTTGATGCTGCTATTGATCATTGTTGTTGATGGAATTCTATAGAAATACTTCAATTGATAGCGTTATAGATCGGTGGTTTATTTCATTTCTGACCTAAATTTTGAGTCCCCCCCCCGGATAATCACCATTTTTCTATAGCGAGGGCCAGATGGTATGCCACGCGCGGCAGAGAGTATGCGTTGCGTGTCGCGTCGCGGCGTTCCATTCTTTTGCCGTCTGAATTCTGTTTATTTGGTAGATTCTAAAGGAAATCATTGCGAATTCTGTATCTCTGTGTATACAATAATAAAAAAGGATGCCCTAGTATAGAGTGACGGTTCTTGAACTAGAAAGCCGTCACTTTATTTGTTTCGACTCCACGGAACAACGATGAAGTGACGGTGGTACGCTGCAACTCAGCACGCGTCGCCTGTCCTCGCCCCGCGCGGCGTACCACACTTCCCGCACCCAAATTAACATTACGTGTTCATTCTGACTCATTTCCGGGCATCGGAGGCGGGTGGTCTTGCGAATTTCTAGATTTGGGGCGCTCTCGTTTTAATTATTTCGATATTTATAGGTCGCATATGTGGATTCTTCGAAGCGCAGTTCTTCCGCTGTATGGAAGCTTACGGTGCGAAACTGGGACGAAAATATTGTGATCTGGAGCATCGTGACTTCAGAGAGTGTCTTACAAGTGAAAAACAGAAAAAGGTTAATTATTTTGAGTTATTATTGTGCAGCAGATTTCAACGAGACTCTAAGTTTCGCGTTATCGCAACTTCCTACGGCCCGGATCACATTTTTCTTTTCTGATTGAACTGGCATGCGAATGCCTCTAGAGGCCATACCGTGCTCCATGGTGACTCTAAACGGCGAGCGCGACACCGGTGGGTATGGCACGTCAGATATTCAGGCTATGCCGGAACCAGGACTGACGAGCGCCGCGACGCAATGCTTATCCTCTACATTGCCCGAAACTCAATATGCATGGTAAGCACTGCGTTGCGTCACCCGTAACGGGAAGTGCAGTTCCGGTTTTACGCTAGCACCTGCTCTTGGCGCGTGAAGCTCTCGATAACGTGGTAATAGGGACAAATCGGGAAGTATGATCCCGGCCTATTCGCTGCGGTTCGGTAGCCGGGCCGATTTGGATCTCACAAAGGTATGGCCGGACCTGTTCGCCGGAACTACCCACTTTGCCATGGTTTTTTTCTTGATCCACTACTTACGGGATAGTAGTAGAAATCTCATCATAGCTGACCTATATAAGAAAAAAGTTAGAGATAGAGATCAAACGTTAAGAGCCTTGGAGGTGTAATACTGTTTGGCCACCGCAGACTGTCTTCATCTTTCGGAAGATGTAACAAAGTTCATTTTGGTGTTCGAATCCCCAAATCAGCCCTTTGGACGAAGTTTGGGCCGAATTTTACCATGGCCTTTGAACCCTAGAACCGAGATCGCATTGATGGAGTGGTAGTATGTGCCGTTTTCGATTTCTGGCTGCGGAATGGAGATTTTCACGGAAGATTTCTACGAACCCTGAGGGAGGTATGAAATCAATCTGTTACACAGAACCTAACCAGTTATTACATGAAATCTAGTCAGTAGACATTTGATAAGATAAGATAAGGTCGCATCTAAAAGGGGGCCTGGCCTGTGATATAGATCTTCTTCTCGACGTCTCCTTCGCCTGTGCTCCCGCACCTGCTATCCTTCCGTCGTCTACATATTATTGTTGCTGTTTGGACTAATAAATACTTCGACTACAAGAGTACCACTACGGACTTAACAGTGGCGATCAAGGACTGGAATCGAGCTCAATGGCGACCATCTCCGAAGAACATTTCCAGAAGCTCCTGTCAACTCTGGCCACTGCACTTCGTGGTTCAATGGATCAAGATTAGCAGCACCATCAGCAGCCAACTGTCAATCCAGCAAAGGAGTTCGACCAACTAGCCGGCCGCATTGCTGAGTTCAAGTACGATCCAGACGCTGATATCACATTCGATGCTTGGTATCGACGGCACGAGGACATCTTTTCAATCGATGCCCAACGTTTCGATGAACCGACGCGAGTCCGCCTGCTCCTTCACAAGTTCGATTCAACATCGTACGAGAAATACGTCAACTACATCCTGCCGAAAACCCCGAAGGATGTCAATTTCGACGAAGCAGTAAGCACACTCAAGGACTCGTATGGGCCGCAGCAGTCGCTATTCAGTGCACGGTATACATGTATGAAGCTGACAAAGGAGCCAAGAGAAGATTTTGCAACCTATGCTGGCCGTGTCAACCGCGAATGCTCGAGGTTCAAACTCGCTGAATGCAACGACGCACAATTCAAATGTCTGATATTCGTCTGCGGCCTCCAGTCAACTGAAGACGCCTTTGTCAGATTGAAGCTCTTGGACAAAATCGAAGCTGATTCTACATGCACAATTCAAATGCTCACTGAAGAATGCAAAAGTCTCACCAATCTTCGACGGGATACGAAGATGATCGAGGACGGTGCTCCAACAGTGCACTCCATCAAGCAGTCTCCTCCCACCCGACCAGCCCGTCCACAGCTGTCCAGTCATGGTCGACAAAAGCAAGCAGTTGACAACAATCAATACCGGAATCAAAGCACACCATCAAAACTGCCACCATCTTCATGCTGGTATTGCGGTAGCATGCATTTCGTCCGCAACTTTTCGTATCGAAATCACAAGTGCGCCGACTGCCGGAGGACCGGACACAAAGAAGGATTCTGTGACATGGTCAAAAATCAAAACAGGAAGCCACGCCCACCCCGGACCCATGCTCAAACAAAGCAGCAAATGAGACGGTCGGATGCAATTTACACGGTATCCAGCATTGACAGCAATCGCTATCGACGATATGCAAGGATAACTGTCGACAATCAAGAGATCAGCTTCCAAGTCGACAGCGCTTCTGATGTCACTGTAATCAACAATGCAACCTGGATACTCATGGGCAAACCAGAACTTCAACCAGCGACGCTCATCGCCCACAGCGCTTCAGGAAATCGAATTCAGTTCCTGGGCCAACGCCAATGCACGTACAAATTCAAGAACGCTTCAGCGGAAGGAACGTTCTATGTGGCAAACACTCAGAAAAACCTGGTTGGATCAGAATGGATCTAAAAAATGGGCATCTACGCCTTGATGGATTCCCTTCAAAGCTCGGATACTTCAGTGCCTGTAGCAGTCAGTTCCAGAGTTGCAGCAACTTCAAGCGAAACCTTCGCAGAACAGCTACAAGATCAGTATCCTGGAGTTTTCAACAGTAAACTCGGACTCTACAAGTTTTCGAAAGCTACACTTCAGCTCAAACCAGGAGCGAAACCAGTCTTCCGTCCCAAGCGCCCGGTACCCTATTCCGCTAAACCAGCAGTGGATACGGAACTCGATCGATTGGAATCAATTGGCGTAATTTCAAAGGTCAATTACTCAAACTGGGCCGCTCCCATAGTCATCGTCAAGAAGTCAAATGGAACACTGCGCATCTGTGCTGACTTCTCAACAGGTCTCAATGATGCTCTAGACCTGAACCAATATCCGCTTCCCCTACCTGAAGACATATTAGCAACTCTCAATGGAGGCCAGTATTTTTCGCATATCGATTTGGCCGATGCGTATCTTCAGGTGGAAGTCGACGAAAAATCAAAGGAGTTCCTGACTATCAACACGCATCGTGGTCTGTATCAATACAATCGTATACCATTTGGAGTCAAATCAGCTCCTGCAATTTTTCAACAAATTATGGATGCGACGCTCGCCGGGTCGGATGGTGTGGTCACATATCTCGATGATGTCATAATAGTTGGATCTACAATGGAAGAGCATAACCGTAATCTCTACGCATTTTTCAAACGAATGGCTGAAAGCGGACTTCAAATACGGCTGAATAAATGCAAATTCGCTGCAACAAGGATCAACTATCTTGGATACATAATCGACAAAGATGGCCGACGTCCCGACCCGCGGAAAATCGATGCTATTCAAAATATGCCAGCACCGAAGGATCTTGCACAACTTCGCTCATTCCTTGGTCTCCTAAGTTACTATAGAAATTTCGTCAGCGAAATGCGAAATTTGCGAGCTCCACTCGACGCCCTACTGGCAAAGAATGCGAAATTCGTATGGAATGAAGCATGCAACAAGAGTTTCAACCGAGCAAAAGAAATTCTCGCCTCAAACCTACTTCTGGCTCACTACGATACTAAACAAGAAGTGATGGTAGCAGCAGATGCCTCCAACTACGGCATAGGCGCCGTCATTTCACATCGCTATCCGGATGGATCTGAAAAGGCAATTGCACACGCATCCCGTTCTCTCATCCCAGCTGAGAAGAACTACAGCCAAATAGAGAAGGAGGCGCTTGCTCTCATATTTGCGGTCCAAAAGTTTCACAGGATGCTCCATGGACGTAAATTCACCCTGCTGACCGATCACAAGCCTCTTCTCGCAATCTTCGGCTCAAAGAAAGGTATTCCAGTATATACCGCCAACAGACTACAGAGATGGGCAACTACACTTCTCGGATACGATTTCAATATCCAGTATCGTTCAACCACGAAATTCGGCCAAGCTGACGCACTATCCAGGCTCATCTCCAACCACTCGACTGCTGATGAGGATCAAGTCATTGCCGCGATTTCTACGGAAGAAGACATCGCCAACATTTTCGCCATGGCTGTACGAGCTCTACCAGTGACAGCTGAAGAAATAAAGGTATCAACCTCAAATGATCACATTTTACAGCTAGTCAAGCAGTACATTAATTGAAAATGGCCAAAGACAATCAAAGATCCGATCATACAATGCTTCTACAATCGTCGCGACTCTATCTCTACGCTAGATGAATGTTTGCTTCTCGCTGAACGTGTTGTCGTACCAGCTACTCTACAGCAACGCGAACTTCGTCAACTACACATTGGGCATCCAGGTATCGTTCGAATGAAAACTCTCGCTCGTAGCTGTGCCTACTGGCCCGGAACCGATAAGGATATCGAAGATACTGTGCGTCGATGTGCGAAATGTTCTGCCGTTGCCAAAGCTCCCGTAAAAACGACGCTCGCCTCGTGGCCACTCCCTGATAAACCATGGTCTCGCATCCACATCGATTATGCAGGACCGTTTCAAGGAACAAACTTCCTAGTTATTGTGGATTCCTACTCAAAATGGCCCGAAATTTTCATCACCGAACGCACTACAACAGCGGCGACGATTTCTCTTCTGCGCCAGACATTTGCCAGACATGGATATCCCGAAACATTGGTTTCCGACAATGGCACCCAGTTCGCATCAGCAGAATTCCAAAGTTTTTGCGAGGAAAACGGAATTCACCACGTCTTTTCGCCCCCATATCATCCGCAATCAAATGGCCAGGCGGAAAGGTTGGTCGATACATTTAAGAGAAGTCTACTCAAAATGAAGGAGGAAGGGACACTACCCGAAATCCTCCAAACATTTCTTCTCACTTATCGATTACACCAACGTCAACAGTGCAGGGACTGAAATCACCAGCCGAACTTTGCATTGGACGAAACTTGCGGACGCAGCTCTCCTTCCTAAAACCAAAACTGACATCAATACCGCTCACCAACGATTCAATGGAACGACAGTTTAACCGGAACCATGGAGCCGTACTACGAGTGTTCCAGCCAGGTGACCTTATTTTGGCACGCAATTACTGTGGACAGAACGTCAGTTGGGTTAATGGAAAGATACTTCAACGTATTGGTCGTGTGCTCTACAAAGTGCTCGTAGGAAGTGAAATATGGAAGCGACACGCAAATCAACTACGATTTCGCTATAACGATGACCTAAGTGACAACGATCCAACGAACCTGGACACACTTTTCGACATGTTCGACCTCAGCAGACCACAACCGACAGTACAGCCAGAACCAGCTAATCACTACGAGGTAGATGCTTCGCCTCCCGTTCAGCAAGCCAGCCAGCCGCGAAGGTCCTCCCGAAGCTGTCAACCAGTGCGACAACTACACATGGACCCGCAGCAGAAGACCTACCGTTTATAGAAAGTTGAATGATCTCATGTAATGATGCTATGATTTTTACTGTCCGTTGTTATTTTCTGTTTCCTATTTCAAAGAAAGGGAGGTGTTACACAGAACCTAACCAGTTATTACATGAAATCTAGTAAGTAGACATTTGATAAGATAAGATAAGGTCGCATATAAAAGGGGGCCTGGCCTGTGATATAGATCTTCTTCTCGACGTCTCCTTCGCCTGTGCTCCCGCACCTGCTATCCTTCCGTCGTGTACATATTATTGTTGCTGTTTGGACTAATAAATACTTCGACTACAAGAGTACCACTACGGACTTAACACAATCCTAATTTTTTTTTTCGAGAAGGCTGGTATTCTTGAGAGGGAGAAAATTTGACCTGTGGTGGGATATTAGGTCGATTTCTTCCCATTATCGGAGCCAGCTCCAAGTTTTTATTCGGCGCGCATTGTCGATTAACTATTACTAAAATACCGCTACAATTGTTGGTCTCCAAAAACATCATGGCAAAAAAATTGCAGCAGAGGGGACCGAACGTGTGAGCTTTCCCCGGAAATTGACGCCATGAACCACTCGATTATCGTTGCCCCAGAGAGTGTGCTGAGGGAGCGCTGATGCCGCGCTTGTTATTTTTAGTGTTTCAACTAACTTGAAAAAAAAAGGCTCGTAACTGTTTTGTTACCAAGGCAGCTGCGATGGTTTTTTTCTACTATTACTCGGAAGCGGGGTCAAGCAACACGTTGGGCGAGATGCGTCCGTTGTTGCGACCCACCTCCATTCGTGGCAAAGCTTTGCGACCCTCTCCCTAGCAATGGCCCCGCTCAGTTCGAGGTAGATCTGCCCACTTTGCCGAAGGTTTGAGTGCTCGTCAAAACTGCAATCGTCCAAATAGCGAAAAAAAAATAGCTTTGGGGGCCTTCCAGTGTTCTATACGTTACTCTTATAGGCCGTAACTCAGCGGTTCAGTAAATCAGACCCAGTAATAGAGTAGAAAAAAGCAAAACCGCCTGTATGAAGTGAGAAATAGAAAAAATCGCCCGCTAGAAAAAGTCGTGTGAATGGGTCTTTTTTTCCAAATGGTCTTTTCAGCCTTGGTTCTCAGTTTAAGATGGCGGCAGTCGAAGAGAAGGTGTATCTGCTGAATGGTTATCGAAAACAACATTACCTGGATATTTCTAAAAAAAATTCGCAAAGTTTTCACATCACGGAATCCAGCTAACGTAGTTTTTGATAACCATTCAGCAGACACACCTTCTGTTTGACTGCTGCCTTTTGAAAGTGAAAACCATGGCTGGAAAGACTATTTGAAAAAAAACGACCTTTGTACACCACTTTTTCCAACGGGTCTCTGTTTCTCACTCCACATGAGCGGCTTTGCTTTTTTCTACTTTATCACTGGGTCTATTCTACCGAAACGCTGAGGTACGACCCATAAGAGCAACGTATGTGACACTGGAAGGTCCCTCGTGGTAGAGTAAGAAACATTTTGTGGTGGATCCGAGTTTAAACCGAAAAAAAAAACGAATCAAAAAAATCCGGCGTCGCGACCCCCATATTTCAAGTTTGGTGGCGACTATACTTCGTATCCGAATCACTCCTTTTCGGATATCCGACCGAATATCAGAGATTCGGATAATCCGATGTGCGAAAATTTGAAAAAAACGTATTATCTGAATCGAACCAATATTTGGGAAATTCAAAATCGGCATTATCTGAATCGAACCATTATCCGAAGAGTCAAAAATTCGGATAAAATTTGGGTGAAATTTAAGATAAAAGCGGATAATTTTTGGATAAAATCGGATAAATTTGCACTAGGCCCCGCAGGTTCTCCGTACCGCCTTCTATTTAGTACATCGACCCAGGATTTTCCTCCTCCTTCCGAAATCGGAAGATTCGTTGTGGCGCCGAAAAATGGGCGTGGTCAAGTGAGATGACCAAGTTGCTAGCTATTCAGTGTAGAAGTTTTTTGTATAGTTGCTTTGCATACTTTTCTCTTGCTAGTTGTCCTGAAAAGCTTGTGTTTTTATAATATTGCGCCTCCCAACGACGACAAAGTAAATGAAGATTTGTTACCATGTTCTTATTAATATGCACATATGAAGATTGAAGTTTGTATGTGAACATGTTGGAAATGCAATGAAGTACTACTGTTAGCTCAATTATGGATGTTTTCAAAGGCTTTCCTAGAGTACCTGGTTTATTTTTCTCCCTTTTGCCTCAACTTTGTCCCGAAATTATCCGACCGGATATCCGTATCCAAATCATTGGAAAATGACATTATCTGAATTTAGCCATTATCCGGAAATTTGAAAAAGCGCATTATCTGAATCGAACCAATATCTAGAAAATTTAAAATCGTCATTATCCGAATCGATCCATTATCCGAAAAAATTATCTTCGGATAACAAGTATAGTGGCGACCCCCACTTTGGAAAACTTCCAACATTGCTCGACTCTGCTCTGAAGGCAGTGGATCACAAGAAAATCACGTCTGTCTGGGTAGTGAGTAAATATTCTTTTTTCAGCGCGCGGAAGCGATTGCCAGTCAGCGCTGGAAGTTGTATTGGGCGGGCAAGTTGGACAAGCCGTTCCTAGAAAATCACCCCCTTCCAGGACAACATAAAACTGACCATTTTGAGTGGAATACTATTAATTAGTTTTTTTTTTTCATGTCGCCGTAGTATTTAGATAAAGAGTTTACCATCTAGTGGTTCTGTAAATTATCAAGTGTTTTGTCTCCTATGTATTTCATTCATAATTTTGTACTGATTGGAATCTGTTAAAGTCAGCTTTGACGACAACGGTCACAACCTTGAAGTTCGCGTATGATTTTTAGGTGGTCCTAATGGCAAGTGATTTGGACAGATCAGAAACAGATATTGAGTTTAAGCCCAGTGGATTGTTGCCGTATTCTATTTTTGGCGAAGCGTGGCAGGAGCGAAAGGCATATCTTCGTCCAAGCGATAGCATTGTTGTGATGTTGACTGAGAGGGAGCGTGGTAGCTCACGTCATGGTTAGTGAGTTTTTGGATCCGATAGGTGGAATAAGATCTCTCACAAGGGAAGTGTCTAGCGGGTGGGATGCTTATGCGAAAACGGATTGCATTTATAATATTCATTAGGCCTCGGTATTAAATTTGGGCATCGAGTAGACTCGAGCCGTCTGTCTCAAGTGGTTGTAAGCATGTTTGAAGTTTCGCAGACAGGTACATATCTAAGGGTACTCATCAGGCGATTTTCAAAGTGTTTCAGAATTTCGATTTCCGGGTTTGGTAAGAAAAACCTTGTTTCTAGTGGTTACTTGGGGTGCTGGATAGAAATCTCGGGTCCGTTTGTCGATGTTCTGAGGCTCGCTCTAGGTTATGGTCAGTATAATGTCACTAAGCAGGTGTAAACAATTTCAGTATTAAGAAAATTGACAAATGGAGGTCAAATGCGTTTCTAGGTTGGGTTGTCGCCAGCAGGACTGTGCGTAATTACGAATTACGGGTGTTTTCGGCCATTTTTTTACGATTTACGAGAGTTTGGCTTGAAATCGTAACTAACAGTGAACATATGATTGAGTGAACAGTGCGAATTCGCGCTTCAAGGTATACAGAAGTTTCACTTTTTTCATGTTCTTAGCATTTATTTATTCATCTTAATTTCCATTGTTGTGAAGCCTTCCTCTGACTCCGAGCCGGGCGCAGTGAGCAGCGGAGGAGAATATAAGTATCGGTAAGGAAATTCAAGAATAATCGACTTCTTCTTGCGCAGCCACAGAAAGGGTCCTGTCATAGGTTGAGAAACTAGGCCACCAGCGTGGGATTCGTCCAGAGATCTGCTGTCGTTAATGAGGTCGGTCTCGTCGGGCAGATGAAAAGGTGCGCAGTAGTATGCCCTTGATTACCAGAATCCGGGCACTAGTAAGGTCTGCTGCTGTCGATCTTACGTAGTTAAGACATGAGCGTAGGGGAGTGCCCACAGCGCAATGAGGCAAGGGTGCACCTGGCACGCCTACCGAGTTTTTTTTTTCAAAAGTGAGGGAACTTATTGGACTGTATCCTTTTGCAGTAGATGGTGATTTACCCGGCTTTGGTAGTGGGATGACGCGTGCCAGTTTCCGATCTTGGGATAATATGCATGTTTGAAACGATGATTTGATGACATCAGCGAACAGGGGTAGGAGTTCACTTGCTGCCGAGATGTCGTACGTTCGTGCCGTGGCAGTGTGGAGGAAAGAAGATCGCCTCCGTGCAAACCGACGTCATCCCCTCCACAAAGAGGGTTTTTGTCATGGGAGAGGTGCTGGCCGGCCGCAACTCTCCTCCGGATTCTCCTGCAAAGGGCCGGCGTGGAGAGGAATCCTGGACCCGCTCAGAAGTACCAATGCGCCACGTGCGGAGAGGATGTAAACTGGAGACATACCAGCGTCCAGTGCTTCGGATGCCAAAGGTGGGTGCATCTCTCCTGTTCGGGTCTCAGTTCTGTGAGGCATCATAACTCATCTTTTCGTTGTGTGTTATGCTCCTCACCTTCCATCTCAGATTCCTCTATCTCAAATCGCCCCCTTTCCATTGTGCATATCAATCTAAACGGCCTTCGTGCCAAGCTTTCTGAACTCTCTCTCTTTGCACGTACTTACCATCCAGACGTGATCATGGTTCAAGAAACCAAGCTCTCTCCATCCCCTACCTATCCTCATCCCAATATCCCAGGCTATACTTCTTACCATGCTCCAAGGTCATCTCTCGGCGGTGGAGTCTCTACTTTCGTTCTATCTTCACTTCCCTCACACCTCATTCCCAGCACTCCCCACGGACGGTACTCTCGAGTACCTCCCAATCCATCTCCCCTAAAAACACCCCTTTCTCTTTTCAACATATACATTCCACCTACAACTTCATGCCCTTCATCTTACAATCCTATCCCACTTCTCAAGCAGCTGAGCGACTGCTCCCTCTCTCATCCTCGGTCGTTTTCGCGGGTGATTTCAACGCTCACACCTTTTGCTCGTCTCTCGGTCCTGATGTTAGAGGAAATGACGTCGAAGAATGGGCAGATGAGTGCGACCTGGTCATTCTAAACGATGATCAGCCCACTCGTCTCCCTGCCAGCGGCCGATCTTCTAGCCCAGACATATCTCTTGTCTCGTCCAACCTTTCTAGCTGCTGCTCATGGTCTACCTCGACTACTCTGCCAAGCGACCACGTTCCTGTCTTTGTCCACATCGATCTATCCAATTCTCTCGCTCCCTTTTCTGGTGTTCGCCAACGTTCTTATCTTAATTTAGGCCGAGCAGACTGGCGCCTGTTCAGTGAAGTTGCGCTTCGCCTATCGGCAGATTACCCGTGGAATGGAAGCGTGCACCAGAAAGAGTGCCATCTATCTGACGCAATCCGCAAGGTCATGAATGCGGCTATTCCTATCGGTCGCGTCAAGACGTTCTATCCAAATGTCAACAGGGAAATCCTCGACAAAATTAGAACGAGAGATGCGAGGAGAGCGGTTAATCATCTGGACCCCGTGGTTGCTGAGCTTGACAGTGAGATCAAAAAGGATTTGGACAGACACAAGAAAGAAGAGTGGGAGAAGTTCACCGGACAGATGGACTTTAAGACGGACAGTGCAGCTACTTGGAAGGTTTTACGGAAGCTTTCGGGTAAAAGCTCACCCGCCACCGTCTCCACTATCGAATTCGACAACGGCGTATTTAAATCAGGAAAGGAAGCCGCTTATGCGCTCGGGAAAAGTTTTTTCATCACCAGTGCTAAACGAGGTCCGCAGAATAGAGTGACTGTAAGAGAGCTGTGCCGCCTCCCGCTTATGAGCACGGCCGAAGCGTTTACTACGACGCAAATTGAGAAGATTATAAAGGAAATGCGGAACTCTAGAGCTATTGGTCCTGATGGGATATGTCCTGCTGTCTTGAAGAAGATACCCACTGACTTACTACCGCTCCTCACTGATGTGATAAACTCCTCGTTCATGTCGTGTACTATCCCGCAGAATTGGAAGATGGCAAACGTCGTTCCGCTGCCCAAGCCTGGCAAGCCCCAAGCTTCAGTCAAGGGATATCGGCCCATTAGCTTGTTGTCTTCTTTTGCTAAAGTAGCTGAAAAGCTGATCGTCAAAGACCTGGCCGAGCACAACGAGAGGCAGGTGTTTCAGCATGGATTCAGAAAAATGCATTCCACCACGACAGCTTTGTTAGGAATTACGAGCTATGCAATTGATGGTTTCAACGCGTATAAGCCGGAAAGAACTGTAGCAGTTGCCTTGGATCTCACTAAGGCTTTCGACACAGTGAATCTTGGTATCTTATGAAACAACTTACTGGAGTCATCAATCCCGCCATGGCAAAAGCGCTGGATAGCTGCATTCACTAAGGGAAGACGGGCTAGAGTGATGTTCCAGAATCATGTCTCAAACAGCATTCCGATTGCAGCTGGAGTCCCACAGGGAGGTGTATTGTCGCCTGCTTTCTTCAGTCTGTACCTCGAAGATATGCCCGCCCCACCCCAAGATATCAAGGTGGTCGCTTACGCTGATGATATGACTGTCTTGTGTCGTGATCGGGACATAAATGTGGCCGCCGCTAAGATTAACGGGTACTTGACCGCACTGAAAAGCTTCTTCGACCGCAAAATGCTGAAGATTTCTGCGTCAAAGTCATCGGTATCCGTACTCACAACGGACCCATCTGAACACAGCGCACATCCGTACGTCGTATGGAATGGAGATCGTTTGCCTGCCGCCCGCTTCCCAAAACTTCTCGGACTCGTACTCGATCCATCGCTCAAATTCCATAAGAACACGGAACAGAAGCAGGCTATCGTTAAAGCGAAGCTTAACGTGCTTAGAGCCCTGGGCGGTACAACATGGGGTAGCAGCAAAGAAACCATTATTACAACGTATAAGGCTATTCTCCAGCCTGCACTGGAATACGGCGCCCCAGTTTGGCAGCATCTAGTTTCGGAATCCTCTTGGACTAAGATGCAACGCATACAGAATGCGGCTCTTCGAATCGCCACCGGGTGTGCAAGAAGTTCCCCGGTCGACCACTTACATGCTGAGACCCGCTTATTACCAGTAAGGGAGCACTGTGAGCTCCAGGCCCAACAATTTTTCATCAACATTGTCAAACAACCAAATCACCCCTCTTGGTGAGTGCTAAACCCCGTCAGAGAGAGAAAGATCAGAAAGCCATTCGCCGATGCTCCCAGCAAAGTCAATCTGCAGAGATGGCACGACTCACAGCAAGAACGACTCCGTCTGTTGCGCGAGGAGCATACTCAGTTTGTACGGTGTCATCTGGAAAAGGCGGTCATTAATCCCATATTGGGGGTAGTGCCGCCCCAAGTCTGCACATCCGAGGCTCAACTCGGAAGAAGGGCCAGGTGCACGCTCGCATCATTACGCTGTGGTCAGTCTACAATGCTAATGTCTTATGTCAGCAGGATTGACAGCAGTAAATCTGATGTGTGCCCGGACTGCGGTACCATCGGCCACGATACCGCACATTTATTCAACTGTCCGGAGAGACCTACCACGCTGACCGTAATGGACTTATGGACGAATCCGTTACTGGTCGCCCAGTTCCTCAACCTATGACAAAACCCTCAATGTGGCTGCAAAGAAGAAGAAGAAGAAGGAGTTCACTTGACAGTCTCTTTAGAACTGCTGGGCTCGAACCATCTGGTCCTGCCGCCTTCGAATTACCCATCTCCTTGATTACCTTCCCAACCATCGTGGGCGTGACTGTGTCATCATCAGTCATGAGTAGCAATTTACAGAGTTCCCGTACAGTTATTCTATTCTGTTTCTCTCTTTTGGTTCTAGTGATGAAAAAATGCTTCCTAATAGCATTTGCGGTCTTTTTTTTCCAGACTTAAAGGCACATTCCAAACTCAGAATCGCTTTTCTGCCTATCTTGAAAACGGTTCCACGCTGATTCCAATGACGTCTCTTGGGTCTTACAAGACCCCCTGGGAGCGCAGTTATGGCCCCTGAAAAACTGAGCTGCGGAAGCATGGTGGACGAGTTGTCCGGGACTTGTAAATTCCGTCTTCCGCAACCGGTGTATGCTAGCTGACCTGAGTAAAGAGAGAAGTTGAGAGTGAAGGGAAGAACGAGGCTATTGATCGGAAACCATCGCTCATCTCACGATTTCGAGTTTTCATTTGTTCACGTTGGAGGGTGGGCATTGCGCTTTTGGGGTTTGCGTTGGCTCAAAGTGGCAACTTCGGACTCTTTTGGGGCTCTTCCTGGCTCGTTTTCATGCGTTCTTTCGACGTCAACGTTACAGTTAGTAGCTGCCGAGATGTACGTTCTTGCCGTGGCAGTGTGGAGGAAAGAAGACCACCTCCGTGCAAACCGACGTCAATCCCTCCGCGGAGAGGGTTTTAGTCATGGGAGAGGTGCTGGCTGGCCGCAGCTCTCCTGAAGATCCTACTGCAAAGAGCCGGCGTCGAGAGGAACCCAGGACCCGCGAAGAAGAAGAACTACCCATGTGCCACATGCGACAGAGATGTCAATTGGTATGGAACCAGCGTCCAATGTTTTGGATGCCAAAGGTGGGTGCACTTCTCTTGTTCGGGTCTCAGTTCTGTGAGGCACCACGATTCTTCCTTTCGTTGTATTGTGTGCTCCGCCTCCAGTAACTTCAATTCCTCATCTACCAACCGCCCCCTCTTTATTGTACATATCAATCTCAACGGCCTTCGCGCCAAGCTTTCTGAATTATCTCTCTTCGCCCGTACTCATCACCCGGATGTTATCATGGTTCAGGAAACCAAACTCTCTCCCTCTGCTACCTCTCGACATCCAAACATCCCGGGCTATACTGCATATCATAATCCTAGGTCATCTCAGGGAGGCGGAGTCTCTACTTTTGTTCTGTCGTCTCTTCCCTCTCACATCATTCCAAACACTCCAGTGGATGGCACTCTCGAGTACATCCCCATCCATCTACCTCTAAAAACTCCACTTTCTCTTTTCAATATATACATTCCTCCTCCTACATCCTGTCCACCAACCTACAACCCTATCCCTCTACTCAAGCAGCTGTATGACTGCTCTCTATCTCCCTCAATTGTCTTAGCGGGTGACTTTAATGCTCACACGTTCTGCTCGTCGCTCGATTCTGATGCTAGAGGAAATGCCGTCGAAGACTGGGTGGATGAGTGCGACCTCGTTATCCTTAACGATGGCCAGCCCACTCGTCTCCCTGCCTACGGTTGATCCTCCAGCCCAGACATCTCCCTTGTCTCCTCTAATCTCTCTAACGCCTGCTCTTGGTCTACATCCACAACTCTTTCCAGTGATCACATTCCGGTCTTTGTCAATATCGATCTCTCTAACTCTCTTGCTCCCTATACAGGTGTTCGTCATCGTTCTTATCTCAATTTAGGCCTTGCAGACTGGAGCCTGTTCAGGGAGGTTGCACTCCGCCAAGCGGCCGAATATCCGTGGAAAGGCAATGTACACCAGAAGGAGCGCCACCTCTCTAATGCCATCAGGAAGGCGATGAAAGCTGCGATCCCTGAAGGTCGTGTCAAGACCTTCTTTCTCAGTGTCACCAGGGAGACACTGCAGAAGATAAGGACAAGGGACGCAAAGAGAGCTGCTAATCATCTTGACCCAGACATTGCCGAGCTGGATAATGAGATCAGGATGGACCTTGATAGGCACAAGAAAGAACCTTGGGAAAAGTTCACTGAGAAGATGAACTTCAGAAATGATGCAGCAGCAACGTGGAAGGCCTTGAAAAGGATCTCCGGAAAGTTCACCTCCGCCGACAATTCCACGATTGAATTCGACGGCGGAGTCTTCAAGTCAGGGAAAGAGGCCGCAAATGCTCTTGGGAAGCATTTTTCCATAACTAAATCAAAAAGAGAGAAGCAGAATAGAATAACTGTTCGGGAACTCTGTAAATTGCCACTCATGGCTGAAGATGATGCAGTCACGCCCGCTCAGGTCGAGAAGGTTATCAAGGAAATGAGTAACTCGAAGGCAGTAGGGCCTGATGGTTTGAGCCCAGCAGTTCTAAAGAGACAGCCAAATGAACTACTACCCCTGCTCGCTGACGTCATTAATACATCGTTTCGCACCTGTACATTACCTCAAGATAGGA
Source organism: Aplectana chamaeleonis (assembly GCA_029168955.1). NCBI lineage: Eukaryota > Metazoa > Nematoda > Chromadorea > Rhabditida > Cosmocercidae > Aplectana > Aplectana chamaeleonis. The sequence continues at coordinate 366,595 of JAPDOI010000102.1, read as the reverse complement.
AAGTAGCACGCGTCATCCCATTGCCGAAGCCGGGTAAATCACCATCCACGGCAAAAGGTAACAGGCCAATCAGTCTTCTCTCACCTATTGCCAAAGTTGCAGAAAAATTGGCTGTGGGGGAGCTTGCCGAACATAATAGCAAACAACAGCATCAACATGGTTTCCGTAAGCTACATTCCACCACTACGGCCCTGCTGGAAATTGTGAGCTATGTTTTGGACGGCTTCAATGCCATGAAACCTCAGCGTACCGTAGGTGTAGCCCTCGACCTAACGAAGGCTTTTGACACTGTAAATTTGGGCATTTTGTCGGAGAGCCTATTAAGGTCTACCATTCCGCCCTGGCAGAAGCGGTGGATAACCGCATTCACCAAAGGACGTCGGGCAAATGTGCTATTTCAAGGGCACGTCTCCAATAGCATCCCAATTGCCGCCGGTGTACCTCAAGGAGGAGTTCTATCGCCTGCTCTTTTCAGTCTGTATATTGAAGATCTACCCGTTCCATCCCAAGACATCAAGGTCGTAGCATATGCGGATGATATTACTATACTATGCCGGGATCGCGACATAAATGTAGCTGCCAGTAAGATCAATGACTACTTGATCGAGTTGAAATGTTTTCTCGATAGCAAGATGCTTACGGTCTCTGCCGCTAAATCATCCGTCACCGTCTTTCCCACTGATCCTGCGGAGCACAGTGCTCATCCCATGGTGAAATGGGACGAAACTCGCCTGCCGGCCGCCCGATTCCCTAAGCTGCTCGGACTCGTGTTGGACCCTTCGCTGAGGTTTCATAAGAACACTGAGCAGAAGGAAGCTGCAGTGAAAACAAGACTTAACGTCCTACGTGCTCTCGGCGGAACGTCCTGGGGGTGCAGTAAAGAAACGATCCTGACCACGTACAAGGCCATCGTACAGCCCGCCCTGGAGTATGCTGCACCAGTCTGGCAGCATATCGTGTCGGACACATCCTGGTCCAAGCTGCAGCGCATTCGAAATGGAGCATAGCGAATCGCAACAGGCTGTTCTAAAAGCTCTCCAGTAGAGCACCTACACGCCGAGGCTCGCATCCTGCCAGTTAAGGACCATTGCAAACTCCATGCACAACAGCTGTACATAAACATCCTGAAGCAGCCAAATCATCCGTCGCGAAGAGTATTAGACCCCGTCAGAGAGAGAAGTATAAGAAAGCCGTTTGCCGATGCTCCCACGAAAATCAATATACAGAGATGGACCAACGCACAACAAGAACGCCTCCGTCTCTTACGTGCTGAGCATACCCAATTCGTCAAGGATCACTTATGCAAGACCCCTTGCCTCGTTGCGCTGCGGGCACTCCCCCATGCTTATGTCTTATTTATATAAGATCGATAGCAGCAGACCTGACGAGTGCCCGGATTGTGGTAATAAAGGGCATACTACTGCGCACCTTTTCAACTGCCCGATGAGACCGACATCGTTAACACCAGTAGATCTGTTTGAGAATCCGACGCTTGTGGCTCAGTTCCTCAATCTATGACAGGACCCTCTCTGTGGCTGCAGAAGAAGAAGAAGAAAAACGTTACAGTGTGCCCCTCCACTACTCATTCCTAGGGGAAACTGAAACACTTTTTTTATTCGTTAACACTGCCTCTAAAGGCAAGGTCCAGTCAAATTTTGACACTACCGAAATTTGGGTTAAATAGATTGGGCTGGCCTAGCTTAACATCGTCTGAACGTTTCACGAACTCTGAGTCCTTTGTTCTGGAGAAAACAGTCTCAAAGTCAGGGATTATGGTATTCACAGCATGATAATCATGGCTGGAATGACCGATAATTACACAGCACTTTTGAAGAATGCGTGGACAACCGCTAAAATATGGACGATGGCCACACTTTCTGACTTTTCTGGATCATCGGCTAACGGAAGTGGCTCGGATAACGTGGAGAAGAGCGGTTTTTTGCAGTTTTCGCATGTTCCTTGGGACTACCTGTAGCAAGAGCACCGATTTAGCGGGAAATCTCAAAATCGAAATCCTGCCCGGACCCTGCCTTCAAGTAGAATCTGAAACTTTCTCTGAACCACTTGATTAGTGTGAGGTAAGCGCTCAACCATCAAGTGTAAACGCCAATTGTCGTCCGTCTCTAATTCACGGGCGCCAGAGTCTGGAAAATTGATTTTCATCTTAAATTTGTTCAGGAAGTTATTTCGGACGCTTAACACGATGATTAGGGCCGCTAGCAGTCTTTCGAAAAATAACGGCTGGTTGCGGAAGCCATATTATATTATTCCTGCTGGGCTAGTGATCCTCTTGCTAATAACTTTTTCAGTACTTTTTTTTGGGCTGTTAAGGTGGGGCTGCTATGAGCATCCGGTAGGCAATGGAAAAGGAAAGAACGGCTTCATGAGCAGTTCTAATGAACCCATCTGGCTTACGCCTTGTAAGTGGTAGATTTATCTTGAGTGATCTTCAGGTGTGCGCCATTTTCGTAATCGCCGGGAGTTGTACTCTGTGGTGGCAATGGATCGCTTAATAGAGGTAGAGTAGAATATTCAGTTTTTAATGCTTAAGAAAAAAGAAGAACTTGGGAGTTTTCCCATTCCTCATGTGTAGATTTGGCCGCAACAGCCTTGTCCGCGGAGGTAAAGCTATCTCTGAAATGAAGTTCTCCTTTTTTCGATCGAGTACTTTTTGAGCAGTTTACTCTGTTTATTTTGTGATTAAAATGCAAAAGTAATAACTTTCATCACCCTTTTTATTTATGTCCCGGAAACGAGCCATCTGCAAGATCATGTGGTTTCTTGGACACCTGATGGATCGAGATTGATCACTTTCCGCGTTAGTCTGCGCTCTATCAGGATATTACGCTATTTAGGAGTTGAAAGTGGCCGTTCTAGCAGCTCACAGGATATATGTGAAGTTGGTTATTTCTTTATCAGACGTTACAAGGCTTATATGTATATGTTTATTACACTCACATAAGGCAAATGCGTGATAATAATAAGAAGACATGCACAAAAAAAATAACAAGACCGGGAGAAAGAAAAAAACAGACAGCAAACTTGAGCAAAAATACTCCTATTCTTCATACACCCTACCAATCAAACACACGAAGATCTATCTCCAGAAAAGAAGGAACAATCGAAAATGCTGTTCCGTAGCTAAGAACTATTTGGGATACCCGTCGCCTAAAGTGGCCCAAGGAAGCAGCGCCGGTGACTCTTCTAGCGATTTTCAGGTATGCGCTACCCGCCGTATGTGGAAAAGACCTAACCCTAACGCTGGTAATTGGCTGACCGAGAAATGTTTTCATTATTTCACCTCTAGTTCTCGATGTGTCCAGTTTGAAATAGGGTGCAAGCCTGAAAATACTGCTGTTTTCCAGAAGTTTGTGGACCATGCAAAGGTCAAATACTCTGCGCCGAGAATCCAGCGTTGGCAACCCAAAATATTTGTTCCTTAAGTGGGCGCTGGGTATCTTGGAATTCAGGAAACCACCGATGCGAATCAGCAGTTTGCGAGTGAAACTAGTCTGGACCTTTTCGAGCGCGCCAATATCCTTTTTCTTGTGCGGAGCGAATACTGATGTTCCAGGTTCCACAATGGGTTGTATATAAGTCTTATATGCTCGGAGCAGAACCTGTTTGTTTCTAGTGGAGATACCCTTATAAATCTGAAAAATCCGCCTGTGAGCCGATTGGCATTTGACTTTGACATGCTCAGAAAAATCCAACTTCCTATCGTAATGAAAACCGAGGTCTCGAATCGAGTCTACCGCTTGCAGCGCGACACCAGCACATGTATATGAATGGGCCGTCGACGCCGGACTCAAATGAACCCGCATAAATGCGGTTTTTTGCGGAGCCAGTGGCAGCTGCCATTCTCTCGCCCAGTCAACTATCAGATCAATCCCCTCCTGCAGCACTTGGGTATGTAATGGATCAGAAATGACTTTGTAGAGCTTTATATCGTTCGCATAAAATTTTACTGTAACACTTTTGTCATGAAAAATGATAGGAATGTCAGCTGTAAAGATACTAAACAATATTGGTGATAATACACCCCCTTGTGGGACCCCGCTCGCTATGTTTCTCACTTTGGAATAACAATCCCCGACCCTCACCTGAAACGTTCTATCAGATAAGGATTGGGCGAGCCATTCTATCAAAATCTGATGAAATCCCAGATCCCATAGTTTTGATAGCAGTTTGAAATGTGAGACACGATCAAATGCCTTTGCAAAGTCAAAGTAAATGACATCACAACTGCATTTCTTCTCAAGGGCCTCCGTCCAATCGTTTATGCATTACAAAAGGTTCGTTTCTACCGATCTTCCAGGTACAAAACCATGTTGGCTCCTGGGAATGATGTTATTCGAAAACAGATGTAGGACTATGTGCTCTTTTAGGACCTTCTCGAACAGTCTGCAGAAGAGTGAGGTTACGCTAACTGGTCTATAACTTCCTGGATCACTGGCCGGCTCTTTCTTCAAAATTGGTGTTACAAAGGAGTGCTTCCAGCGTATTGGTATTCACCATAGATAAGAGACTGATTGAAGATCTAGGCCAAGAGACCACAAATAACGGGTGCAATTTTCTGAATAAAAAAGAGAGCAATGAAATCCGGGGTGATCGAGGAAGATTTAGACCACTTTTCTAACAAATTCTGCAACTTCATAGAATGAAACCACGGAAAATCAGTCATAGACCGGATATCTGAGAACGATAAAAACGGACAATTTCCGTCATCTTCTTGGAATCGATTCACGAAATGATCCGCCAACATGTCAGCCTTATCACTAGCCGATGTTGCTAGAAGGTCTCCGTTCTTAACACAGCCAATACCACTCCTTTCCTGTGAGTTGGAATTCAGATAACGATAGAAGTTCTTATCTCCCTACTCCTATCTTTTTCTTCTCCAAATAACTGGTATACCTACCCAGCTGAGAATGGAACTTTTTTGCGAATGCATTATATGTTTCCCAATTTCCAGTGCGCCTTGCTTCATAAAGTAGGCATTCACGATGTTCAGACATTTTTTTGCGAGTGAGCAGGCAGTCGAATAGAGTTAATAGAGGACACAGGCTTCCACGACACATGCAGATCAATAGCTGCTTGGATAATTGACAGGAAAAGTTCATAAGTCCGGAGGCAAAATTTCCAGGTTTTCCAGTAGAGTTTCATGGGTGCAGAACACTATATCCAGAACATTATGACCTCCAGTAGGCTCATGTACAAATTGGAACAGGTCGTAACAGTAAACTAGCTCCTCCAAACAGGATAGATTTAATGCCACCTTATCCCCTTCACTCCTTCGGGCGAAGTCCGGCAAATTGAAGTCTTCTTACAAGGAAGCAGCTATTAGTGAAGGTGGCCATTCCAAATGAAGTTTACTTATTTATTTATTTATATACGCCCTTACGGGCATGCCAGAAACAAAGAAATATAGAAGCAAGGCCCAAGTGGCAACGAGACATTAAAAAAAAACAAAAAGAACATTTAAAAAAATCAAATCAGCATATGGCACCAAGAACATCAGCATGTAGGGGCAGAAATTGACATGAATCCAGGTAAATGAGGCAGAACAGCCCGAAGCAGTTAAAACGGCTTCACAGAATTCTCGAAGCTAATAACTGGTAACTAAGCATAGCTCCAAGAAGGAGCACTTAGAGTCCAAAAATTACCAGCTACATTCTGGGATAGGTGCATAGCGATTAGGCTTCCCATGGAATGTTCTGAATTATAGCAATACCTGCACAACAAAACAACACAGCTGATACCGGAGGCTATTCCCGGGTAGGTACAAGCACGCAACTGGGCGAGGCCATACCGGGGAGGGTTCTGAGGAACTCCTTTATAGACAGTGTTCATAATGATTTTCGTCCCCGAGTTTTTTTTTACATAAAACAATTCGTTGGTCTTCAAGTGTTACCAAAATTACGAAGAAACGGCGGGAAACGCATTAAAGCGCCCTATCTCAGTGGCATTATTCTATAACATGGACTAGTTTCCCGGTTGGAAGAGCATGTTCATGGTGGCTGTCACCGGTGGAAAATTGGGTCAATCGAAAATAGCAGAATAATTCAGGCAAAACAGAATTAGTTAGGGCTCTAAGGAAAGAACGGAGCAATAGAGAGTAGAGAATTGCAAAGGACGGGTACACAGAAGATTTTATTGTCACAACAAACACTTCCTGTGATAATTAAGAGGCGGGGTGATACTTGAAGATTTTATGTATTTCTGGCGCGTTTTTCCCAACGTCTACGTCATTTTATTTCATCCTGGGGGTCACTTAATCAATTTAGCAAAAAATCTCAAGATTAACGAATATCGTGAACACTGTCTTAAAACTAAATACGCACCCCATGCTATAGCTTGCAGAGGGCCTCTACAGATCGCTATATCCGTTTCTTGCAGCTCAAGGTAGTGCACGTAGAAAGTATTCAAATTTTTGAAAGCGCTAATACCGAAAATTTTCATGTAGAACCAGCTTTGGACGTAGATATGTTCATCGGGGCTGCTTACGAGTACTTTTGAACAAAGTCATAGACCTTTTATGGTTTCGGGAGCGCTCAAGGAACATGCGTCAGATTTGACTTCGATTTTTCCATGTGGATTTTTTGACGAGCTGACTACGAACCTGAGATCCGTTTTAACGGTTTTTGAAATTTTCATTATGGGTTAAGCTGTGCTTCTCATCGGGGGAATTCTCGAGGATCAGCTACGACTTTCGTCGATATCTGAAATGCTACGGCAGGTTTCGCTTTTTTTTCGGGGAGGGGGGGGGCGTTGTTTGGAGTGACAAACATGAATCTGAAGACCGTTTGTCAGTTTTCGATAGGTCCCGGTGGGTGTATGGTAGTTCGGTCGGAGCCTGAGAGGTTTGCCTCAAAACTTCCCAATGGAGGCGATTTGGGGTGGCAAAGACGAATTTGACGTCTTCCTAGCCGCGGAGCTTTAAGAACACCTTTGACTTCTCCCAGAATACTTCTAGGCAGCTCCTGAGCTCATATTCAGTCTTTGCGTCTAAAAGTATTTCTAGGAATACTATCAAGTTATTCGGATATGTCACTTTCATTAAAAGGATATCCCTTTTTAGACTCGAAATTCGAATAGCTTTTTTTCCAGCGACTATTCGAGTGCGAATCTGAGGTGACAATTATGATGGGTACGTCCCGTTTGGAGAGCGCCTCATTGCGCACAGATTGTATGCTTTTCACCGATGACGGCAACTACATGATTGTAGCGACCACGGCTCCGGTAAGTCTGTCATTCAAGTTCTGTAAGAGTTTTTGTCGAGAAATAGCCGAAATGAAATAGCTCACCAGGCTCCGCAGCGGCTTCTGGTGGGCTATTTCCCGGCTTTCCTTGGAACAGACGAGATGTAGCAGAGAAATGGACGAGATTTAAGTGAGAAATAACGAGAAATAACCAAAAATAACCAAGGCGCAACCGTCGCCAGCTCGCCGAGGACGCCAGCGGTCGGGCGCGGCCTCCCGAGGCTGAACGAGATCCAAGTACCTCTAACCTGGTCAATTGAACCGACGAAGGTTATGGCATCACAATAATGCCTCTGGAATGCGCCGTCCACCTATCTGGAGAGCATTATTTCTCGGCTATTTTGCGGCGAGTATAATTTAGCGGCTATTTCGCGGCAAGCATTATTCGGCGGCTATTTCGCGGCAAGCGAGCATTTCATGGCTATTTACATGAATTAATAAATTTATTTCTTGGCCAAAACTCTCGGAGATTCTGTGGCTCCAATTTCGAGTTGTAGGCTTATTATGGAAGCACTTCGTGCGCAGGGTTGAGCAGGCCGTTGCGCCAATTTTCGGAGAAGCTACGACCCTTCCTGCTGATCGAAATTTCATAAACATTTCACGCCCCCCCCCCCTCGAAAAATAGACTGTTCCTACCTCAGCTAGCTCACAGAGCGATTTGGAAAAAGTTTTCCTCAAAAATTTTACGAGCCTCCAAATTTTTTTTTCAAAAACTTTCCAAATTTTTCACGACCCCCCGTTGGGGCGGGTCGCAACCCTGCTCAACCCTGTTTGGGCTGGTTGACCTGCCCATTTGTAACAAAAAACAGTGCAGTCAGGTGTACTTCTATGAATGTTTTCCAAGTTTGAATTTAAGTTTTGTAGTTGCTAAAGAGCGGGTTACGGATGGTTTTTTCGTTTGGCGAAAAAGTGAAGACACCCATCAGGCAAGTCGTGGTGGTACCGAAAAAATTGTTTTGGATTTGGCTCGGATCATTTTTCTTAGAGTCTATTCGGGATTCTGAATACGACTCTGGGGTCCATCGCTCGATATGCGGAGGCTTACTGTAGGTTACTGTAGGTGTATGATGGCGTTTTCCATCTTTATCTCTTTAACATCGACAAGTAGACCTCAAATTCGTGTTCGGTATCCCGAATAACCCTTTCACAGTAATTTTAAGTTAGATCGGAGTTATAGAAAAAGTTACTGTATACCCGGGAAAGACGTAGATAGGGCATGGGGATGGAGACGCACCACACGGGGCGCACACGCACGCGAAGGAATCGAGTGAATTTCGCTTGAAAATTGAGGGTATATGGTTTGGTTGCTATGGCAGCGTTTGAATAAAAGTGCAGGATATTTTGCTGAGTTCAGGCTCCTGATCAGCTGCTAACATTATCAATGGCGTATCCTAATTCAGAAGCTCTGCCAGTCACAAATTACAGTCTCGAAATCTACACGTTTTTCAGCATTGATATTAAGGTGCGTTCTTACTAAACTTCTCTGTACTATTTTAATTGGAGAATCTTGCGCTAAGGAAATTCTCCAGTTCATATACGCTTTTTCCACTATGAAGGGAACAGGCTGTTCGAGGGAATGGAGATGCATTGTTGATCGGTTGGGAACAGTTTGTGAGGAAGATGATAATCAGGTTGTGAATAGCGACCTCTTAAGCTTGTGACAGCCGGTTTTCAGCTAGTAGTTTGGGAATCCCGCCATATTTCATGTTTTCAATATGGATCAGCAGGGGCTTGCTTATATTTACTCAAACAAGGTGAAAGTAAGGATTTTAAAGCAGGTTTGACACTCATGCCTTATCAGATGTTTTGGATCTGATAAGGTATGAGATTCGCTTGCAATATGAAAACTCGGGTTTTTATGTTGCAAGCGAATCATTCGTGGGAATTGATTGTTCTCATCCTAACAGTATGCTGCAAAAATGTAGAGACAACACCAGTTCTCCTTGATGCCAGTTTCATTTTTCTTCTTCTTCTTTGCAGCCACATAGAGGGTTTTGTCATAGGCGGAGGAACTGGGCGACCAGTAGTGGATTCGTCCATAGGTCCATTGGTGTCAGCGTGGTAGGTCTCTCCGGACAGTTGAATAAATGTGCGGTATCATGGCCGACGATACCGCAGTCCGGGCACACATCAGATTTGCTGCTGTCAATCTTGCTGACATAAGACATTAGCATTGTAGAGTGACCACAGCGTAATGATGCGAGCGTGCATCTCGCCCTTCTTCCGAGTTGAGACTCAGAGGTGCAGACGGGGGGCGGTATATCTCCTAGTATAGGATTTATGGCCACCTTCACAAGATGACACCGTACGAACTTGGTGTGCTCCTCGCGCAAAAGACGGAGTCGTTCTTGCTGTGAGTCGTGCCATCTTTGCAAATTGACTTTGTTTGGAGCATCGGCGAATGGCTTTCTTATACTTCTCTCTCTCACGGGGTTTAACACTCTCCACGACGGGTGATTTGGTTGCTTTATAATGTTAATGCGGAATCGCTGGGCCTGGAGCTGACAGTGCTCCTTCACTGGTAATAGACGGGTCTCAGCGTGCAGGTGCTCGATTGGGGAACTCCTTGCACATCCGGTGGCGATACGGAGAGCAGCATTTTGTACTCGTTGCATCTTTGTCCAGGAGGATTCTGAGACGAGATGCTGCCAAACCGGTGCGGCGTACTCCAGGGCGGGCTGCAGAATTGCCTTATACGTTGTGAGTATAGTCTCCTTGCTGCTACCCCACGAAGTGCCGCCCAGGGCCCTGAGAACGTTGAGCTTAGCTTTAACGACTGCCTGCTTCTGCTCGGTATTCTTATGAAACTTGAGTGACGGATCGAGCACAAGACCGAGCAGCTTTGGGAAGCGAGCAGCAGGCAAACGGTCTCCATCCCACACGACATCCGGATGAGCGCTGTGCTCGGATGGGTCCGTCGTGAGAACGGACACTGACGACTTGGCTGCAGAGATACTTAGCATCTTGCGGTCGAAAAAGCTCTTCAGTGCGATCAGTTTCATTTTTAAAATTTGAGTTACATCAGCATCGTCGTGTTCAGGGCCACAGAAAACTACAATTTCCCCACATTAATACTTGTATCCACAATGAAATGAATAAAACAAATTCAAACAAAAAAAACAGCAATTTTCATGTGGTGCAAAATTATGAAGGCGCCTATTTCTTCTGTTTAGCAATTTTTTTACTGTCTGAACATGGACGCTTATAAAATAGAAATAACAGCAGAAACATTTTTGGTGCTGTTTGAGGAATTGACCGTGGTATTCTGGTTGTGCATCACCGAGAAAAACGAGGTACATGACCCTATTCCGAATGCTTCAACAAACAATAAGACTGCGACGTACTCTATCATTTTGAGCCGGTCGAAGTAAGGCTCATCGGGCTTATCATGTGAAAATCTCCTTATCACTGTTGTGTTTTGCCATGACCGACCGCTCCGCTGCTTGCTCCGCTTGGACTCATCCGAGCAAGCTAGTCTTTAGCTAGGACGATCTACTTCAATGTGTGGGCATATGTTCGAGTGGTCTGCAAGTCCATTATCGGAAAAGACACGTATACGTGTAACGAATATGGGGCCTTCATCGCCACAGAATTTCGCAACAGTCTTCAGCGGGCTCTGGACCTCTCTTTGTTGGGATGGACGGTGGCTGAAATTGAAATCGATGCCCTATACGGGTGAGGGAGAAGATGAAACCCGCTCCACACCTGATCGACCGGCAGATCTCATCAAGGCTAGACTTTGCGCGTGCGGTATGCGCCCGGAAAAGAAGAATGCGGGTGTTCTTTAGAAAGTGGACAGTGGATTTCTCGTTTTTGGATTGCCGTCTTTGGTAAAAACGAGTGGAATCTCGATAGTTCAGTATTTATTATAAGACCGAAAAAATCGCTTACTCGCTTGAGCAATGTTAAGCCTCGAATATTATTTGTGTCGATCGGTCAGGTATGGGGAAGGATTCTACACCTCATTCACAGTCAAAGAACATCGATTCCAGTCTCAGCTGCCTTAAAGGCGCTACACAAAAGGTGATTTAGACTTTGTCGAAGGGTGTTGCAAAGCCATGACGTTAAGGGCGACGCAATTTATTTAGTACTCATCATGGTTAGAGGGTTTCTAGGGCTACCAACTGTGCTTTCCCGGTTGTGGGCTTGCAGATCCTTCGAACAGAGCCTATACAAGAGAGGAATCGTCTTAGCTACGTCGCAGTTTTCCTGTTTCTAGAGCCATTTATACCGAGAGCATGGATTTGATTCTGTTCGATGGAGAGCCGAAACGCTTTCGGGAATTTCTCGAACAATTTCGCAAATGTTTCTATTCTTCTTTTGCAGTCTCACAGTGGTTTTTTTGTCAGAGGTTGAGGAACTGGGCGGCCTTCACAGGATTCGTCCAATGGCCCATTGCCTTTGAGGAGGTAGGTCTCTTCGGGCACATAAATAAGCACTGTGTCGTGTCTGGCACATCCACAGTCCGGGCATGCGTCTGGTCGGCTGCTGTCGATCCTGTTGACGTAAGAATAAGCAGAATAGAGCGATCCCAGCGCAGCGAGGCAAGAGCACATCTGGCTCGCCTGCCGAATTGAGACTCGGACTCGTGAATCCGAGGTGGCACTTTTCCCAGGATAAGATTTAGAGCCGCCCTCTCAAGATATCCTCGAACAAACTGGAAGTGCCCCTCACGCAGAAGACGAAGCCTTTCCATGTTGGAGTCGGCCCATCTCTGTTCATCTAATTTACGAGGAGCGTCTGCGAACGGCGTCCTTATCGATCTTTCCAATGGGCTTCATTATTCTCTTAGTCGGATGATTCGGCTGTCTCAGAACATTAATATACATTTGCTGTGCCTGGAGTTCACAGTGCTCCTTGACTGGCAATATGCAGGCCTCCGCGTGAAGATGTTCTGTCGGGGAGCTCCTTGCACAACCGGTAACAATTCTTAGCGCTATTGTTGAATGTTTCTGTAGTTGTTTCTAGTCAAAGTTTGGCCGAGTTTGAAATAGAAAAATCGTTAAGCAGAAGAAAACTGGATGTCTTCGCAATTCTGCATTACATTGCATTTGGCTGTCACAAGTTGGCAGCTGCCACAATGCGCGCGCGATATTCTCAGATAGTCGGTGGTACTCGGACGACGCCGATGCGGAGCTCGGACGCTCCCTCAGCGACGTCTGGCCTGGAGGACGGGCGCTCACCGGCCACAGAACGTTCTCGGACGCCGACCTCTACCAAATTTTGACCGTGAGCGCTCCTTCACGCTATTGGAGGCCGTCGGTTTCTCATGTTGCTTTATTACGGATCGCGAAAGTTGTTAGGAAACGAGCCGAAAGGTCTGTTTCCTACAAAATTTGTCTGGGGGCATTGAGCACCAGGCGTTCAGCTTTTGGGTCATCTGGGCAATACCAAGACCTTGCATTGCCCTTTGACGACCATGAATTGGCCGACCACCTAACCCCCACGCGTCCCGTGTACAGCGCGGGTTTGCACTAATCCTTCAACATGTACTCTCGTGTTGGTCGTGTAACGGTTGTTGGTCTGCGTCCGGGAAAGTCGACATAGCCGTCTCGCTAGGGGAACTACCGGTCTGCGTCTCTCATCCCGCTCACTCCAAGGTGCGCTCACCGGACACGACACCTAGAAGTTGGCGTCCGAGTACCACCGACTGTCTGAGTTGTCAGCATCTCAGATAGTCGGTGGTACTCGGACGCCGCCGATGCGGAGCTCGGACGCTCCCACAGCGACGTCTGGCCTGGAGGACGGGCGCTCACCGGCCACAGAGCCTTCTCGGACGCCGACCTCTACCAAATTTTGGCGGTGAGCGCCCCTTCACGCTATTGTAGGCCGTCGGTTTTTCGTGATGCTTCATGACCAAAGCTAAAGTTGTTAAGCTCTGGTACAGCCGTAGTGACCTGTTGATTTCGATTATCACCAGCAGCGGAGCGGTGGGCCTTGGTGAAATATAACTAGTGATAAGGAGGTTTCGACGAAAAAGCCACCGCTCCGCGCTGTGATAACTGAAAACATGAGTTCACTTGGAATGGAACAGAGTCTAGGAAACAAGCCGTAAGGCCTGTTTCCTACGAACTTTGCCTAGGAGGCTTCAGTCCCCCATGCCTCCCTTCCTTTTTGAGTCATCTCGGCAATATCAAGACTTTGCTTTACCCTTTAACGACCATTAATCGGCCGGCCACCTAACCCCCACGCGTTCCGTATACAGCGCGGGTTCGCACTAGGCCTTCAACATGTACTCTCGTGTTTGTCGCTTGACGGTTGTTGGTCTGCGTCCGGGAAAATCAACATAGCCGTCTCGCTAGGGGAGCTACCGGTCTGCGTCTCTTATCCCGCTCACTCCAAGGTGGGCTCACCGGAAACGACACCTAGAATTCGGCGTCCGAGTACCACCGACTGTATGAGATGTAGAGAAAAGCGCGCGCACAGATAAATGATCATCAATGTTTCAGAAAGGTTCAATAGCTCATTTTGTCATGTACAATTTTGATCGTATAAATCTCACCCATGGTGTCGCTCTTTGTGGGACAACATTGATGATAATGTCGCTACAAAAGCAGGTGAGGTTTCTGGTCCGTCTTGGATATGATTGAAGTGATCACAAGTCCTGGGTAAACCTGGGTAAAACCAAATCTCTCCGGCTGCTTCACAGAGTATGTTTCCTATTCGGATTTCTACATACTTAGCTCATCGTTGCGCATAGAAGTTTGAATATCCGTTCAAATTTTGGAAATTGATTTTCTTAGTTTGTTCCTTCATTTGAATTTTTGAAAAAACGAATTTGTTAGCTTTTTCTTTCGTTCGAAGTATCTATTTTAACCACATTTCACTGCCCTCGAAAAAGGCGGTGTTGCGGTTTACGGTAGTTTCTGGCGTGATGTCGATATTCGTAGTACAGTCGCTCGATCAGCTGTTGCTTCAGGCAACTTTCCGCTTTTTTTCGTTTTTTTTTTCATCACCAGCTGGTGGTAGGCCGATAGTTCAGAGAATTTGGCGAGGCCCCAGGAATCTACCGGATGCTTAGTGTGTTGGCCGCAACTGCACCACCGCTTCTTTCCAGGGCAAAGGACTGTATGTAATGATCAGTTCATTCGAATTTGAAAAAAAAAATCAGGTGTATTCGTACGTTCGTTCTTGTGATCATTTTTCATGACGTTCTAATTGTAATATTTTGTCACCACATCTCACTTCGCTCGCCTTCTCTCGTTTTTCGACATAGTATGGGAATATTAGAGATTACATAAATACAATGTTCGTTTCTTTGCTTAAGGTCGTACACATATTGCATGTGGATGAAAGCGGCACCATGATACCATTAAAAGACATTGGTTCATCGATATGGGACGATGATGGTCTGTACCTCTTGTGAGTTTCGAGTTCCATTACTCCTTCTGACGACAAAAAGTGCTTAATTAGATTTATTGCAAGAGGCTGCGAAAATTTCCAAAAGTTGGAAAATCTGATTCGCTAAAGCGCACTATCCCTGACAGGTTTATAATTTGCCACCGGCACAAAATTCCTCTGGTGACGGTATGAATAGGTGATCTCATTGTAGAGCATCCGCGCGGGAAGATATCAAAGCCAAATCCTGGTGCGACAATTCGATAAAATAAGTGAGGGACTACAGGGAAAACGTCGACTCCGCTCCATTACCCCAATAACATAATCAAGCGTTTCGCACGGATTAGGTAACCAAACTCTTTGCAAACTGAAAAAATTGGTCTGTGTGCCGATGCTCAAAGGTAAAATGTACAGTAACACAGCTCTTGGTTCCCATTCAGGAGCGGTGTGCACGGTTACGCTCCTGGAGTATTGTGGTCAGTGCCGACTTTTTCCGCGTAGTTTTTTTTATTCGAGCGAATTGAGATCTCGCGCTTGACAGGGTCGCTGTTCACGATGGGCGGACCATAATATCAAATTTCACCCCTGAGGCTGGACTTTGGTTTTAAATCTTGTTCCGATTTCCAATTATTGATGTTCAGATATCCGAGAGTTGTTTCGAATTCCGATTTGCGAAATTTTCCATACTTTCCCGATCTCCGATATCCTAAACTTTGTTGCTGCGATTTCTGATATTTTGAATCTTGGTCCGGTTTCCGAGATTCGTTTCCGTCTCGAATACCTTTTCTGGAAGGTGTTACATCGTGGGTGACGAACCAATCTCGGTGGCATCAGCCCTTCACGCGCCTAGAGGCCTTCGCTAAATCGGAGGTGGGGAAGTCATTCGAATGTGTAATTAAACGGTTGAGTGTGAGAAAGAAGTTTGGAAGAAATGCATTGCATTTTCTTGTGTCGAAGAAGTGCTAGTGTTTGCGCCTTGATTCCGTCAATAATACAGAAAAAGCCTTTGATGAGAGGGCTGAGTGGGCCAAGGGGCTGGATTTGGGGCACGGAGTTTTTCTCTTGCTCAGCACCTGTTGAAGAGGTCAGATTTATATAGAGAAATAGAATGGAAAATATTTTGTTTGCGTTGCCTCTACAATTTTCTTTTTTTAGATCTACATAATTTTTGAAAGATGTTATCATGTGTTTCCAGTGGTGATTGTCAAGCAACGCCAACACGATCATGCCTTTACACGGGTATGAAGCAGCGACTGCTCGCATTTCTGTACAAGGAGGCGAAAATGAAGGGAAGCACTGACGAGTTTCTTCTTATGATGCCACCGTATGTGGAAAAATTGCGAATGCATCGTGCACAACTGTTCGATGGTCACTATCTTCTTGTTAGGATGTTACCGCGTGAGTTACTAGGTCGGAGCAGAAGTTACCCGCCCCCAGACTTTGACGATTTTCAAAATCTTTTGGCGTTAGTCTTTCGGCCAAGTGCAATGCACCGATCCAAAGCACATATTCTTCTCTATTCAACGCTTGCCTTCCATTTGGGCCAAAGCCTTCTCATTGACGAAATATATACTATGATTCAACAGTGGCAGGTAGCCAGTTGTGCAGAACCTCGACTAAGCTATGTCCCCCCACTTTGAGATCAAAATTTTTGAGAAATGTCCAAAACTTTCACGTCCCTACAGGTCTTGAAAAAAATGTTTTACTGTTTTTGCAGTGAAAATTTCAAAAAAAAACTGTTTTTTTCTTCCAAATTAAACTTCTGTTGCTGTCATCCACTTCCCTTTAGACACCTCAGTGCGCTATGATATTTCTCTGATGCCTTGTTTTCTGTTCATCATGGACTGGAGAGACTGCGAAATCTTGGCCGTCTATCAAGAGGTTGAGTTTACAAAATTTGTGTGAAAATCGAATACAGTTCACCTCCGCACTGCCGTTCAGTCCGCAAAGTGCACGCTGATTGCAAAATCGTGCTGCGGCGCGGTTGCGAGTAACCTCAGACAGGGATGTGGGATCACCCGGGCGGTGGCATTACCCGGGCACCAAAGGCAAAAACCGCCTGGGTGATCCCACATCCCTGTCTGAGGATACTCGCAACCGCGCCGCAGCACGCTTTCGCTTACAGCGCGCACTTTGCGGACTGAACGGCAGCGCGGAAGTGAGCTGTACACTCCTCACGATATTCGCTCTCGGAAATACATAGAGCTTCTCCTTAGATCTATTCATATGCTCTTTCGATCCGCTGTCATTCGGGCTCTTGGGGAAAAAGTCTTCGCTCTCTGAGCAATTAGAAAAAGCTACGTGCGAATAGCTTACGAGGCTTGTGGATTCAATCAATAGCGTTGAAAGGCACAGTCCAACTTCTTGGGAAATTTTCGAAATTGGCGTATCATATGTTAAATCTAGGTTTTAAACAATAGGAGAGTTCCTAGCTTGTGTTCGCACGACGCATAAGTTTAACAACACTTGAACACCATTAAAATGCATTGCGACGACCAGAACATTGTACCACTTTCATGTATATTTTAATATAATTGATTTAGGGTGATGCTATTTGTCCACTTTCCCGGTATACTTCATGTGTCCAAAAGTCCCTCTTAGTTCCTTGCACAATGCTGGACTTGGATTTCTATGGAATTCCAGCTAGCTAGGACGACCAGCTGAATGTTGTTCCGAGTTCGGGCTGGATCCTGAATCGCTCAACGCCTTTGGTTGCTCAACGAGTTCCCAGTGACATGCATGGTGTCAGCCCCAAGGATTCACTACGAGTTGCCGCTGAGCTTCTCCGCAGATACCATTCCCTCCCTATCAACCGGTATGGCAACATTGTGGGCTCCGAAATGAAGCAATCTCATCGCTCAGAACATTTTCACAAGGTAGCTAGACTCATGACCGCGCGATCAGACATGGGAGCGAACTAGTGGAGCGTGAGTGGTCTACGCAGATCGTGAGCCACGCAATTTCAAAAAGATGTTCTGAGCAATGAGATTTCCCAATTTCGGAGTCCACAGTGTTGTCATACTGTTTGGTGAACTAAAGAACGGTATTTTCCGAGAGACTCGGCGAGAATCAGTAAGGAGTTGTCGGCGCTGAGACCGTGTCGTTGGGGACTCGTCGTGTGTCTCCCAGGCATTGTTCTTCAAGCTTCATGGGACTTCTAGGCGAACAGAGGTGTTGTGCGATTCAGTTTTCAGCATAAAATTGGAACTACATGCAGGTGGTCGTCTTGGCTAGCTGGAATCCCATCGGAATCCAAGCCTAACATTATGGAAGAATTTGACAGGGACTTTCTCGTCAGAAGACAAGTGAAGATCACCTGGAAAGTGGACAAGTAGCAGCACCCAGAACGAATATTATAAAAATACACATGAATGTGATACAATGTGGCGCTCGTCGCGATGCATTTTCATGTTTCTCAAGAGTTACTATACTTATGCGTCGTACGAAATGCAAACTTTTCAAAACCAAAGGCGAAATGGGGAAGTTGGAGTCACGCCAAGTGATGCATCGTTTCCGTCGCAGCGGAAAGTAGAGAAACTCCCCAATATTCAAAACCTCGATACAAAATTTGATTTCGAAGGCGTTATTATACTTATGCGCCTCAGTGTAGCATTAAACTACCGCCACACGAAGTAGTCTTCCTCAGGACAGCGAGCGGACAGGTATGTTCGTAACGGAATTTTTTTTGATTTCGTGAATCGTTATTCTTAATTACGCACAGCTCTGGAGCGGGCTCTGTGTTCGACTTCGGCGCCCCGGGTTACCTACTGCCGACACGATGAATGGTAGTTGGCGAAAGCTGTCGCTGTAGCGACAACGAAGTATAAGGATTGCCTAGGGCATACTTCAAAGTCCTCACCGCAAGAGCGGTACGCGCGGGATGAGCGGTGGACTGTGAGAATTTTCTTCGCACGGTACGCGCGGGAGACAACTACGAAATATTCGGCGGCGCCGCCAGGGCGGTGCGTGTTAAAGTCGGGCCTCCACTCCGACATGCACGGAAATTCCCGGCATGATTCGCGTATACGATAGCGTAGGATAGACCTAGCATTATTTGTCACTAGGTGGGCTTAAACTTAGAAGCGGATGTCGATTGAAATGGTGATACCGCTATGGCGGTTTGGGCGGTGCCGCTACGGCGGTTCTCGATGGGCAGCAAGCGCGTCCCGCTTGGTGAGAGCAAGCATTCATGGTCCGCCACGCGTGACGCGCTTGCCGTGACGACTATGAAGGATGCCTAAACGAAGCAATCATTAGTTTCCTACCGTTTCAGTATGGACCTGAACTGTTGGCGTTCTATGAGAATTTTGTGGAGGCTCTGCTAACTCCAACACAGAACGTTCATCGATATCCAAAATCGTTTCAATATAATCCGCATTCGAAACAGAAAGCGCACTGGTTGATGGGCAATAGTACCGGAGGTTAGTCATTTTTTTTCCACAAGCTTAACTATTTTGGCCTTACTGTTTTCTAGTGATGTCTGAAGGTATGTATCGAAGAGTTCTATCTGTCCTCCCATTTTGTGGATGTCACGTGAGTTACTACACACTATGTTATTTGCCCTGTATTTCGTGCTGAAATTTTGTTGTTTCTTCGCATGCGTGTACGCGGCGAGGTGAGAGACAACGAGAGAGTGGGGGAGAGAGGGAGGCGCAGCATACGCGGGCACACGCACACGGTGGACTCTAGTAGATTTTTTTATCCACACGAGCTTTACACACGTTTTACTAGGGAACCTCGCATGGTGTACCGCCGGATCAGAAAGCTGATAAATGTTTTCTAGTCAACTCTGGCACGCCCTCTTCGAATCCGAACTCGGATTTTGCTACGGACATCTGCGGAAATAGTTATAGCCTGTCAAAATTCGTGTTTCCCGCTTTTCTTTCCTTCCGAAAAGCGCATTAGTCCTCGGAAAATCTAGAAACAGACCTCATGAATGTGGTCAGCGCCCAAAACTACCCCTCTCCTTTGAGCGAATTTTGGTGCGGCTTTTCGGTTGGGCGTGTCTGAAAGCGTTAAAAAAATGTTGCAGATTTCACTCCAAGTCCTTCCAGGTGGGTTATTTGATCACGAATCTGGGGTTTATTTGACGATTTGCCGAGCTTTTCGGCTTGATTCGTTCAAAGCTTCCCATCGGGGAATTTGATGCCAAATCGCGACGTTTGCGGATTTCCGGAGTGCTACGATAGATACGGCTCAAACTGTTGCTCTGGGGTTATTTGCAGTGCTAAACACGAATCTGCAGTCCGACTATTGATTTTTGGTAGATTACGGTAGGGTACGGTGGGTATACGGTAGCTTTGTCAAAATCTCGAATTGGGCTCAAAATTTCTCTGTGGGTGTTATTTGGGACGCCGAACACGAATTTGAGGTCCGTTTTTTGATTTTTGAAATTTTAAGGTAGGTAAAGCTAGTTAAAAGGCATTATGCCTACCTTAACCTACAGTTATCATAAGTCTTGCGACAGAAAACCCCAGATTCGCGTTCAGCGCCCTGAATAACTAAATGAAAGTTTTGAGCCGAATCCGAAATTTTTCTTCTAACGCCCTTAAAATTGGCTGATGGGTACCCTTACTGTCACAAACTACCCTTACTGTCCGCTGTCACAAACTCGGTCGAGTGATCGATCCTCGTCCAAGGTCAACCAAGCCTTCCAGGTCGGTAAATTGGTAACAGACTTGTCCGGGAGGATAAAAACTCTGACTTGAAATCGGCTGCCCTCCCCCCCCCAAGTCATTGTATAGGCTCTGAACACATCAAAAGCCTCTACGATTTTGAAAGGAAGTCGAATGTGTGGCCCAGAGGTTTGATATACGCCGAGAACCATCCTTTCATCTTTTGTATAGGGGATACTTTCATTTGAACACTGTTTCTGTACCTTTTCATATCATTGTACAGTGAGGTCCGTTGCTTGCCGCCGCAAGCAAAAAGAAATCAAATCTAACCGGCGGCTGGGGCGGGCGGTCGCTTGCGCCGGCCTACCAATCGATTCAGGCTGAGAGAAGAGCGCAGCTGATCGGCTAGCCATTTTTATTACCTCTTCATCGTTCCATTTCTTCTTTTTTTTCATCGAACCTTTCTCTTTCCTCGTTCCGCTGATTCCCTTTTTAATGAAATATGGTTCATGAAACGGTTTTTTGCCTAGTTTTTTAAAAACTCTTAAACCATATATCATTCAAAAGGGAATAAGCGAATGAGGACAAAGAAAGGTTTGGTAAGAAGGAAGAAATAGAAATATGAAGGGTAATATAAATGGCAAGCCGATCAGCTGCGCTCCTCTCTCGGCCTGAATCGATTAGCGGGCCGGCACACGCCACCGCCCGCGCCAGCCGCCGGCGAGATTAATTTTTTTTTCGCATGAGGCAAATTGCCTCTGGAAATTGTCGATGCAAAAAACTTTTCGATTTTCAAATATCGCCTGTCCAAGTTTGATCTTCTGTCAATACATGGGACAGACGGCCATTCATTTTGTTAGAGCTTTAAGTTTAGAGTGCTATCACTTTTACGAGTCGTTTTACGTGTGTTTTCCTACTTGTCTACCTGTTTACTTGCATGTGTGGACTAACTCAATTCATTCATTTCTTTTGTTTTATTTTACCGTACATGTGAAGCTACTACCTCTTCGCGTACACCATGTATGTTTCTTTATTGCAAACTAAAGCGATTGATTGATTGATCGATTGAGGCGGTATTCCACGGACCTGATTTTTCGAGCCATCGGATCTGCTGTTCCGCAGCCAGCTTCAAATGAACTTTCTGGACTTTTCCATATTTTGTATCGCTGCGATCCATCAAGATGAAGAAATAGCGGTTTGTATCACACGAACAGAGGTCGGCGTTCTTGGGAAAGCGAAAATTTAGTCAAACCAGCGTCGTGTTTTCAAAATTCTCCCTTCAAGATAGGGGTGGAGCACAGTTTCTTGTCTTTACTTACAAAGTCCAACTTGTTTTATAATATTCATTCTAATTTGAGACCGTTCCCATCAGAACAGGAAAATCAGTTTCTATTCTACAGGAAAGTTATACCTGTTCAGTTCGAAAGCCTATTGGTCGTTCACGTTTCCTAGCGAGTGCGAAGAGTTGTTGTTGTTGTCGTTATGGTCCATTCACCACCATAAACACGGATCCTTGTTCAAACTTCCGGCGTGTAGACGATAATCGAAACAAGTGGCTGAGGTCCCCCTCTTAAAAGGATCTTTGATGGGATTTTTTATTGACCCAATTTTTATTTATTCTAATTTTATTTTCATTTCATTCATTTTATTTTCTTTCCATTCTTCTACTATCAGAGTGACAAAAAATTGGCTACCTGCTCGGTCAAAGCGAGAATGGCCTAAGCCGCTTAACATATACACTCTTATGTGGTCTTTTTGTATTCCTGACTTCTTTCTTCTTGACAAAATGTAGGCATTCTGGGGCCGGATGCATCAACGCACACGGCGAGGCAGGGCATGGGCCCCGAAAGTCGGTGCCCTGCCTCGCATGCACAAGCGCTCGTTGGCGTCGAGGCAGCTAGCCCCAGCGCAGCGTTCGCAATTACGTACCGCGCGCGCTATATTACGGCTGAAACCTGCGATCGATTAGCCGAGCACGGCTGAGATTTCTTCCTGCGTCGGCGTGCTTTCACAAAAATCATAAATTACTCAAAAAAATTATCGATAAGCAATATTAATGTACAAACAACGGCATTTCTGGCGATCACGTTTTTCGAGAGATTTTCGAAAACTGCCCTCTATTTCAATATTCTCGTCTAAGGATTTTTTTCAAACCAAC
Source organism: Aplectana chamaeleonis (assembly GCA_029168955.1). Classification (NCBI taxonomy): domain Eukaryota; kingdom Metazoa; phylum Nematoda; class Chromadorea; order Rhabditida; family Cosmocercidae; genus Aplectana; species Aplectana chamaeleonis. The sequence continues at coordinate 344,225 of JAPDOI010000102.1, read as the reverse complement.
ACATAAAACACCAAATTCGCTACACATATCTTTCGACATTCATAGGATCTGCCGTATGAATCTGAACAGAATGAATAACGAAATTTAGCTGTAAATACGGATAGTTTTCCGAAACATTCGACTTTACGTGTGTCGAGATTCACTCCTCCCACGGAAAAAATATAGAACAATTTGTGAACAATTTTTTCTGAAACTTCTTTTTCAGAAGTTCTTCATTTCACTGGAACTGTAGCACTAGCACATTAATTGATTGCGCGAGGATTACGGAAGCATAACGGAGAACGTAGATGCGCGCAGTATTATGGAATTTGTTAATGAAAGCGTCAAGAAAGTGCTCAAAAGCAGGGTATATGAAGAGATATGAAGAGAAGTTATCAATAATAAAATCATTTCGACTATAAACAAGGGATTTAAGCATATAACTGTTAACAAGATGTGAAATTTTAAAAAAATGTCTGATGATTAGACAAAAGTCGATTTTCGCAGCGTCGCCGCATTTTGCTCCAGCCGTGGCAGCCGCTGCCCCAGCCTCCTAGTCGGGGCAGTCAGGGGCAGTGCCCCTAACTGCCCTGGCCCCTGCCCTGGCAGCTTAGAATGCCGATTTCGTTGCCCTGCGTGCCCCGCGCCTGCCCAAACCCCGACATTCGCGTTGATGCATCCTGCCCCTCAGTTCGCTTTGACCTTGCGAGTGGAAAAGGCAACCGAGGAAGCACGGATTACATCATACTGAGCAACCTCACAACGGGTATGCCTCCATGACTGTTCGTTGACGCCGCCGCCCACATTCTGGACACAAATATCTTTAAAACATGACGTTGATCCGGCTAAGATTTTGGTTTCCCCCATAAACGCCGATTTTTCTCGGTTCAGGTATGGTTATAAAAAGCGCTGTTAAATTATTGGAAACATTTATGAATCCCTCTTGCTGCAATCCCTCCAGTGAAATTTCTTGGATTGGAGACCGTAGATCATTGTTTCATGTATAACTCGTTCGTTTTCAGCATTCGTCGTCGGAAAATCCTTATCTCGATCCTCTCTATTTCTCGTTTGATGAGAAAATTCATTCTAATCTGATGTACGGTCGCATGAGATTTGACCTTGGTCCAGTCAAGTGAGTCAATTTCGTTACAATTTCCTTCGTGGGAAGTGGCTCGACGTAGGATGCCACGCCTAATGCCGGAGTTACACTACCCGCGACAGGCGACCGCGACAGTGCATATAAGGCATCTCGGTCGATATTTATGGTAAACAGTGGGCCGTTTCGCCTCTCGCGTGTAGTATAACTCCGGCCTCCTTGGGAAGTTTGGAAAAAAGTTCAGATTTTGCTCAAAACTGTCAACTATTGGGCCTGTTTGTCACTGGACATTTAGTTACTGTTTGTTGCGGTAGGCATGGTGCGTTTTAACTGACGTCACCTACCTTGATATTTCGAAAATCAGCAAATGGACCTCAGATTCGTGTTCGGTGTTCCAAATAACACTCACTGAGAAGTTTTGAGCCAAATCTGAGACTTCGACCAAAGTACCGTATATCCACCGGTACATACCGTGTAATCCAAGGAAAATCGGTAAACGAACCGACGATTTTTGTTAAGCAGCCTAAGTAAACGCTACGGAGAAGTTTTGGGGCATTTTCATCGTAGCATTCAGGAAATCGTTGAAAGTCGCGTTTGGCCCACAAAATTTCACCCATTGGGAAGCTTTAGACAGAATCAGCCGAAATTTGTTCAAAATCGTCTAGTGGGCATCAGATTTGTAATCAGCACCCAGGACCCAGAACAACCTCCAGAATTTTTTTTGAGCTAAATCCGAAACTTTTTTTCTGAACACCCAAAAAATTGCTATTCGGGTATGCGATCTTGGAGTTTCACTAGCGTCGATAAACCAACAATAATAGGATTGTGAACATCGATGTTGGGAAAAGATTTCCACTGAAGCGTAAAAGGGATACGGAAAAGAAACGATAAAATTTTCGCCTGTTACGCAAGGGTTTCTTCACATTTTCCTTCTAGCCGGCTGACGTTTGCTTTATGGCAACTTCTGCTATCAGTAATCAAGTATTTCATATGGTCAAAAATCGTCTGAAAACCTGAAAATTCTGGAGGAGACCTTCGCTACTGAGACATAGGGGCGGACTTGTCGCGACGCACAATGGGAGCAATCGCGTGATCAACGGCGATCAAACCGGTATTTGAGGGCGATCAAACCGGCAATTGGAGCGATCAACCCGTCTTTAGAGCGCGGTCAACACTAAAAGAGCAGGTGATCAGTAAACCTTCATCATAATAGGACATACCGCCAACAAACCTTCAGGACCGTAGCCGTAGACCTGCGTGCTGTCAACCCTACAGGGCCAAGCAGGTTTTTTCCACGGGTGCCCCTCGAAAGTAAACAGTATGGGGTTCTACAAGGTTGTCCAATAATTCTTGTCCGAAAATTTCACCATTTTTAATTTTTTTTTCAACTTGATTGAAAAACAAGTCTAATCAACAATATAATCACCACAGTTATCCACAACAGTGGCCCATCGATTGGGCAGGTCGCCGATGCCCTTCGCCCAGAACTCCGGGGGCTGCGATTCGAAGAAGTCCGCGATGGATCTGAGGTTGTCGTAGTTGGTGAATTTTCTTCCGGCCAAATGGTGCTTCAGCGGGCGGAACAAGTTGTAGTCGGAGGGGGCGAGGTCCGGGGAATACGGCGGATTGGCAACCGTCTCCCAGCCGAGCGTCGCCAACTTCTGCTGGGTCTCCTTCGCCACGTGGGTTCGCGCGTTGTCGTGCAGCAGGTGGACCGAGGCCCGTCGGGGACGCTTTTCTCGGATGGCGGCGGCTAGTTTCTCGAGCTGATCGGTCGGTGTAGATGGTGGCGGTGACCGTCCTGCCTTGCGGGAGCAGCTCGAGGTACAGCATGCCCTTGGTATCCCACCAGCAGCAGAGCATGATCTTCAGCGGGTGCAGGTCGGCTTTCGGCGTCGTCGGCGGCTCTTTTCCGCGCGGGATCCAGACGGCGCGGCGGGCGACGTTGTCGTAGAGGACCCAGCTCTCATCGCCAGTGACCAGGTCCTCGAGAAACTCCTTGCGATGCGGACGAAGGAGGAGGGACTGGCAGACGGCCACGCGGCTCTGCTTGTTGGCGTCCGTCAGACGGTGGGGGATCCAACGGGCCAGAACTTTGTGGTAGCCGAGTAAGTTGAGTCGATTGTGGATGGTGGACTTGTTGCAGCCTAGCGTCGTCGCCAGTTCACGGGTGGTGGCTTCCGGCTTCTCCTTGATACAGCGACGGACTTCGTCATCATCCACCGTAGAAGGCCTCCCGCTGTGCTCCCTGTCCTCGAGGCTCGTGTCGCCGCTCTCGGAAAGATTGAACCAGCGGCTGACTGTGCGTTGGGACACTGCATCCTTCTTGCACGCTCTGCAGATGTTGGCGACCGCGGTGTCCGTGTCGTTGCCCAGCAGCCACTCGTAGTACACGAACGTACGAATTCGGCCTTGGTCCATTTTAGCTTGTACTGGTAGCTAGACGCGCCGACTGCGCCTTATATTCCCCTTAACGTAGAATTTTGGAAAACCTTCTAGAAGGTTCTTACACTTGCCTGATATTATTACACTTCTAAGGAAAATTATAGAATTTTGAAAATTTTCGGACAGGAATTATTGGACGGCCTGGTATTTTAGAACTAGATCACAGCGTTCGATCAAAGTTTTGATGGAGCGTAATTATTGATTTTCATCGGGTTTTGTAATTTTGCAGCTCCGGTGTTTTCTGGCTTATCCGAGTAGGCCTCGAGACTTTAAAGTTAATTAAGTATAATGGCAGTTCTCACTCTACAGTGTTTTTTCGTTATTTATCGATCGTGTTTTCGAAAATCGATAAAATAGCGTAAAACAAGTTTCCAGAAAACGATCGATAATTGAAGGAAAAAACACTTTTGAATGGGGACTTGGCCATTATACATAAATCATTGAGTCCTCGAGGCCGTAATTTCATCGGAGCGTAATTATTGATTTTTAGCGATTTTTTGAATCTGCGACTTCGTTTTTTTTTGGCTTGTCAGAGGAGTTTTGGTTTCGAAACTCCCAAGTGAAGTGTAGTGTTTAGGTCTTCACTGAATAGCGCTTGTTTCGCCAATTATCGATCGTTTTTTTTGAAGTCATTAAAAATGGCCAAAATCGAATTTTCAAAAAAAAAGATCGATAGTTGACGAGGAAATACTGGCTTGGCTATTATACTCAATTTTGAAACGTCGAGGTAGAAGCGTCTCGAAAAAGCCAGAAAAGTCCGAAGTTGCAGAAACACGAAATGCGCTAAAAATCGATAATTACGCTCCGTCTAAATTTCTGCGAACGCTATGATCTAGTTCTAAGATGGCTCAAATATCATACCAACTCTGGCAAGTTTGGTAGTTTACCTCAAAATTAGAAGCAGTTAAAGATACTCAGTACTGAAGATTATCACCAAATATTTCGCTAATGAGTAAGTTTCTGCGTAATCGTAAGGCAGCTTGGATAGAAAAGAGTTTGAGCTTTCGGTCGGTATGTCGCACATGACCGAGGGGCCAACACTCAAAGGCTTAAAAAGCGTCCAAGATGAAAGGCGGGAAACTTTCGCTTCAACATAATACATTTTACTAGTTGTGGAGATCAAGAAATTATGGAAAGAAATATGGAGGGAAAGTCAATCTCTGAGTTCACAAAATTAAATTTATTGCGTTGGCTCGATAGATACAAGAATAATAATAATAATAATAATAATACGTTTATCGGGTATTGTATAAAAGAAACAACTCAGTTATCGGATTAGACAAGATACACCGATATTGAAGAGTTAGAAATTTGACCATAATTCATGCAAGAAAAAATAATAGGGAGGCAGAGAATTCTTGCGTGTTTCCAACGGTCTGAGTCAGATTGCGGTTGAATCACGCCTGATATAATCAGCCTCTGTAAAGATTTCCTCGGTAATTTCATTGTTTTCCAATAGTTTAATCCGACCTTAGTTCCATTGCCGAGTTTTAGAAGGTTGAAACAGCTGATGCTCACCCGACTTCATTGTGATGTGCTGTCTTCCTATTGATTGGATGAACGCGATGTCTCCAAAGTGTTGTGTAAAAATGTGCATCCAGACTGTCGCCATTTCTGATGTTAGCAGAGTCTACGACCTTTATTAGGATTTTCCAAATTGTTTCATACAAAAGCTCGCCGTAAAGGAATTTTTGATTTTTGTGCGTTCGAGGCTCTCCTAAATGATCTAGGGTTTCCACAGATTTCCTTGTTGAAAGTCCCGATCATCCGAATATTCATCCTTGAGATATTTGTGTGCCCAGGATATTCAAACAAAAGAGTTTTGCTAATATTCGGTTATTGGCTTCTCACATTTTTGCAGGATTTTTTCGAGACGCACGCAGCATCAAGTTTGTACGCTCAGCTTACCACCGTCTTTGGTATCGAGGAGTCCCGCTTGTGTGATTCTGTTTCACCCTAATGATCCTCTGGCCATAGCTTTTGATCGCATTCGTACCGACTTACCATACACGTTCTATTTACCTTCTGCGCCGGAAGAGTTATAAAAGGTACGTCCTCACACTAATTTTCTGCTTACGATTTTGGAGTTCCTCAATTTTCATGGAATTCTTCATGACAAACGAGGTTAAAAGGGAAAAATCGGCGCAATACTGTCATGAGAACTCCGTTCGGTCGAAGTGTCAATTCCAGGTGAAACGCACTTTTCTGGACCCATTCTTGGACGTGGATTCCGAATATGCCCTTCGCAGATGGCTAGAATCGCACTGGAAAAAAAGCTATAGGCGTTTCCCAAAGCCTCACGGCAAGAAATTTTCTTGGGTATTATGAAAAAAAAAACTTTTTGATTCCGCTTAAAACATGTAAACTTTGGTACCGCCGTAGTGACCTGTTGATTTCGATTATCACTGCGCGGAGCGGTGGCTTTTTCGTCGGAACCTCCTTATCACTAGTTATATTTCACCGAGGCCCACCGCTCCGCTGCTGGTATTGATCGAAATCAACAGGTCCCTACGGCGGTACCAGAGTTTATGTGGACACGAATGTGGAGTCTGCTTGTCGAAATTCGGAAGTTCACTTCACGTTGCGGTAGGTACCATGCTATCTAGGGAGCAAAACCTACCTTAATAATTCGAAGAAACAACAAATTCTCAAATTCGTAAAAAACCCCAAATTCGTATTCAGCGCCTTTAATAACTCCCGCATAAACATTTTGAGACAAATTCTAGACTTTGACCTAACTATCGTATATCGACCATAATTTACAGTATGCTGTCAAAAATCGATAAGCTGTCAATTCCTTCTGAGCACTCCAAATAACACCCAGAAAAACGATTAGAGGCACACCTATCGTAGCATTCGGGAAATCGTCAGAAGTCGCGTTTTGCCCTCAAATTTCCCCCTCATGGGAGGGAGCTTTGAGTGAATTTGGTCGAAAACTTTGGAAACTCGTAATCAGACCCTTGGGGAAGTTCTAAGTCGAATCTGAAAAATTTTTCTCAAATGCTTTTAAAACCCCCTAATTGATAAACCCATAAAATCGCCGCATTCACTGCGTGATAGGTGATCAGGGCTGTGCGGAACTGTTCCGTTGGGAGGGGGACTTAAGGACAAAACCATTATAGGATGGAGTAATTATGCGCCATCTCGCGCCTCGCCAAAGTTGCCAACAGCAATCTTCCTCCCGAGTCTCTGCGAGAGACATCAGACAGCCAAGACCTCGCCGCGGCGAGAAGGGCTGGGGCTCGGACGAGTTGTACAGGCGCCCTCCACGATAAAGGATGCACCTCGCCGCTCACGACTGGACCACAGAAGGGAACCGATTCCTCGCCACTATTGATTAGTGGAGTGGTATGTAGAAATGGTTCATCACAATAACATATTACAGGTTTTGAGTCATTGCATGACTATTCTTTACAGATTTAGAGTTGTTACATGGTTATTACGCGATTATTATTACATTTTAAACCTTATTACTATGGCATGCATTATTGTATCAAAAAAATGAAAAAAGCGTCACATTGATACATGTGTCAATACAATTTTACATCTAAGCGTTCCATAAATATATTTTAAGTACCTACTCAGAATTAGTTTCCGACTAATTTGCTTCCGAACATGAAAAAACCCTGCATGGAAAGCTACGAAAGGCAATCAGGAACAAATCTTACGGTAAGATGTGAAATGAAAATAAGTCATTTTAATAGTAACCTATAGTCACCAGGGATAAGCGGAGTTCCGCGTTTCGCGTTCCGAAACCCGTAGTTTCGCGCATTTTTGGCATTCCGCGTTCCGCATTCCGAAAACCGCAAAAAACGCTGCGGAATGCGAAAATATCGGGTCATCTGGGAGGAAGAAAATGTCAGATAATTTCTGAATTTTTCCGCGTTTCGCGTTCCGAAACCCGCATTTCCGCGCATTTTCAGGAGTTTCGCGCCCGACTTTCGAAACCCGATAAAAAAATTTTATTTCCGAAACCCGAAAACCGATTTCCGAAATTTCAAATTTTTGTTCTGCTCATCCCTGATAGTCATGCAATCCATAGAATCTTTATCTAAATAATGGAAAATGTACTCACCCGAAGTTAAGAATGAAATGTTTCGCCCAATTCGACCTTTCTAATTCATTTTTTTCATTCTATTTTCACTTTTTTTCATTCTGTCACTTTGGCTTTGTATGAATTCTATCAATTTTGTCAAATTCATTGTAATTGTTTTATTTATTTCACGCCTTGCTCAATGGAAGTTTTCAACCAGCGTATTGCACTCATATGGCATTTTATGCTCTTTCCCTTAATAGGTACTAAGTAGTTCCTAAAAAACGACAGAATTGATCAGGTCTCTGACTTTCCCTATGGCAAAGCGATCAGCATGGGTCAGCTCAGCGTAGCGACTCTCCCATCATCTCCGATGCGAAGGCACGTCCATTCGTCACAGCGCGACGAGCCGGTCACAGCGCGACGTGTGCGAGAGATAATCAATTAGGGGAGTCCTTGCTCCCCATTGGCAAACTATGAGTAGGTGCGAACCATCGTTAACGAGGTATGCTATAACGATTTTGTCCTAAAGTCCACCACCCGTTCCGTTTCCGCATTTCCGGTGTTTTTTGGGCAGTTCCGTTCCGTTTCCGAGTTTTTGGACCCGCAAACGGAATAAAATAGTGTCACACAACTTATTGCAGTGGGTCTAAACAAAGGTTTTAGAAGGTACCATTAGACACTGGAAATCACGACCTCTTGTGTTCTGAGCCTGGCTGAGATCCTTTACGAAGTTTGGGGTTCTGAAATCGCGACCTCCAGAAAAAGGTGACATGGGCGTGGCAGGAATCCGAACGCCTTTCGGGTATCTCTTTTGAAAATATGTAGCTTTTCCTCTGAGAATGAATGATATCATGAAGCTTTTCCTTTTGAATCCACTTCTTCGTTTTCTTAAAGGCACAGCAACAATTAAAATCAAGTTTTTTGAACGTGCAGCCTGTATTTCAAAAAGGAGTCTCTGCGGAGACAGGTGGAGGTGACCATGGGCAGCGGTGCAGCGCGTTTGAGGCAGTCTTAAAAGAATTTCCCATCTCACCGAAAAATTTTTTTGTTTTAAAATTCAATCGTCTGATATTCACTCCATTAGGCAATTAGGTTTGAAAGAAAAAATAAATAAAAGCGCGAAAACTGATTTGCCTTGTTACGACTGTGGAGACCAGAGTGTGTGGGTGGATCTGCTGCCAATTAATACAGATCTTTTGGGTAAGTACTAAACTTGTCAGATTTGGTACTCATGACACGTCATCGATCGATAGTCAATATTATAAATTTTCGCGCTTATTGCACAAAATGCTGCGGGAACGGACGATTGTTGATGGTTGTAGTCCCTTGGTTTTTATCGATTAATAACAATCAATATTATCGATTTTTTGACTGTTGCACAAACTGTGCAAGATCAGTGCAAGATCTGTTGCCGCGACGGGTTTTATAACTGTGGGCAGTGAAACGACTAGTCGAAGCGACTAGCAATGAATGGGGCTTCAAGAAATGATTCGGGTAAAATAGTATAAAGGAATAAAAAAGTTCGGAAATGGAGTGAAGAAAACTAAAAATACGATTTGGCGGTCAATCATAGACCAACTATTTAGAAGTAGTGACAGATGAGGGATCGGATTTTGAAAGCTTCCCCGTTAAACCTATCAAAGCAAAATCAAGCGCGATACGGATTGGAGCGTTGCGTTCACCTAGCTTGATCTAACCTGATTCCCTTATTACAGCTTTCAAAAATGGCTCAGTGTTTCCGTTGCTCGCTTGATTTCGCTTTGATAAGTTCAACGGAGAAGCCTGTAAAATCCGATCCCTCTTCTGTCACTAATAACCAATAGCTGGTCTATGATTGATCGCCAAATCGTATTTTTAGTTATTGCACTTCATTTCGTAGCTTTCTTAAAATAATACGCGCTATTTCACGCCAAATCATTTTTGAGATAGTTCAAGATATTTTTGAAGCTTTTTTAACTTTTGAATGGAATTGCCAAATCGTTACTCTTGCCAGGGGGCTAAATTTCCAGAAATTCAACTCTTGAAAATTGTTTGTTGAATAAAACGAATTGACTTTAGGGATCGAGACAGTCTTTCACTTTTCATTCATTTAGAAAGGCTGTCTGGAGTGCTGATCACGATGCCGATGTTTTTTCTTACGTTTTTGGAAGATTATGGTAGGGAACGGGCGTTAAAATGTCAGCTAACTGCCACAATCTGTCATATCTTCCCCGAAAAGATGCTGACTTATAGGCCACTTCTGGAAGCAAACTGAGAAGAAATTGTACTGTAAACAAGCAAGAGGTTGGAAATGTGACAGTTGCTAGGCTTTGAAACATCGGTCATCAGCAATCCATATTTTGTAGTGAGCCGCTTCACCAACTTAGCCATTGTGCACTATACTTTTACATTTTCAGATTTTTTTCGAATATTCGACTTTTCGATTAATTCAGGATTTTGAACATTTCGAATATTCGATTTTTCGAATAATTCGTGATTTTGAACTTTTCGAATATTCGACTTTTCGAATAATTCGGGATTTTGAACTTTTCGAATATTCGACTTTTCGAATAATTCGGGATTTTGAACTTTTCGAATATTCGACTTTTCGAATAATTCGGGATTTTGAACTTTTCGAATATTCGACTTTTCGAATAAAAAGTCGACTTTTTCAATCGACTGTCGAATAATTTTTCGAATTTTTCCATTGGAGTTTTGGAGTAAAACAAAAAATGTCATCGCCACTATTTTCCAGAGAAAAGCCATATTGCTTCAGCTAGCATTATCTATCTTTTTTTGGATTGAACCAAACTGTCGAATAGGGAAGCAAACAAACTACTCACGAGACGGTTGTCAATGTCTGAAAAATATACGAATTATGTAGATAACTGCTTCTCATTATTTAATTCCGGAAGTGAGTACAAAACAATAACTCGGGCGTCGGTTCCACAACTAGACTAATAAAACCCACCGCCGCTGCCGTCTTAGTGGCCGAATAGACTCCCGCCTCTGAAAGGCGCTGCAGCATGCAATGGAATAGAGTTGATCATGCGGCACCGTACGATCGAATCCCCTCCTTTAAATGCTGCCGCGTATTTCCACGGCGGGAGTCTATTCGGCGCGTGACGCGCTGGAAGCGCGGCGGACTATTAAAGTTCTCCCCGCGCCGTGCCGCCCATCTAGCGCCGCCATAGCAGCACCGCCCGAACCGCCAAGGCGGTTCGGCCATATCAATCAATTTTCCCTTCTCAGTTCAGGTACAATCTAACATCAAGAATTTCGAGACTATCCTACGGTGCCGTATACGCTAGTACAAGCGAGAAATTTCTGTGTATGTCACAGTTAACGCCCAACTTTAACCCGCACCGCCCTGCCGATGCCGCCGGAGATTTCAGTTGTTTCTCGCGCGTCCCGTGCGTGCTGCGCGGTGAAAACTTTCATAGTCCACCGCTCGTGCAACGCTTAGGCCTAGTGCATACTTCGTCACGGGGTCGCCGCGACAGAGTCCTCAACGACGTGAACGGTCATCGGCCGGTCGGTCGCCTTGCAAATGGAGTTGACGCAATATTTCGTCCACCACCAAATGCACACATTATATTCTTGACAAAGATCTTCTATCAATAATAGGGTCTAATGTTCTGTAATCTAAGAGCGGCTCATTTGTGGATGCTTAACACGGAGCTGGACTTTGTTTTCGTCCTGCCCCCTTTTTAACTGATTACGCTGTGTGTGAGGTGATTTTGTTCAATTTTAGATTCGACTGAAATTGTGGCGCGCGCGAAGCGCGCACTTAGATTTGGATTTGATTCCTTACCGCGCGCAACCCGCACAGAGAGTCCACCCACTCACACTGAAGTTAGGAAAATGAGCAGTATACCATTGAAACCGCCCCACAAAGTTAGGTATGTTAGCAATTCTTCATCCCGATAGACCCCCTCATCCCAACTAAAAATGTGACCCCCTAACGTGGGCGTCAAGTCCAACGCGGTCGCCGAAGCCTTCGGAGCGGCTCTTGTCAGCTCCGGCGGCTTCGGGTCCGTGTTGGACCTGACTGATCAGAAGACGTCTCAATCCTTCTGGCGCGTGATTTGACTTTGAATATTTATATTGCGCTTGCCAAATCTTTTTTTCTACAATTTCACATTATTTAAAAGATTTCGATGATCGCTAAATCCAATGAGAGAATTTTCACAACGATTCATGACTTTGTTCACCGCAAATTCTATCCTCAACATTTTCACAACATTTCGAAAAACTCGTTGATCACTGTATTCATTTAAAAGGACTTCACAATATTTCAATGATTTCTTTGATCGCCAAATCTAATTTAAAATTCTATCCAAAAGGGGTCTTCCAAGCGAAAGAGGTTTGGTGCGCGCCAGAAACGTTCCAACAAAAAGGGAACAATAGGAAAGTGTAGTGAGAAGAGTGTACAAAAAGTGAACAATATTTTCTCCAAGCAATATTCTCGGTCGACTCTTCTATACAGCGAAAACAGACCGTTGCGGTATTCTACTCGGAAGTACTTTGTAGTTCCAAAAATAATCCCGATCATGCGAGAACCGGTAAAAATATGCATGAATTTGTATCTGATAGTTTTAATTCATTGAAAGAGATGATGTCAAACTGGCCAGAGCAGACGGTAAGCTCCAGCTCTTGGGAAAAATGAAACAATTGAAATACATTACAAAGCAAGAGTATTCCCATATAATCTCGTGAACGAATAAAAGTCCTTTTTTTGAAAACCATTATCCTCTTCCCCGTCAAATACCACAACGGTTTGTTTTCGCTGTATAGAAGAGTCGATCGAGAATATCGCTTGGAGAAAATATGGTTCACTTTTTGTACACTCTCCTCACTTCACTTTTCTATTGTTCCCTCTTTGTTGGAACGTTTCTGGCGCGCACCAAACCTCTTTCGCTTGGAAGACCCTTTTTGGATAGAATTGTTCACTTTTTCCTGATATTAAGCAGTAATATCCCTCAAAAATATGCAACACTTATCAACCTTTTTAGACTGATACGATAATCAGTAAGCAATCAACAGACGATTATAAGTTGCTATCGGCACAAAATTCTCACCGTAAAGAAAATTCATGACAACCAATTGATCAAGAGTAGGGTATAGAAGAAATTGAGAGCGGTGTGTTTTCATTCTCACACCGTCTTTCTCTGGAGGTGAGCGGCTTTTTTGACAGAATTACGTCATCAGAAGCCCGAAGCTTTTTTCACGATGTCCCGATGACGTCATCAGAAGCCCGAAGCACCTTTGTCGACGTCCCGATGACGTCATCAGAAGCCCGAAGCACTTTTCTCGATGTCCCGATTACGTCATCAGAAGCCCGAAGCTTTTTTCACGACGTCCCGATGACGTCATCAGAAGCCCGAAGCACTTTTCTCGACGTCCCGATGACGTCATCAGAAGCCCGAAGCACTTTTCTCGATGTCCCGATTACGTCATCAGAAGCCCGAAGCTTTTTTCACGACGTCCCGATGACGTCATCAGAAGCCCGAAGCTTTTTTCTTGATGTCTCGATGACGTCATCAGAAGCCCGAGGCTTCTTTCACGACGTCCCGATGACGCCATCTGAATCCCGATTGACCTAGAAATCGATTACTGACCGGCCTACATACCTCCTACCAACTTACCTGCTTGCCCAATTGATCGCCTGCTATCATTGGCAGTGGCTACTCCTGACTCAGAAGTTTCAACCCTAGTTACATGTTTTGCTTAGTAACATACATTGAAGGGTACAACTAACTTACTTAAAGGTAATGTACACGATAAATTGTGGATGTTCAGTTTCTTACAGATTATGATAGGTCAAGAGCTTGCTGTGACAGCAGCGTCAGGAAAAACTGCAGAAAAAGACGAGAAGGCACTTTTTTTAACCCTTGCTCTTTGCCGGCTGTTTGCGTGCCCTTCAATGTATGTATGTTACTGAGGAAAACGTAACTAGGGTTGAAACTTCTGAGGAGTTCCATTAGCAGTAAATGGAAAGCGTGACGGCCTACGGCCCACGGCACACACCATGAATTTTTCTTAAAGGCATCGTCCACGATGAAAACCGAATTTGGGTTTATGCGTTCATTCGGACTAGTGGGCCATGACAATGTCACTCAGAAAGTTTGGAGTTATAAAACTGTCTCTGATTGAAGATTCGCTTACCTCAAACTGGCTTCCTGGGTTTGGGGGGCCGGCCTTGGGGTCGATCCGTTGTTACAAGGAACAAAGCTCCTGGGTTGCTGACGGCGGGCGTGCCTTGACGCGTCGTAGGGCGCAATGCACACGCCACTCGATTTCACGTTCGGCATCGATCGAAAGCAGCTGACAGCAATGGACGCAGCAGATTAGTAACCCTTTTTAGTTTCGTTCAAGAAAAAGTGATCGCTCGTCTGAATGGCGTCCTCGGTGAATTGCTTCCAACGCTGCACCAAGGAACGAAGCGTAAAACTGTTCCTTGCATTCTCTGCGCAACTATCCCAAGTTGATGCCGGCGCGAAATTCAAATTTGCTATGAACTTTCTAAAAATGGGTTTTTCTCAAAAAGTTGACGTTTTTGAGGGGGCGTTTTGCTACCTTTAGTCACTATAGGGATAGTACAACACGAAAACATCAAAAACCCAAATATGGTTTTCATCGTGTACGATGCCTTTAAGCTTTAGGGCTCACAACTTTGTTATTTGTGAACCGATTTGGCCCAAATTTTGATAGGTGGTGTGTTTTCGCCCCATTCACGTATACCCGGAAGGGAATCTGCAAGAAATTTGTTTGAATGGTTTTATAAACTACTTTATAAAATTGTAAGTGATCACAAGGCCTAGGCATAACCAAACCTCTCCAGCCGCTTCGCGGCTGGAGCGATACAATTTCACCACATTTAAAAATTTGTCGACCGCCAAATCCATCAAAAGGAATTTCACAACATTTTTTAGGAATACCGAATCTTTGACCTTTTCCGCGGAGCCTAACCCTTTTAAAATTCTATCTATGCAGAGTTCCAAGGCACTGATCACTTATTAGATACTTCTTTCAATATGAAATAGTCATGTAAGGTGGCTGAGTGGCGTTTTATACACCGAAAAAATTTGCGATCCAGGAAAAATCTCGAGCCGATGGTGACTTACATAGTGATCAACACGCAAAAAGACTCATTCTGCGCAATGTTGCATCTCCATAAATCCAGAACATTTACCTACCGATGAAGTTATTCGTTTCGGCGTGACCTTCCCTAACCTTTTGAAAATCGTCCAAGAAATCTCATATTTGGGTTGACCGCCCAAATTAACCCTGGCAGCAGTCCCGAGCGAAAAATTTCAACCGAATTTGAAAAAGTGGAATAGCGCCAGTTTTTGTGAAATTCAATGCCATTTTTCCATTTTCGTGATTTTCATTCTCCAAATGGAGCGTCTCTCTCTATGAATATCAATGCGAACATCAATTGGAGAAGGAATAGTGAGTGCATTGCATAAAAAATCATGAAAAAAAGAAATTTTGAAATGATCGAAATCATGAAGAAATCCATGGTAGTATTCAGTAAAGTGAAAACCTTCGAGTGGAAGATGGTCGTTACATAAAAAAATTCTGAAATGAACATATTAGTGCCTCCCAGGCCGGATTTCTGTCACTTGCGTCGCGATGTCGTAGTGCAGTGCACGACGACGTGACACACCATCCAGCTGGCGCTAAACAGCGCGCACGTTGTGAAAAGTGTAGATTGTCCGCGACACAGCCACGACACCGTCGCGTATAGCAGCTCCCACTAAATTCGTCGCGCGCGACGACTGTCAGTGCTACTCAGAAAAATGAAAACAAGTTACTTGTAACATAAAGGGCCGATAACAAGTTACTTGTTACATATCTGGGCCGATGTAAATTACTTGCGACCTATCTCAGGTCATTTAAGTTACATGTAACATATCGGCGGGATACTGCGTGTGGTACGCTTCCGATATGTTACATGTAACTTAAATGACTTGAGATAAGTCGCAAGTAACTTACATCAGCTTAGATGTGTTAAAAGTAACTTGTTTTCGGTTTCTGAGAGTATACTGCGTCCGGTGCGCCTCCGATATGTTACATGTAACTTAAATGGCACAGTATAAGTCGCGAGTAACTTAAATCGGGCGAGAAGATATTTCCAAAGTTGATTTACGACGCACTGGCGGGGCCAGGCTTACGACTGGCGTTGCTGTTGGTTCAATTACCCAAGTTTGAGGTACTTGACCCAAATACCAGCAGGGAAGGCCCTGCACAGAATTTTTTTGCGCAGTGTGTGGTCTGGGGCGCGCACTTTGCGTCGCGTGTCGTCTGCATCACGTCATGTCCACCCATAGTGAAAATTCAAATGCAAGTTACATGTAACATAAGTGTAACTTACATGTAATTTAAATTTAAGTTACTTGAGACATTCAAGTAAGTTACATTTATATTACAAGTAACTTGTTTTGATTTTTCTGGGTAGGCGCGATTGAGTGCTGCGCTGGGCGCGGCGGTATGTATCAGTCCCTACACCGCAGCCCCGCCGGCGCGACGCAAGTATGCACTAGGCCTTACGGTAAGGACTGAAAGATTCCTTAGTCATTTGCCACATGAGTGAGTCATCATTGATAATTTCGCTCTGCCTTGATTTCGAAAAACACCTACGATTTGCGACAGTGTGCATCCTTGGCGCGCGAACTGCTCTTGGGTCCATGGAATGTTCTTGAAAAAAATTTATTCGGTAAATTCGACTATCGAATTCATTCGAATGTTTTCATAGATTTTCGAATACTCGATTTTTCGAATAATTCGGGATTTTAAACTTTTCGAATATTCGGTTTTCCGAATAATTCGGGATTTTGAACTTTTCGAATATTCGACTTTGCGAATAATTCGGAATTTTGAAGTTTTCGAATATTCGATTTTTCGAATAATTCGGGATTTTAAACTTTTCGATTATTCGACTTCTCGAATAATTCGGGAATTCGCCTTTTTCGAATATTCGACTTTTCGAATAACTCGAAGTCGACTTTTCCAGTCGAATGACTTTTCGAGTCATTCGATTCGGTCAAAGTATATTGTGCACTACCGCCTCGTTTTTCGTGAAATTACCGCCTGATAGCATTGTATTTATTTCCAGAGGTGATGAGATCAACTTCTGCTCTGCGTGAAATGCATGTTGCACTGGTGGGAATGGCCGGTTCAGGAAAGTCTGGTGGGTATACAGTTTATGATGCGTGAACACTTATGACAAACAGTTGTGGTTTTCGTCAACTCGCCGTCACTTTGCCCAAGTGGAGATGTTGAATTGGAACAATTGAACCATTTTTGAGAGGTTTCCGATCATCTGTGAACCACTGGCAAAGGCTGTTAAAATAGTTTATGCCGCAAGACCAAGGTCGAGCGGTAACTGATCTGCGCGACAAAGAAAACGTTTAGGATTGATGAATGTAGCCCTCCCAAGGTTTGCTTGACCCTGCTGTGCTACTAGCAGCGCTTCGGAAACAGCTTGTAATCTCGCATGGTGTTTCGAGGCTCCGCAGATCCTGATTATCCGTCCAAGCCTACTGCGCGGCCAAAACTGCCGCGCGCGCGGCAGGACATGCCGAACGCAGCGGTTAACTCGTCGCGTGCGCAATTCATCATTGGGTCGCGCTCATGAACAACTAAGTATTCAACTAAGCCGGTCTGTTTGTCCACAAGGTAACGTTTAGTGAAGAAATACTGCTATGGAATACAATCCGTAGTATGTAATTAACAATTAGATGACATAATAGACATAATTGCCTCTTGAAAATACGAAAATGAGGAAATTTCAAATATTTGGAGCAAACATCATTTAGCCGATGATCAGCATGTTATGTCCAGAGTTTCGAAACAATTTCTCCTACAAGTAACATTCGTAATGTTCTGCTTCGTTATGTTTTGAAGGAATTCAGAATATTTCACTCCTAGATTTCTAGTGGTTGCAATATTATTTTCGACCGAACACGTAATGGATTACTTGGTATGTTTAACATTGATGAAAATTCCGTTCTTTGAGTTAAAAAAAAATTAGTGGGCTTCGATACGTCCATCGTAGTCGGTGATTCAAATTTGGCCGACCTTGCCAGAGACGGTTCATCGAGGAGCTGATGACAAATTTTTAGCATTTGATTGTTGGAAAGGACCACGTTATGTGTCGTATTCAACCACCAAAATATACTTCGATTCTTCACAAATCAGCAAGTGAACGTCGGATCAGATTGTCCGAAAATAATTGGATTCTTTTGAGTCTTGGTACCGAAACGTGGAACTAAAAGTTAAGCCAAAATCAGAGCTCATCTGACTGAGTAAGCTCATTTGGTTCTTCTTCTTCTGCAGCCTCAAAGTGGTTTTTGTCATAGGTTGAGGAACTGGGCGGCCTTCACAGGATTCGTCCAAAGGTCCATTGTTGTTAAGGAGGTAGGTCTCTTCGGGCACATGAACAAGTGCGCCGTGTCGTGTCCGGGAGCACCACAGTCCGGGCATGCGTCTGGTCGGCTGCTGTCGATCTTGTTGACG
This sequence comes from Aplectana chamaeleonis, assembly GCA_029168955.1. Taxonomy (NCBI): domain Eukaryota; kingdom Metazoa; phylum Nematoda; class Chromadorea; order Rhabditida; family Cosmocercidae; genus Aplectana; species Aplectana chamaeleonis. The sequence goes on along the minus strand of JAPDOI010000102.1, from coordinate 326,166 downwards.
TAAGACATGAGCAGAGTAGAGTGACCACAGCGCAGCGATGCAAGAGCACATCTGGCTCGTCTGCCGAGTTGAGACTCGGACTCGCAAACCCGAGGCGGCACCGTTCCCAAGATAGGGTTTACAGCCTCCTTTGCTAGATATCCTCGAACAAACTGGGTGTGCTCCTCACGCAGAAGACGAAGCCTTTCCATGTTGGAGTCGGCCCATCTCTGTACATCAACTTTACGAGGAGCATCGGCGAACGGCGTCCTAATCGACCTCTCTTATGGGCTTCATGATTCTCTTTGACGGATGATTCGGCTGCCTCAGAACATTAATATACATCTGCTGTGCCTGGAGTTCACAATGCTCCTTGACCGGCAATATGCAGGCCTCCGCGTGAAGATGCTCCACCGGGGAGCTCCTTGCACAACCGGTAGCAATTCTAAGCGCAGCATTCTGTACACGCTGCAGCTTATTCCAGGAGCCGTCAGACACCAGGTGCTGCCACACTGGTGCCGCATATTCCAGAGCCGGCTGAAGTATTGCTCTGTAGGTTCTCAATATAGTCTCTCGGCTGCTTCCCCATGATGTTCCTCCGAGAGCTCTCAAGATATTAAGCCTAGCCTTGACGACTGTTTGTTTCTGTTCCGCGTTTTTGTGGAACTTCAGTGAGGGATCAAGAATAAGGCCAAGCAGCTTGGGGAATTTTGCTGCTGGCAACAGGTCACCATCCCATTTGACATCTGGATGGGCACTGTGTTCCTTGGTGTTCGTTGTGAACACTGAAACAGAGGATTTCGCGGCAGAGACTGTGAGCATAATTTTATCGAGGAAGAGCTTCAACTTGACGAGATAGGCGCTGATCTTGTTAGCGGCTATGTGCAGGTCACGATCCTGGCACATGATGGTGATGTCGTCGGCATACATAACAATCCTTACATCATTGGGAGGCTCGGGAATGTCCTCAAGATACAGGCTGAATAGGGCAGGGGACAACATTCCGCCTTGCGGAACACCGGCTGCTATTGGAATGCTATCGGATACATGATTCTGGAACAGAACCTTAGCACGGCGGCCTTTAGTGAACGCTGCAATCCATCGCTTCTGCCATGATGGTAGCGACGACTTGAGCAGTTTCTCGGACAGCAGTCCCAAGTTAACAGAGTCAAACGCTTTGCTCAGGTCGAGGGCGACGGCCACCGTTCTCAGGGGCTTTCTCATGTTGAACCCATCGACCGCAAAGCTCACGATCTCCAATAGAGCTGTAGTAGTGGAGTGAAGTTTCCTGAACCCATGCTGATGCTGCTGTCGCTCATTTTGATCAGCCAGGTCCGTCACGATCAACTTTTCAGCTAATTTAGCGACGGGCGATAACAGGCTTATTGGTCGGAAGCCCTTTGCCGTGCTTTGGGACTTGCCTGGCTTTGGCAACGGTATCACATTGGCTGTCTTCCAAGCTTGGGGTAGAGTGCAGGTCCGGAAAGAAGTGTTGATGATATCTGCAAGCATCGGTAGAAGTTCCGTGGGAAGCTTCTTCAGGATGGCTGGGGAGATACCGTCAGGTCCGATAGCCTTCGAATTCCGCATTTCTTTGACAGCCTTCTCTACTTGTGTGAGAGTAAAGGCCTCAGATGCGTTCATGAGCGGTAACCGGCTCAGCTCTCTAACCGTGACTCTGTTTTGCACGCCTCGCTTGGTACGTGTGATGAAAAAATTCTTGCCGAGTGCGCAAGCAGCCGCTTTCCCTGATTTGAAGACGTTTTCCTCGAACACAATAGCGGAGCTCATCGGGGGAGCGGACCTTCCGGAAATTTTCCTCAACACTTTCCACGTCGTAGTTCCGTCCGCCTTGAAATTCAGCTTTTCAGTGAACTTCTCCCAGCATTCCCTCTGTTCTTATCCAGATCCTGCTTGATCTCATTATCCAGCACATCAATCTCCGGGTCTAGATGGTCTGCGGCTCTCTTCTCATCTCTGGTTCTTATCTTCTGCAGTATTTCCCTGCTGACATTTGGAAAAAAGGTCTTGACACGACCTCCAGGAATTGCTGCTTTCATGGCCTTGCGGATGGCACTTGTTAGATGGCGCTCTTTCTGATGAACATCACCATTCCATGGGAAGTCGACCGCATGGCGGAGTGCAACATCTCTGAACAGGGTCCAGTCTGCTAGGCCTAAATTAAGATAAGTACGATGACGAAAACCAGAGTAAGGGGCAAGAGAGTCAGAGAGATCAATATAGACAAAGACGGGAATGTGATCACTGGAGAGAGTTGTGGATGTGGACCACGTGCAAGCATTAGAGAGATTGGATGACACAAGAGAGATATCTGGGCTAGAAGGTCGGCCGTTGGCAGGGAGACGAGTGATCTGGTCATCATTGAGGATAACCAGGTCACACTCCTCAGCCCATTCTTCGACATCTTCCCCTCTGGCGTCAGAATCAAGAGCGGAACAGAACGTACGAGCATTGAAGTCACCCGCAAAGACAGCTGAAGGGGAGAGTGAGCAGTCGTACAACTGCTTAAGGAGGGGAATAGGATTATAAGAGGGGGGACAAGATGATATAGGAGGAATATATATGTTAAATAGAGATATAGGGGTTTTGAGGGGGAGGTGGACAGGAATGTACTCGAGAGTACCGTCCTTGGGAGTATTAGGGATAATATGAGAAGGTAAGGCAGATTGAACGAAAGTAGACACTCCGCCCCCAAGAGCTGTCCTTGGCATGTGATAGGCGGTGTAGCCCGGAATGTTAGGTTGGGGATAAGTGGTAGATGGAGAGAGCTTGGTTTCTTGAACCATGATAACATCCGGGTGATGAGAACGTGCGAATAGAGAGAGTTCAGATAACTTGTTGCGAAGGCCGTTGAGATTAATGTGAACAATGGAGAGGGGGCGGTTGGTAATTGAGGAATCAGAGTTGTTGGGGGCGGAGCACAGAACACAACGGAAGGATGAGTTGTGATGCCTCACAGAACTGAGGCCCGAACAGGAGAAGTGCACCCACCTTTGGCATCCGAAGCACTGGACACTTGTTTTATGCCAGGTAACATCCTCGCCGCAGGTGGCACATGGATACTTCCGTGCTGGACCTGGATTCCTCTCGACGCCGGCCCTTTGTAATAAAATCCTCAGGAGAGCTGCGGCCGATCAGCACCTCTCCCATGACAGAAACCCTCTTCTCGGAGGGGTTGACGTCGGTTTGCAAGGAGGCGATCTTCTTTCCTCCACACTGCCACGGCACGAACGTACGACATCTCGGCAGCCTCATTTGGTTAAAACGCCGTTTCCAACGAAAGTCATACCTGTTACTGATTTCCTAATAAAATTAGGTGTGGCTGGTTTCTTGAGTAGGGCATCATGCCATCTTTAGGGTGTTCAGAAAAATTATTTCGTTTGGTGCACCCTTACTTAAAGGCATTGTTCACGATGATTCTCGTTTCCAAGTTTTCCACATAAAACAATGCGTTGGCCCCCAGGTGTTACCAATTTTACGAAGAAACGGTGAGAAACGCATCAAAACGTCGTATTTCAGTGACATTATTCTATAACATGGACTGGTTGTACGGTTGGATGAACATGTTCATGAAGGTTGTCACCGGTGGAAATTGGGGCTAATCGAAAAAGGAAGAATATTTTATGCAAATTAGGATTAGTTAGGGCCCGAATGAAAGAACGGAGCAACACAGAATGGAGAATCGCAAAAGGCGGGTCCACAAAAGATTTCATTGTCACAACGAACAGTTCCATTGATACTTAAGAGGCGGGCTGATACTTGAGGATTTTGTGCCCTTCTGGTGCTTTTTTCTCGGTTTCTTCGTCATTTCAGTTCTACTCGGGTGCCAAACAGTCGATTTAGCGATTAATCTCAAAACCGAAGATTATCGTGAACACTGCCTTTAAGGGGTCAACTGAGAGAACCCCTATGACCCGGTTCAGAGAAGTGTTCAGCAGTTTCGGAGATGGATTTGAAAATCTCATTGGAAGAATAATACTGGTATGATTTTCATTGGAGACAGCGTTGCTGACCGGTGCAACTTTGTGATTTCCTATTGAGTTCCTTCATGAGAAGAATAGACTGGGTGGTTGTAAATGGGGTGTTAAACGCGAACAAACCGCCACCTCTAAGCCGCCAACATACCGCGACATTGGTGCCACAGAGCCGCCAGTTTAACGCGAGCTGCCCCACGTAAGAGATGTCAGATTCACACGAGCCGTCAGGTTTACGCGACCTGCCTCACACGAGAAGATGAACTGGACGCTTCCCGGATGGTAAAAATACAGTAGGTTTCAGACTTAAAAGGTAGCAAGGGATAGAGCAGATAGTAAGTTGAGAAGCTTAAAACCGGAGGTTGAGCACTATAGCTCTTTTTCAGTTATTATGGTAGGTTAAAATCGTTCAAATACATTGCATCGCATTTTGAAAACGGTCGAAAATTACATTTCGGCAGTATTCACCAAATTCATTAATGAGGAAGAGCCTTCAAAGCAAAATTCTTGAAATTTCCATTGTTCGAAATACGATTAGAACGGAATTTTTGAATTTCCCTTCGCTTGGCAATCCAAACTCTCGTAATTTTTCAAAAGCTCTGTCAATTTTCAGAACCATTGTCGGATACACATGCTAGGTTAATTAATAGCTCAAATCACCAGATAAGTGTGATCTTACGAGATCTCGCATTTGCAGTGACTTTTTTTTGAACGTTACCTGAACAAATATCCTTTCTAAACAGACTTTCGAGCAAACAAAAATTTGAAAATCCCTGCATGAATTAATCAAAAGGCTCACCTGGGAAGGTAACACTAGGTGCGACAAATACCTTTCGAAAATCGTCGAGTAATGAGTAGATAGGGTGTCCTACATTCGACTAAAATGGATAATCAAAAACCTATAAGAATGATTGAGTAAATAGTCAATTTTTTTTCGAAAGATTTCAAGTGTTTTTTATTTGGAAACGTGCAACTGAAGCCTTACGTTCGAGATTGGGGCGACAGTGCGGTTTTAGCCATTGGTGAAATTTAAGAAGTGAAGTGTTTGCAGCCTTCTCAAATTAAAACTCATTACCAGCCCCCGGTTGATGTTGAAAATATATAGAAAAGACTGTTATACGCTCATATATGCATCATGCAAGGAAGAGATTCCGTGAAGTTATGGCACAGTAAGAATCGAAACACTCCGAGTGGTACCATCAATGCACCAAAGCAAGTGCGTCGCGGATCCTCAATAAAAATAAAGGGCCAACGATGACACTGATCTGGCAATGAATAGGGAGTTTTCCAATCTTGCAGTAAAAGGAGAACAAAAATAGTTCGCTTTGAAAACAAGTTTACATTGGTTTGCCACAAAACTCGTCCGATACGCCCCGACTAATACAGAAATATTACTAGAGCACCAATATACAGTCAAAATACAGAAACATTACTAAAGCAGCAAATCACTTGAAAATCAGTCGCTTTGGAATTTTTTTTGGCACTAAAAAGTTATGGAAATCCTTCAGAAAAGCGAGCAAGCAATCAATTCTCTACTCACCCGTTGTAGCCCAGGATAAGCAATGAATTGTGAAGAGGAAAATAACCTGAAAATGGCAAAGCACAAGAAATCCGGGGGAAAATAGAAAAAAGGAGAGAAGTGTCGGCGCTCGCCGAAAAACTATCAGCTGATTTGGAGGGATTGATTAGTGCCACCGTAGAAGACGGCCAACATGTTTCAGCAATGATCCCTGTCTTGTTTTTGATCCCTCATGGCCCGTTTCCCTGGCGGAAGCCGTCACAAGACTATCCCTTGAATCACTTCTCAGTTTTAAAGATCATCCTGAATCATCGTCCTGAATCTGACGTCCTGAATCAAAATGGCTAACAGTGCTACCAAACTTCCTTAACCCTGTGCATTAATTAAACTCGCACTTGCCCTCAGTATAGGTGGTCAAAACTGTTTCTACTGTATCTTGCTAACCGCATCCAAAAACTCCTTGGGAGGAGTTTTTCGTTAACCGCCAGTTCCTCTCGCATTTCAGCACTATTTCCGTGCTGTCTGCGAGAGGATGTTAAACGCGAACTTATCGCGAGGATGCCACATGTCGGAATTTTAGAGAAAAAACAGCCCTGAAAACGTTTCGAAATCGCTATTTTTCGTAAAAAAAAGGTTACAAACGTCGCTTTTTTGAGGCGTTTTCATTGAAAAAGTATCAAATCCCTACCATTGAGGAATGTTAGGGTGAAACTAGAGCGAATTCTCTCCTAACTATTAGGGGTCCTGCTCAGATTCTGGTGTGGTTAAAATCGCGTTTAACACGAACTTAACGCCTGTTAATTCGCGTTTAACACCCCCAATTACTACAACCCCTGATGTAAGTTCAAGTCGAAAATAGAAATGATATTCAATGGATCATGGACAAGAGGACTGGCACATAAGTGCAAAAGAGTCTCTTATACTGTGCAGAAGTGCACAGCTAATCGAGCTCTCGCCCAATTGAGACATGGCTCCAGTGTTCTGGTAACTGAAATGTGTCTTCAAGATCCGGGTCAGGGATGAGCGGAAAAAATATGAAATTTCGGAAATCGGGTTTCGGGTTTCGGAACGAAAATTTTTTTCTCGGGTTTCGAAAATCGGGCACGAAACGCCTGAAAATGCGCGGAAATGCGGTTTTCGGAACGCGAAACGCAAAAAATGCGCGAAACTGCGGGTTCCGGAATGCGAAACGCGGAACTCCGCTCATCCCTGATCCGGATGCATCTCTAAACTCATCGTCGTTGCTAAATAAAATGAAACAAATCCAGATAGGCATAACAGAGTTGTCTAGTTCCTGTTTAGCCTCGAATTGATTGCTCGAAATGCTTGGGTCGGAAGCCTTACGCCTAGGTCTACACTCTAATCATAATTCAAGGCTCCTCGAGTCTGCTGTCATGTGGGGAGCTGCTGTCGCGCCCCAGTGAGATGTGTCGACGCGCGCTGCAGGTGCAGCGCACAGTAGGCTGGGACGAATAATGGCATCGGCGCCGCACACTTTGTGCTGTCTTATCTGTGCTAATAACAGACCAGCAGGTGCACCAAAATTCCCAGAAAAAAGCCATTCAGGGTTGCACAAATTTTTTTGGCGTTTCTCTAGATTTTTAGCCGCCTGGTGTGGGGAAACGGAGCCCCGTCGAAGTCCGACGTAATGGCTCAATTGGTCCTTTACAGACGCCACGGAACGGTTCGTAGGGAGGGTTTATTCTGCGGCACTGCCTATCTGTGGTACTTCGCCGAATCGAATTATCGAATAATCATCCGATCAAAAATAAACCAATTCCAATCAAAGGCAGTGTTCACGATGAATATCGCGTTCGAGTTCGACCTAAAAATGGGATTGTTTGGTCGTGAGGTAACTAATGATGAAGAAACAGGGAAGAAAAACGTCCAGAATAAGTCAAAATAACGGTTTCTAAATTCAGGGCGTGCACGAGAATCATGGGCCCTGCTGATTTCGGCAAGCGCGCGCTAATAGAGAAATCTGCGCGAATCGATAATGGTAACTGCGGCAGATTTGCTTGGCAATTTGCCATCGAATCGTGTGCGGCGCCACAAGCTCGTCCGATTGGGGGGGGGCGGACCGGGATAGGTAGGCGCACCGGGAGAGCTTTCAAAGCCGTTTGTATTTATTTCTGGCCAGTTTTCGTTGCTTTCTTCGACCCTATCCTCTACAGCACCTGCCAACTTAGTGTTTCACACCGACACCTCGAGAACGAGATTTATCGTGAACACTGCCTTCAAGTCGATTCTTGTTCAAAATTTTGAAATACTGGATGATTCGAAAGTCGATCATTCGAAAATGGCTGATTTTCGGGTAAAATGTATAGTCGATCATTCGAAAACAGGCGATTCTTGGAGGCAGGGTCCGGACAGAATTTCGATTTTTAAGATTTTCCGCTGGATCGGTGCTTATGCTACAGGTAGTCCCAAGGAACATGCCAAAACTGCATAAAAACCGGTCTTCAAGTTATTCCGTCAACCGCTGTTTCAGAAAAGTGTGTCCATCGTCCATGTTTTAGCCATCTTCCACGCACTCTTCAACTTTGCAGTGCAAATATCGGTCATTCTGGCAATGAATATCATGTTGTGAATACCGTAATCCCTGATTTGAAGGCGGTTTTCTTTAGAAGTGAGGACTAAGAGTTTGTGAAACGCTTAGGCGATGTTCAGCTAGGCCAGCCCAATCTATCTAACCCGAATTTCGGTAGTGTCAGAACTTGACCGGACCTTGCCTTTGATGGGTCGAAAGTTGTTCATACGAAAATGGGTGGTTTTGGATTTGTCCGAACAGTGTCCGGCCATTTGAAAAGAAACCCGCTTTACCCAAGTATAGTGTCTACATATGTAAGCACCGCGCATTCTCTGTGTCTCCGGTAGAAAGCACAAGAACCGTAAGATCGGCATGGATCGCGGAGAGACTTTGCGTTCCCAGTTGGAGGTTGGCGCAAACTCGGTGCACCTATGTTATAGCACATGGCACCGAGCTTGCGCCAACCTTCAACAGTGAACGCGGAGTCTCCTCCGGATCCATGCCGACGTTACTTTGTCGATTATATGCATAATGTATTCAGTTTTCTGGTCAAATGCTCCAATCTAGACGGTGTTAGAGGTGTCGAAAATACTGTATTGTTGCGGGTATGAATCGCAGTTTTTCTATTTGAATAATTCAGCTATTGCGGTGAAGTACATAACGAAGCGGTTCATTGGAGAATATGATTCTAGTTTGGGTACGTTTTTTATCAGCACTGGTTTACATGGAGTTATTTCAACAGCTTTTAACCACTCGGACAGTTCGAATATGTTACGTAAATCTACCCCACCTCGCCCCCGTCGGGGGCGCGCGCTCGCGTCGCGACACAAGTTTTCAATTTACCAAAGGCACGAAATTCTCAGGGAATTGTAGAAGTTTTTCTTATCCTAGTTTTCTATGTTTAGAGTCCGATATCGTGATATCTTTCTCATCGGTGAGGTTGCTTCCCTTCTCCCTAGTCTGTTTAAAGCTTCAACCGCTTACCTCTTTAGAAAGACGATGTGAGTGTAACACTTCGCTCTTCATTTCTTTTATACCCTACACTTTATCAATTGGGTACCATCATTTTTGTTTACCGTGAGAATTTGGTGCCGATGGCAACTTATAGCCTAGCTTCCTCATTTCGAGCCAGTCGAAGTAAGGCTTATCGGGCTTATCATGATGGAATCTCTTTATCATTGCTACATTTCGTCGTGACCGACCGCTTTGCTATTTACTCCGCCCGGACTCATTCGAGCAAGCTAGGCTTTATAATCGTCTCGTCGCGACGTAGCATTGGAGCGCTCTTTCTCACCATACGGCGCAGCTCCTCGACCGTACACTATTTATTGAATTTAATTCGGTTCCCAACTGCTCCGCTTTTAGCGTTCTAAGGATCCGTTCAAGGAAGACGGTTAGCGACTGATTGATATGCGCAAAATGTCTAATTGTCACAGCTCCCTCCAAATGTCAATTTCCATAATTGAACAATATTTTCTTGTGAAATTTGGCTCAAACTTCTCCAAATTATGCTCTTTTGAATAATTGCTTCTTAGAAGAAATCAAAATGTTCTTCTTCTGTTTTTTTTTGCAGGCACAAAATCAAAATCATGACACCTGTGCTTAAAGGCAGCATACACGCTCGTAAACGTGGTCGAGCTAACAACGTAAGTTGAACCGTATGGCCCACAACATGATGCCTACGCATTTTAAAGCGTCAAAAACGCCCCACTCTGCCGTTACAGAAGTAGCAACTTTGACCCCACCCGTATTTTCACGCCCCCTTAATTTGCGCTTTTCCTGCAATGCAACAATGTTCTGTCACCTTCACCGTTGGTACTGTTGGTAGATTGCCTAACAAGTGAACCACACGCGTCACTGACGGCAAAGATGGCCCAACAACCCTGCATTGGAGGAAAAGGGCAAATACAGGGGGCGTGAAAATACAGGGCGGGGCCAACTTCCAACTCATGTAACGGCATTGTGGGTCGTTTTTGACACTTCGAAATGCGTAGGCATCATGTTCTAAGCCATACGGTTCGATTCGCATTGCTATCCCAACCACGTTTACGAGCGTGTATGCTGCCTTTACTACTGAGAAAGCAGCCGATTTCGGTATCCGCGGGGGTGCTAAGAATGCTCTCGAGCTAACAGCTGTAAGGGGGTGCATATTCGGAATTGCCACTACGGGACGCCTGCTCGGCCGCTGCTTGTTGCCCGAACCTTGTGCAGGATAATTGAGGTGTTTGACGCGAATATGAAGTCCGCTTCCGAATTCTCGGGAGATTGCGATAAGTTCAACTTAGTAGGTCTACATTTAGATTGGAGAACTTTGCCAATGGGGGTAGTTAGGGTGCTGATCAAAAATCCAATATTCTTTAGTTTACTAAAGAAGGAATACGGTAGGTTACAGTGCGTTTTTGCCGTTCTGCTGCAGTGGCCTACCGTAATCTTTCAGAACTCGCTCGGGAAACGGACAACGGATTTGTGCTCAGCACCTCCAAAGGACCTCTTTAAGCGAAGTTACTATCAAATCCAAGATTGACTAAACTACCGAATACCTGCCGTTATCTTCCGTAAATTCGGAAAGGAACACATGACTGTCTATGAAAGCATGTTCTTCGGTGGTGGTACAGTAAAAAAAATGAAATTTAACAACTAAGTAGACTCGATATGGTACATCTTACAAGGGAAGGACAAAGGGCCGCTTCAAGCGAAACATAAATTTTTACAACTAATTTTGTAAAAAAAAAGTAAAATTGGGACTTTCCCTCTACAGGTGCGCTAGGTTGTTCTTAACGGAGTTTTCCATTTAGAGCAGCCTATCGCACCGGAAGGGTGTAACTCTTTTTCCATTTCTCTTGCGTTTTCCTCATATCAATCGCAAGGCTCTGAGGGCGTCTAAGAGAATCGATTCAGACCTGTCTTTCTCTATAGAGATTATCCATGGTGCTTATTATGAATCTTAGGTTCACTTGATGATTCCCGAAGGTTCTCATTGTATTTTGTTGGAAGTTTTCCAACTTGTTTGTTTGAGACTTTGTAATTTCAGCGATCGCATTCGGTCTAGTGTTGAGCACCCTACTCAGACAATGTGGGGTTTGTGACGCGCAGCAAACGCGGGTCATAATCTGAACCGCTTCTTCTTCTTCTTCTTTGCAGCCACATTGAGGGTTTTGTCATAGGTTGAGGAACTGGGCGACCAGTAACGGATTTGTCCATAAGTCCATTACGGTCAGCGTGGTAGGTCTCTCCGGACAGTTGAATAAATGTGCGGTATCGTGGCCGATGGTACCGCAGTCCGGGCACACATCAGATTTACTGCTGTCAATCCTGCTGACATAAGACATTAGCATTGTAGAGTGACCACAGCGTAATGATGCGAGCGTGCACCTGGCCCTTCTTCCGAGTTGAGCCTCGGATGTGCAGACTTGGGGCGGCACTACCCCCAATATGGGATTAATGACCGCCTTTTCCAGATGACACCGTACAAACTGAGTATGCTCCTCGCGCAATAGACGGAGTCGTTCTTGCTGTGAGTCGTGCCATCTCTGCAGATTGACTTTGCTGGGAGCATCGGCGAATGGCTTTCTGATCTTTCTTTCTCTGACGGGGTTTAGCACTCTCCAAGAGGGGTGATTTGGTTGTTTGACAATGTTGATGAAAAATTGTTGGGCCTGGAGCTCACAGTGCTCCCTTACTGGTAATAAGCGGGTCTCAGCATGCAAGTGATCGACCGGGGAACTTCTTGCACACCCGGTGGCGATTCGAAGAGCCGCATTCTGTATGCGTTGCATCTTAGTCCAAGAGGATTCCGAAACTACATGCTGCCAAACTGGGGCGCCGTATTCCAGTGCAGGCTGGAGAATAGCCTTATACGTTGTAATAATGGTTTCTTTGCTACTACCCCATGTTGTACCGCCCAGGGCTCTAAGCACGTTAAGCTTCGCTTTAACGATAGCCTGCTTCTGTTCCGTGTTCTTATGGAATTTGAGCGATGGATCGAGTGCGAGTCCGAGAAGTTTTGGGAAGCGGGCGGCAGGCAAACGATCTCCATTCCATACGACATAAGGATGTGCGCTGTGTTCAGATGGGTCCGTTGTGAGTACGGATACCGATGACTTTGACGCAGAAATCTTCAGCATTTTGCGGTCGAAGAAGCTTTTCAGTGCGGTCAAGTACCCGTTAATCTTAGCGGCGGCCACATTTATGTCCCGATCACGACACAAGACAGTCATATCATCAGCGTAAGCGACCACCTTGATATCTTGGGGTGGGGCGGGCATATCTTCGAGGTACAGACTGAAGAGAGCAGGCGACAATACACCGCCCTGTGGGACTCCAGCTGCAATCGGAATGCTGTTTGAGACATCATTCTGGAACATCACTCTAGCCCGTCTTCCCTTAGTGAATGCAGCTATCCAGCGCTTTTGCCATGGCGGGATTGATGACTCCAGTAAGTTGTTTGATAAGATACCAAGATTCACTGTGTCGAAAGCCTTAGTGAGATCCAAGGCAACTGCTACAGTTCTTTCCGGCTTATACGCGTTGAAACCATCAATTGCATAGCTCGTAATTTCTAACAAAGCTGTCGTGGTGGAATGCATTTTTCTGAATCCATGCTGAAACACCTGTCTCTCGTTGTGCTCGGCCAGGTCTTTGACGATCAGCTTTTCAGCTACTTTAGCAAAAGAAGACAACAAGCTAATGGGCCGATATCCCTTGACTGAAGCTTGGGGCTTGCCAGGCTTGGGCAGCGGAACGACGTTTGCCATCTTCCAATTCTGCGGGATAGTACACGACATGAACGAGGAGTTTATCACATCAGTGAGGAGCGGTAGTAAGTCAGTGGGTATCTTCTTCAAGACAGCAGGACATATCCCATCAGGACCAATAGCTCTAGAGTTCCGCATTTCCTTTATAATCTTCTCAATTTGCGTCGTAGTAAACGCTTCGGCCGTGCTCATAAGCGGGAGGCGGCACAGCTCTCTTACAGTCACTCTATTCTGCGGACCTCGTTTAGCACTGGTGATGAAAAAACTTTTCCCGAGCGCATAAGCGGCTTCCTTTCCTGATTTGAATACGCCGTTGTCGAATTCGATAGTGGAGACGGTGGCGGGTGAGCTTTACCCGAAAGCTTCCGTAAAACCTTCCAAGTAGCTGCACTGTCCGTCTTAAAGTCCATCTGTCCGGTGAACTTCTCCCACTCTTCTTTCTTGTGTCTGTCCAAATCCTTTTTGATCTCACTGTCAAGCTCAGCAACCACGGGGTCCAGATGATTAACCGCTCTCCTCGCATCTCTCGTTCTAATTTTGTCGAGGATTTCCCTGTTGACATTTGGATAGAACGTCTTGACGCGACCGATAGGGATAGCCGCATTCATGGCCTTGCGGATTGCGTCAGATAGATGGCACTCCTTCTGGTGCACGCTTCCATTCCACGGGTAATCTGCCGATAGGCGAAGCGCAACTTCACTGAACAGGCGCCAGTCTGCTCGGCCTAAATTAAGATAAGAACGTTGGCGAACACCAGAAAAGGGAGCGAGAGAGTTGGATAGATCGATGTGGACAAAGACAGGAACGTGGTCACTTGGCAGAGTAGTCGAGGTAGACCATGAGCAGCAGCTAGAAAGGTTGGACGAGACAAGAGATATGTCTGGGCTAGAAGATCGGCCGCTGGCAGGAGACGAGTGGGCTGATCATCGTTTAGAATGACCAGGTCGCACTCATCTGCCCATTCTTCGACGTCATTTCCTCTAACATCAGGACCGAGAGACGAGCAAAGGTGTGAGCGTTGAAATCACCCGCAAAAACGACCGAGGATGAGAGAGGAGCAGTCGCTCAGCTGCTTGAGAAGTGGGATAGGATTGTAAGATGAAGGGCATGAAGTTGTAGGTGGAATGTATATGTTGAAAAGAGAAAGGGGTGTTTTTAGGGGAGATGGATTGGGAGGTACTCGAGAGTACCGTCCGTGGGAGTGCTGGGAATGAGGTGTGAGGGAAGTGACGATAGAACGAAAGTAGAGACTCCACCGCCGAGAGATGACCTTGGAGCATGGTAAGAAGTATAGCCTGGGATATTGGGATGAGGATAGGTAGGGATGGAGAGAGCTTGGTTTCTTGAACCATGATCACGTCTGGATGGTAAGTACGTGCAAAGAGAGAGTTCAGAAAGCTTGGCACGAAGGCCGTTTAGATTGATATGCACAATGGAAAGGGGGCGATTTGAGATAGAGGAATCTGAGATGGAAGGTGAGGAGCATAACACACAACGAAAAGATGAGTTATGATGCCTCACAGAACTGAGACCCGAACAGGAGAGATGCACCCACCTTTGGCATCCGAAGCACTGGACGCTGGTATGTCTCCAGTTTACATCCTCTCCGCACGTGGCGCATTGGTACTTCTGAGCGGGTCCAGGATTCCTCTCCACGCCGGCCCTTTGTAGGAGAATCCGAAGGAGAGTTGCGGCCGGCCAGCACCTCTCCCATGACAAAAACCCTCTTTGTGGAGGGGATGACGTCGGTTTGCACGGAGGCGATCTTCTTTCCTCCACACTGCCACGGCACGAACGTACGACATCTCGGCAGCATCTGAACCGCTCTCGTTAGAAACGAAAAAATGGGCAAAGCGAGTGCCCCATATCCGCCGTTTGCCCCGCTATATCCGGCGATTCACTGCCGTTTGCAGGTTTCGACCATGCTAGATTGGATTCACAGCTGCAAAGGAGGTCGTCGTCCTACTATGGAAGCACGTGACGCTAGGGGCGGCGTCCCATCATTTCAATAGGAGCGGGTCTCCCCCGACAAGGACACGGTCCATGTCGCGGCCCTCGTGAGGGAGTCACCCCCACCGCGGTCCACGACAGGGACATCATCCACGCCACGGTCGACCGCGAGAGAGCTTCCCTCGCTGAAGACCGTGGGGGAGACCCCTAAGCGGTCAAAAATCGTTCAGAGAGTGACTCATAGCCACTTTCCAGGAGCGGCCCCGAAAGGCCGACTGCGATCTCTCTGGGATGAGGCCCCTTATATACGTGCTCTGCTGCTGATATGGGCCTGGTCAATGGTGGAGTCATCGATAACGTGATTTGGCAGATCAAACGAGTTCATGCCCAGTCAAATCGTGTACGAACGCAACACCGAGCCTCTGCAGCAGTGACGTCATCGCCAGCCAAACGGCGGAATCCGAGGTTTGGCAGGCGCTGAACGCCGAGCGGAATGGCCATGCGGGAACTCTGCCGTTTGCCCCGCACATGTCGAATTGGGACGGTTCAGTGCGCATTAGAAACGCCAGAATGTCTGAGTATATAAACCCAACATTTGAATTTCGAACCGTTGGAAATCGTTCCGGAACACCCTCATAATTGTTAGTTCCTTAGCTATTCGCAAAGACCTGAAAAAAACTGAGACCTAATCGAAGCAGAGTTGGATGCGAAGAACAGACGCTTGGAAACCCTACCGAATGTAGGTGAATGATAGTATATTTTAATTTTTGCGAAGTTCGACTGAAATATCGCATGAGTTTTTTCTAAACACCGTTGAGTTTCAATTCAATTCAATTCAATAGCTTTATCTGGCGACAAAGAAACATACAGAATGTATGTGTTACAGGTTTAAGCAAGACAGCCTGGACATGCAGGCAAACAAAATAGTAGTCAAAGAAACACTCGTACGAATAAGAGCACCCAGAATTTAAAGCTTTAGCAGAAAGCACGGCCATCGACCCCATGCAATCACCTGAGGTTGAAATGGGGCAGTCTGCTTTTGAAAATCCCATACCGCTTTTACCGATACTAGTTCACCGATACCGCTTTTTTAAAACGATTTTTTTTTGCACCGCGTTAGCTTCACTGATTCAATTCCGACGAAGAGCTCATAAGATTCCAAAGTATAGGTGTGGGAATGGAAATAGAAATTGGAGAAGCTGTGCAAGCGAGGTATGCTTATCACTGAAGAGCAAAATTGTAACATCAAATATTGTGGATTTGCAAACTTTCATTCAGAAAATCAGGAAAAAAAATTGTAAGCGGGCCGAAATTCAGAGAAGACTTCATGAAAATTATCGACATGGAGGCAATAAAGGGTGTAGTGGAATGGATAATCGAAATTGGCCAGAAAACCATTTTGAGGGCGTCCTGAAATTAGTCTGCCGGCTGACATTGTTGATTGGCGCAAGCAAATTAACTATGGGCCACGCTCTTGTGGAGTATAAACGCCGTGGCACGTGTTGTAACCCTGCTCAAGAGTGTGGTAAATATACTTCGACTTGAACCCCGATTGCCCGTGCGAGGAGTCGCATTATTTGTTGGGAGGGGGGGGGTTGGAGTGGAGGCTCTTGCGCTGTTGAGACCATACACCCGTGGTATAACCTGTTGAGACATACACCCGTGGGATGTGGAGGCTCTTGCGCTGTTGAGACCGTACACCCGTGGTATAACCGGCCTCCGGTGAGATCAATTGAAGGCAGCAGACACTCTCGAAAAAGTTGTTGAGATATTTACGTTTCTGAAGTCGTATGGCTCCTAGTAGACTGCTCACGCCGTTGGAAGCTTCAAAAACGAGTCAAAACTACTAAATTTGTGCAATGCAAATCGACAAATTTCTGCAATCCCGCCCCTGAGCTTCTGCAACCCCGCCCCAAAATAGAAACTCGTCCAGATTGATAGTACTCATACGGTCCCTTTGGCTGGTTTTTCATCCTTCCAATGAGGTTAACGTTCCAGTACAGGCTGTAAGAGTATATCGGCTTCTCTATCTCAACCGTTTTGTTGCTAATATTCGGTATTTCAACTGCGCGCCGTAAAACTCGTCCACTTTCACATGATAACAAAATAACCGTTATTCCTCTATTTGCACACAGTTTTCGTTAGTTTTTTCGTCAGTTCTCAATACAACCAGCTCCAAACCTTTGATTTATGTATCATAGAATCGATACCATTTTTAAGCGTCTGCTGCCTTTAACCGAAAATTTTGAAAATATTTATTTCGCGAATAAATCGAATATTCGGGAAAAAAATCATTTATTCTTTCCGAATATATCCTAACTCATTGAAAAAGGGTGATGGAATTGAAATGAAAGGTGTCGAGACAACAACATGCTGACTGTTTTTACCCCCATATGCTCAGTTTTTTCTGACTGACAGTTTTCAATTTGTAGAGGACACATATTGTCGACAGGATACTGTAGCAGGTCAACCGCTTATGGTATGGATAATGGATACGGTTGATGATGCGTCGCGTGACGAGATGCGCTGGTTGGCATGGGCAGATGTATATTTGGTGGTCTACGACGTCACAAGTCAGCTGAGTTTGCAGTGCGTTGATGTTATACATATTTTTGATGTGATATTCGAAGCATACAGTCGCGACCAAAAGTAGGTGATATTGTAATTTTCTGTCGAAATATCCTATAAAACTATCAAACGTATGTCAAACGGCCAAAATGCACCAATTTTTTTTATATAATCATTTGGCGGCCACTTTCAAGGACCGGCGGCGTCAACATCTAAACGAATAAATAGATAAGTAGTCAAATGTTCAGCACAAGAAAACTGTTAGACGATAAGTAGTCAAATGTTCAGCACAAGAAAACTGTTAGACGAGTTCCACTCATTAATCGGGCCTATTACCGCTTTAGTTCTTCACTTCGAAAATAGGACAACGTACGTCCCCCCCCTTCCCATAAAATTTCAGCTTTTCAAAATTCTGAAAAAAAAAGGATTCAGAATCTTCATGAAATTCCCTACAAATTGGTACTTAACATCCCTCCAATTACCTCAAAACTACGAAGAAAATTGCCTAAAACCCGTGTTCTCGTCGAATACCGTTGTCCAGAATCGCGCCTTCTGCCGGAATTGGACAACGGAGGTTCTTCTCTTGAAAAGAAAACCCTGAGTTCGTGAAGGGAAGCCTGTCCTCTTCAAGCTGTGGTAAGATCGCTCGGAATTTCCGCAACTTGGGGCATTTGAGAGCAATATTCCGAATTGCACTGCCGCGAGCCGTCGAAAAATACCGCGCTCCAAAGCCAAAACCGAGATATGTGCGCAGAGGAAACCACGAAACCACAGCTGGTGATACCCCCTCTCTCACCCGCGCTCGCACCTTTTCTAGTTGAACAATACTAGTTTGGAATTCAACTTTTTTGAACCTGTGAAGGTTTAGGCACCCACACAAGGGTTCTAATCGGTCAAAATGTAGACTTCTGCCGCTATCTTCTACTTCATAGTGCTATCAGTCCTTGTCCTTTGCAGAAACTCGATCAAAATGCTCCGATTTTTGATAGTGTATCATTCATTCTTTCCTCGTATCCTGAGTGACCCCCTCCAACTAGGTTTGCACCGAGGTGTCGGGAAGGCCTCGTGATTAGTGAGCTGTTATCGAGAGTCCAAAACGTTCTCGAATAATATTCGGCATAAGCCAGAATTCCGACCACTCCGAGGTTGCAATCCACTAAAACTTAGGAAACGTTCTTTATCCTCACCGTAATTTCCTACACTACAAAAATTTCCTATCAACTCAAGCTCGCCTATTGCGTCATTTTTAAAGCATTCCTGGCTTTTTGCTAGCTTACTGCACGATCACGATTAGGACAAAAATCAACGCAAGAAAGGAACAAGTATCCAGCGTTTTCTGATTTCTGCTTTGATTTGCCAACATCTTGCGTAATCGTTATGCCATAATGAGATTGTGAGGCGATCTGTGTCACAATTTAAATTACTTCTTCCTCAATACAGATGTTGTTGCTCTATAACGAAGAGCAAGTCAAAACTACACTCCTCGAGCTTAA
This sequence comes from Aplectana chamaeleonis, assembly GCA_029168955.1. NCBI lineage: Eukaryota > Metazoa > Nematoda > Chromadorea > Rhabditida > Cosmocercidae > Aplectana > Aplectana chamaeleonis. Next base: position 307,378 of record JAPDOI010000102.1, on the reverse strand, counting down.
TCAGTCGGATAGGGAGTGCAGTAATTATTTTTAAAAAATTTAGGCGGAATAAATACTTTTTTTGAAAACTTTGACCGCAAAAAACTTAATTTTTTTCAGAATCTTGGGGGGGGGGCGTAAAAGTTTTGTACATTTCTCAGGCACTTTGTTCTACTAAGGGCGCGGGGGGGGGGACCTAGCTTCGTCGAGGTCCTGGACAAGGGTCTGCCTGACCATAGTGGAATGGTCATGATGTCAGTGGTCAACCTCTGGCTCCAATACCTCACAGAAATATATAGTGTCGCTATGGTTAGTGGATATGAGAGCAAGGAGAGCCTGCTGTTGGTTATGTTGTACGAAGATCGAAGCTTCGCGGGCGTATTCTCGTAATTTAATTTCTTGAAAATGGAAATGCAATGCTAGTAATCTCGATTAATCTGTAGGAAAACCTGAAAATAAAAAAAAGCTTGATTTTCATGCATAGCGGTTGAGTTTAGTCGTAGATGTCATGTGAAGGAAGGTAACCAAATTATCATAAATTTTTGTTAGTTGCGGCTCTACATGCATCATTCATATCCTTCGTTGTTGGTGTTAAAGAATTTTGAAAGTGGAATGGCTTATGCAGTGTTCACGATGATTTTCGTACCCGAGTTTTTTACTCAAAACAAGGCGTTAGCCACCAGGTGTTATTTCAGTGGCATTGTTCTATGACATGGACTATTTGTCCGGATTGGATGAACGTGTTCTCGATGGTTGTCACCGGTGGAAAATTGGGTCAGTCGAAAATAGAGAAACATTTTGTGCAATGCAGTATATTAGTTAGGGTCCGAAGGGAAGAGTGTAGCATTAGAGAGTGGAGAATCGCAAAGGATGGGTCCACAAAGGATTTCATTGTCAAAACGATTAGATTCTATTTGAGTAAAGAGGCGGGGTGAGAGTAAAGGATTTCGTGTACTTTTGATGCAGTTTTCACAATTTCTACATCGTTTTAGTTCTACCCGGGGGCCAATCGACCGATATAGTCAATAATCTCAGAATTGAAGATTACCGTGAACACTGCCTATAAGCAATGTCATCCAACAGTAAGTCTGAGTTTCAGATATGCTGAGAGTATACTGGAGCGGATAACAAAGCATGAACATTTGCTGTGTGCTAGGGAGCACAAAACAATTTTGCTGGGAAACAAGAGCGATTTGGAACGCTATCGGTACAGCTATTTTTTTGATTCCCATGCTTTGTCGAAATATTAGGGTTAAAGGCTGTGGTCACGATGAAAAACGTTATAGAAAAAACTACAAAAATCAGCTTAGATCAAAAACAGCTGAAAAACTATGAAGGTAGAGCGGTGAAAAACGGGCTAGAATTAGAGTTTCTAGGGCCCAAAGAAGCTGTTTCGTGCACACGTGCACAGCGATGACGAAAAAGATCGCCGACTCATGCCGAGCAGTCAAAAATCATCGACATTCAGAGGACGAAATAAATGCAAATTTAACGAATAAAAACAATTGAACAATGAAAGCATCACTTCAGTCAATGTTTTTGACTAGATGTGTACATAAATCCAAAGCCTTCATTGATTGAAATTCAATTTCAAGCCAGCCGATGTTCTTGATATAAGAGGTCACCGATGCCGATGATGTGGAGTGGGCTCGTCCACCATCAAAAGACAAGAAAGTTCAGGTTTCAAATTTGGCCCAAAACAGTGGTTTTTCGCGATTTTTTCCTATAGGTCCTATTACTCGAGACCCAGACAAGGGTTTAGAGAAAAAAAGACGACAAGCATATTTGATCGCGACCACTGCCTTTAAGCGGAAGTCCCCGTCTCATGAATTTGACGATTTTTAAACCTTTCAGCGTCGGTTCTCTTCGGCCAAGTGCGACATGCCGATATAAGGAAGGACAAATTCTTTTCTATCAAACGCTGCCTTCCACTTCGGCCAAAGCCTGCTCACTTCTAAAATATATTTATTTATTTATTATCTATGCCCATAGGACGCGACAAAACATATCATGATTAGATCCGCGGCCTGTTTCCTCAAGAAAAAAACGTGTAAATTCAAACCGCGGCTAGCGTGGTGGTTTAAATCTCAATCTCTGAGAATCAAACCGCCGCGCCAGCTGCGGTTTGAATTTAAACGTTTTTTCTTGAGGACACAGGCCACGGACCTAACTATACATTAATGAACCAAACATTAGTGAATATTCAAACGAGAAAATCAAAACAAAAAAAAAGGGAAACATCCAAAAGGAAAGTAAAGAGGAGAAAAACAAAGGTCAAGGATTATATGCCATAATTCAGTGGTAATCTTCAGTATTTGCATCTTTGAGTGCTTCTATTCACTTTGAGGTAAACCACCAATTTCTCCGGAGTTGACTGAATATTTGAGCCACCTTAGAACTAGAAGGAAAATTTCATCGGAGCGCAATTATTGATTTTTAGCGGATTTTTTGAATCTGCGACTTCGGTTTTTTTGGCTTGTTCGAGAAGTTTTGGTTTCGAAACTCCCATGTTAAGTGTAATGTTTAAGTCTTCACTCAATAGCACTTGTTTCGTCAATTATCGATCGTTTTTCTGAAATCATCAAAAAATGGCGAAAATCGAATTTTCAAAAAAAAGATCGATAATTGACGAGAATATACTGGCCTGGCTATTATACGCAATTTCGAAACGTCGAGGTAGAAGCGTCCTTTAAAGGCCAGAAAGGTCCGAAGATGCAAAATCACAAAATCCGCTAAAAACGAATAATTACGCTCCGTCGAATTTTTCCGCGAACGCTATTATCTAGTTCTAAGGTGGCTCAAATACCGTGCTTATCTGAGCCAAATTCCGGTCCGCATTTGCGTCTCAACACGCTTTGCGGCCGCACGCTCCCGAGTTAAAAGAGCTTCCAGCGCCGCAGCCGCCGATTTGCTTACTCTAGGTGGGTTTTGGAATTTGGAAACTAAGAAAATATGGAGAAAATTGTATTAAAAAGCCACATCGAGTCGGCTTTGGCGCTGGAAACCCGACTGACTCGAGCGCGTGCGGCTGCAAAGCGTGTCGAGACGCAGTTGCGGACCGGAATTTGGCCCAGATAAGCACAGTATCCTGTCAACTCTGGGAGGTTTTGTGGTTTACCCAAGTAAATAGAGGTACACAAGTATGCTCAGGTTTGAAGATTACAACTGAATTATAGCATTTATTTCACAAATGAGTAGACTTTGGTCCAAGTGTTAGGCAACATTAGACACAGGGTTGAGCAGGCCGTTGTGGCGATTTTCTGCGAGGCCGCGACCCCCCTATTCCTCTTTTTTTTTCAAAAAAAAAATCCCAGATTTTTACGACCCCCTGGGACCAAAAATTTTTAAAGCTTTATTTAGTGTCTAATTGTTAATTTTATCAAAAAAGTCAATTTCCTAAACAGCTTCTCTGTATATAATCTGCTTTTATATTGTTGAAAATGCATACACCTCGCACGCGTCTGACTTTTCCTACCTCATTTTACCTTACCATGAAAAAACCCTTATTTTTTCCAAAAATTTTGCGACCCCTCTCCGTATTTTCATTTTTTTTCCGAAATTTCCAAAAATTTTACGATCCCCTGTTGTGACCAGTCACAACGCTGCTCAACCCTGGTTAGATAGAAAAGAATTTGTGCTTCGATTGGTATATCACACTTTGTCGAAGGACCAATGCTGAAAGTTCTAGAAGTCGTCAAAGTTAAGTGGCTGTAAACGTTGGCTTCAACATTTTTAGTTTAAAGAAAATGAATTGATATCACTGAAAGGGTGGGTTTTCACCGAAATCTATTTCCGCGTTTTGTATATCCCTGTTTATCATTTCTTCCATATCTCTCGCCTTAATTCCTAGGTATCGATAATTCTTATTCTTCACACGTTTAGGCAGGTGTCTGAGGCAGAGGGGGAGTCGATGGGGAGCAAATACAAGGCACACTTTGCGGAGTCTACGGTAACTGGTGATCCGCGTCCTTTGTCACAACTTCTTCACACAACCTTCCAGGCAGGTCTTCCATATAGAACAGTTTTATATATTTAGTTCCTAGCCAGCTTGAAGGGCGAAACGTCTTAGGATTTCAACAATGATCAGTGATGGCGTGGTCGTGTGAAGTTCCTGCCTATATCCTAGGAAACGTTTGCGGACCAGCTAAGATTTTTATCCAGAGTTCGTGAATCTCGTCAGCTCAGCATCCAAGGGCCATTGGCTTTCTATTCCGAGCTCTTCACTCCCACCCGCAATGCTTTTTTCCATGAAACTGAATCGGAATCCCCTAGTTTACAGTTCCTGTCCACATTCTTCGATCTCCAAGCGCATATTACGAAATGAATGAATGAATGATGTTTATAGTTATTACGCACCATGTAGAACAACACTTGACCCACATCCATCATACTTGAAATATGTCGTATAAGATGTATTTGCAGAACATTTTGACTGGGACAAGGAGTCCATCGCCTCGTTTGTGTTCATCAGATTCAGAGATTGTTACTCCTAGTAAGTGTCCATGTTTTTGAGGCTAGCGTGAAACTATGGGTTTCTTCTTTTTTTTGTAGGAAAATCAGCCTTCTCTGCACTCCGTTCGAATAGCCGATCTGGTCAGGTGCGCGCCAAAGCGGCCAAGCCGGTGCAGTTACACAAAACACCAAGTCTGAGCAAGATCAAGACTGGAAGCAAGCTGCTGAAGTTGTTCCATAATTAGGGCCTTTATCGGTCGTGCTTCTACAAATGAAATGTATACAATTCAAGTTCGTTTGAAATCATGCAAAAAAAAACGATTGTTGTAGTATTAGTGGGACCGAAAAGTCACATATTTTTTTACGCTAAATACAGACACATACTTTTCCAATCTGCTTCAAATGTTCTTGGATGACCGACCAATGTTGGTCAAGACTATTTGACAATCCCTCGATCGTCTGACACCGATTCGCTTCTACTTCCTCCTTTAGCGCGGCGCTGTCTAACGTTGATGGTTTTTCTGATCGATACGAGTCGGAATGATCAAAATTACTCGATTTGAACATGGAAACCAAAAAAACACCTTAAAAACACCTTTGGCATTTACGTAGGTTCAATGTTTTTGGATAAACATCGCAGTTTTTGGTAGCAGCTGTTGCGTTATTCCCCTCGCGAAACTCATAAAGCATACAATGCCGGATGTTTACCTTTTCTGGTATTTGGCTGGCCATTTTACCCCAAATATACAGAAAAAATGTACTTTAATTGTCTTTAAGTAAAGAAGTCACTATAACCTCCCAATGTCTTTGGCACCCCTCTGAACCAAACAATGAGCTGGTAAAAGTCAAGCAAATATTGGAAAGCGCAGGAACGACATTACTTTCCGGTTCCCCTAATATTTCGGGGAGGTGCCGGTATAGTAAAAAAAACTGCTCTTAACAGTGTACAAGGTCCGCTGCTGTTTTCAGGTTACACCCCCTGGAACCTAAGTGTCCTCATTAAGGGGGCGCAACCGACTCTCCCTGGCCATTCTTTGCATTCGGGAGGGTGTTTGGCCGTTTTTTCGACTCTGTTCATCTTCTATCACAATTGTTACCTATTAAAAGTTCAAGAGTGAAGTTTACCGTAAATAGGGCCTTCAACGTTGCGCAGTTGCAGTTCTTTTATATAGATATTGACGAGAAAAATTGTACCCGCTGGCAGCTATACTCCTATTCCTCTCGTAGGCTTGAGTGGGTATATCCAATTTGTAAACAACAACGGCTGCAAATGACTAAAAAATCACCACTTGTAAAGGAAACCGGGCTGCTGGCGCAGTGCACATCGGCAGTGGAGCTGGCGCGTCTTTTGCTGTTCGATTCTGCTCGGGACCATTTTGTTTGAAGGGAGTAGTCTGATATTCCGAACTGTAAATGACCGAACAACCCTTTGGATCTGCACTACGCCTAGAGCCCAAGAAATCCGGAGTAGAAGTAGTTGAAAACGATCCCTGATCTCGCGCTATATCATTTGTTTTGAGTTGCCACGCTTGATCGCCAGTAGAGGCCTTCGTATAGTCAGGCTGCAAAAGTAGCGCGGGAACGAAGGGCAGGGGTTAAGCTGCGTAGCCGCCCTTCTAATCTTGGGATGCTGATCGAATTCATAGCGCGGGAGCAGTTCGGCTGCAACGTGACGTGCGCGGTGAAATCCGCTGCGTTCACGTCGTCGTTGGAGCGTGTTACGGGTCGTTTGTACTTCCGTCTTGGCGCCTCGCGGCGAAGTGCAATCCTATAGTATCGATCATGCCGCGCCGCGTGATTAATATTAGGGGTCGTTTATACTTCCGCCGCGGCGCGGCAAGATGCAATACAGCCATATCGATCAAGCGGCACCGCGAGGCGATTAGAGTTTTTCTGCTCGAAATCTTCCAACGGTGCCGCACGCGGCCGCCGCCTAGGTGCTGCCGCGCCGCCCGAGGAAAGCAGGCGGCGCGGCGGTCGCGTGCGATCCGCATTGACATACTATGCTTCTTTTGATGTTATTTTATACACATTCTCAATTTTGTTTTTCTGACTCATCTCTAAAATTCCTTCCAATGTCCTGGGCGTTGTTTAGAGTAGGCAGGGTTGTGTAAAGTTTTTTTTTAGCTTTTGGAATCAATTTTCTAAAAAGAAATCGTTTTCGAGGACTCTATCCGCCTTCGGGTGCTGTGTTATGGTACGAAAAATTATAATGTTTCTTTTGCATAAGAAATCACTCATTACAATCGGCCTTGTGTTATGTTAGAGCTACTCCAGGCTGTGTTTATCGCCATTCTGCGACGTCGCCGCGTAAATTCGACGCAGCCCGATTATACATCCTAGTGGCTAGATTTTTCAAGCGGCGCGCCTCGCCGCGCCGCTCGGCGGCGGGAGTATAAAGGACCTCGCAGCCGAGCGCCAAATAGTTTTTTTCAGAGGCCCAACGGTCAACGCGCCCAACGACGACGTGAATGCAGTGGTTTTCTCCCGCGCGCGTCACGTGTGCCAGCCGAACTGCTCCCTCGCTGTGAATTCTATCAACATCCCTCTAACCTTCAGTGGAAGCGTGAATTCTGCCGCCCGACTATGTGCGCCTTGATCCCTCTAGTGCAGTGATATTGGCGAACAAATTGGATCCCATATCTTCGGAATGGTGTATGAGCGACGCACCAAACTCTTCCACCGGTAAGTAGACCTTAGCGGTAGAGGTGAGCGGACTTTAATGGGGATCAGATCGCTCGAGAAATGTTTGTTGTTATTCAATGAATGTGCTCATTTTGTGGGACACCCCTTATAAATTTTGAGGAAGAATTACGAAAGGAGCTCTGTGGAGCGGGTTCAAATGTTTGTATATCGATTAAATGTATGTGCACTTCATCTACGCAATCGCGATCAGTCCGCAAAGTGCACGCTGATTGCGAAAGCGTGTTGCAGCGTGGTTTCGAGGATCTGTTTACATTTACAGATGCTGGCAATTCGCCAACCGACGCTGCCCCGCTCCTGATCGATACGCGGACAACTCCCCCCCCCCTTGGCTGCCGTCCTACGACCCCAGTGTCGTCAGTGTGTCTCATGTAGGAAGCCGCGCTCAGCAATCGAGCGCGAACTCATTCGATCAATATCTACCTCCTCCATTCGTTTTCCCGCGCGCAATTTTTCCCGCCAAGCAGCGTCGCGGCTTTCTTCCATCCAGAGAATGACTTTACATGACTGTTAGTGGTATCGTTTGCTTGACTGCATACTTCACGTTTGCTTGTTTCGGTCGGTGTTATGTTGAGTAAATGTTGTAGGTGGATCTTGGAGTTGAATCAAGAATGTTCAGTGTGTATCAGTGGTACTTCAAATCATTGTTTTGATCGTCATTTCCGTTTTCGATTTCCTATCTGCTGAAGAATCTGTAAAATGGTAGTACGGGAGAAGGGAAGGTCGAATACCAAGCTGGATCAGTTGTTGAGAGCAGGAGCCACTGGAAGTGCGTAAGCTTGTTCTTATTTCATTCCTTTTATTACCGTTCAGGCTGTTTATTCCTAGTGTTGCTATCTTGTGGTTAAGTTAAAATTTTAGAGAAGTCCGTCGTTGATGTTGACAAAGCTGTGTCGTCAACGACGCATCGTTTAATGAAGGACGTCGTTGCTTTTACGGAGCAGAGGGCTACATCGAGTACTGCGGAGCAGTACCGGAAGTCAGGGTAATTCTATCAAGTTCTATGGGGTGGTGGCCGTTGTGTATTCTAACCCTTAAAGAGGCGAGAGAAATTGGGGAGGAGGGAGGCTCCTGATTGGACGCAACACGGTGCTAGAGACACCCCACTGGCTGCGTTTCTGGCCGTTTCTCCCACCTCTTTAGGGGTTGAAATACAACGGCCACTACCCAGGAGCCTGATGCATCAACGCGCCGGGTTGGGGCCGAGCAGTCGGCATCATTGACTCGCAGTGCGAGGGCAGTAGATCATCTTATCAATCGTGCCCCAGCAGTGCTTTTCGCCGCTCTAGCTGTTCCAGCCTCCAAGCTGGGGCAGAAGGAGCACGATTGATTTTGTGATTTACGAAGATCTTCAGAGGCGCAGACTGCCCTGCCCCAACCCGGCCTGTTGATGCATTCGTCCCAAGTTCTATGCTCTGATTGTCCAAAAAATCAACTCTTTGGAGCTATAATGAACTGAAACTTATGGAGTGAGGTTCTATAAGTACGGACGCATGTCCGTAATATGTTGACATCCAGTCAAGATTAGGGTTGACGCAATAGATGTATTGCTTGGTTTGTTTTGCCCACAAACCCTGGCGTTCTCCTTTCCAACGACAGAATTGGGGGAAATGAGTGAATTTTCGTGTTGAATCTCGAAATATGGCGTTTCAAAAGTACAGACACATCTCCATCCAGAAAAGGGAGCAATTACAGTTTTTTCTCGTAGTTCTCTGGCTCAAGTGGGGAGTGACCCACTTGACTTAATCGGTTGGCTTTCGCCTGACGCGGTCATTCCGCATCTTCACCGAGGTGTGCCGTCCTAGTAGTCGGCCGTCCCCATTTGTCACGGTCCCCAGCCACAATTTGAACACAATCCATCCACTGGTCGCTACTCCACTTCCTTGGAAGTGAGGCATCGCGCCTGGAGTGCCTTCAAGTGATTTCGAGTCCTCCTTCACCACATCGGTCCAAAAATTTCGCCTAGGTCTAGGCGGCCGTGTACAGGACTCGTAAGCATCATTAGACGTGTTGAACTAGACGATCGGGCGGTTTTTTCAAAGGCAGTGTTCTCGACAAATTTCACTTCCAATATCTCCACGGTTTACGAAAGGTCTGGTGCCCTTTATAGCAAGGCATGCTTTAAAGGCACAGGACACCCAAGAAATTAATTTTCAGTTTTCATGCTTATCTTGGAGAGAGTCATACGCTGATCACAGTGGTATCTCTGAAATCGTTCAAGGCCGCTTTGAACGGAGTTATGGCTCTTCAAAGACATCTAGATTTTGAGGGTGAAAATTGGTGGACGAGTTGTTACAGGCCTGTATTTCTCTTCATTCGCAATCGTTGCGCGAGAGCGAGCCAGGATAAGGAGACAGCCAGGCAGTGGAATGAAGAACGACGTTTTGTTGGAATTCATCCATCCATCGAGCTGCTATTGAGTTCGAGAATCTGTTAGGGGATCGGGCCGGTGGTGGTCGCTTATATCTCGCTTATTCGGAGGAATTGAGATCTCGCATTTGGCACGTGTTATACAGGAGGGGTCTCTATACAATTACATGAAAATCTCAAAATTCATATCTGAGGGTGTATTGTGCCTTTAACAAGACGCGAAAGTCGTGTTTTTGAGCCAAGATAGGTCCTCCCTTGTTTACGTTGATTTTTGAGCTTGGAGGAATTGACCGCTATTGAAGGCACAGTCCAACCTCAGAATCGTTTTCCACTTCTTTCGATAGTCTTGGAGAGAATTTCGTGCTGATCACAACAGTGCATTTAGCATCGCTCAAAACCCACTACGAACGGAGTTTTAGCCCCACAAAAATTGTGAATAGGTACGGTGAGAAATTCGTGGACGAGTTGTTTCGGGCCTGTTTTCTCGTCGTTCGCAGCTATCGCACCAGAGTAGATCGAACTCTAAAGCCAGACCGATAAAAAGTTCCAGAACGTAGATTCTGATCAAAATCCATGGCGCATCTCGTCCCTATCGAGACCAGAAACCCTGAAGTGGGAGGAGCGAATGGGTGCTGGTTTGGGGGAAGAGGAAATGGGTGCTCGTTTTTTCCTGCTTATTCTAAAGAGTTGAGATTCTGCATTTGTCACGGTTGCAACTCACAGCGGCCGGACCATAATATCAAATTCTACCCTCGAGCTTGGACTGTGCCTTTAAGGATCATGCCTATCATTGCAATCAGGCGATCAGCTCACTTATCAGCCATTCCTTGACTTGATTATTCTTGTAGTCTGAGTCTTCATTTGTTCATATCGAGGGGGCGGAACTGGAGCACCGGGCGGTTCTGGAACACCAAAACGCTTCAGTGTCCACGTACGACTTTGCATGAATCTCGGCATCGCAACTGTCGATATAATAATACAATGTTCTTCTGTAGCTTGCCAACCGAGTGTAGTACAGTTTATTCGGCTAACGTTTCGGCGTCACCTTTTTTTCGGAGCCTGGAAATTGAAAAACATTCGATCAAGCGCTATTTCTTTATACGGATCTCGTCCAATAGGTAACCCGACCACCCACGAAGAAACATGTGCAACGGAAAATAGACCAACCTTGAACTGTAAGACAAGACGCTCAACTAGTCACCCTCAGATCGACACAAACGGAGAGGAATGAGCCAGTGCTAGGAACTAACACCGATAGCCTTCTATACAGCACTAATTACCGCAAGGTACTGCGTGGCGACTAAATACCTCAAGGTAATGCCTGTAGCGGACTAATTACCTTAAGGTACAGCAGTGGTGGACTAATTATCTGAAGGTACTGCCTGTGGCTGATCCGTGTCCCCAAACCCGCGCAGGTCAAAGTACGGTGACAACTCTTGAGTAACTGCGATGCACTCTTCCTTGCGATTGATATTTGGATTTTTGGCCGCAATCCAAAACGCTTCGAGAGTTCTGCGAGCTGCGATATCAGGCGCACGTGATAAAATCTTGGCCTACGCCTCAGAGTATGCATTTTCGTGAGCTCGCACTCCTCAGAAAAATGAAAACATGTTACAAGTAATATAAAGTGTAATATACTTGAGACATTCAAGTATATTACCTTTATATCGCATGTAACCTACACTTATATTACATGTAACATACACTTATACCTTCGTTCCTACGTCACTACGGCATAAATCGCTTTTCGACTTCGTAAAACGATAATATGTGGACGGGGAAGGTTTATTGTCTGTCATACGAGCATATTACTGCGGCGAACAATATAAATGTACATAGGATTGAGAAATCCTGCTACAACATTACATCGAGAGTAAATGCATAGATGACTACATAGACTATTACATGTACATGTGATTACGACACATCGGAATGACTAATAATAGACAAATGGAAATAGCTATTTTATAGGTGAGTATAATGATACATGATTTAAACAGTATATGCGAGATTGGGTTATTATTTACATCAAACCAAAACGAAATTGTTTTGATCAATTTTCCCTCTCAGGAAACATTCAGATTGACAGCTGTAGGACGGATATAAGCCTGAAATGCTTTCGTGGACCTCCAACGTCCCATTAACATTACATGCGTGCTATCAAACCCTTGCTCAAGTGCAATAGAAGCTGCACCCCCTCTAAAGCAATGTGTGGTATAGTTCTTATGACTAAGGCCTGCATTTACAAAGAGTTGATGAAACCTTGTAGCAATAGTTGACGCGCTTAGCGGCAACTTAGTAGAACGAGAAGGGAACAGAAATCTATTGTAAACCTGACTAGCAAAACAACTATGTCTAGAGATAATTTGTTCCTCCGTGGAACCAGATTCTAAACTGAAAGCTGCAGACGCACCGCGCCGAACTTGATCTGTCTTCGATTTTCTAATAAAGATATCATAACCATCACCGACCTTTTTCAGATCGCTTTTTCTGAGGTTTAGGGCTTCACTCACCCTTAAGAAACCTCGAAACAGTAAGATTGCCACAGCAACAGTTCCAAAAACTATAGGATCTTCAGATGAAAAACCTATGGATACTATTTTGTTGTAATCGTCTGAGGTAATCTTATTTCTATGAGCTACTGGACTTCTGTTTCTTGCTGTACTTTCCAACAACGATTTTTCGAAGTCCCTATCCATTTCTTGCTGCTTACCAAAAATGAAGTTTAGGGCAGCTGCTGTTGAAGGCAGAGAAACAAACTGCCCATTCTCCAAACAGTGAGCTAAGAACAGATTACGAGCTTTAGCGACTGGAACATTCTGGAGCTTTTCCGAGCTCCACCATTCAATGAACTTTTGACCAATGCTTGAATACTGCTTAAAAGTCGCCGTTGATCGATGAGTGCTCATAGAATGCCTTATTACATCGCCGATTTCGGGAAGACCACACTTCTCAGCAATATCGCACAGGCTTCCTGCTTCTCTCCAGAGCGGCCCTGTAAAATTCGTGGGTTGGGCGGGTGGGCGCAACTCGTTGACAGGACAAAAGCCTGGACTGTCTTCTCATGTGGGCGTGGTATAGACCACGCTACTCCCGATGGAACTCTCTAGAAGTCCATGAGACGTGATAAACATCACGTCTCCCGATGCACTCTTGCTGTCGATATTCGTGAAGACGTGATCAACACCACGTCTTCACGTGATTTTTGAGAAAACGCGAGGACGATATAAACACCACGTCCTCGCGTGCACTTTCGAGAAAGTATTTCAAAATCCCAATTTTCGTTTTCCTATGGGTCGAAAAGCTATACTTATACCTTCGTTCCTACGTCACTACGGCATAAATCGCTTTTCGACTTCATAAAACGATAAGACCGGGGGAAGGTTTATTGTCTGTCATACGAGCATATTACTGCGGCGAACAATATAAATGTACATAGGATTGAGAAATCCTGCTACAACATTACATCGAGAGTAAATGCATAGATGACTACATAGACTATTACATGTACATGTGATTACGACACATCGGAATGACTAATAATAGACAAATGGAAATAGCTATTTTATAGGTGAGTATAATGATACATGATTTAAACAGTATATGCGAGATTGGGTTATTATTTACATCAAACCAAAACGAAATTGTTTTGATCAATTTTCCCTCTCAGGAAACATTCAGATTGACAGCTGTAGGACGGATATAAGCCTGAAATGCTTTCGTGGACCTCCAACGTCCCATTAACATTACATGCGTGCTATCAAACCCTTGCTCAAGTGCAATAGAAGCTGCACCCCCTCTAAAGCAATGTGTGGTATAGTTCTTATGACTAAGGCCTGCATTTACAAAGAGTTGATGAAACCTTGTAGCAATAGTTGACGCGCTTAGCGGCGACTTAGTAGAACGAGAAGGGTACAGAAATCTATTGGAAACCTTACTAGCAAAACAGATATGTCTAGAGATAATTTGTTCCTCCGTGGAACCAGATTCTAAACTGAAAGCTGCAGACGCACCGCGCCGAACTTGAGCTGTCTTCGATTTTCTAATAAAGATTTCATAACCATCACCGACCTTTTTCAGATCGCTTTTTCTGAGGTTTAGGGCTTCACTCACCCTTAAGAAACCTCGAAACAGTAAGATTGCCACAGCAACAGTTCCAAAAACTATAGGATCTTCAGATGAAAAACCTATGGATACTATTTTGTTGTAATCGTCTGAGGTAATCTTATTTCTATGAGCTACTGGACTTCTGTTTCTTGCTGCACTTTCCAACAACGATTTTTCGAAGTCCCTATCCATTTCTTGCTGCCTACCAAAAATGAAGTTTAGGGCAGCTGCTGTTGAAGGCAGAGAAACAAATTGCCCATTCTCCAAACAGTGAGCTAAGAACAGATTACGAGCTTTAGCGACTGGAACATTCTGGAGCTTTTCCGAGCTCCACCATTCAATGAACTTTTGACCAATGCTTGAATACTGCTTAAAAGTCGCCGTTGATCGATGAGTGCTCATAGAATGCCTTATTACATCGCCGATTTCTGGAAGACCACACTTCTCAGCAATATCGCACAGGCTTCCTGCTTCTCTCCAGAGCGGCCCTGTAAAATTCGTGGGTTGGGCGGGTGGGCGCAACTCGTTGACAGGACAAAAGCCTGGACTGTCTTCTCATGTGGGCGTGGTATAGACCACGCTACTCCCGATGGAACTCTCTAGAAGTCCATGAGACGTGATAAACATCACGTCTCCCGATGCACTCTTGCTGTCGATATTCGTGAAGACGTGATCAACACCACGTCTTCACGTGATTCTTTGAGAAAACGCGAGGACGATATAAACACCACGTCCTCGCGTGCACTTTCGAGAAAGTATTTCAAAATCACAATTTTCGTTTTCCTATGGGTCGAAAAGCTATACTTATACCTTCGTTCCTACGTCACTACGGCATAATCGCTTTTCGACTTCGTAAAACGATAAGACCGGGGGAAGGTTTATTGTCTGTCATACGAGCATATTACTGCGGCGAACAATATAAATGTACATAGGATTGAGAAATCCTGCTACAACATTACATCGAGAGTAAATGCATAGATGACTACATAGACTATTACATGTACATGTGATTACGACACATCGGAATGACTAATAATAGACAAATGGAAATAGCTATTTTATAGGTGAGTATAATGATACATGTTTTAAACAGTATATGCGAGATTGGGTTATTATTTACATCAAACCAAAACGAAATTGTTTTGATCAATTTTCCCTCTCAGGAAGCATTCAGATTGACAGCTGTAGGACGGATATAAGCCTGAAATGCTTTCGTGGACCTCCAACGTCCCATTAACATTACATGCGTGCTATCAAACCCTTGCTCAAGTGCAATAGAAGCTGCACCCCCTCTAAAGCAATGTGTGGTATAGTTCTTATGACTAAGGCCTGCATTTACAAAGAGTTGATGAAACCTTGTAGCAATAGTTGACGCGCTTAGCGGCAACTTAGTAGAACGAGAAGGGTACAGAAATCTATTGGAAACCTTACTAGCAAAACAAATATGTCTAGAGATAATTTGTTCCTCCGTGGAACCAGATTCTAAACTGAAAGCTGCAGACGCACCGCGCCGAACTTGAGCTGTCTTCGATTTTCTAATAAAGATTTCATAACCATCACCGACCTTTTTCAGATCGCTTTTTCTGAGGTTTAGGGCTTCACTCACCCTTAAGAAACCTCGAAACAGTAAGATTGCCACAGCAACAGTTCCAAAAACTATAGGATCTTCAGATGAAAAACCTATGGATACTATTTTGTTGTAATCGTCTGAGGTAATCTTATTTCTATGAGCTACTGGACTTCTGTTTCTTGCTGCACTTTCCAACAACGATTTTTCGAAGTCCCTATCCATTTCTTGCTGCCTACCAAAAATGAAGTTTAGGGCGGCTGCTGTTGAAGGCAGAGAAACAAACTGCCCATTCTCCAAACAGTGAGCTAAGAACAGATTACGAGCTTTAGCGACTGGAACATTCTGGAGCTTTTCCGAGCTCCACCATTCAATGAACTTTTGACCAATGCTTGAATACTGCTTAAAAGTCGCCGTTGATCGATGAGTGCTCATAGAATGCCTTATTACATCGCCGATTTCTGGAAGACCACACTTCTCAGCAATCTCGCACAGGCTTCCTGCTTCTCTCCAGAGCGGCCCTGTAAAATTCGTGGGTTGGGCGGGTGGGCGCAACTCGTTGACAGGACAAAAGCCTGGACTGTCTTCTCATGTGGGCGTGGTATAGACCACGCTACTCCCGATGGAACTCTCTAGAAGTCCATGAGACGTGATAAACATCACGTCTCCCGATGCACTCTTGCTGTCGATATTCGTGAAGACGTGATCAACACCACGTCTTCATGTGATTCTTTGAGAAAACGCGAGGACGATATAAACACCACGTCCTCGCGTGCACTTTCGAGAAAGTATTTCAAAATCACAATTTTCGTTTTCCTATGGGTCGAAAAGCTATACTTATACCTTCGTTCCTACGTCACTACGGCATAAATCGCTTTTCGACTTCGTAAAACGATAATATGTGGACGCAAAACGCCGGCGGAAGGTTAAAATTTGAGTTGTTTTCTGGGAAAACTGAGCTCACGGAAGTCTATAAGCAGAAATAAAAATTCCACTTTTGAAAATTCGCTGTTAAACACGCTCGAGTTTCTACACTTTAGGAAAAAGAACTCCATCCCGTATGAAATCGGCCCAAGTAGAACCATCTGGCTTGAGAGTGAGAAAATAAACTTGTGATGGCCAATAAGGGCATCCCAAAACTCCATACGAATGGAAATGCATGGCCCAAGACAGCGTTTTTGCAATGAGCGTAGGCGGAGGAACCAACCATAGGGGATGTTGCGACCATGCTGTTCTCGAGAGAAAAGCGTCGATACCAGACGTGCGTGGGCACCAATCTCTGGAAAAAATCTTTGACAAATCGCATTTCCATCATCTGCGAACATATCTATTTCACAGACAAGGA
Organism: Aplectana chamaeleonis; assembly: GCA_029168955.1. NCBI lineage: Eukaryota > Metazoa > Nematoda > Chromadorea > Rhabditida > Cosmocercidae > Aplectana > Aplectana chamaeleonis. Next base: position 290,855 of record JAPDOI010000102.1, on the reverse strand, counting down.
GGCGTCTTTGAACATAGTCTGCGGTAGAGACCCTAATTCCCCAGCTGTCGTAATCGATCCTTCGACTTTCCGTATCTGCAGAAACGTTTTGTTCCCTAGGGATCCACTCTACTAATACTTTCTCGACTGAAAACGATTTCTCCAGTTCCCAGATTTCCTCTGCTTGAATTTGGAGATTTTCCATATTACTGCCCACTTGGTGAATCCTGCAAGCCGCTTGATTATCAGTTCTCAATAGAATCACGCCTGACAAACAGAGGACAAAATGTTTCGAGCCCAAAACGCATTGCAAATAATTCCCTGCTGGTGCTCGATGCAAAGAGTAGAGACTCAGGCAACGCGGTATGGGCCTTAACTTGCTTAGCGTTTCGTAAAACCGCACCTACTGAGTGTGCAGAAGCATCAACCTCGATTATAAAATCAGGTGTAGACAAATCCTCTAGAATATGGAGAGACTTGAAAAGACCGGAATACAGTCTCTCAATCCAAAATTGTATTTCCCTCTTTTCTCTAGTAGACAAGCTCCATCTGTAATTAAGAGAGTACTCACTGGCTTGAGCATTAGCCACGGCTGTAGAAATGGCGCGAGATCGCCTCTTATCGGCATCTGAAATCACCAAATTCAAAGACGCTAACGTTCCCGTCCATCTCAATCTGTTACGTAGGGATGGAGCTCTGTCCTTGAGTAAACTCCGAAGTATAGACACGGCTCTGTCTGACCTATCTTGTGAGATCGAGATCTCAAAACTATTCAAATCTATACAAAACCCTAACCATTTCGCATCTGCACTGGGTGTCCACTGGCATTTCTTAGCGGACAGAAACCATCCGAAATCTTGAAGGTCCTTTTGGATTTCTTTCGTGATCTCCTGACATTTGGATCTGGAATGAGCCCATATAAGCCCATCGTCCAAATACAGGGCGATTCCTTTTCCCTCACTTCTCCACTTTTTAACGAGAGGTCTGAGAACCTTCGTAAATATGTGAGGTGCTGAAGATAAGCCGAACGGAAGAACGACGAATTTGTAAAATTGGCCATTCCATTGAGAACCTAGATAATTTTGACTTCTATCTGCTATCCGAACGTGATGATATCCACTTTTAAGATCAAAGGTTGTCAAGAAACCATTATGAGGAAGTGAATTCTGAACACTTCTCAAATCATCAAATTTGACATATTCTTTCGTAACTGATTTGTTGAGAGTTGAAAGATCCAAAACAAGTCTTAACTTCTTACCCTCTGCAACACTGAGAGGGTTGACCAGCAACTGAGAAGCTTCGTCCTGTGAGACTTCTTTTATAGCTCCAGCCCACAGCAGCTCTGCAATTGTATCTGTCACAAACTCGCTATTATCGACAGCCGATCTCCGATTACCTTCCGAACTGAACGGCTCAGGAGCCGCATCAAATTTGATCGAGTATCCATTATATATGGTATCGAGAACCAAAGCATTCGGCTCGAGAGCCGCCCACTTCGAGAAGTGGTCATGGATTGATCCTGCGTAGTACTCACCATTTCCTTTGTGGACATTCATCTCTCCAATGTCCTTGATGGCCACACAAGAAGCAGGGGCTTCGCGGACGTTCTGACCTGTTCTTGTTGAACCTCTGGTAAGCAGAGAAAGGCGTGCAACCAAGGCGATATCCTTGCCGTTCCATGGGCTGATAATACCTGAATCTGGGCGGAAATCTGAAATACCGGGAGCCGGGGCGCCAAGCCGGCCCCCCTGTTCGAAAGGGCCGAAAGGAAGCTGCAGGAGAATGAGTCCTTTTTCTCTTGAATCGTTCGTCCTCCTTCTGAAGTTTCTCCAGAAACTCGGACAGAAACGGATCCGATGATTTGACCGCCTCCGCTTGCTTCTTGCCGTCAAGGAAAGAAAATACAACCGGATGCTTGTCCGCTATCTTCAGGGTCTCGTTCCTTACCTTGAGAGCATCTATAGCAAACTGCAGAAGTTCTCCGTCCTCCGGTTTCATTCCCGATTTGGAAATTTTGCATAGTTTGCAAACTACAGATTCGTTAAACTCGTACTGAGAGGCAAAACCCTTCCTATTGAAAGAAGGGATTGGTGTAGAAGAAGTAGACGATGTCGAAGGTCCCGAAGAGTCTTTCTTGATGGCAGCTATGATCGCAGCTATATCGCTATCCCCTAGTAGACGGCTCCTTTGAGGAAGAACATGCCGCTCCTGATGTTGATCTTCACTCGGGTTCTTCCCTTCCATGAGAACCTGATGAGAATACATCGAGTGATTTTTGCATAAGCAATATTAAAAGTTGAAATAGAACACCTTTCTTTATTGATTTCGAAAATGAACACAAGCGTGAACACGCAATTGCGAAAAAAAGACGGCACTAAATTGAAAATAACTCGTGAGAGCCAAAATCAGAAATTCTGAAATAATCCGTTCTGAATAGCTTGAAAATGTATAGCGAAAAACCTGTTATCCTTGAGTGCCCGCGAACGGCAGTCTATCCGCAAATACTCGAACTTTGCTCACAGTGAGCGCCACGATAAAGAATAGAGTACAAAGTTACTAATTCGGCAGGTATTCAGAACTATCAGAGTTCAATAATGAAGCGTCGCAGGAGACGAACAGGCGAAATTGTAGACGAAATCGTAGACGAAAATGCAATCGCCGCAACTCGTTGACAGGACAAAAGCCTGGACTGTCTTCTCATGTGGGCGTGGTATAGACCACGCTACTCCCGATGGAACTTTCTAGAAGTCCATGAGACGTGATAAACATCACGTCTCCCGATGCACTCTTGCTGTCGATATTCGTGAAGACGTGATCAACACCACGTCTTCACGTGATTCTTTGAGAAAACGCGAGGACGATATAAACACCACGTCCTCGCGTGCACTCTCGAGAAAGTATTTCAAAATCACAATTTTCGTTTTCCTATGGGTCGAAAAGCTATACTTATATTACATGTAACATACACTTATATTACATGTAACATACACTTATATTTCATGTAACATACACTTATATTTCATGTAACATACACTTATATTTCATGTAGCCTAATTAGAGCTGCAAGTTGAAGTTGATGCTTTTAGGGTTGGAGCTGCAAGTTCCAGGCCACCGCTTCGGGTACGAATCAGCGACCTTTAAGCTCTTTTGGACATGGCAGGAGCTTAAAGCTTGCTGCTTCATGATTGAAGCAGCTAGCTTGGATCCCACAGCTTCATACAAGAAGCAGTGGGCTTAAGCATGCTCAAAAATATTGTATGTCGCTCCCTCTAATCCTCCACACGATTTAAACGGATCATGAGGAGCGAGAGATCAACGACTCGGTCAGGGCGAGTGACCACCCTGTTGAAAGTCAATGCAATGGCCTGCGCTCATGGCTAAGGTATGAGGCGGCCCGTATGCTGTGCGGGTTTGCAGAAGGTGTTTAGCATGAGCCCTCAGTTGCTGGAGATAATTGAATTATGTTACACTTATACTACATGTATTTACTTGAGTAGATATAATTCACATGTAACTTACATTGACGGAGATGTATTACAAGTATATTGTAATCGTCTCTTATGTTACAAGTATTATGTTCTCACCATCGAAAACATATTACGTGTGACTTTTGGCCTGCGAGCGAGAGACCGATATATTACATGTAACATACATCGGTGGAGATAATTTGCAAGTAATATACATTGGCCAATTTATATTACATGTATATTAATTCAAGCCTTCTATTTTACATGTAATATGCTTTCATTTTTCTGAGTCGGTGGTCTCTCAGAGATGTGGCTGTTTTGGATCCATGGAGACCACCTAGATGCTTCTTCATATGTACACAAAGCGGTCTGCCCGTTTCCCCTATATATTGCTCCTCAGATAGCATACACTTGCCTTCTTTGCCGAAAGGGCATATCACACACGACGATGAAGTGCAGAGACGGTCATGCAGGCGGTTTCGTGTGGTCGAGCACACCACAAAATAGTCGTCGATGTAGCGGCAGTATAGGCAGTCGATTCAAAACAGGGCTTGGCTTTCCACCTTTGACATAAACGTGACCGCTAAGACTGGAGCTAATTTTGGTCCCTTATCAAGGCCTCTCACCTGCTTATAGTAATCTTCGTCCCATCTGAACACGTAAACTCTGGTCCCGCCGTAGTGACCTGTTGATTTCGATCACTATCAGCAGCGGAGCGGTGGGTCTCGGTGAAATATAACTAGTGATAAGGAGGTTCCGACGAAGAGGCCACCGCTCCGCGCTGTGATAATCGAAATCAACAGGTCATTACGGCGGGACCAGAGTTTAACTCTTAAGACACTCATCGACCAGCGTCATGATTTGGTGAATGTGGAGACCATATAAATTCACCTCGGATTGGAGTTCATTCAAGATCTCAAATACAGCTTGGAGAGCACTGTCTTGGCACATTAGTGAATAATAAAGAGACGTCAAAAGATTCCATGACGTAACTATTTCCCATCCTCACTTCACGAAGTTTTTGAGAAAAATGCTAGTATTGGGCAGATGGGCGGGCACGAATTTCAGCAGCTGTACAATGACAAGGTTTAGTAACCAGGATATTCGTTCCGTTGAACCTCCCTCCCCGCTAATTGTTGGTCTTACTTTGGAACAGGAGGGACCAAGAGCTCTGGTGACTTCCAGATTGAGCTTGTGAGTCTTTATGGGTACGTTCAAGATTGGACATATAGGAAGCTCACTCTTTATTCTACCGACTAGGCTAGTAGGCAAGTTTGCCATTTTTGCTACTTCACTCCAAGTCCAATAAAGCAACAACGATACTGTTTTGCATACTCTTCAGCCGAGGAGTGGCTATACGTTGTTTGATCTTGGAGGTGATAACGTGTGATAGCTTTATCCAGCTCCTAGGACAGTACCACAAACTCTCCTCCCTTGTCACTGACGCATTTTTAGGACCCCAGACACTGAGAGATTCCTCAATTCTCGTAAGCCCTGTTTTTGTGCAGTGGTAAGGTTACAAACCCTGCGTCTACTGGTAAAACGCTGCAGTACCATTTTCCAGAGAAGTGGAAAAAATGCGAAATTTCGCATCTACTTCACACTCGGGATCTTGCGGCTTATGGAAACTGCTGGGGAAAGGAGGGGGCGGAACCGCTAAGGTACTAACGAAATTCTAACTATCAGCCCGCGCATCGGTTTTTGCCTGTCCTCGCAGGCGATCCTGCAGTGACTGGAGGTCGCCAACGGTTTTCCGTGAGACGCTGTGACAGAGGTTTTGATCAGGAGCGAAACTTGGATCTAAGTCGAATACGGAGAGTGCATCGCTGGATAAAATTGTGTCACCGATGACTGTGACCCGTGTACTACGCTCTTCCTCGTCTATCCGTCCCTCTCTGAGGTTTGATGTTGAAGTTGTGCCTAATTCACCATTAACACTACTGCCCCGCTTACGATCAAGCAACATACTGAATTTTCTCTGCAGTTTTACTTTCACGCTAGAACGAATAGAATCACAAATGTTCCTCGACTCACGCCCATTTCTCCTTCGAAGGTGATTCGGCACGCACCGTTCACAATACAATGCGTTGCGTTACAGAGCATTTGAGCCGCTATTTTGCCATTCTGGCCCGTTTTCTACCGTTTTTCGGCACGGGAAGCCTAGGATCCTTCTCGCCTATCATTTCACTGTGGAAGGTCAACGAGGATGATTAGCGTGAAAGCTGCCTTCAAAATATGCCCGAAAAAAAAAACGAAGACGACCTTCCGTTGCCGCTTGAGATGCAGTTGGGAGATTTTGGCACCTTTCTCGTGTCAAGCGTTGATCTATGGCGTCGATTTCGTTGTAGAGATCTTCGTTGTGGCACATCCGCGGCCAGAAATATCCAAGCAAACGTCTGAACAGCTTCCTTACCGTGCAATCCAACCTTTTCATCTGCGTCTTCGGCGTTGCCCACGTCTCCGATCCGACATCGTGATAGGTCGATTATCGGAGAAGTAGACGCGCAACCCGACTTCCTTTGCGATGGGGGTGGACCACAAAGACTTGGTTGGAGAATTGAATGCAGACGTAGCTCTCGCACATCTTTGTTGAATATCCTCTGCATAACTATCACCGTTCTTCAGTAAACAGCTCAAATAGCAGAAAACATTAACCAGTTCGATACGTTGTCCGTCCACACAAACTCCCATTGAAGGCCTCTGAAAGACCCACATCTGCTTGCATTTGTCGGGATGAAGACGAAGTCCATAGGCTGCGGCATACTTCGAAAGGAGGTTCACAATCCTTTGCGATTTTGAGATGTTTTCAGCGATTAACACAATGTCGTCGGCGTACTCAAGGTCGACAAGGGAGCGTCCTGTTGGTGTTAGGATCACATCCGCAGGAAACTGTTCTGTAACTCTACGCATGATGTCATCAACGGCGAAGTTCAATAGAAAAGGTCCTGCTACAGCTCCTTGCCCTACTTTCGTTTTCGCCTCGAAAGCTCACGCAAAACCGACACGCGTACGGAGTGCTGCTGTTGTTCCTTTGTTCTTGTCCTCGATTAGTCGATCCTACTTTTCCGGTACTCCATCGGCTCGCAGAGCGTTGAGCAATCGATCACGATGAGGAGAGTTGACTGCAGCTTCTAAGTTCAAAAAAGCACGCTGTAATGACTCCGAATACCGCTGTCACGATTCAATTACTTTTCTCACGACGAAGAATTGGTCGATGGTCGAACTTCCATGTCGAAAACCGGCGTGCTCCTCTCTGGTTGTTTCCTCACGATGTTTGATGAGTCGCTCGAGAATGACACGTTACGAAACCTTGTACGTGACACGCTGTAGAGAAATCTCCCTATAGTTCTTGGTGTCTGTGACGGATAATTTCTTGTGAAAAAGTACGATGATCGCATGCTTCCACGAATCAGGTATCCTTTCGCTCATCCATATGGCACGGATAGTGTTGGTCGTTCCAGTGTGGAGTAAGCAAGGAAAAGCGTGCACAGCTCACATTTCAAGTTCCTCGAGGTGTTTTCCCCACCAAGTCCAAAACAAGAAATCAGGCTCTCAAATTGCATACTCTGGAGTCGCGCAGGCAGTTCAGTGACGTTTATATGGTCTTCGAAGTGCTTGCTGGTTCCATTAGGGTGAAAGTCTCCAGGCTGTATCGCCTTGCACTCTGTAGAACACGAGGAAGCTCAGTAAAAATCTCTTTTAGTTCACCGAAAACAACCATCCGATCTTCAAGCTTTACTTGTCGAGCGGGTGCTATCTTTGTTTCCCTAAAGGTTGGCTCTCTACCCAAACCGCTTGGTTTTCGTGCTTTCAAGCGACTAGCAGGGAAGAATCTCTTGTATTATTAGTATCTGTTCGTTGACTTTTGGTATTCGACTCTTGCATTTTATACAACGCTTGCCTTATGCGACGTAGATAAATAAATAAATAAAGTCTGAGGGAACCCAGCGACATACCGCTAATCGCGTGGATATGACCATCCCTCGTTCATCTGCTGGTGAAAAATTGAATTTTTTCCAAAATACGAAAAAAAAGTTTCGCATACAGTAATTTATGAAGTATTTGAAATGTGAAGGTTCGATTTTTTTTTCGCTCAGTTCTACTTGAATACATTTTTCACCGTGATCTCTGCCTTTAATTGTAGAGGCGAAATTTGACTAGCTGACAACTCACAATCAGGATAACAATTGGGGTTATCCAGGCTCATTTCCTTCCGACGCCGTTGGCGTCTTCACAGATGCCATACGGGTCCAGTTTGGTGTTGATCGAATCCACAGCTCGGGAGCAGTTCGGCTGGCGCACGTCACGGGCGGAAAACCGCTGCGTGCACGTCGTCGTTGGGGCACATTAACCGTGTGGCCTCTGACAAGAAAAAGAAAAGAAGAAAGTTGGCGCTCTGTCAACGCACTCCAACGACGGCGCGCGCGTCACGTGTGCCAGCCGAACTGCTCCTGTGCTGTGGATTATATCGACATCCTGGGTCGAATATGTTGTTATGTCTACAGGATTGCGAGCGTATATGCTTCCATGCACACCGCTGTTCTCATATGTGCCAAAAACCTACTATGTTTAGGTTCTCGATTCTGGAGTCTGAAAAAGAGCCGTTGGCTGTTCGCCGAGTTGCCGATTTGGTATCGTCGAATCAATTACCACGCAGTGTTTTGAGACCTTCATAGGTACTGCACGCCATCGAAGGTGGGAATCTGTCAGTTGTTCAGGGCCATTTTCATGCTTCTGGACTGCATCTGTTGGTGACCGCGTCGCATGTAGTTCCATTATCCATTTTCTACGTTTAGTAATTCCAGAAACAGTAGAATCAAATTGAAGATCCCCTTATGAAGAAGTAAAATATGTACGAATTAGGTTTCTATTATACGAGGCCGTCTTGAAACTTCCATCGCGAATCGCAACGATTGCGTGCTTTGAAAGGGCCGTGTTCACACTAGTAGCGAGCGGCGGCTTGTTGAAATGTTCGTTATTTATATCGATCGAGAACCGATATGCCTGATACGCAGTGTCGCGGACGCGCGGGAGGTATGATTCTTGCCATAGGCCGTTTTTAGAGTTGGATCGCGGCGCGGCGTGATCACATGGTAGCGCCCCATATCGATCAGTTTGCGTCGTCTTCAGAGTCGATCGCGCTGGGTGGAGGAAGTCCCGCCACGCATGGTGGTCGCCTCGCCATCAAGCTCTCCGCTTGGCAGTGGGGCGCGGTGGCGCGAAGCGATACCCTATGAAACTTGAGTCCTTTTCCCTCCTTATTTGGGTTTTACTTTTTCCTATTCTGTACTTTTATTACTTCATCTTGTTTCTAATGTTGTTCTTCATCATTCTATTCATATTTGCCTGATTTTTTTTCTTCAGGAAAGGACCTATTACACGTCACACACCAGCTCGGCCGATTTTTCCCGGAATTCCTGTAAGTTTTCTCATTTTCATTTCTCTTCTTGTGCTCCTTCTTTGTTATTATTCTGTTCTTAGTGTTGTTTTTCATCATTCCATGCATGTTTTCGCATCGCAGGTCCATATCGAAATTATAAGAAAAAACAAAAAACAAATTTTCTGAACAAAAAATTTAGACATGGAGCTGTATTGCAAAAACATGAATAAAATGAAGAAAATCAACTAGAAAAAAAATAGAAGCAGCGTCATTGCGAAAAAAGAAGCACAAGAAGGGAGTTGAAAAAGAGGAAACTAGCCAGGATTTCAGAACAAGAATACCGGCGTGGCTGATGCGGGGCCAACTTCCCCGAACAAAAAAACAATTTAGACATGAGGCCTTGAAAAAAAAACGAATAGAATGAAGAAAAAGAACACAATGAAGCAATAGCAAAAAGGAAGGATGAGAAGGGGATTAAAAAAGGGAACTAATTTTTTTTCGATTCATTCTTCAACAAACAAATTTCGAAATCAGTGTGCATTTTTGCGTCAGTTGTGTAATGTACGAGGAAGTGGGTTTTCTCGACCGCCCATCGCACCACATTCGAGACCGCGACGCGGCGCGATTTTCAATGCGATGCGTCAGCCGCGCCGCCCCGCGATCGAACTCTAAAAGGGCCTATTTCCTCTGTTTTCGAGTGAAATTTATTTCCGTTCATCGCGTGCGTCTGCCGCGTACGCTGCGACTCCTCCGCACACTTTGTCGCTGTCTCTACCCTCGCTCCGCACAAGCGCGCAAGGGAACAGAGTAAATTGGGCTCGGAACCAGAGGATACGTATAGTTGTGCGGCACCATCTCCACGAACCCTGATGATTATCATGCTATTCGATCACAGAGCGATTGATTTTTTGAGAGGTTTCAACAGTTCCTTTGATGTTCACCAGAAGATTTCGAGGAAATTAGGTTTGCTTGTTACCTAATTCGTCTAACATAATTTAAGGCTAAGGACCCTCCTGAAGCTCCTTAACGCATAAGGGACCACGCGACACGCTATTATTTGGAGCAGTGGACGCCGCGCACCCCGGGTAAGCGATTTAGCGCGCTAACTTCCCATACACGCGCTCCCTGGCGTGTTAAGAGGTTACGCCTCAGGTTTTGAATGCATAGCTGAAAGATTTTCAGTTGTAGTATTTATTGAAGAATGTTGTTATGCTTCGTCATCATATGATGCTCGTTTTTGTTCACAAGTATACTTCGTTCATGAAACATTGATGAAATAAATGTGTGCAGACGATCCTTATTTAATTAACCATTAGTCTCCAGCAGTTCCGCAATTTGCTGGGTCGAACTGAATTGGAGGGTAGCGTTCACGATGGGGAAGCTTTTCGGTTTCTCTGGAGAGATTCGAAGGTCGGATGGTGGCAGAAGCACACATGAGGGAGAAATCTGAACGTATACGTATGCTAAAAGAGCCCTGAAGCTGCACCTATCAAATGCAATGTTCACGATAGAAAAATCTCTAGTTTTTTTACACAAACGTGAGCTTTGGGACCTACCGATGTAATCTGTGAAGAGGGAATCACAAAAACTCATCGAGAAGTGGGTGAAAATTGCGTGGGCCAGTCAACCTATTGGGCCACCCCGCTTCCCAAACTAATCCTTTCGGAAGGAGCTTGAACACGTAAACAGTAGAGTATGTCAACGAGTAATCGGAAAACGAATATTTGGCCGACTAAACGAATAATCTAATATTCAATTAATTTGATTATTCGGAAATGGCAATTTTTCGAAAAATTCGTTTATTCGAATATTCGTAAAAGTCAATTTTTCGAATTATTCGAATATTCGGAAAAGCCAATTTTTCAAATATTCCGTTTATTCGAATATTCGAACGGCCCAGTATTCGAATATTTGGCCGAATAAACGAATAATTCCAGAACAATAGGAAGCAGAGTCTCCGGCACATGTCCAGTTTTGCGGTCCAGAGGTGAAATGTCTCCAACCAAACTGGGGGCTATCATAGCGGTGGGGGGCCACTATGGCTGAACTTGGCCCCTCCCATTTTACCGTGCCGCACTAAATTTGAGCATCACCCGGGGTTTTCTACCCTGCCAGAATCAGGATTGCAGCACGGAAAAATGGGCGCCCTTTTCCACCCCTCCCCCCCCCCCCGTGTCCTTCGTGATTATCGACCGGGCTGGCTACGCCGATCGGCCAACTATAACCGAGACCTCAGAAAGGAAGGATCATTACATGCCGTGACTATTCCAAATGGAGTTTCCGTTTTGAGGATCAATTTCCGACGTAGAATTCGAATTTTCACGTTGCAGCTGCGAAGCGTTTCTCTATGCGCAGTTACATGCCTTCCTCTTTAGCGCTTTACTCGTAGACTCATCAGAACGTTTAATCCATGAGTCTTTGTCGCCTCCTGACATACACCGATGTGATTTCTACACCAGGAATCCTTTAGTCATCTGGTGTAGAATCATCATCCGTGGTGTAGAAATCACATCGGTGTAGTAAAAGAAAAAGTTATGAGCGTGGAAGTTGCGAGCTCTGTCGGCAAAATAAAATTTATCTGCCGTGAATTGTCTTTATCTTTTTAATTATCAAAAACGTGTCCCATAATCGTGTTCAGCGCCTCAAATAACCGCCCTGGGAGAAGTTTGGACAAATTTTTTTTTTGCCTTTTTTCCATAAAAAACTTTTCATAATTACTCGGGCAGCTAAAATACGGTTTTTACAAGTATCCGGAAGGTGGTCTATCAGAAAAACATGGACACGAGCGTAGTTCTGGCAGCCAGGTTTGGTCACACCCTAGTTAGAAAGGCGATGTGAAACTTCAATCAAACCACCGTGTATCCACCGGTACATACCGTGATCTAAGGAAAGCCGATAAACGAATCGGAGACTTGAGAGTTTATTTCTCATTATACCCCATGACAGATTGAAGTTTCTTTAAAGGCAGTGTTTACGATAAAATCAATCTGAGTTGTTACCGGGAATCGAAAAGCCCGGGGCTCACTGCATCAATAATGCTGAAAAAAGGCTAATAACGAGCACAGAATTGCCCTATACGGCCCTGAACTTGAGTACTCCGCTCACCCCACGCCCACTCCCTCAACGGCTACCAATAAAGATTTCGGACTCAAAACCCGACTTAAGAAGGCAACCGACTGCTGGATGTATCTTCGATCACTGGTCGAGAGATAGCCGCGTCGAACACACGTGGCACGCACGCAAGCGAGGAGGTAATGATATATCATGATATATCATTACCTCCTCGCTTGCGTGCTTGCCACGTGTGTTCGACGCGGCGATCTCTCGACCAGTGATCGATCATATGTGGGTACCCTAAAGCCGGTTTTTCAGTTGTTTTAGGATCGGGTGCGGATAAAAGGAGTGGGCGTGGCTGAGCGGGGCACTGAGGTTTAGGGCCGTATTGGGCTCTTTTGTGATAATTCTTGGCCTTTTTTCAGCATTGCTGGTGAACCTGGTCTCATAGTCAGATCCACCGATTTCCGGTAAAAACTTGACTAATTTTATCGTGGATACTGCCTTTAAGATTTTCCGCGATTAGGCCAGAAAATGCGAAAACGCTAATTTGATATTTTTTGTGAAGAGCTGAGCTAAGTCATGAATTTCTCTGTTCTGGTCTTTAATGGACTGACCCGGATCCGCATGGCTGCTCTCACGTGGTTTTCACTTTCTCGCCGCCTAAATAGGGTCACAGATGATTGCTGTTCCGCGGAAACACGGGTTGCACACAATAGCTCTTTTTTTATGAAGTGACCATGTTACAGACCAATCCTACGCATTCATTAAGTTTTACCATGATGTTCAATTAGATTTTTTCAAAACTTCGTTTAATACATGTAATGAAACCGCTGGTTTTTTAAAAACGTCGGCCCGGTAAGGATTTGAGCGCGTTACCTCCTTTTCCATCAATAGGGCTCACCCCCATTGCGCCAAGTTTCCATATTAGCTGCCGCAGCGAAAGGTCTCATCTGAACGCGCCGCTTCGTTCATCATTGCAACATATTTCCGTGTACAATCACACTTGGACGAGTTCTTGTCCAAGGTTGGAATCGGTGCATCACGGGATGCTCTAGGGATCTATAAATTACGCGCTGCGATGCGCCTGGGAGTCAAACGTTTGAAACGGGTGTAACACCGTTTAGAGAAAAGCGGCGCAGGATGAAAAGTAAACTCATTTCTTCGTCAGAAAATTTTTCTGAAAAGTTGCATTTTTTTCGGAGTGGCCTTTTCCTGCAAAAGATCTTCCTTTGTAAAAAGTTTGAGGCGCGAAACCATTTCTGGCTTTGCAAATGCTGCTGCACCAAAGTTACCAAATAGGAGTAGGTTGTCGAAATTGAATGCTTCGAGAGGTTTTTAAGAGTTTTTTTCCAAAGATGGATTTGGTGAGGTCTTTTCGCAGGTTTCATCTTATTCATGAGCTTAGAATACCGCTCGTACAATTTCACGAGGATCCACGTTAGCGTGTGCTTTATTATTTCGCTACAAATGAATGTTGGCGGATATCAAAAATTATCTGAGCTCTTAGTGAGATGGGCTATCCAACGGTTCTATGACCTCTAGGGTTTAAGCTTAAACGAAAAGGTTTGGGGTGAAATTTTAAGCGCGCCAGGCAGTATACGAATACAGCATGCTACTGCACAGCTCCATGTTCGCTGTATAACGATTGGGAAATCACAGTACAGTCTGTTTTATTCAAATCTAAACCCTACCGAATTTAATACTGCTGGGTACCTCTCCTAGTCTCGATCCTAGATGACGTTTCACTTCTGAAAATAAGTTGATTTCGATGTCGAAAAAGGGCTCTTACTACAGACTGATCCCAGCGCAAACTGAAGTTTCAAGAAATGATCTGTTGAATGTTGTTGGGGAGTGTAATTTCGGTTGCGGTACCATTTGCAACCAAGCGTGCCTCGCCCACCAGGGCTGTGCGTTATAACGTTAACGTGTTAACTAGAGTGAGGACCGAATATTCGAGTTCGAATAAATATTCGAATTTTTCGAACCATTTTTTATTCGAACATTCGAATATTCGAAAAGTGTGAATATTCGAACATTATTCGAATTCGACTATTCGCAAAAGGTGAAAATTCGAACATTATTCGAATTCGACTATTCGCAAAAGGTGAAAATTCGAACATTATTCGAATTGGACTATTCGGGAAAGGTGAATATTCGAATAACATTCGAATTCGACTATTCGGGAAAGGTGAATATTCGAATATTATTCGAATTCGACTATTCGGGAAAGATGAATATTCGAATATTATTCGAATTCGATTATTTGCAGAGGTGAATATTCGAACGTTATTCCAATTTGAATACCCGAGCTGGTTTAACAAAAATATGAAAATCAGCTCTAATGTATGAAGAAATCGACATACCTTTCAAGACTGAATTCATTTTCTTCACTACTTCATTGTTCCATTTTTCCGAACGCAAGAGCTGAATTTTTCCCCACACCGTCTGATAAGGCTACTAGGGCAGTTCTAACAGGGGGAGCCACATGGCAATCAAACTTGGCCACTCCCATTTTTCCATGCCGCTGGGAAATGATAACACCAACCATAGCTTCGTTGGGTGGAGCCATGTACTCCACCAACCCTCACCTCTGGGCAGGTGATGGGGGAACCTCCATCATTGGGAAAACCGGTGACTACCGGTGAAACGCCCCGAGGCACAGGAGGAGATGGGAATACGTGGGGATGGGGTTTATCCCTCCGTTGACCAATCACCCACGTCCTAAGGGGTGGAGAGACGTCTGTCGATTGGCCGACGGAGCAATAAACTCCGCCCCGTACTCCGATCTCCCCCCAGTACGCGCCCCGAAAAAGAATGAAAGCCACCCAGCACTCATGCAAGTCATTTTAAAGATTGGACGGGTGTCACTGCCGGTTTTTCGTCCATACCTTTTTTGTGCTTGGAGATATAATTCTGCGTCAACTTGTGCTTCCAGTTTGGGAAAATGTTCTCGATCCTTCAGCCTAATTCATTTCACGAAACACCGGTTTTTCGCCTATAACTCTTTAACCTGGTGAGGGTTGCTTTTGAAATCTACGTAAAATTCTGCGTCGAATGATCTATCGGATTCCTAACTTTGCTCGCTCCATACTCTGAGAGAATCCCCCGCGATCGTTCACGGATAGAATCTCCGGTTTCTGGTAGGGGCCGAGAGGATTCTAGCATGGGGCGATCGCGCAACGATCGCGAAATTCTGCCAGTCTCAAACCGAGTGTGTACCGCGTTCGTTCATCGATGCTCCCACTATGCTTTATAGCAAAACCGCGAGGAGTCGAGCCTGGGCCTATCACGGAACGATTGCGAGATCCTACCAGTTTCAACCTGAGGGCGAATCTCGTCTATACATTGACGTATTCGGGGCGTTACATCGCGGATCCGCGACGAACCGAGCTTGGAACTATCGCGGGATGATCGCGAGATTCTTCCAGCCTTCTGATGGTACCGCATCCAGGCCCTCTCGATGTTTCACCCGAGCGAGTGTTGCCTATCAGATCAACACGAAGCTATAAGGTATTGCCCTCGCCGCATTTCGCGCTGCTTTACAAATCTGCACATCATGAGAACGCGGGAGCGGGGAGACGATCACGGTACCATCGCGGATCGCGAGTGCACCATGGTATTAGCGCGGTAAACCTCTCAACGATCGCGGTATTATCACGGTATGAGAACGAGAATGTCAAGGGATGAGTCGATTGGGTAACTATCGCGGAACGAACGCGAATCACGGGAGCATCACGGTACTAGCGCAAAAAGATTCTCTCAGAGCAAGCCAGCCAGGTCGGTGGGGCCGAGCCCTGTTGTTGGCTCCAGCAGAACTCTGCGCCTTTCATTTAAAGGCAGTGTTCACGATGATTTTCATCCGCGAGTTTTCACATAAAACAATGCGCTGGCCTCCAAGTGTTACCAAAATTACGAAGAAATGGCGAGAAACGCATTAAAACGTCGTATTTCAGTGACATTATTCTTTAACATGGGCTAGTTGTCCGGTCAGATAAACATGTTAATGGTGGTTGTCACCGTTGGAAAACTGTGTCAATCGAAAATAGAAGAATATTTCATGCAAAGCAGAATCAGTTAGGGCTCTAAGGAAGGAACGAAGCAATACAGAGTAAAGAATTGCAAAGGACGCGTCCACAAAAGATTTCATTGTCACAACAAACAATTCCTGTGATACTTAAGAGGCGGGGTGAAGGGATTTCGCGCACTTATGTTGTGTTTTTTCTCAATTTATACGTCATTTTAGATCTACCCGGGGGCCAGTTAATCGATATAGCGAATAATCTCAAAATTAAAGATTATCGTGAACACTGCCTTTAAACCATAGAGGCGAAAGCACCCTTTGGAGATAACTATGGAGCTCGGCTCCACCAATCTCGCTGGCTTATGGGGCAGGCAAAGTTAGTAAGGTCCTCGAATAAGCTCCTTAGGCTAAGCTACAGAGGAAAAGTTGATTTTGTAGCATTCTTTGCGTTGTAGCCCGTACAGGTCTAGAGATGAGTCGTGCCTTATTAATTCCAATTGTAAGTGGAAATAAAGCTCTAGAAGAAGAATTCAACTTGTCAGTGCCGCTCACTTCGCAGTTGCGCGATAATGCTATGGATGCTTAAATTATTCGTCATTCGAATATTCGAATATTCGTTCGTTCGAAATAAAAAATGAACGAATTTATTGGAAATTCGTTCGTTTGGAATGAAAAATGAACGAATTTATTAGAAATTCGTTCGTTCGGAATGAAAAATGAACGAATTTATTCGAAATTCGTTCGTTCGAAATAAAAACTGAACGAATTTATTCGAAATTCGTTCGTTCGAAATGAAAAATGAACAAATTTATTCGAAATTCGTTCGTTCGAAATAAAAATGAACGAATTTATTCGAAATTCGTCCGTTCGGAATGAAAAGTGAACGAATTTATTCGAAATTCATTCGTTCGGAATAAAAAATGAACGAATTTATTCGAAATTCGTTCGTTCGGAATAAAAAATGAACGATCTTATTCGAAATTGTTCGTTCAGAATAAAAATGAACGAATTTATTCGAATTTCGTTCGTTCGGTCTCTTTTTAAAAAGTCCTCACTCTAGTTTCAACGCATTAACGGGTTAACACGGTTTAAATTTGAAAATTAACGATTAACGCTCAACGAAAAACTGCTAAAATGACCTCAATTTGAGTTCGTTAATTGCAGTGGAATTATGGCACTGATTGATCTGCTTCAATGGCAGATTTATAAACTGGGGCCGTGCACGTGGCGTCGGCTTGCGGCACGGTCAATTTTTGGTGGCTGTGAATTATCTCGCTGACCTCGATGTGTCCCATTGCATTGTCTATCTATTTTAGTTATTTCTTCCCAATATCGAAGAATTCGAATTCGTGTTCCAAAAAGGAAATGTGAGGCCTTATCTATCTTTCTACAGTTGAGTAAGCTATCAAATGAGGGTTGGGAGCGGGGAATGAAGGCCACAATTTTTCTAACAAGCGGCACACGCTCTGTATGAAGTGTATCACGCGGCGCATACTCCACAAGAAGCGCTACTCAGTTTCTACCACGCGTCGCACGTTTTACTTGGAATTAGAATTTTTTCAAAAACCTATTTATACATAAAAAAGCTACTGACTTTCTAGGGCGCGACGCACGCCCTGAGGCCTCTCTCAGAGTTCGATCGCCTAGCGACGCGATGGGATGATAATCATGAGCATCGATCGAGATCGCTTCGCCCGTCGATCTGCATTGAAAACATGGTGTTGCGGCGATAAGCGATCGCACTCTGAAAGAGGCCTAATGACTTCCTAGGACGCGACGCACTCCTATTTTTCACAGCGTCCTGCTGACGCCATCTGAACGCTCATCCACTTTCCACGACGTCCTGACGTCGTCATCTGAAACCCTGCCTATTTTCCATGACGTGCTGCTGACGTCATCTGAAGCCCTACCTACTTTCCATGACATCATCTAAAGGCCTAACCATTTTCCACCAGGTCCTGACCGCGTCATCTGAAGCACCACCCATTTTCCACGACGTCATGATGACGTCATATGAAGCCCCGCCCACCCTTCACGACGTGGTCGTGACGACATCTGGAGCTCTAGCTATTTCTCACATGGCCGCGCCTAAGGCTTCTGGAGCCTTACTGCTTTCCACGACGTTCTGCTGACGTCATTAGAAGACTTATGCTATTCTTCTGGGAGCTCTGGTGATTTATAGATTTTCGTTGTGGTCATGTAATGTATTGAAAATTTTGAACGAAGTGTTAAATTAACGTGTTAACGCATTAACGGGTTAACGCAGTTCTTTCTCGAAAATTAACGATTAACGCTAAACGAAAAAAATATTTCTCATTAACGCACACCCCTGTCGCCCACATTCCCTCGCGCTTGCTGCACTTTACCTCACCTCTTACGCCGGAGACGCAAAGAAAGAGACACTACTATTGTGCCATCGACTGGCATCTCTCGAATGATTGAGATTTCGATTAATATTTTGGCAAAAACCACGATCGCTTCGTATATGTGGATGGTGAGGCTGTAATCTCAATTACACCTGTAAATACATTTCTTGTAGAACAGTTTGTTAGAGTTCGATCAATATTTTTATTTCCGATTGATCGGGAACAATTTCAGGGCTCATTTATTATCAGGGCCAGGCAGACCGTTGTCAGGACCTCGACCAAGCTACATCCCCTGCGAGATCAAAATTTTTGAAAAAATGTTCAAAACTTTCGCGTCTCCTCAGGTTCTGAACAAATTTTACAGTTTTGTGGTCGAAAAATTCAAAAAAAGTACATTTCAACCTGGATTTTTTAAAAACAATTACTACACTTTCCATGTGACTGATTAGCCTCGTGGAGTGTAGTTTTGACTTGCCCTTCAGCAACAACATCTGTATTGAGAAAGAAGTACAATACCCGCCCAAGTTTTGTGAAAACGGGGAGCATTTGCCAAACTTGGCAAGAAAGCGTCCGATGCTTGTAACATTTTTGAGCGAAGTCATTTTTGTATTCTTAAAACGACATCATATTCGCGGCTCAAATTATATCTAATTATGTACTTAGTGAACCAGAGTTCCCTAAATTCGCGTTGTTTTTGAGTGACTTTGCTTTCGCAGTCGTTTTTTCGAAAACATCGCGCGCGGCAAGGTGCGGCGAAATTTTCAGTACTAATTGTACAAGTAATAGAAGAACAATCTTCACGTTTTCTTCATGTATTAGATGTCGGTGGGACATTCTTGAGGTTCGTGCAGATAGAATTTCGGATATCGTTCATTAAACATGTTTGGGAACCTCCTGAAAAGTCTGACTTGTGATGCGCATGATGGAGTTGTAAAATTCTACCTGCACGAATCCCAAGAATGCCCCACCTGCAATTAATACATGCAGAAAACGTGGAGATTGCTCTTCTATTGCTTGTATAATTAGTACTCAAGATTTCGCCGCATCTTGCCGCGCGCGACGTTTTTGAAAAACGACCGCAAATACAAATTCATTGAAGAACAAAGCGAACTTTGGGAACTTCGGTTAGCAAATTACACTATTACATAGGAGTTTGAGCTGTGAATATGATAGCGTTTTCAGAATGCAGAAAGGGCTTCGTTCAAAAAAGTTTCAAGCATCGGACGCTTTGTTGCCAAGTTTGGCAAATGCTCACCGTTGTTACAAAACTTAGGGCGGGTATTGTAATTGAAATTGTGACACAGTTCGCCTCACAATCTCATGATGGCGTAACGATGAAGAAAAGTGTGGGGGAATTAAAGCAGAAAAACGCTGGATCCTTGTTCCTTGCTTGCATTAAGCTTTGTCCTAATCGTGATCGTGCAGTAGGCTAACAAGAAGTCGGGAATGATTTGAAAATGACGCAGTAGCCGAGCTCGGGCCGATAGGAATTTTTTGTAGTGGAGGAAATTGCGGTGGGGACGTAGAACATTTCCTAATCTTTAGTGGATTCCAGCCTCGGAATTGGCAAGACTGGCGTATGCCGATCATTATTTGGGGACGATTTGGACTCTCGATAACAGCTCACTAATTACAATGCTTCACGACACCTCGGTGCAAACCTTGTTGGAGGGAGTCACTCAGGATACGAGGGAAAAACGAATGATACACTATCAAAACTCTAACAATAAGCATTTGATGGAGTTTCTGTAAGAGCAATGACTGATAGCACTATCAAATAGCAGATACCGGCAGAAGTCCACATTATGACGGATAAGAAATTGTGGTGCGCGCGAAGCGCGCACCAGATTTGGCTTTAAGTCGCCCATGCGCAACTCCGCGAATCCGGAATCAGCGTTCAGAGTAACTGTGGAGACGCGTTTTTTTTTCCATTGGAAAGAGCGTAAAAAGCTGGTGTATGTACCAAAAAATGGTTCGGAATGGTTTCTTGGCGCTCGAGAAAAATGGCGAAAACCACGTGATTTTGGTCGAAAAACTGTTAATCTTTTTTTCAGACGGCGTTCACGATCTTGTTGCAGTACTTGAAATTGAGCTAGGAAGCTATTTTTTTTGGCAGGAGGCTAGAAATGGATGCAGCTAGCTCCTATTCAATTTTGGAGTTGAAAACTCAATTTTAGCGGAACCTCAATATTGAGGGTCAAGACGGGTAAAAACATGTAAACATGTTATTGCAAACCATCCGACGTTCCCTGAACTTCGAAAATGAACTAGTGAAAATCAACACAGCTAATGATAGGCTTCCGGCCAAGATTGTCCTCTCTTTGAGATGATTGGTTCAAATAGGACTTGAGGAGTGCGCCGGGCGCCGCAGAAGGAGACGATTATAATTTGCCACCGGCACAAAATTCTCACTCGGGAATTATCCTGGTAAAGTTGGGCTCTGGCCTATTGAGGCAAGTTAAAACCTGTTTTACGAGTACTATGTCAAGACGCGTATGAACATAGACATATTTAGAGAAAGGTATTAACAATGTTGCTGGTATAAAAGGCTCCTCATCTCACCGTGTGCCTCAGTCGGCTCTTCGGAGCCGAACCTGGAAGGTGGCCTTGGTCACTTTTCAGACGATCCACCGGATACCGGAGGATAATTTTTGTCGCCGAGGGGATATCCCCACGGCTCGGGGGAGGGGGGGAGGTGGTACCCAAGTATGGGTCCATCTCCCCACGGTTTGCAGTGCGGTGGACCCCACTACGAACAGTGGTGGTGGGGTCACCCCACCTCCCGTTAGGATCACAACAGGGATGATCCTTGTGGGATGGTTTCTTGGCACCCGAGAAAGTGGAGAAAACCAAGTGATTTTGGTCGAAAAACTGGTAATCTCCTTTGTTCCAGACGGCATTCACGATCTTGTTGCAACACTCAAAATTTAGCTAGGAAGTAATTTTTTTGGCAGGAGACTGGAAATGGATGCAGCTAGCTCCTATTCAATGTTGGAGCTGAAAGCTCAATTTTAGCGGAACCTCAATATTGAGGGTCAAGACGGGTAAAAACATGTAAACTATTATTGCAAACCATCCGACGTTCTCTGAACTTCGAAAATGAACTAGTGAAAATCAACACAGCTAATGATGGGCTTCTGCCCAGGATTGTTTCCTCCTTGAGACGGTTGGTGTGAATAAGATTTGAGGAGTGCGCAGGGCGCAGCAGAAAGTGCGCGAGCCCCCAGCGGGAATGCTCAGGACGCCGTAAAAAGTCTGCGGAACATCAGTGGGAATGCGCAGGACGCCATAGAAAGTAAGCGGGCCCCAGTGGGAGAGCGCAGGACGCTGCAAAAATGTACGGGACCACAGTGGGAGTGTGCAGGACGCCGCAGAAAGTGTGTGAGACCGGAATGAGAGTTCGCCGAACGCCTCAGAAAAAGTGCGGCCCAAAAGTGGGAGTGCACAGGACGCCAACGAAAGTGTGCGGGACCCCAATGGAAAAGCGCATGACGCCGCAAAAAGCGTACGGGGCCCCACTGGAAGTGCGCACGATGCCGTAAAACGTGTACGGGACCTGAGTAGGGAAGAAAGGATCGTATTTTTATGTCTGCGGGTCACAATTTTTAGGAGTTATAGTCGTCCGACCACACCGACCGTTAATGATTTAATTATTTACCGTAGGCAAAAGCTTTCATAAAAGGTTTTGCCTCTCCAGACTGGGAATTGCTGAGCAAAAATCAGGTCATATAAAGGGAACCTTTGGGAAAAATATATGAAATTTCCAAAAGTTTAGCTTCCTGGCAAAAGTAATGATTTGGCAATGTTATAACTACAAGAAATATAGAATTCAACAAATAAAAAAAAACTACTCGAAATATGTTTGAAAATGATTTGGCACAAAATAACCAGAAGTAATGAAAAACTGGGAAATGTAGTGAAATGACCAAAACCGGATTTGGCGGTCATTCATAGGACAACTTTTGATAAGTATGTACAGTTCACCTCCGCACTGCCGTTTAGTCCGCAAAGTGCACGCTGATTGCGAAATCGTGCTGCGGCGCGGTTGCGAGCCTCCCCAGACAAGGATGTGGGATCACCCGGGCGCTTTTCGCCTTTGGTGCCCGGGTGATCCCACCGCCCGGGTGATCCCACATCCCTGTCTGAGGATACTCGCGACCACGCCGCAGCACGATTGCGCAATTAGCGCGCACTTTGCGGACTGAACGGCAGTGCGGAAGTGCCCACTGTAGTGAGTGACGAGCGATTACATTTTACAAGATAATCCGTTAAACTTATCAAAGCTAAATCAAGCGCGCAACGGAAACCGTAAAACATTTCATTGAAGCTGTAATACGGAAATCAGCATAGGTCAAGCAATGTGAACGAACGAAAAAAGCTCAAATCCATTGCGCGCTATATTTCGCTTTGATAAGTTTAACGGATTATCTTGTAAAATGTAATCGCTCGTCAGTCACTACATACTTATCAGAAGTTGGCCTATGAATGACCGCCAAATCCGGTTTTGGTCATTTCACTACATTTCTCAGTTTTTCATTACTTCTGGTTATTTTGTGCCAAATCATTTTCAAACTCTCCAGCTAGGTTTACATCGAGACCTTCGGGTGAGCGGAACCCTTTTGTGGGTGCGTAAACCTTCACAGGTTCAAGAAAGTTGGATTTCCAACTAGTATTGCTCAAACAGAAGGGGTGCAAGCACGGGTGGAAGAGGGAGTGTCACCAGCGATGAATTTGCGGGCACTCACTGCGCAGCAGTGCCCACAGAATCAGCGCGGGTGGCAGACGTGGTATGGCATTGGAGCGCGATATTTTTTCGACGGCTCGCCTCAGTGGTACATTAAACCCCTTGCTCCGGAATGCTCTAAACTGAGCTGCTCCCGAGCGACATCGTGGTGGTTATTAGGCGATAGGCCTAGGATGAACATTTTGCCTTCAAAATCTTAGGCAGTCTCTTCAGGACTGCAGGGCTCAAACCGTCTTGCTCTAATGCCTTCGAGTTGCTCATCTCCTTTATTACCTTCTCGACCTGTGCAGGCGTGACTGCATCATCTACATCCATGAGAGGCAACTTACAGAGTTCTCGTACAGTTATTCTATTCTGCTTCTCTCTTTTGGTTCTAGTGATGAAAAAATGCTTCCCAAGAGCATTTGCGGCCTCCTTACCTGATTTGAAGACTCCACCTTCAAATTCAATCGTGGAATTGTCGGCGGAGGTGATTTTTCCGGAGATCCTTTTCAAGGCCTTCCACGTTGCTGCTGCATCATTTCTGAAGTTCATCTTCTCAGTGAACTTTTCCCAAGTTTCCTTCTTGTGTCTGTCAAGGTCCCTCCTGATCTCGTTATCCAGCTCTGCGATGTCTGGGTCAAGGTGATCTGCAGCTCTCTACGCGTCCCTTGTTTATTTATTTATTTATTTATACGTCGTTACCGACGTGCTCAACAACAACGAAAACAATGGATAGAAACTCAGGAAAAAACAAATGTCATGAAAAACTCAGCGCAAAGATTCAACAGCCGGCGCAAAATCATTGCTCCATCACCCAATTTTCGGAGGACGACCCTAGTTAAAGTTTGGAGCCGGTAATGGCAGAGAGGGCCTAAAAATATGATATATCATTACCTCCTCGCTTGCGTGCTTGCCACGTGTGTTCGACGCGGCGATCTCTCGACCAGTGATCGATCATATGTGGGTACCCTAAAGCCGGTTTTTCAGTTGTTTTAGGATCGGGTGCGGATAAAAGGAGTGGGCGTGGCTGAGCGGGGCACTGAGGTTTAGGGCCGTATTGGGCTCTTTTGTGATAATTCTTGGCCTTTTTTCAGCATTGCTGGTGAACCTGGTCTCATAGTCAGATCCACCGATTTCCGGTAAAAACTTGACTAATTTTATCGTGGATACTGCCTTTAAGATTTTCCGCGATTAGGCCAGAAAATGCGAAAACGCTAATTTGATATTTTTTGTGAAGAGCTGAGCTAAGTCATGAATTTCTCTGTTCTGGTCTTTAATGGACTGACCCGGATCCGCATGGCTGCTCTCACGTGGTTTTCACTTTCTCGCCGCCTAAATAGGGTCACAGATGGTTGCTGTTCCGCGGAAACACGGGTTGCACACAATAGCTCTTTTTTATGAAGTGACCATGTTACAGACCAATCCTACGCATTCATTAAGTTTTACCATGATGTTCAATTAGATTTTTTCAAAACTTCGTTTAATACATGTAATGAAACCGCTGGTTTTTTAAAAACGTCGGCCCGGTAAGGATTTGAGCGCGTTACCTCCTTTTCCATCAATAGGGCTCACCCCCATTGCGCCAAGTTTCCATATTAGCTGCCGCAGCGAAAGGTCTCATCTGAACGCGCCGCTTCGTCCATCATTGCAACATATTTCCGTGTACAATCACACTTGGACGAGTTCTTGTCCAAGGTTGGAATCGGTGCATCACGGGATGCTCTAGGGATCTATAAATTACGCGCTGCGATGCGCCTGGGAGTCAAACGTTTGAAACGGGTGTAACACCGTTTAGAGAAAAGCGGCGCAGGATGAAAAGTAAACTCATTTCTTCGTCAGAAAATTTTTCTGAAAAGTTGCATTTTTTTCGGAGTGGCCTTTTCCTGCAAAAGATCTTCCTTTTGTAAAAAGTTTGAGGCGCGAAACCATTTCTGGCTTTGCAAATGCTGCTGCACCAAAGTTACCAAATAGGAGTAGGTTGTCGAAATTGAATGCTTCGAGAGGTTTTTAAGAGTTTTTTTCCAAAGATGGATTTGGTGAGGTCTTTTCGCAGGTTTCATCTTATTCATGAGCTTAGAATACCGCTCGTACAATTTCACGAGGATCCACGTTAGCGTGTGCTTTATTATTTCGCTACAAATGAATGTTGGCGGATATCAAAAATTATCTGAGCTCTTAGTGAGATGGGCTATCCAACGGTTCTATGACCTCTAGGGTTTAAGCTTAAACGAAAAGGTTTGGGGTGAAATTTTAAGCGCGCCAGGCAGTATACGAATACAGCATGCTACTGCACAGCTCCATGTTCGCTGTATAACGATTGGGAAATCACAGTACAGTCTGTTTTATTCAAATCTAAACCCTACCGAATTTAATACTGCTGGGTACCTCTCCTAGTCTCGATCCTAGATGACGTTTCACTTCTGAAAATAAGTTGATTTCGATGTCGAAAAAGGGCTCTTACTACAGACTGATCCCAGCGCAAACTGAAGTTTCAAGAAATGATCTGTTGAATGTTGTTGGGGAGTGTAATTTCGGTTGCGGTACCATTTGCAACCAAGCGTGCCTCGCCCACCAGTGCTGTGCGTTATAACGTTAACGTGTTAACTAGAGTGAGGACCGAATATTCGAGTTCGAATAAATATTCGAATTTTTCGAACCAATTTTTATTCGAACATTCGAATATTCGAAAAGTGTGAATATTCGAACATTATTCGAATTCGACTATTCGCAAAAGGTGAAAATTCGAACATTATTCGAATTCGACTATTCGCAAAAGGTGAAAATTCGAACATTATTCGAATTGGACTATTCGGGAAAGGTGAATATTCGAATAACATTCGAATTCGACTATTCGGGAAAGGTGAATATTCGAATATTATTCGAATTCGACTATTCGGGAAAGATGAATATTCGAATATTATTCGAATTCGATTATTCGCAGAGGTGAATATTCGAACGTTATTCCAATTTGAATACCCGAGCTGGTTTAACAAAAAATATGAAAATCAGCTCTAATGTATGAAGAAATCGACATACCTTTCAAGACTGAATTCATTTTCTTCACTACTTCATTGTTCCATTTTTCCGAACGCAAGAGCTGAATTTTTCCCCACACCGTCTGATAAGGCTACTAGGGCAGTTCTAACAGGGGGAGCCACATGACAATCAAACTTGGCCACTCCCATTTTTCCATGCCGCTGGGAAATGATAACACCAACCATAGCTTCGTTGGGTGGAGCCATGTACTCCACCAACCCTCACCTCTGGGCAGGTGATGGGGGAACCTCCATCATTGGGAAAACCGGTGACTACCGGTGAAACGCCCCGAGGCACAGGAGGAGATGGGAATACGTGGGGATGGGGTTTATCCCTCCGTTGACCAATCACCCACGTCCTAAGGGGTGGAGAGACGTCTGTCGATTGGCCGACGGAGCAATAAACTCCGCCCCGTACTCCGATCTCCCCCCAGTACGCGCCCCGAAAAAGAATGAAAGCCACCCAGCACTCATGCAAGTCATTTTCAAGATTGGACGGGTGTCACTGCCGGTTTTTCGTCCATACCTTTTTTGTGCTTGGAGATATAATTCTGCGTCAACTTGTGCTTCCAGTTTGGGAAAATGTTCTCGATCCTTCAGCCTAATTCATTTCACGAAACACCGGTTTTTCGCCTATAACTCTTTAACCTGGTGAGGGTTGCTTTTGAAATCTACGTAAAATTCTGCGTCGAATG
This sequence comes from Aplectana chamaeleonis, assembly GCA_029168955.1. Taxonomy (NCBI): domain Eukaryota; kingdom Metazoa; phylum Nematoda; class Chromadorea; order Rhabditida; family Cosmocercidae; genus Aplectana; species Aplectana chamaeleonis. The sequence goes on along the minus strand of JAPDOI010000102.1, from coordinate 264,129 downwards.
ATCTATCGGATTCCTAACTTTGCTCGCTCCATACTCTGAGAGAATCCCCCGCGATCGTTCACGGATAGAATCTCCGGTTTCTGGTAGGGGCCGAGAGGATTCTAGCATGGGGCTATCGCGCAACGATCGCGAAATTCTGCCAGTCTCAAACCGAGTGTGTACCGCGTTCGTTCATCGATGCTCCCACTATGCTTTATAGCAAAACCGCGAGGAGTCGAGCCTGGGCCTATCACGGAACGATTGCGAGATCCTACCAGTTTCAACCTGAGGGCGAATCTCGTCTATACATTGACGTATTCGGGGCGTTACATCGCGGATCCGCGACGAACCGAGCTTGGAACTATCGCGGGATGATCGCGAGATTCTTCCAGCCTTCTGATGGTACCGCATCCAGGCCCTCTCGATGTTTCACCCGAGCGAGTGTTGCCTATCAGATCAACACGAAGCTATAAGGTATTGCCCTCGCCGCATTTCGCGCTGCTTTACAAATCTGCACATCATGAGAACGCGGGAGCGGGGGGAGACGATCACGGTACCATCGCGGATCGCGAGTGCACCATGGTATTAGCGCGGTAAACCTCTCAACGATCGCGGTATTATCACGGTATGAGAACGAGAATGTCAAGGGATGAGTCGATTGGGTAACTATCGCGGAACGAACGCGAATCACGGGAGCATCACGGTACTAGCGCAAAAGATTCTCTCAGAGCAAGCCAGCCAGGTCGGTGGGGCCGAGCCCTGTTGTTGGCTCCAGCAGAACTCTGCGCCTTTCATTTAAAGGCAGTGTTCACGATGATTTTCATCCGCGAGTTTTTCACATAAAACAATGCGCTGGCCTCCAAGTGTTACCAAAATTACGAAGAAATGGCGAGAAACGCATTAAAACGTCGTATTTCAGTGACATTATTCTTTAACATGGGCTAGTTGTCCGGTCAGATAAACATGTTAATGGTGGTTGTCACCGTTGGAAAACTGTGTCAATCGAAAATAGAAGAATATTTCATGCAAAGCAGAATCAGTTAGGGCTCTAAGGAAAGAACGAAGCAATACAGAGTAAAGAATTGCAAAGGACGCGTCCACAAAAGATTTCATTGTCACAACAAACAATTCCTGTGATACTTAAGAGGCGGGGTGAAGGGATTTCGCGCACTTATGTTGTGTTTTTTCTCAATTTATACGTCATTTTAGATCTACCCGGGGGCCAGTTAATCGATATAGCGAATAATCTCAAAATTAAAGATTATCGTGAACACTGCCTTTAAACCATAGAGGCGAAAGCACCCTTTGGAGATAACTATGGAGCTCGGCTCCACCAATCTCGCTGGCTTATGGGGCAGGCAAAGTTAGTAAGGTCCTCGAATAAGCTCCTTAGGCTAAGCTACAGAGGAAAAGTTGATTTTGTAGCATTCTTTGCGTTGTAGCCCGTACAGGTCTAGAGATGAGTCGTGCCTTATTAATTCCAATTGTAAGTGGAAATAAAGCTCTAGAAGAAGAATTCAACTTGTTAGTGCCGCTCACTTCGCAGTTGCGCGATAATGCTATGGATGCTTAAATTATTCGTCATTCGAATATTCGAATTTCGAATATTCGTTCGTTCGAAATAAAAAATGAACGAATTTATTGGAAATTCGTTCGTTTGGAATGAAAAATGAACAAATTTATTAGAAATTCGTTCGTTCGGAATGAAAAATGAACGAATTTATTCGAAATTCGTTCGTTCGAAATAAAAACTGAACGAATTTATTCGAAATTCGTTCGTTCGAAATGAAAAATGAACAAATTTATTCGAAATTCGTTCGTTCGAAATAAAAAATGAACGAATTTATTCGAAATTCGTCCGTTCGGAATGAAAAGTGAACGAATTTATTCGAAATTCATTCGTTCGGAATAAAAAATGAACGAATTTATTCGAAATTCGTTCGTTCGGAATAAAAAATGAACGATCTTATTCGAAATTGTTCGTTCAGAATAAAAAATGAACGAATTTATTCGAATTTCGTTCGTTCGGTCTCTTTTTAAAAAGTCCTCACTCTAGTTTCAACGCATTAACGGGTTAACACGGTTTAAATTTGAAAATTAACGATTAACGCTCAACGAAAAACTGCTAAAATGACCTCAATTTGAGTTCGTTAATTGCAGTGGAATTATGGCACTGATTGATCTGCTTCAATGGCAGATTTATAAACTGGGGCCGTGCACGTGGCGTCGGCTTGCGGCACGGTCAATTTTTGGTGGCTGTGAATTATCTCGCTGACCTCGATGTGTCCCATTGCATTGTCTATCTATTTTAGTTATTTCTTCCCAATATCGAAGAATTCGAATTCGTGTTCCAAAAAGGAAATGTGAGGCCTTATCTATCTTTCTACAGTTGAGTAAGCTATCAAATGAGGGTTGGGAGCGGGGAATGAAGGCCACAATTTTTCTAACAAGCGGCACACGCTCTGTATGAAGTGTATCACGCGGCGCATACTCCACAAGAAGCGCTACTCAGTTTCTACCACGCGTCGCACGTTTTACTTGGAATTAGAATTTTTCAAAAACCTATTTATACATAAAAAAGCTACTGACTTTCTAGGGCGCGACGCACGCCCTGAGGCCTCTCTCAGAGTTCGATCGCCTAGCGACGCGATGGGATGATAATCATGAGCATCGATCGAGATCGCTTCGCCCGTCGATCTGCATTGAAAACATGGTGTTGCGGCGATAAGCGATCGCACTCTGAAAGAGGCCTAATGACTTCCTAGGACGCGACGCACTCCTATTTTTCACAGCGTCCTGCTGACGCCATCTGAACGCTCATCCACTTTCCACGACGTCCTGACGTCGTCATCTGAAACCCTGCCTATTTTCCATGACGTGCTGCTGACGTCATCTGAAGCCCTACCTACTTTCCATGACATCATCTAAAGGCCTAACCATTTTCCACCAGGTCCTGACCGCGTCATCTGAAGCACCACCCATTTTCCACGACGTCATGATGACGTCATATGAAGCCCCGCCCACCCTTCACGACGTGGTCGTGACGACATCTGGAGCTCTAGCTATTTCTCACATGGCCGCGCCTAAGGCTTCTGGAGCCTTACTGCTTTCCACGACGTTCTGCTGACGTCATTAGAAGACTTATGCTATTCTTCTGGGAGCTCTGGTGATTTATAGATTTTCGTTGTGGTCATGTAATGTATTGAAAATTTTGAACGAAGTGTTAAATTAACGTGTTAACGCATTAACGGGTTAACGCAGTTCTTTCTCGAAAATTAACGATTAACGCTAAACGAAAAAATATTTCTCATTAACGCACACCCTGTCGCCCACATTCCCTCGCGCTTGCTGCACTTTACCTCACCTCTTACGCCGGAGACGCAAAGAAAGAGACACTACTATTGTGCCATCGACTGGCATCTCTCGAATGATTGAGATTTCGATTAATATTTTGGCAAAAACCACGATCGCTTCGTATATGTGGATGGTGAGGCTGTAATCTCAATTACACCTGTAAATACATTTCTTGTAGAACAGTTTGTTAGAGTTCGATCAATATTTTTATTTCCGATTGATCGGGAACAATTTCAGGGCTCATTTATTATCAGGGCCAGGCAGACCGTTGTCCAGGACCTCGACCAAGCTACATCCCCCCTGCGAGATCAAAATTTTTGAAAAATGTTCAAAACTTTCGCGTCTCCTCAGGTTCTGAACAAATTTTACAGTTTTTGTGGTCGAAAAATTCAAAAAAAAAGTACATTTCAACCTGGATTTTTTAAAAACAATTACTACACTTTCCATGTGACTGATTAGCCTCGTGGAGTGTAGTTTTGACTTGCCCTTCAGCAACAACATCTGTATTGAGAAAGAAGTACGATACCCGCCCAAGTTTTGTGAAAACGGGGAGCATTTGCCAAACTTGGCAAGAAAGCGTCCGATGCTTGTAACATTTTTGAGCGAAGTCATTTTTGTATTCTTAAAACGACATCATATTCGCGGCTCAAATTATATCTAATTATGTACTTAGTGAACCAGAGTTCCCTAAATTCGCGTTGTTTTTGAGTGACTTTGCTTTCGCAGTCGTTTTTTCGAAAACATCGCGCGCGGCAAGGTGCGGCGAAATTTTCAGTACTAATTGTACAAGTAATAGAAGAACAATCTTCACGTTTTCTTCATGTATTAGATGTCGGTGGGACATTCTTGAGGTTCGTGCAGATAGAATTTCGGATATCGTTCATTAAACATGTTTGGGAACCTCCTGAAAAGTCTGACTTGTGATGCGCAATTCCCAAATTGTTAAATGATGGAGTTGTAAAATTCTACCTGCACGAATCCCAAGAATGCCCCACCTGCAATTAATACATGCAGAAAACGTGGAGATTGCTCTTCTATTGCTTGTATAATTAGTACTCAAGATTTCGCCGCATCTTGCCGCGCGCGACGTTTTTGAAAAACGACCGCAAATACAAATTCATTGAAGAACAAAGCGAACTTTGGGAACTTCGGTTAGCAAATTACACTATTACATAGGAGTTTGAGCTGTGAATATGATAGCGTTTTCAGAATGCAGAAAGGGCTTCGTTCAAAAAAGTTTCAAGCATCGGACGCTTTGTTGCCAAGTTTGGCAAATGCTCACCGTTTTTACAAAACTTAGGGCGGGTATTGTAATTGAAATTGTGACACAGTTCGCCTCACAATCTCATGATGGCGTAACGATGAAGAAAAGTGTGGGGGAATTAAAGCAGAAAAAACGCTGGATACTTGTTCCTTGCTTGCATTAAGCTTTGTCCTAATCGTGATCGTGCAGTAGGCTAACAAGAAGTCGGGAATGATTTGAAAATGACGCAGTAGCCGAGCTCGGGCCGATAGGAATTTTTTGTAGTGGAGGAAATTGCGGTGGGGACGTAGAACATTTCCTAATCTTTAGTGGATTCCAGCCTCGGAATTGGCAAGACTGGCGTATGCCGATCATTATTTGGGGACGATTTGGACTCTCGATAACAGCTCACTAATTACAATGCTTCACGACACCTCGGTGCAAACCTTGTTGGAGGGAGTCACTCAGGATACGAGGGAAAAACGAATGATACACTATCAAAACTCTAACAATAAGCATTTGATGGAGTTTCTGTAAGAGCAATGACTGATAGCACTATCAAATAGCAGATACCGGCAGAAGTCCACATTATGACGGATAAGAAATTGTGGTGCGCGCGAAGCGCGCACCAGATTTGGCTTTAAGTCGCCCATGCGCAACTCCGCGAATCCGGAATCAGCGTTCAGAGTAACTGTGGAGACGCGTTTTTTTTCCATTGGAAAGAGCGTAAAAAGTTGGTGTATGTACCAAAAAATGGTTCGGAATGGTTTCTTGGCGCTCGAGAAAAATGGCGAAAACCACGTGATTTTGGTCGAAAAACTGTTAATCTTTTTTTCAGACGGCGTTCACGATCTTGTTGCAGTACTTGAAATTGAGCTAGGAAGCTATTTTTTTGGCAGGAGGCTAGAAATGGATGCAGCTAGCTCCTATTCAATTTTGGAGTTGAAAACTCAATTTTAGCGGAACCTCAATATTGAGGGTCAAGACGGGTAAAAACATGTAAACATGTTATTGCAAACCATCCGACGTTCCCTGAACTTCGAAAATGAACTAGTGAAAATCAACACAGCTAATGATAGGCTTCCGGCCAAGATTGTCCTCTCTTTGAGATGATTGGTTCAAATAGGACTTGAGGAGTGCGCCGGGCGCCGCAGAAGGAGACGATTATAATTTGCCACCGGCACAAAATTCTCACTCGGGAATTATCCTGGTAAAGTTGGGCTCTGGCCTATTGAGGCAAGTTAAAACCTGTTTTACGAGTACTATGTCAAGACGCGTATGAACATAGACATATTTAGAGAAAGGTATTAACAATGTTGCTGGTATAAAAGGCTCCTCATCTCACCGTGTGCCTCAGTCGGCTCTTCGGAGCCGAACCTGGAAGGTGGCCTTGGTCACTTTTCAGACGATCCACCGGATACCGGAGGATAATTTTTGTCGCCGAGGGATATCCCCACGGCTCGGGGGAGGGGGAGGTGGTACCCAAGTATGGGCCCATCTCCCCACGGTTTGCAGTGGGGTAGACCCCACTGCAAACAGTGGTGGTAGGGTCACCCCCACCTCCCGTTAGGATCACAACAGGTATGATACTTGTGGGACGGTTTCTTGGCACCCGAGAAAGTGGAGAGAGCCAAGTGATTTTGGTCCAAAAACTGTTAATCTCCTTTTTTTCCAGATGGCATTCACGATCTTGTTGTAACACTTAAAATTTAGCTAGGAAGCTAGTTTTTTGGCAGCACGCTGGAAATGGATGCAGCTAGCTTCTATCCAATGCTGGAGCTAGAAGCTCAATTTTAGCGGAACCTCAATATTGAGGGTCAAGACGGGTAAAAACATGTAAACTATTATTGCAAACCATCCGACGTTCTCTGAACTTCGAAAATGAACTAGTGAAAATCAACACAGCTAATGACGGGCTTCTGCCCAGGATTGTTTCCTCCTTGAGACGGTTGGTGTGAATAAGATTTGAGGAGTGCGCAGGGCGCAGCAGAAAGTGCGCGAGCCCCCAGCGGGAATGCTCAGGACGCCGTAAAAAGTCTGCGGAACATCAGTGGGAATGCGCAGGACGCCATAGAAAGTAAGCGGGCCCCAGTGGGAGAGCGCAGGACGCTGCAAAAATGTACGGGACCACAGTGGGAGTGTGCAGGACGCCGCAGAAAGTGTGTGAGACCGGAATGAGAGTTCGCCGAACGCCTCAGAAAAAGTGCGGCCCAAAAGTGGGAGTGCACAGGACGCCAACGAAAGTGTGCGGGACCCCAATGGAAAAGCGCATGACGCCGCAAAAAGCGTACGGGGCCCCACTGGAAGTGCGCACGATGCCGTAAAACGTGTACGGGACCTGAGTAGGGAAGAAAGGATCGTTTTTTTATGTCTGCGGGTCACAATTTTTAGGAGTTATAGTCGTCCGACCACACCGACCGTTAATGATTTAATTATTTACCGTAGGCAAAAGCTTTCATAAAAGGTTTTGCCTCTCCAGACTGGGAATTGCTGAGCAAAAATCAGGTCATATAAAGGGAACCTTTGGGAAAAATATATGAAATTTCCAAAAGTTTAGCTTCCTGGCAAAAGTAATGATTTGGCAATGTTATAACTACAAGAAATATAGAATTCAACAAATAAAAAAAAACTACTCGAAATATGTTTGAAAATGATTTGGCACAAAATAACCAGAAGTAATGAAAAACTGGGAAATGTAGTGAAATGACCAAAACCGGATTTGGCGGTCATTCATAGGACAACTTTTGATAAGTATGTACAGTTCACCTCCGCACTGCCGTTTAGTCCGCAAAGTGCACGCTGATTGCGAAATCGTGCTGCGGCGCGGTTGCGAGCATCCCCAGACAAGGATGTGGGATCACCCGGGCGCTTTTCGCCTTTGGTGCCCGGGTGATCCCACCGCCCGGGTGATCCCACATCCCTGTCTGAGGATACTCGCGACCGCGCCGCAGCACGATTGCGCAATTAGCGCGCACTTTGCGGACTGAACGGCAGTGCGGAAGTGCACTGTAGTGAGTGACGAGCGATTACATTTTACAAGATAATCCGTTAAACTTATCAAAGCTAAATCAAGCGCGCAACGGAAACCGTAAAACATTTCATTGAAGCTGTAATACGGAAATCAGCATAGGTCAAGCAATGTGAACGAACGAAAAAAGCTCAAATCCATTGCGCGCTATATTTCGCTTTGATAAGTTTAACGGATTATCTTGTAAAATGTAATCGCTCGTCAGTCACTACATACTTATCAGAAGTTGGCCTATGAATGACCGCCAAATCCGGTTTTGGTCATTTCACTACATTTCTCAGTTTTTCATTACTTCTGGTTATTTTGTGCCAAATCATTTTCAAACTCTCCAGCTAGGTTTACATCGAGACCTTCGGGTGAGCGGAACCCTTTGTGGGTGCGTAAACCTTCACAGGTTCAAGAAAGTTGGATTTCCAACTAGTATTGCTCAAACAGAAGGGGTGCAAGCACGGGTGGAAGAGGAGTGTCACCAGCGATGAATTTGCGGGCACTCACTGCGCAGCAGTGCCCACAGAATCAGCGCGGGTGGCAGACGTGGTATGGCATTGGAGCGCGATATTTTTCGACGGCTCGCCTCAGTGGTACATTAAACCCCTTGCTCCGGAATGCTCTAAACTGAGCTGCTCCCGAGCGACATCGTGGTGGTTATTAGGCGATAGGCCTAGGATGAACATTTTGCCTTCAAAATCTTAGGCAGTCTCTTCAGGACTGCAGGGCTCAAACCGTCTTGCTCTAATGCCTTCGAGTTGCTCATCTCCTTTATTACCTTCTCGACCTGTGCAGGCGTGACTGCATCATCTACATCCATGAGAGGCAACTTACAGAGTTCTCGTACAGTTATTCTATTCTGCTTCTCTCTTTTGGTTCTAGTGATGAAAAAATGCTTCCCAAGAGCATTTGCGGCCTCCTTACCTGATTTGAAGACTCCACCTTCAAATTCAATCGTGGAATTGTCGGCGGAGGTGATTTTTCCGGAGATCCTTTTCAAGGCCTTCCACGTTGCTGCTGCATCATTTCTGAAGTTCATCTTCTCAGTGAACTTTTCCCAAGTTTCCTTCTTGTGTCTGTCAAGGTCCCTCCTGATCTCGTTATCCAGCTCTGCGATGTCTGGGTCAAGGTGATCTGCAGCTCTCTACGCGTCCCTTGTTTATTTATTTATTTATTTATTTATTTATACGTCGTTACCGACGTGCTCAACAACAACGAAAACAATGGATAGAAACTCAGGAAAAAACAAATGTCATGAAAAACTCAGCGCAAAGATTCAACAGCCGGCGCAAAATCATTGCTCCATCACCCAATTTTCGGAGGACGACCCTAGTTAAAGTTTGGAGCCGGTAATGGCAGAGAGGGGGTAGTAATAACGAACTGATATAGTGCCAGAAGACTGAAACCATCAGTTTCTCATGTTCTAGAAGAGCAATTCATTCTAATCCGTATCCTGTTGTGAAGATTGTTGTAAAAGAGGCCCTACCCACGCGGCTTCCTTGGATGCATATAGGTCCTCCGACCACAGTTAGGTATCTGGGCGAGATGTCGTAATACAGTTTCGGGTGCCAATGGATGCTAAGTGTAAATGTAGGCAAATAGGTCCCTAGCTGCAGTCGTCTGGCACGAAAACTAGTTCAGTGAAGAAGAGATGAAACAACTGAATGGCTCCGAACTGTAGTAGGGACGACCATATAAGATATCAAATGGGAACTCGATGATAGATACAACGTTGCTATCGACAGTAATAACCGTGAAACAAGCTATCTGTCACGTCGAACCTCGCCCATCACATCAGGTAAAACAAGGTTCGCCATATCCTAGCAAATGCCGTGAATCCATAAATGACGTCTGAGGCAGTGACAATGGGTGCAGGCTAGGTGAAAAACGAGTTGTATGCCTTCCGTATTCTCGACCGATATGCTAACACGATGAGCAAACCGTAAGCCATACAAGGAATCGATGTTACTGAACCCTCGGTGCCGCGCTGGGCGGTCGACGTTTTCTTACCTCTATCTATTGAATCGAATTGCTTTGTTTTTTTTCAGTTTTCCTCCTGATTTTTTCACCTAATGTTTCTTTGATTGATTTGCGCTGAGATACTTAACTTTTTTTGCACATCTTCCTCATTTTCAAGGTGGATTTTTCCATTTCGTTCAAAACTCTACCCAGTCTTTTGGTGTCAGGCAACCGTTGATTTTATTGATTTCGCACTGTTGAACTCTACTCATGCACACCTTGACTGTCTTCCCTTTCTAAACATATTCCTGTAGCTGCATTCACCCTTATATCTACTTTTCCTCTATAGAACTTTCTTATCAGTTAGAGCATAATCTTGTTCCGGTTGCCTATTCCACAATAATCATATTTTTTCTGAGTGTGGTAGATCAATTCGATAAAATGGCTATCACCCGCTCCTCCACCAGTAAAATTGTTTCTCGCCCTTCTTCTGGTGCTATAGGTGACGGTCAGGGTGGGCAGTCGGGGTTGTTCTTATCTTCTGTAGTGTCTCCCTGGTGACATTGGGAAAGAAGGTCTTGACGCGACCTTCAGAGATTGCAGCTTTCATAGCCTCCGAGATAGCATGAGATAGGTGGCGCTCCTTCTGGTGTACGTCGCCATTCCACGGATAATCAGCCGCTTGGCGGAGCGCAACCTCCCTGAACAGGCTCCAGTCTGCAAGGCCTAAATTTAGATAAGAACGATGACGAACACCTGTATAGGGAGCAAGAGAGTTAGAGAGATCAATATCGACAAAGACGGATGTGATCACTGGAAAGGGTTGTGGATGTCGACCAAGAGCAAACATTAGAGAGATTGGAAGAGAGGATCCAAGATGTTCAACCTACGCGTGGTGGATCTGTGGAGTCGACGTTATGGAGACTCATCAAACGGACATCAATCACTCCATGTGGAGTTTTTTCGTATTGGGAGTGTAGTTGGCTGGCTGCTACACTCCTCTGTATTCTACTTCTACGAGCTGGCGTCGAGAGGAATCCAGGACCGCGCAGCAAAACACCGCGATATCCCTGCTGTCACTGCGGGCTATCTGCCCAACATGCGAGCATTCAATGTGGTGGTTGCCTTGGCTGGGTGCACCTCAAATGTTCGGGATTGTCCAGCTATGATGACTACACTCATGCTTATTGTTGTATGTCTTGCTCTGTAAATCCTCCTAGGGTTCCTCAACATAGTCTTTGCAGTTATCAACTCAATATCAATGGCCTACGTGCCAAAATTGCTGAACTCACAGTGTACATAGATCGCACTCAACCTGATGTCATTCTCCTGCAGGAGACCAAGCTTAGCCCATCTTCCCCCTCCCTTCCCCGTCTCCCTGGTTATTTGTCTTATCATGTTCCACGTACGTCTCACGGTGGTGGTGTTTCAACATTTGTAAAATCTTCTATCCCTTCTCACCTAATTAATCTACCCACTGATGATGTTGTAGAATGTCTTGGTGTTCATATTGTATTACAAAGTGGCCCCCTTGATATTGTCAACGTCTACATACCCCATCCACGTCCTGTCCTAACGCGTTTGACCCCTCAAATTACTTACATACTGTTCATACTGCCTTGTCATCTAGTTCGGTTGTAGTAGCTGGTGATTTCAATGCTCATTCTCCCTCGTGGTTCTCTCCTCTAGAGCCTGACAATAGAGGTGAACTCATTGAATTATTCGCTGATGATTGTGATCTTGTGCCTATCAATGAGGATTCTCCCACTCGTCTTCCGGCAGTGGGTAGGCCTTCCTCACCCGATATCACCTTTGTATCATCCTCGCTAGCTATCTCCTGTAACTGGTCTACCGATGTGGTCCTGGCCAGTGATCATGTTCCCATAATCACGTCATTGGATTTGTCACTCAATAGCTTGCTTGCTCCGTTCTCTGGCTCTCGTTGTAAGTCTTATTCCAATTATCGTAAGGCTAACTGGGACCAATTCAAAGAGGTGTTGCTCAGCCAGGCGGCCGACTACCCGAGGAACGGAACAGTCTACGATAAGGAGAAGTTTATCGTCAAAGCCATCGAACGTGCCTCCAAAGCAGCTATTCCCACTGGACGTGTAAGGACTTTTCACCCAAACGTGCCCAGTGAAGTCCTCGACCTGATCACGATGAGAGACGACAAGCGAAGATCGGATCCCAATGATCCTGTGGTACAGCAGCTGTCGGACAACATCACCGAGCTGCTAAATCAACACAAGCAGCAGCGCTGGAAAGAGCTAACCGAGTCGATTGATTTTGCCGCTGATGCCAGAAAAGCTTGGACAACACTGAAACGAATTTCTGGCAAAAAGATGAGCACGGATCGTAATATGCTCGAGTTCCCGTCTGGAAGATTCGAGCACGGATACAAGGCAGCTTGTCTGCTTGGTAAACTTTTCACATCGGCCTCATCGCCTCGTGATATGCATAACAGACGAACAGTAAGAGCAATCAGGAAGCTGAACCGGCTGGAAGTCCCTGCTATTTCTCCCTCCGTCATCGACAAGATCATCAAATCGATGAAAAATTCGCGTGCAGAGGGACCCGACGGAATATCGGCTGTTCATCTCAAGCATCTTCCTGATCCCTATCATGAATTGCTCTCTGATCTCATTTATTCGTCATTCAGTTCTGGTGTTATTCCGGCGCGCTGGAAACAAGCTGTCGTCATTCCCATCGCCAAACCTGGCAATCCACTGGACAAGGCTGCCTCCCACCGCCCCATCTCCCTCCTTTCCCCTCTAGCCAAGCTTGCAGAAAAGGTTGTCAATCCGCTCCTCCAGAACGCCTTACAGCACAACACTCATCAGCATGGTTTCAAAAAGGAGCATTCCACCATCACTGCCTTGACATCAATCACCGAGCATATCATCGCTGGATTTAATCGCAAGACTCCGGCTGGTAGAAGTCTCGTCGTTGCTATTGATCTCTCGGCTGCATTCGATAGCGTCAGTATCCCGCTCCTATCGAAATCCATTCTAGAATCGGACATGCCCAGTTGGTCTAAAAGATGGATTAATGGCTTTGTCAAAAACCGGTCCATTCGTGTCAAGTTCGATGGACATCTATCGTCTTCGGTCCCATTGAAAGCCGGTGTCCCGCAAGGCGGGGTGTTGTCCCCTAGCCTGTTCTCGCTATTTCTGTCTGATATTCCTGAGCCACCATCTGGCATTCATCTGTGCCTGTACGCTGATGACATCACTATCGTTTGCACGGACTCAGTTATTGACCGAGCCACTGCCACCATGAACAACTACTTACGAACGTTGGCTGCGTATCTCAAATCAAAGTTGCTGACTGTGTCTACCTCCAAGTCAAGTGTCACACTATGTACGACGGCTACTATCGAACATCGGCTTCATCTCAAGGTCATCTGGGATGGCCACGAGCTGCCACTGTCTAAGCATCCTCGACTACTGGGAGTCTTCCTGGATCCCTCGCTACGATTTCATGAGAATGCGCGAATACGTGCTGCCTCAGCCAACTCGCGCAACAACATTCTTCGCGCATTGGCTGGAACCACCTGGGGCAGCACGAAGGAAGTGCTACGTATGACATACAGGGCCATGGTACAGCCGGTCCTGGAATATGGTGCCCCTATATGGACCAGACATCTCTCTGAATCCTCTTGGTGCAGATTGCAGAGAACACAGAATGCTGCCCTCAGGCTTATCACTGGATGTCACAAGTCGACGCCTATTCCGCATCTTCATCAGGAAGCCGGCCTACTTCCCGTGAAAGAACACTGCTTACTCCAGTCTCAGCAATTTCTAATAAGTATTGTCAAGAGCCCGACCCATCCAAATTACCATCTTCTGTCGTCTGGCCCCCACCCAAGAAGCATACGCACGCCGCTCAGTGCTTCTCTGTCTGCAGTCGATCAACAACGCTGGGCTACATCCGAGCTATCGCGAAGAATACTCCAGATGGCTGAGCATACGCGGTTCGTGGCAGAGTACCTGTCTGATGCTCAGCCCAACTTAATCTATGGCGGCGTGCCCCCGCGAGTCGACGACAGCGAAGCTGGACTACCACGACGTACCCGAACAATCCTCGCTGGTCTGCGATGCGGTCACTCCAGATATCTAAAGGCCTACACTCATCGGATTGATCAGTCAGTCCCAGATAAATGCCCCGATTGTGAATGTGCTGGACATGATTCATTGCATCTATTTTCATGTCCGGCCAGGCCTACAACCTTGTCTGCTCGAGATCTATGGTACAAGCCGTGTGAGGTGGCTAGCTTCCTACGCCTCTGATGCGATGCTCTGTTCATGGCTGACAAGAAGAAGAAGAAGATTGGAAGAGACGAGGGAGATGTCTGGGCTAGATAATCGGCCGTTGGCAGGGAGACGAGTGGGCTGGCCATCGTTCAAGATAACCAGATCGCACTTCTCCGCCCATTCTTCGACGTCACTTTCTATAGCATCAGAATCAAGCGACGAGCAGAACGTGTGCGCATTGAAGTCACCCGCAAAGACAATTGAGGGAGATAGAGAGCAGTCATACAGCTGCTTGAGAAGGGGAATAGGATTGTATCTTGAGGAGCAAGAGGTAGAAGGAGGGATATGTATAGTGGAGTCCACCAAGAGTGTCTCATTTACCTATCAATAAGAAGCGGTCGGCTGGGTATCAATGCGCATGAATCCCATACCAGAACGCTCGATACCGATTGGGCGTGAGCGGTTGTGCTGCAACGAGTTTCATGTTCATTGATCTCAAATCGACCGCTTCTCATTGATAAGTAAATGAGACACTCTTGGTGGACTCCACTGTATATTAAAAAGAGAAAGTGGTGTTTTTAGAGGTAGATGGATGGGGATGTACTCGAGAGTGCCATCCACCGAAGTGTTTGGAATAATGTGAGAGGGAAGAGAGGACAGAACAAAAGTAGAGACTCCACCTCCTTGAGATGACCTAGGAGTATGATATGCAGTATAGCCCGGGATGTTTGGTTGTCTAGAGGTGGCAGAGGGAGAGAGTTTGGTTTCCTGAACCATGATAACATCCGGGTGATGAGTACGGGCAAAGAGAGATAATTCAGAAAGCTTGGCGCGAAGGCCGTTTAGATTGATGTGTACAATAGATAGGGGGCGGTTGGTAGATGAGGAATATGAGTTACTGGAGGCGGAGCACACAATACAACGAAACGAAGAATCGTGGTGCCTCACAGAACTGAGACCCGAACAAGAGAAGTGCACCCACCTTTGGCATCCAAAACATTGGACGCTGGTTCCATACCAAGTGACATCTCTGTTGCATGTGGCACATGGGTACTTCGTCTTCTTCGCGGGTCGTGGATTCCTTTCGACGCCGGCCATTTGTAGAAGAATCCTCAGGAGAGCTGCAGCCAGCCAGCACCTCTCCCATGGCAAAAACCCTCTCCGCGGAGGGATTGACGTCGGTTTGCACGGAGGTGATCTTCTTTCCTTCACACTGCCACGGCACGAACGTACGACATCTCGGCAGCCCGTGACTGAAACTTTCAGTTCGCGGAAACTGCCAGTTTTATTATTCCTCATCGAAGAACTTTGTGGTTTTGAAAATGACTTCTTCTTCTTCGGTTCTACTCTAGTACAAAAGAAATCATGATGTTTGTAATTTTACACAAACGATTTCATTTTGCTGTTCAGAAAAGTAAACCAGTGAAAGTGCAGTTGCAAATGAAATTATCAGCACATGAACCTTTTCCACCAAGTAGAAGTCCTTCTTCGAAAAGCCTAGGGCTCTTCCATATGAAAAACCACAACGATTGGTTTCGGGAAATAGAAAATTTGATCCACGGAAATAGGTTCTCAAGATATATCTGTTCACGATAAACTTCATCCTCGAATTTTCCATGACAAACTCTCAGAAGCAGAACGGCGTCGAAGAAACGGGACGAAAAGCTACCCAGGAGCCGCAAAGAAAAGTCGGCAAACCCTGCCGCTTTGCGAAGGTTCGGCCCCTTTCCGCCCCTGTTGTTGTTGTTGTTGCCCATCATCCACCATACACACTGATCCTGGATCCAATTTCCGGCATATTGACGACGTCATCGAAGCAACATTGCTGGGATACTCTTCTTTGGAGGATCCCTGAGTGGGGCGTTTTTCCACCCTCTTTTTTTTGATTTTTTTATTTAATCTTTTTTTTAGAATTTTTTTTTATTCGTTTTTCTTTTTTTTACATTTCAAATACAGTACTGCATAATTAAAGTGACAGGAAATGGACTACTTCCACTGGTTTGAGCCAGAGATCTTCTATTGTGAGGTGCGTTGGCCTTCCAGAGCAAGAGAACATGTGAGGTACTGTGTGTTCCTCAAGCCCGCAGTCTGGACAAAGTGGATTATCTGCTGCTCCTATCTTATGTAGATACCATTGCGACTTCGAATAGAAACCGCTCCGGAGCTGAGATAGCGCTGCCCGACTTGGTCTTGGCAAAGTCTCCTCCTCCTTAGCAATCTTCGGCGGCGGTCCACTTAGCAAGGGGGAGTTCATAGTAACCAGGAACTCCTTAACAAACTCTTTGTGCACTTCTTTGCGAATGCTTTCCGCGTTTCCTGGCCTGACCAATATTGGCTTGATCGTTCTGACATGCTTTCTGATCTGTCTTGGTGGTTCCGATTTCTTCATCATGTCGTGTGAGGGATGTTCTGGATCAAGTGCCGCAACCGTTCGATATTGAAGCGTCAACATCTCGTTATGAGCTTTGACTGGCATGATTCCCGTCTCATTGCTGAGGTGGGTAGTGCCAGCAATTGCCAGGCTTCCCGTCGCGGTCCTCAAGGCTGCATTTTGACACGCTTGTAACCGATCCCAGTGAGTCGACGCAATGAGCGGGCTCCAGGCTGGAGCAGCGTAGGACATCACGGATTGTCCGGTGGCGCGATAGGTCAGTGTGAGCAGCTCTTTGCTTTGTCCCCAGTTTCTTCCTGCCAACGCTTTCAAGAGATTCGCTCTTTTAGCCGTCTTCTTGCGAACATCTTCCGCATGTAGTCGACCCGTCATCATAGTGTCGAAATGGTAGCCGAGAATTGTCGGATTTCTTTCGTGTGTGATCTGCATCCCATTTATGAACACTTTCGGTACATATCTCGCTTGAGCAGATTGTGTTGTTAGAAGAGAGACAGTGGTCTTCTGCAACGACAGTTGAAGATGTAGATCTTCCAGAGCCTTTGTTAGCTTCGGGAGATATTCGTTCAGACGCTTTTCGCAAGTTTCAATATCTGGATGTGACGCCACCAAAGTTAGGTCATCCGCATATCCGACTAGACGTGTTTCTGGAGGGGGTGCCGGGAGATCTGCTATGTAGAATGAGAACAGGAGCGGAGATAGAACTGCACCTTGCGGTACCCCGGAGCGCACCAATCTTACTTTCGACATCTGGCCTCTAAACTCTGTACGTATTGTTCTGCCTTTCAGGTAGCTAGAAATCCATCGGGCTAAACCTCTCGGTAGGGATGACTCGGCAAGCTTTTGACAAAGGATGGAGATAACCACAGTGTCATATGCTTTCTTCAAGTCGAGTGCAACCATAATTGAGCGGCTAGGCGGTCTCTTCTCATTTAACCCATCCGTAATGAATCCGGTCAATTCGACCAACGCTGAGGTTGTGGAGAAACCTTTCCGAAAACCATTCTGCCATCCAGGGATTTGCAGGTGTGTCTCCAGTGTAGGAAGAATGATTCTTTCAAAAGTGCGTGCCATAGATGAAATGATCGAAATGGGCCTGTAGCTGTTCAGATCTTCTGCAGGTTTACCAGGCTTCAGGAGTGGGAAAATTCTCGCCTCCTTCCACGACGCCGGGATCAGTCCAGTTGACAGGGTTCTGTTGAAAAGGGCTCTAAGGCACTCCCGAAAAATTGGTCCTGAATGCTTGAGCATTACAGGGGCCACACCACTTGTATCCAACGCTTTAGACGGCTTGCATTTCTTCAAGGCAGCGTCGATGAGGGCTGTCGAAATGATGGGAACGTCTTCTCTCGGAAAGTTTTTGATCCATCGGAAGGTCCTTCGTGACGACTTCATGCTTTTATGAGGGCATGGCGAACTGAACTGTTCGCATAAAAGGTTGGCCGCATTCTTGTTTTTCAACGGTTTGCCGCTATGCAAAATTTGGATGGGAATGGGTTTCACTGAACGGCCATCCAGAGCCTTCATGGTTGCCCATAGCTTCGAAGAGTTTGTACGATGATCAATGCCTTCCACGAAAGTTCTCCATGTCTGCTGTCGGTCCTTCCTCACTTCATCAGCGATTTCTCTGTTCAGCTCAGGGATTCTGGTGCTGGTCGGGTCCGTTCTTCTGATCGAGTCTCTCTCACATATGAGGTCCTTAGCGGTGTCCGACAGTCCCGGCATAAAAGCCTTACGTCTGCCCTTAGGGATAGTTTGTGACCTTGCTGTCCTTACGGCCGATGCGAGAAGTCGATCCATTTCCAGTGGAGTGGCCCGGAAGCCGAAATCCGCCGATTGTTGTTCCAGCACTGACAGAAATTTGGGCCAATCCGCCTTTTTGAAGTTCACGAAAGTGTTCCTCGGTGACGAAGATATAAGGGCCTCGCTTCTGAACTCTATCAGGATAGGAAGATGGTCACTTGCGCCTGTGTTAACAGTGTCCCAAACTGCTGACGATGCTAGGTCCTGTGAGCACAGCGAGAGGTCCGGTGACGAGGGTCTTCCATACGTCGGCTTCCTAGTAGGGTGATGGGCATCATTGAGAATCACAAAATTCGACTGCGCTATCTCCTCCTCGAGGTCCTGTCCACGTTGGTCCTCTTCACCCTCTGACCATAGAGGACTGTGCTCATTGAGATCTCCCATGACGACTGTGGGTTTCCCGCATGTCAGGAATTGGGCGATAGACAGCTCGTATGCGGGTGGGCATGAGGACCTAGGCGGAGAGTAGAGATTGTGAATGTGCACAGATCCAGCCTTCGTTTCCACAGCTAAGGAGATGTATTCCGTCGTACCATCTCTGGTTCCTGGAGTGATCACACTGCACTGTAAGTTGTTTCTGACCAGAAAGGCCACACCTCCTCCGGAACTCGTTCGGTCATTTCTCAGGCTTGTGTAGCCTCGAACCACCGGTGGTCCTTGATTGGGATCCAGTTTAGTCTCTTGAAGTCCCACAATGTCAGCTCCCATGCGGTGTGCGAGAGCTTCTAGTTCCGCTGATTTGTTGCGAAAACCATTTATATTCCACTGGATCATCTTTAGAGAGTCGGGACTTGAGCGCAGAGGTTGATATGTCGGTACGGAGACGCAGTTAGGGCACACGTATGAGCTGTCCGCATCCTTGAAGGACTTGAGACCGGAGCATTTCTTCACATGAGTCCATTTCCTGCATTTGCTACATTGAACGCTCCCTGCAGCGGCTGAGGTCCCACACTGGGTGCAGGGCCATCGAAACCGGCGAGGGGGTCCAGGGTTTGCTTCGATTCCGGCACGGATGAGTAGACAACGGATCAGCAGCGCCGGTTTATGCTGACCCGCAACCGAAAAAATTGGCTCCAGAACTCGTGAGAAGTGAAACTTCCGCGTACGCTCTTGCCAAACGAGTAGGCGATCCTCCATAAGAGCCCTTTCCGCCCCTCGACGCGGACAATGGAACTTTCGAGATCGTGAGATGAGCGAAGGTCTCCGATCAAAAGCCCCGTTCTTCTCTTCATTCTCAACTTTTCTTTTTACTCAGGACAGCTCGCATACATTGGACGTAAAAGACGGAAGTTACGGGCCTCGGACAACTCGTCCACCATGCTTTCCTAGCTTAATTTTTGAGAGACCATAACTCCGCTCCCAGAAAGTCTTGTACGATTCCAGAGACATCATTGGAATCAGAATGGGACCGTTTTCAAGATATGCGGAAAAACAGAAAAGGGATTAAATCGTAAAACTGCCTTCAAACTCTTTGTAAGCTCGCCCACTCCACTTTCCTGATGTTCCGTTTTGTCGGAGCGTTTCTGCCAGCGCCAAACCGCGTTTGTTTGGAGAAACCCACTTAGCTGGAATATCCACGAGAAATCATCACGATTAGTGTTATGGGCAATCGACTACAAGCAATGGTCAATAATCTTATCATCATATCAAGATATATCATGTGTAAACATGGAAGTGATATCATTGCATTCGTGGCCTATAAAAGCCGTTATTCTCTTCAGTATGTCTGAGTTGTTCCAATAAATCTTCGTCTGCACCTGCCTACATACAACAAGTGGCGATCAGGCATCTACCTACTCTCCGCCTACCCACTCGACGTCGACCATGGATTCAACTGCACTGCGAGCCGTCCTGGATGCAGTGATGGTTCAGTCGGAAGAACGCCAGCAGAAGACACTGAACGCTGTGCTGGACCAAGCCGCACGTCAAAAAGCGGCAATGATGGAGCAAATGGAGCGCATGATGTCGTCGATTGGTTCCAGTACGCCCTCCGCTCCAGCATCTACGGCGGAGTTCGTCACCAACTCGCTGTCCACAAGACTCCCGGAGTTCAACTACGATCCAGATAATGGCGGAACGTTCGACGTATGGTACAATCGGTATGAGGATGTTATTTCAAGAGATGGTTCAACCCTGGATGAAGCAGCCAGAGCACGATTGATAGTCTTGAAACTCGACTCCACAACGTATGCAAGATTCTCCAGTCATATTCTACCCAAGAAAACGTCCGAAATCACTCTGGAAATCACGGTTAAAACACTCAAGGAGCTGTTTGGACACAATACATCAATATTCGCTCGACGTTATTCTTACCTGAAGACACAGCACAATGGTGAAGCTCTTCGCGATTACACTGGAATGGTAAATCGACGCCACGAAATGGCCGAGTTCAACGAAGTGACACCTGAACAGATCAAATGCCTGGTTTGGATATGTGGATTGGTCGCTCCAGAGGATGCCGATTTACGCACACGAGCACTCCGAAAGATGGAAGACAACCCGCAAACCACACTGAAGGAACTCAGTGCCGAGATCCAGCAATTCATGGACATTCGACAAGATGCAAGGCTTCTCGAAATTCAGCAACAAATTCCACCCCAAAGCCGTATCAACGCTGCCAGTGCCAAAACAAATCGACCGAAGGATCCACCTTCACCTTGTTTTCGCTGTGGAGGCAGTCACTGGTCCAAGGATTGCGATTTCATCAACAAAACATGTCACGACTGCAAAATGGTTGGTCACAAGAAAGAGTTCTGCCGCAACTTCACAAAACGGAAGCACAAGCCGAAGCCGAAGATGAGACACAGACAAGCCTGCAATGTTGTTGTCATCGCATCCACAGCTTCGGAAATGGCAACTGTCGACCGCATATACCGAACCGTAACGACAAATGGATGTGAAGTGAGAATGCGACTCGACACTGGTGCTGATGTTACCTTACTCAGCTACAAGGACTGGATAGCAATCGGTCGTCCCCCACTGTTGCCGCCCTACATCACACTGAAGTCAGCAAACAACAAGAAAATCAACGTGAGTGGACATTTGAAATGCAACTTTATTCTCGATGGTCAAAAAGGGAATGGAAGCTGCCACGTTGCTGACACAAACTCGTTACTGGGCCTCGATTGGATCGCAAAACATGGAATACTATCACGAAATCTCGCTGAAAATGTCGTCCGCAATGCTGTATCCAATTCAACGTTAAGCAGTCAACGGTCATCACTTACCACGAAGCTCCAGAAACAGTTTCCCTCAGTTTTCGCACTAGGACTAGGACGCTGCACAAAGTCGAAGGCAACGCTCAAACTGAAGCCGAATAGCAAACCTATATTCATGAAGGTACGACCTGTTCCATACGCTTCTATACCTAGAATTTCACAGGAAATCGAAAGGCTGGTTGCTGCGGACGTTCTCTCGCCCGTCGATCACTCTGACTGGGCCGCTCCCATAGTCGCCGTTCAGACGAAAAATGGAACAATTCGTCTATGTGCAGACTACTCTACTGGACTGAACGACGCACTTGAACAGCACCAGCACCCTCTCCCAACGCCCGAAGATATCTTCACCAAACTGAATGGTGGACGATATTTTTCACAAATCGATCTTGCCGAAGCCTATCTACAGATAGAAGTGGATGAGGATTCACGGTCACTACTGACGATCAATACACATCGAGGACTTTACCGTTTCAATCGCCCACCTTTCGGGGTCAAGGCCGCTCCTGGTATTTTCCAACAACAAATGGATTCCCTTATTTCCGGATTGGACGGTGTAGCAGCTTATCTCGACGATCTCATCGTAACGGGCAAGACCGTCGACGAACACAACACACGCCTCGAAGCCGTGTTTCAACGAATACACAACTACGGATTCCGTGTTCGTCTGGAAAAATGCGCCTTTTTGCAGACTGAGATCACATACCTTGGATTCGTCATTAATGCTGAAGGACGCAGCCCCGATACTGCGAAAATCGAGGCAATACGAAGAATACCACCTCCTAAGGATGTAAGTCAACTTCGAGCATTTCTAGGATTGGTGAACTTCTATGGAACATTTGTCAAAAATCTACACAACCTCCGTGCTCCATTAGATGCTCTGACAAAAAAGGATACTGTATACACTTGGAGTTCAGAGTGCCAAGCTTCTTTCGATCGCATCAAGGAAACGCTCAACTCGGATCTACTTCTGACGCATTTTGATCCAAGCCTGCCGATCGTAGTCGCCGCAGATGCCTCAAATTACGGAATCGGAGCAGTTCTGACCCACCTTTTCCCCAATGGAACTTAAAAAGCAGTCTACCACGCAAGCCGCGCTCTGACACCTCCACAGAAGAATTACAGTCAGATCGAAAAGGAAGGACTAGCTTTGATTTACGCTGTGCAAAAGTTTCACAGATTCCTCCATGGGCGCCATTTCACATTGAGAACGGATCACAAACCCCTTCTTGCAATTTTCGGAACCAAAAAGGGTATACCAGTCTACAGTGCCAACCGTCTCCAAAGATGGGCCACAATTTTGCTGAATTACAATTTCACAATCGAATACATCAATACAAAGGATTTCGGACAGGCCGATGCGTTATCACGTCTCATTGGGTCACGTCCGTCGGAACCTGAGGATCGCGTGATTGCTGCCGTGGACTCTGATATTGCTGCTGAAGTCATGGACAATCTTCGCCAACTTCCGCTCTCATCAAAGGTAATTCGCGATACAACTACCTCAGATCCTATACTTATAGATGTGATCAAATACAACCGAACAGGAAGATGGCCGAACATCAATAATGACTCACCATTATGGCATTTCTACAACCGTCGTGATTCTCTATCAACTGTCGATGGTTGCCTTCTAACTTCAAATCGCCTCGTGATTCCGAAAACCCACCAACACCGAGATCTCAATTCGCTACATAAGGCCCACCCAGGACAGACACGGATGAAAATGTTAGGTCGAAGCTACGTTTACTGGCCTACGCTTGATGCGGATATCGAGAGCCTCTTCACCTGCAGTAAATGCGTGCTAGCTGCCGAAAACCCCATCGAAACTGACTTACACTCCTGGCCAAGTCAACTGCCCCATGGACATGCATACACGCTGATTTCGCAGGACGACTTGATGGAGTCTACTACCTGATAATCGTGGATGCTCTCTCAAAATGGCCTGAAATCATTCAGATGGGCTCCATCACTACAACCGCTACGATGGATGCAATGAAGAAACTTTTCGAAAGTTTTGGCAATCCAACTACACTCGTCACGGACAACGGAACACAATTTACCTCAGCAAACTTCGCGGAATTCCGCCGTTCCAGAGGAATTACGCACGTTCGTACCCCACCGTTTCATCCACAAAGCAATGGGCAAGCCGAACGTTTTGTCGACACGTTCAAACGAGCTGTAGTTAAGATGAAAGGGGAAGAACCAACAACAGACGCCCTACAAACAATTCTGATGGCCTACCGTTCCACGCCCTGCCCATCAGGACCAAACCACCTCTCACCAGCCGAGAACTTTCTCGGACGCCGACTTCGAAACACGCTGGATCTGATGATGCCATCAACTGAAAATAATGTGGGACCACGCGATGTCAAAATGGAAGCTCAATTCAACCGACATCATGGAACCCGCTCACGCCATTTCGAAGTCAACGACAACGTCTTTGCGAAAGACTACCGAACATCAAAAAGCACATGGACTCCCGGCACTGTTGTTCGACGTATCGGAAAAGTAAACTACCTCGTTCGATGCAAGGACCTCTTATGGACTCGACACGTTAATCAACTGAAGCCTCGCCATAGCCAGTCAACAATCAACGAGTTTCTGGATATCTTCGACCTGCCATTGCACCAGTATGGAGATGCCGCCGTCGCCGACAATGCGCCCGCTAATGACGCAGAAATCGCAACCGATGGAAATTCAGGAATATATGCAACCATACCGCCAACGGCAACCCCTCGACGTTCGTCACGCAGCCGTCGAGCGCCGCGTCAACTCAATATCGATCCGGTCCAGAAAACGTACCGTCTCTAACTGAGGAAAGGAAGGTGTTATGGGCAATCGACTACAAGCAAAGGTCAATAATCTTATCATCATATCAAGATATATCATGTGTAAACATGGAAGTGATATCATTGCATTCGTGGCCTATAAAAGCCGTTATTCTCTTCAGTATGTCTGAGTTGTTCCAATAAATCTTCGTCTGCACCTGCCTACATACAACAATTAGCGAATCGGTTGATTTGATAAACGGTGAGTGACCACCTTGTTAACCAGTTTCCCTATCCAATCCATCACAAAAGCACCGCTTACAACCTCCATTTCCGTTATTCGCAGTTTGCTGTATCCCTATCATAGAAGTGGTGTAATTTTGAGAACGAGTTTATTCCCATGCCAATTCAGTAGCATAAGACATTTTACTACTCTTAACTAGTTTCTCACAAACACTACATCTCCAAATCATAACCCTTCCGTAGCGAAGCAAAACGGTTACATAATTTTATTTTATTTTAGCAAAGGTTTCCTTTTGAAGGCTTAGTACACCCTTACATATTAATTTTCAAATGTTCATGCAGTTGTGTAGTAGACCCCTCTTGCATAACACTTTGCGACCCCTCCAAGCACCACCATGGTTCGCGCCCATTTTCTTGGTTTCCGAGCTCAATAACGGCTAGATGAATGAATGAATTGGAATCGCGCTTTCGATCTTCACTCCCTTGCTCGCCCTCCCAGTTGGGTCCCGAACACTTTCACTGGCGCTTGACGCACTCCCAGTTGAGTCCCGCACATTTTCTTCGGCGCTTGGCGCACTCCAAGTTGGGCCTCGCCCACTTTCTCGGGCGCTTGGCACATTTCCAGCTGGTTTCCGCACACTTTCACCGGCGCTTGGCGCACTCCCATTTGAGTCCCGCCGGCGCTTGGCGCACTCTGAGTTGGGTTCCGTACACTTTCCCCTGCGCTTGCCGCTTTTTCAGCCGGCTACCGCGCATGTTTCCCTGCGCTTGGCGCACTTCCAGTTGGGTCCCGCACACTTTCCCAGGCGCTTGGCGCACTTCCAGTCGGGTACCGCACACGTCCCTCCGTGCTTGGCATACTTCCGGTCGGGCCCCGTACAATAAACGGTGTGTCCTGCGCAATAAACGCACAACAAAAGGTGTCCAGTTGTGTACCGCACGCTTTCCCCGGCGCTTGGCTCACTTCTAGTCGGATCCCACACACGTTATGTGGCGTTCGGCACATTCCCTGTTGGGTCCCGCACACGTTCCCCGGCGCTTGGCGCACACGAGTTGGGTTCCGCACACTTTCTCGTGCGCTTGCCGCTTTTTTCAGTCGGCTAACGCGCATGTTCCCCAGCGCTTGGCGCACTTCCAGTTGGGTCCCGCACACTTTCCCAGGCGCTTTGCGTTTTTTCAGTCGAGTCCCGCACACGTTATCTGGCGCTTGGCGCGCTTTCAGTTGGGTCCCGCACACGTTCCTCGGCGCTTGGCGAACTCCAAGTTGGGTCCAGCACAGTTTTCCCGGCGCTTGACGCTCTTCCAGTCGGACCCCGCACAATAAGCGCTGTGCATACGGTTCCTGATGCACGTAAGGCAGACCTTTCCTAACGCTTGCAGTCAATTCATTCTTATCACAATACCACTCCATTTCTCTCTCGTGGCCAACCGAGTTTTTTATCAGTCAATAGCTTCACCGGTCTCACACACACGCACACACACACGCACACAAATTTTAGAATTCATAAATTTTTCAATAACTCGAGACCCACAAAGCAGATTCTTCTGAAACTTGGTAAATGTTAAGAACCTTTACTGCTCTATTCTCGCGAGAATGCCAAGTTTGGAACTCTCTTCCAAACCGAGATTCTATAACGGTGAGTGTGCGCAGAATCAATCCTTTACTAAGGTTCGCGCCTCGCGCGCACCATAATTTAATAATTAGTAAGTAACCAACTTGTAGAACGGTTCCCCTGTTCTACCGCATCGAAAAAGCAGAGCTTACAACGCCTTTCCGTGGATTGATTTAAGAATCGATTACTTCAGAGGTTTGTCCCTGGGTGCAAACTTTGTTGAGGGGCCACTCAAAATTCATTCATGGAAAATGAAATTTTTTCCAATATCCGATATCTGAGAGCGTTACCAGTCATTGATAACGCTCTCAGAAACTCTGCCAATTCGAGACTTGATGCCTCAGCAAAAGAGACTTGATGCTTATGTACAAGTCGGCATGAAGTCTTAATTTGCAGTGTTAAATTTACTGTATGGGTGAATTTGCCGCTAGGATAGGTGAGAATGAGGTGAATATCCCGTGAAAATGGTGCGAACTGGCAGCAAGAGAGGGTCTAATTTACCCCTTAAAATGAGGTGAAATTACCTCGAAAAATGGGTGAGTTTACCTCAAAAATTACACGAATTTGAAGGTCCACAGCGCAAGAAGCCCCGCCTTGTCCGCAACATGGGCGTAATCTTCATCGAGGTCTGCGGTGAGGAGCCACCCTCTGCGGACCCCGGCGTAACTCGCCCCCCCCCTTCCGCCGTGAGGATACCCACTGTATCCCCCCAGCAGCCAAATTTATGCTGGCCTCCGGAGAGTGACCCGAAGTCACCTCTCAGGGCCGGCATCAGAATGCCGAATGAGGACTCGAGTGAGATGAGGCGGCTTTTATACCGGCTGTGCTCATGGTAAACACATCGAGACGTGATCAATCGTTTTATCATGTTTTCGCTGAGATTTGGGTTCTTTTGTTTAGAAATTTCTGACATGCCAGCAACGGCGGTAATTTCACCTTTTGCGCTGAGTGATATCCAGCCGCTCAACAACTGATATGCATTAACATGTTAGCGCTGGCGGTATTTTCACTCTTTGCGCTGACTGATATCCGACCGCTCAACAAATTCACCCTTTGCGCGGATAAGCTTTGATGACGGCGCTAAAGGTGAATTTGATGCCTAATGATAACAGAGCGTGATAAAGGCCGCTCTCCCCGAAGCATCAAGTCTCGAATTGGCAGAGTATCTGATCTAGCCATTAGACTTTCCTAGAGACTCCATGGAAGTCCTTTGATTCATGAAACCTGTATCCTTCACTCCTTTCTGGAATGCTGAGTGTCCTCCTCCCAAACTAGGATTGCTCCCATCCCTGTATTGTACCGCCAAAGCTGTTAATGATCCCTCTACGCTGAGACGCAGAGATAGCCAGTTTGCTTTTTGGCCGGCCGAGAGTGCCTGGCCGGCTGGCACCGCCTTTGTTTTCGTCCTCTGCGCTCATGATACTGACTCGAACACCCCGGGACAGGGGCTGTCTACACACCGAGGGAGGAGCTGTCCCGTCTTTGCAGTTTGAAACGTCAGGCCACTTAACGCGAGCGAAGTGGTCCCGAGTGGAATTAGAGCCGCCAAAGGCGGGACAACTCCTCCCTCAGTGTGTAGAGGGCCCCTCTCCCGAACACCCCACTTGCCGGGTTGTCAATGCTCCGGAAACCTTTAATTTCTTTAATGCGCCTGGGTAGATCAAGAAGGACAAAACATAGTTTATTTTTGAATTTCAAGAATTCCAATGCTTCTGGCCTAAACATTGTTCAGTGGGTAAATTGGGCCGCTGTACACGAGTGAAAGGCCCATTTTCTGCTTCTTCCGGAAGATTACGGTAGGTTACTGTAAAAAAAATGGTACGTTTCCTACTGTAACTTACAGCGATCCTGAGGAACTGAAAGTGGACCTTATATTCGTGCTTAGCGCCCCAAATAACCCCGTTGGTGAGAATTTGGGCTGAAAAGGTTCAAAATTCGATAAATTGAATATTATGATCCATCACTGATCGAGAGATCGCCGCGTCGAACACAAGTGGCACGCACGCAAGCGAGGAGGTAATGATCCCATCACTACCTCCTCGCTTGCGTGCGTGCCACATGTGTTCGACGCGGCGCTCTCTCGACCAGTGATCGATGATATGCAGTTTTTGATCTACCCATGTTTTCACGATAAAAATCGTATTCTAGTTTTTGATGTTTTTCAGTAGGTAAGTCCATGAAGTAGAGGTTAATAGGTGAAAGACTTCACAGAACACTCAACTACCGGAGTAAAACTGTTCAGAGAAATCTAAAATTTTTATTATGCCTGTTTGGTGTTCCGGGAGACTGCAGACACGCTCCGAACCTGATGTCGGAAATCAGTTTTGCGCTACGAAATTCTCAGGTAAGTGACTTTGTTTATTGTTTCTTGTACAGAAAACTCTTCAAAACAGGATGGGCCAACGCATATGCTGTGATGGTAGAGCCCTTCGCGACAAAGAATGTTCAAAAACTTGATGCCTGGTCCTCTACCGAAAGGAATGCAGGACAACTGTCATACGACGTGGACGGGGTGACCAAATGGGTTGGCTGGTTTACGAGAATTTCACCCACTTCCTTCAACACTCAACAGACCATTTGTCAAAATGCCAGTTTTTGCTCGAATTCCTGCCTAGTAAGTACGCGGAAAAGCGCGCATCTTTTGACCGAATCCCACGAGCCCTGGTGTACAATACCCGTCTTGTAGAAAAGACGCGGGAGACGACTTGTAGACGAGTACTTTGTTAAATGAAAAAAACCTAAATCAAAGATTAGTTGAATAAACTGGAGTAGACTCAGTCACACATTTCAGCTTTTCACATTGTCCCACTTCTCACCCACTCGATTGACTGTGTCAACCCTATATGCCATCGTTGAGACGAAGTCACGTATAGATCAAAGAGAAAGAGTGATCGATGCTGATCCCAAAGATGTCTTCTTGTTCGCAAAACGTCCACTTTGAAGAGAGTTATGATCGAAAGACAAAAAAGACGCGCTTCAGCGTCTTTTTCACAAGAATTAGGGCGGGTATTGTATGTGTACGAAAACATAAAAAAATAAGACGCGTTTCCTGCGCGTAGGCTGCTAAAATTCGATTTCCTTCTCTGTAGGTGCTTTAACTGCAGCCCTTAGATCCGTCTAGTAGAATACTTCCGTGGATGCCGTATACTAGGAGTAAGTGGCTGTCGCAATCTTCTTACATAATTGCCTAGTGTTCCTTGTTGAGTGCTCCCATGAGGCTGGTCAGTCAACTCATCCACGCACCACAACTGGTTTCTATATCCACCGCCTCCTCACTTGCTATTTCCGCATTTTTACAACAAAAAAGTTTCTCCAGAAAAATTGTAATTGCCTAAATGTTTTGTTCATGCTCCGTGTTTTATTCTCAAGAAATCGACGTACTCCTATTTGTCAGACTCTTTTCAGAGGTAAACTATCCGCGCTAAGTTTTGTACGAGCATTTAGCAAGTTTGGTCGGAAAAGTCCGTTGCTTGTGATCTTTTTGAAAGAAGACATTTAAGGGTTCTGAGAACGACGTCATATTCACAGCTCAATCTGTTACTTGAGGATGAGCTTTATGAGCCAAAGTTTCTCAAATAGCTTTGTCTCTTAAGAAAATCGTATTTGCTATCGTTCCTTGAAAGCGTCGCGCGCGGCAAGGTGCGGCGAAATTTGGGGTGGTACTTGTACAAGCTAGAGAAGTGCGATCTCTATGTTTTTGAAATAGGTGCAGGTGAGACAATCTCAAGATTTTCGCAGGTTGATTGCCGAAAATTTTCCTGATAAGAGTCCGGGTTTTTTTTGTAGAACAAGTTCGACTTTTGAAGAACTTCCCGAGCGTGTTCATTGGAAAGTTTCGGAGATTCAAATTGCGCAAATCTTATATTGTCTCACCTACGCCCAACTCATGAAGAAGACGTATAGATTGCTCTACTATAACTTGTACAATCACTTTTGTTTTGAAACAAAAGATATTCAGGAAGCTTCGGCTCAGAAAGCACATCATTAGGTAGTCCGAAAAAAGTACATTACGATGGGAATGCCCTGTTTGGCTAAGAGTAGTTTCCTTGTGAGTGTTTTTTTAGTCTGTGAAAGAATTTGCGAATGTGGTCGCTGTTGTCGCTGCTGTGGCTAACAAAGCTAGGAAACAGTGAGATTTCTTTTGGTTGCGACTTCCATTCTGATGCCTGTGGATGGGAGACAGAAGCGCCGTGGCAACGAACTGACAGAACATTTTTGCCGAGTGTTCTGAACCTTAGTCCGTTCATGCTCACAGGAGGTTTGTCGACTCGGAGCGCTAGCTATCCTCTTTTTGGCTTCCACATGATGGAAAAGGTTTGCGTTTTCAGACGATTATTTCATGACTGCTCAAGGACACTTTGGTTCAAATACAACGGCTGATCTTGTCAGTACCTTTATCCAGGCCTCAGATACCGTTTCAATCCTGTCTCTTAAGTACACAAAAATTCAGGGCGATGCTAATCTGCAGGTAAGGAAAAGAGGTATTCATTTGTTGGGTAATGTCCATGATAGAAATCGATAGCGATTTTTTTAAACAAGAGAAATGTTCATAGAAAGAATGGACCGTATTGTGAATACAAGTGGAAGGAAGGTGCTCGACGCTGGCTGTAACCCTGTTTTTGAGAAGCAGCTGGCTTTTTGACCGCGTAGAAAAAAAAACGGGACTTGGACCCAGTTTGGCTGGCTGTATGAGACGCGCCCTGCGTTCTAGGAATGTGAAGAAGGCAGCGGCATTCTGCCCCGCGCATCGCATTTAGCCGGCCGAACTGGGCTCGAGGATTCTCACTTTCTGTGCACTTTATCAACTTGCCGTAGCAGCTGTCTTCGTACTGCACAGGGTAAGGCATGCTGCTGTGATTGGTCCGGGAAAGGTGCGCCCCCCCCCCCAGGTGGGTCGTGAGTGTGGTTTTGAGATAGATACAAATTTAGCGAACTTCGATGATTTTGGGTAAAAATTCCTACTACCATCCCCATATTCCAAAAAAAATTCCTTGTGTTCTTGAATATAATTCTATTCGATTTGTTTTTTACAAAATTTTGTACCGCTTAACACCAACTACTGTGCCTATCTGGGTCGAATTCCGGTCCGCAATTGCGTCTCGACACGCTTTGGTGCCGCACGCGCGCGATTCTATAGAGTTTCCAGCTTCAAAGCCTACTCGATATGGCCTTTTTAGACAAATTTATTCAATTTTGTTTAGTTTCCAGTTTCTAAAATCCACCTAGAGTCAACAGATCGGCAGCTGCGGCATTGGAAACTCTTCCGACCGAAAAGCGCGCGGCCGCAAAGCGTGTCGATACGCTATTGCGGGCCGGAATTTGACCCAGATAAGCACAGTATTCTGGCATGGAGACTGGCTTGAGCTGCGGTTCCCTCACCTCTCGACGTCCAGCGCTGCGGCCCCCTCCTGTGATGATTACAGCGTGAGCCTAACCCTGGTTCTGCACCGCGTCAGGTGAAAATGCTATTTCAAGCATGTTCCTGCTCCTTCCTTCCGAGATGACAAAGAGCCGTTTTATTATGGTTTGGCTCAAGTTGGTCTGTTCTCGTAGTGTTAGGTAAGGCCTAGCTGCTCGGATGAGTCCGGGCGGAGTAAGCAGCGTAGCGGTCGGTCATGACCAAATATAATAGCGATAAGGAAATTTTGACATGATAAGCCCGATAAGCTTTTCTTCGACCGGCTCAAAATGAGGGAGCTAGGTTATATGTATGAAATAAAAATCGAAGAGCCGTCTCTTTCAGCACACAGTTGTTTTGCTTTATCACAAAGCGAAGAGGCCAATACCGTGAACTAAGTATAAGTGTGCGGAAAGGGCAGCCAGTTTCAAGGGTGGTGTAAGGGAGTGAGCTCATGTAGACTATAGAGACCATGGAAAAGATAAAGGCGAGCGAGAGTAAAACCGGTTCAGATTGACATTTTGGGGTTTTTCAATACTCAGGCCTCCGTGTTGAAGGCTACTAAGTCCTATGTTTCGGAATTGAAGGATAGTATGTTTTCCGAAAACTGTTCGAGTCCTACCTTGGTCGTGAACCTAAGGACATTTATGAGTGCGGGTTGGGGAGCAAGATTATGGTTGATTGTGGACCATAGTGTGGAGCTCTTCTTATGAGTCTTGCATAAGTCCATGGAGTTTCGAAAAGCGGTTCTCTGGGGTCCGTGTGGTTGAGGCGAAAAGAAACAATTTTAAAATTTCGGAGTTCCCTGATGCACCTATTCAGGTCGAAAACGGCGTGAAAGTTCACTTTTCCAAACGCGAACGCTAGAAAAATATCTGCCTGAACATCGAGGGTCACTCAGGTCGTTGGAAACAAGTATCGGCGCGTTCTCGGTTCTCTGAGACTACAGTGTACTGTATCTAAATGAGATTTTGCCCATGGGATCTATCATAATTTCACAAAAAGAAACGAAAAACGAACCTCATGTTAGTATTCAGCACCCGAAATAGGCCTCCCGTGAACGGAATTCAGCAGATTTTTTTTCCATTTTTGAATTTGACTAAAGTAGAGTTTCGGCAGCATTCGATCTATCCGGGTGCGCAAAAGCGAATTCCTGCCTTAGAATAGTTTCCCAGTCCTCTTGCTTGTCCTAGAGACAATTTTACTGGCCGTATAGATGTACCCAAAGTCGCTCAGAACCCACTAGGAACGAAGTTACTGCTCTTGAAATATTGAGATTTAGGAGGACGTGTGGCGTGTCCCCCCGAGAAGTTGATTAACACCGAGAAACATATCCTTTTTTAAAGGCATCGTTCGCGCTGAAAACCAATTTTCATTTTTCAGGCTCAATTTCATGAATGAGTCCGGTAGACCACACTGGGAAGCTTTGGTGCCTCAAAAACGTAGGGTTATGAGGTTGAAAAGGGTTAAAGATGAGGATCCGCCACCAGTTCTCACCAGTCATCTAGCACTTTTTCATAGAATGTTGATGCGATCGTCAAACAACATGAAAAACAGTTACGGCGCAAACTCCACATACCGAAATACTTCGAAAATTACAGTGACGAGGCCTCCAAAGGTAGAAAAACGTCAAAAATCATTTTGGCGCGAAATTCGAATTCATATTTGCAATGTGTTCCTATTGACTTTTCTTTACAGATGAAGGTTTTTGATGGGCCACTTCGACATTTTCGTTCACTAGAGAGGCCAAGCTACACAAAAACATGAAAAAATAATATACGGTTTTCTGCGCGTACGATGCCTTTAAGTCTCCTCCCTATTCCCGAGAGGACCGTTTTTTAAGGCTCCATTGTGTGTTTGGGGTATGGTATACTTTTGCGACACACGGTCGCGTCGCTCTGCACAGCAACAGCGACAGTGGTAGCGACAGGCTATGGCACATTTGCGGTATGTCAGCCATCCGCGACACGTTGCTGCGACCCACACGCGACATCTGTTCCTACGACGACCGTTGCCGTTGCTCCGATGCTGGTCCCGCCGCGATTTGTGTTAGATTGCATGCCTGTCGCTCATTACCCCGACGAAGTATACCATACCCTTTTTGGACAACCCCTTGTGAGGCTTGTTGTATCCCATAAAAGTTGTTTCCGGAACAGGCTCGGGTTTTTCATAGCTTTCTTGATTCATCACTCGCTCAATTCAGATCATGATCAAAGAACGATTGACGTATCGCGTTCTGGACACAATCACTGCGAATTCGTTAGTGCTGTGGATACGCCGCACTCTCGTTGTTCCACCGACTGTTGGACCGTATCAAGTAACCAGTTAAAAGCATTAAAACTGTCCGATTTTGTATTTACACTCAGAAAAACTTCTATTTTCCATTGATGATCATGTCGAACTGCGTGCTAAAGCCCCTTTCACAGTTAACCGAACGACGTCGTCCGGCACGTCAGGATAGGGCTGTGCGAAAACCCTTCTCAAGACTTTCGGGAACGGCAACTTTAGCCATGAAATGCCGAAAACAAAAAGGGAAAAGACCTGAAAAATTCTAAGATGTGTCAATAACATTTTTCGTCGTTACTCATCGATGTGTCCTATCTACGTGTCCTTAGATAATCAATAAACTCAGAATTATTCAAATTAAAAACAACAAGAGATTCGAAGATTCAAAAAGCAGTCATAACCATGTGTACACACTGCTCACTATAGTTGTGCCATTCGACTAGAATTAAATTGAATTATTCAAATAATTGCCATTCGAATACCTTTTCGAACTCAGAATTTCTAAAATTGCATCATTCGAATACCATTCACCATTCGGCCCTCGAAGAATTATGCCATTCGAATATTATTCGAAAATCGGACCTCAGAAACGGGAGTCATTCAAATTTATTCGACATTCGAAGCCTACTATTCGCAGTAACATTCGAATAGTAATAATTTCGAATACAT
The DNA here is from genome assembly GCA_029168955.1 of Aplectana chamaeleonis. Classification (NCBI taxonomy): domain Eukaryota; kingdom Metazoa; phylum Nematoda; class Chromadorea; order Rhabditida; family Cosmocercidae; genus Aplectana; species Aplectana chamaeleonis. The sequence continues at coordinate 229,938 of JAPDOI010000102.1, read as the reverse complement.
CTGGTACGTCTCCACTATTTATGGTGTACGGTAGGTGACCGTCTGTTCCATTTGGCAAGTCTAGCCTCGTTGACAGATTTCGAAAACTCAGGAAAATTCTGGGCACGACGGCTCGGCGGAGGCGGTGTTCTCCGGGAGATGGCGGGAAGTTTCAAAATATCAAAATGGGTCGACGCCTCACCGAAAACCGCGTTTTGTCCACTTCTGGCTCTTGTTGTTGCCCGAGCGGTTTTTTCGAACTATCAATAATCAAGTATTCAACAATTTCAAAATTTGAATTAACTCAGGGCCCGTAGCCGAACCTGGAAGCACTGCTGTCCTTATTGAAGCGAATTTCCGTTCCGCAATTGTGGAAAGATGTTTTTTCATATATTGTGGAAGATGTTTTTTCATATATTACATTGTGCAAGAAGACGATGATAAATGTTTTTTATTCAGATTTTTCGACATAACTAGGATTCCCTCATATCTGTTTAGTATTTTGACCCGATTGGTTTCGCTCTGGTTTTCTTATGTTTTTTTTTCTTCTGTTTCGGGTGCGATTATTGTCTGCTCCTTCGCGTGCCTGTGCGGAACGAGGGTAGGGACAGCGAGAAATTGTGGGGGAACGGAGGGGTAGCACATGCACTCACACGGACCCGATCAATAGCAGTAAATTCCACTCCGAAACAGAGGATACATTGATTGCTTACCTGGGCTATTTTCAGTTTGTGGATTCAGAATTATTCGAAAAAATATTTGAATTGAATCCATTCAGAATTCGGATCTCGAAAAAAACTCGAAAGAGATTCTTATGGTAGAACCTGAGCTCGGTTGTGAAACTTTCAGAGGTTTTGCATCTTGGAAACAATGAACATATTTGTTCTAGTTATTGTTTCGCGCAAGCAATTTACGAAATGGTTTTGATGTTGTATCGATCGACGATGTTGCTCTTCGAGGGACGACAGCAACGATAATATCAGCTCAACAACTGCGCTTGTCAGTTCACGCCTTTCAACAGTTAGAACGTTCCCAATTAAAGATTCACCATCGCAAAGTCTTCTTTAGGCCTACTTCATTGGAAGACTCGCATGAACTGCGGAGGTCGCCTACATCAATGCGTCAGTCAAGCATAAATATATCATTCTGATCCTTTTTTTCTTGACTATTTTCTTCTACAAGCAGTGGCTCTAACGCTCGTAGGATTTAGTCAGAGAGCGCGCGAGGACGCATTTTCCTTTGTGAATAACTTGCTTCAAACTCAGCTTTGTGCGAAACAAGGGTTGTATTCATGATCCTGCCGTTTAAGGCTATCCAATGGATTTAAGGCTATCCAATGGAATACCCAGTATCGGGATTTCGTTGAGAACTGCAAAAGTTTTGCAATCAGCCATCTCCTTGTACAAGGTAGACAGAGGGAAACTCAGACGGAGACGGTCGCGCTCCCTTCGCCACGGTACCGTAATTACAAACCTGGCTGATTGCGAAACATCTAGAGTTTGCTCAATCTGATGAATGGACGGGGCTGCGACGGTAGATCACCCCGCGCGAATCGAAACCCCATTCTCCAGTGAGGCCGCCAACCCCGCTCGGCCAGCCGCCTGGTCCATGCGTCAGACGACCGAAAACGGAAACCATGCAGTTCTCAGCGTAACCACCACAACGGTTATACCATAGGGTAGCGCTCAACGCTAGAATTATGATTGACACCATAGTTTCGCCCAAAGCTGAGGTTAAAGCGAGTTATTCAAAAAGGACCGAAGAGACGCGAGAACGTGTCCTCGTTCGCGTCCTGACCGGTGTTCTATGAGTGGTATTGTACATAACGGCGTCGTTGACGTAAACTTAAGGGTGCTTTCGTTATATGCTGCATCAGCGATCCCTAAGAATGTCATTTGGTTTGTGTTCTTTCACACTTGAGCAATCTTTCTTCAGTTTAGACAAGCAGTGGGATATGCCATCGCGGTGTCGGATAAAATGCTATTTCAACGAGAACACCTGCTCCTGGTTGGTGCACTTCAATCCTCACGTTGAATAGCTACGACTTGTGTCTTCCAAGGTCTTTCGAAAATTGGAAACTGTTGACGGGAAGGATCGTTGCTGAAGCTCAATCTGATGCGTGGTTGACAAGTGAACCTGTTTTTCTACCAATGAACGCTCACCTGGAGATGGATGTACTCATGAGGTATGGCGTAGGATATCGTTATGTAGAGACATTCGTACCATTCATGCTGATCACCGCCAAGCTCACGAAAACCGTGAGAAGCGTGTGCTTGACACAAATTGCACTGGCTGACTGATAGTGAGTGAAGAAGCGGTTGGCAGGAAAGGGGTTCAGTGGAGCATGTAATCGAGAGAGTAGCGATTAGAAGTTGATCCCCCCTTCAAAAAAAAACGCAGAAATGTGAGTTAGAGTTGAAGTTAGTTTAATGAATCCAGGATGGATGTGTAGAATTGGGGTAGGCAGTTCATGGTCGTGGTTTACATTGTGCCGCCTGTGTAGTTGCTGTTCCCACCGTCGAGGTGTAGATGCTAATATCGCCGCGTAGGTGTAGTTGCTGATCGCGCAGTGGAAATGTAGTTGCTGTTTGCGCCGTGGACAGGTAGTTGCTGTTCGCGCCGTGGAGGCGTGTAGTTGCCGTTTGCGCCGCAGAGGTGTGTAAATGCTGTAAGGGTCGTGGAGGTGTGTAACTGCTGTTCGCGCCGCGGAATTGTGTAGTTGCTGTTAGCGTTGTTTAAAAGAATGAAGGATTCTTCGGGCTATCCGTTACTTCAAGCGAAAGTGAATATTCCAGCGATTCACGTGCGCTCTTCGTGTATCAGAAATTTGGAGCTGAGAAATTTCTTGTATGGACACAAACCGGAGCACCTTTACCCGGATGGAACCGTATTCGACTGCCGTTAAGGTCTGTCTCATGCTCTTCGTTAGCCCATCAGTACACTCTTCTATAATTATGCGAACACCCCCAAAATTGAAGCCTCTGAAAATTGCAGCGATCTCTGAGGTACAAGAACGTCACCACCATTTTCTGCACACCTGCAAACTGCAGCTTCAACTATAGTTAGCCTTTTTGCTATATTTTTTGCACCTACGAGACCAGGGCATGATCTTTGAGTGTTCTATAAATATTCGAACACTTGCAAAAACGTGAATTTCTCGGAAGGTCTTTTTGATTTGATTTGATTTATTACTATGCTTAACAGAGCCACTTTCTCGGAGAAGAATTATAAGACCGTAAAATCTCCATTCTTTAGATTGAATGTGAGCAGGATTTGGAACGAATATCACTACCTGGGTTGCATTCAATTAAAGCCCTCTAAAATTTGATAAAGGATTCCATTTTATCTATGCTGAGGAGATAATATTTATATTCATGAAGCTGACTCAAAATGGTATTACTGGGGCGACCTTTGAGGTATGTACCACATCTAAACAAAACCATGCAAATACAAAGAAACCGTGGACACAAAGGCCAAGCGCCTTCTCTGATGCTGTTCCGCAGAAAAAAAAAGAAACAGTATTGCGAACTAAGAAATGCGTCGCAATCTTCAGAACAATTCGAAGACCAGCTTATGCATATTGGGTTACCGTTCCAGGTTCTCTCCCCTGCCATCTCAACTTTTACTAGAAGCAGCTAAACTGCAAGGACATCCCGTAGCAGTAACTAATACAAACATAGTCGATGAAAGTGGCAGAAGTTTAGCCTGTGGTGAGTAACTCTTTTCCATTCGTATGTGTAGTTACGAGTGAAATTAAGTTGCAGGAATCGTAGTGGTATTTTTATCAGTAGGCCAAGTTAATACAGCTTCATTGGGCCAACTCGGCAGAGCCTGGACGCCAAATATACATATTGAGCTAGCTGGGCAAGCCCTATTTTAGAGTGAATAAATATATTCGAAGGAAACTAGCAAAATCAACGTCGTATGACTCTAAAAACAACCTTACGATGCGATTCAATCGGGATTCATAGAGAGTTTAGTTTAGTTTAGTTTTATTACGATTACATAAGGCAACCGTTGGAAAAAATCTAACAGCGGAAAAAAAACAAGTAACTGCGCAAACACAGTGCAACAAATGAAAAATAGAATTATGAGCACAAGTGCTGTCGATACCAATCAAACTAGGATAACTCGTAGCTATGAAAAAGGTTAGACATTCTCCGCTTGAACTGAGCATAAGTCATATTTGTAGCTGGAGTATTTTTTGTAGCTTTGAGAAAGGCACTTCCTGCTCTAAAAGTAAACGATTTTGCCCGAATTGTGGTTTTTGGTCTAGGTAACGTGATTTTGAAATGGCTCCCCCTAGTATTGGTTGTCGTGGAACTGAAAAAAATTTCCAGAGTGGAACGTGGAGTGTGCGTTCAAGGAAGAATTTTCTTAGAATCAAAGCAGGTAGAGGAAGATGCGGCTGTTCGTGCAATTCCTCCTACTCACATAAACACAGCACACTTCCCGAGGTCCCATTCCCCGACGTCTCGCAACACTTCCCTCCGGGTGCCGATGGATCGGGCGCGGATAGTCGAAAGCAGATATGGACATTCAACGCTAGCTTCCAGAACAATGAATAAATCGAATTTCTTATTATTCGGACACCTCGATTCGAGAAGATCAGAAATCAAAACTTACGAATTAATCGAGTACCCGAATGGATAGAATATTTTTCTGATTAATCGCTTGACTCGGCCCCAAATCTAGTTGACAGTGTTGATTCGTAAAATATCCGCGCACATCAAACTAGCGTCGGCGGGGGAAGGAGACTTGATGCATGTTGTAAGTATGCACCGATATCCAATACAAAAACAGCATCTGAAAGCAATCACACTAGTCTGAAAATCCCACAATGTTGTGAATACATGTGTCGCGACGCTGAGCATGGGAACGTTCCCAGTATGGTAGATCGATCTGTGTACAATGCGAGGAAGAAGATGATCCGATAGCAAGTCGAAGGACATTGAATGTGACTTCAAAGATCTCTGCAACTTTAATCCAAGGATCAGAAGAGGCGTTGTAGTATTGCCTTGCTACAGTTTCAAGCAGGAGCAGCTCTGCCTCGTATTTTCGGTGTATGCTGCCCAGATCGGATGCTTTGTTATGGTCGAGAACGAGTTGTGGGTTGGATCACTATAGAGCGTGAACAGAGGAAAACCGTGAAGAAATCGAGAGAGTGTGTCGGTTCACAAAGGTCTTTGACTGAATTCATTCTAGAGAATGGGCGAGATGCGATCATTTCTGCGGGTCGTGCGCGTTTGCAACACCACCGGCCAGCGAGGTTTCGTTCGCGCGTGACGATCTAGCTCCCGTCACTTGACTCAGTTGTACGAAAGAGGCGCACAGCTACATCGACCATGAGCCGGCGTGCTCATCCTTGTCACGGTTCCCACCCTTATCGCTAAATTGCCCATAACTCTGTTTTTTGTTAAGCGTAAATTGTAGAAACTTGCATGACATTTCTCGCAGCGCCTGCTACGCTATGCCCCGAGTCTGCTTTATCCACCCTGCAGCATCGGTCGTCACGAGCGCGAGTAGCCACTAGTCGGACCCAACGAAACCATAGGACTTACGCGCCGCTATCTTAAGCCTGCAACGCTGAATAATATATAGTATTTTTTTATGTCTCACATGGAAGGGCCCTTCAGCGTCTGACTGCTACCCACGATAGCTTGACGCTTTACTGGCAAATAGAACAACAGCTTCGCCATCGTATACCAGATGGCACTTCTCGCTGTATAAGCCATCACGTAAATCATGACACATTGACCAACAAAGATAAAACCTGCGTAACTCAACATGTTTGTACAGAACAAAACATTTTTTTTGCTGAAACTTCTTTACGTGACCTGAAATGAACATTATACGCAGTCAAACCCCACTCTCACGGGACGCAAACCTCGACCAGTTAGGTATGAGGGGGTGTGGAACCAGCAACGACCCCCGTTCCTAAAGAGGCACACAAACGGACGTATGTCATGTGCCCGCAGAGGCCAAGTCAGAGACGGAGACTGCCTGAGGAGTTCGTTGTAGTCGTCGGCAGGAGTCGCTGTAGTTGATCCGGCCGGAGCTCTTCTTCCATTGACCTCGTGTTCCGCTCCACCATCAGGCTTGGGCAAATGCTGGAGCTGTAGGCAGGTCGCCATTGCATGGGAGAACCATTGGACAGGAGGAGTCGAGAGCAGCCGCAGCACGCCTTCGTCGTCGCACGCCAGAATGAGTAAGCCTGGCGTAATCGATAGGCGGGGCACGTCGAGTTGTTTGCGATTATCGTGATACGGTAGTCGTGGCGAGACCAAGCGCAGAGAGGCCAGGCGCGGCTCTCAAAGGTAGCATACATGCTCACAAACATGGTCGAGAGAGCAGCATAAATATGGTAGATCTGCGCGGCCCCTGCCATGTTGTCAATAGCATTTGAAGTGCTGAAAACCATCCAAGTTGACAGTATTCGAGTATTTCCGTCTCGCAAGCCAGTATTCTCCCACCCCTTCTAGTAACAGGATGGGAATTGATACTTGAGAAAACACGTGATAATTGAGAGTGATAACACTACTAAATAGGAGTGCACGAGAGAAACGGCTTGATTTTCTTGAATATAACAAGTCTAGAAGCAACTAACTCTCGTCTACTTTTGAGAATGACGCTCTGCTTCGGCTGACTTTTTGAAATGCAGGCTCTCATCGGTGCACAAGCATGTTATATTCAGGTAAATCGAGCTGTGTCTCTCGTGCACTCCCTTTTGAAATTGCTATCACTCTCAGTTATCAAATGTTTTATCAAGTTTAACTTTTCATTCTATTTCTTGAAAGGGTGGGAAAATACGGGCGTGCGAGACATGATCGCTCAATTATCGTCAAATATTGTCATCCTGAATGGTTTTCAGGGCTTCATACGTCGTTGACGACATGATAGGGGCCGTGCGGGCGCTATTAATGCTGTTATCTCGACCATGTTTGTGAGCGTGTATGCTGCTTTCAAGGGAAACAGTTATATGGAAGTCACGGCAATATTCACTAGGAATTTGTTGAGGACTTGCGGACTGTCCTTACAAGGAAAGGATTATCACATGCCGTGGCCATTTCGAATGAAATATGCTTTTCTAGAATCAATTTTCGGCGTAGAATTCGACTTTTTGCATTGCAGCTGCGTATCGTTTTTCTGAACGGAGTTATGAGCTTATATATATATGTATATATATATATATATATATATATATATATATATATATATATATATATATATATATATATATATATATATATATATATATATATATATATATATATATATATATATATATATATATATATATATGCCGCTGGGGTCCGGCTACGCCGGCCCATTTGCCGGCTTCTCCGGCATCTTAAGTATGAGGCGAATGAATTGAACTTCGCTGATATGTTAGATGGCGTTCTAAGTTCTCACGCTTTCCGGCTATCGCCGACCTCTGTTGCTGGAGTACGGCTGCGCCAGCCCATGAACTGGTTTCGACGAAAACGCTCGAGAATTCAGAAATTACAAAGCATTTCAAACCTTGTGAGCCCTGCTAACCTCCTTTCTTATGCAGTTGCACACCGACCCTTCCTTAGCTCTAAGAGGTCCTAAAGTGGTAGTTCATTTATATTCAATTCTGTTAAGATAAAGACAACCGCTGTTTGAGATTTAGTAAAAACCTCCATGACCAACCGACACCCTGCTATTTTTATTGCCAAATGAAGTATAATGATGTTTGTGTTTTCTGGATGCATATTTTGATTAACTCACATTTCCATCGTATATACACCCGATTTAGAAAGGTTGGTGCATATAAACAGCTAAGCAGTTGAAATGAGTGGTTAAGGGGGAGGGGACTTGAAGAAAGGGGTGGTACACACTCTCTTATAGACGCACAAAACGATTTTGAAGTTCTGCGCTCACCAACTTCGGTCCCGCACACTTTCTACGGTGTCCAGCGCACTCCCACTTGGATCCCGCATTCTCCCTATGGCGTCTGGCGCACTCCCACTTGGGTCCCACACACTTTACACGGCGTCCGGCTCACTCCCAGTTCTGTCCCGCACACTTCCTACGACGTCCGGCGCACTCGCATCTGGGTCCCACACACTTCCTGCGGCGTCCTGCGCACTCCCACTTGGGTCTCGCACACTTTTTATGACTCCTGCGCACTCCCACTTGTGTCCCGCACACTTTCTACGGCGTCCGGCGCACTCTACCTTGGGTCCCGCACACTATCTAGGGCGTCCGACGCACTTCCACTTAGGTCCCGCTCACTTTCTCTGGCGTCCGGCGCACTCCTACTTGGGTCCCGCACATTTTCTATGGCGTCCTGAGCACTCCCAGTTGGGTCCCGCCCACTTTCTTCGGCGTTTGGCGCACTCCCACGTGGATCCCGCATACACCCTACGGCGTCTGGCGCACTGCCACTTGGGTCCCACACACTTCCTACGGCGTCCAGCGCACCCTACCTTGGGTCCCGCACACTTCCTGCGGCGTCCTGCGCATTCCCACTTTAGTCCCGCACACTTTCTGCGGCGTACTGCGCACTCCCAATTGGGTCCCGCACACATTCTTCGGCGTTTGGCGCACTTCCACTTGGATCACGCACGCTTCCTACAACGTCCGGCGCACTCGCATTTGGGTCCCACACACTTCCTACGGCGTTCTGCGCACTCCTACTTGTGTCCGGCACATTTTATATGGCGTCCCGCGCACTCCCACTTGGGTCCCGCACACTTTCTACGGCGTCCGGCGCACTCTACCTTGGGTCCCGCACACTATCTAGGGCGTCCGGCGCACTTCCACTTAGGTTCCGCACACTTTCCCTGGCGTCCGGCGCACTCTACCTTGGGTCACGCACACTTTTTACGGCGTTCTGCGCACTCCTACTTGGGTCCCGCACACTTTCTGTGGCGTCCTGCCCACTCTACCTTGGGTCCCGCACACTTTCTACGGCGTCCGGCACACTCTACCTTAGGTCCCGCACACTTTCTTCGGCGTCCTGCGCACTCGCATTCGGGTCCCGCCCACTTTGTACGGCGTCCGGCGCACTGTATCTTTGGTCCCACACACTTTTACTGCGTCCGGCGCACTCTACCTTGGGTCCCGCACACTTTCTACGGCGTCTTGAGCTTTCCCATTCGGGTCCCGCAAATTTTCTACGGCGTCCTGCGCACTCTACCTTGGGTCCCGCACACTTTCTACGGCATCCGGCGCACTCAACATTGGGTCCCGCACACTTTCTACGGCGTCCTGCGCACTCGCATTCGGGTCACACACACACACTTTCTACGGCGTCCGGCGCGCTCCACCTTGGGTCCCGCACACTTTCTACGGCATACAGAGCACTCCCATTTGGGTCCCGCCCATTTTCTTCGGCGTCTGGCGCACTTACATTCGGGACCCACACACTTTCTACGGCGTCCGGCACACTCTACTTTGGGTTACGCACATTTTCTACGTCGTCCTAAGCTTTCCCATTTGGGTCCCGCAAATTTTCTACTGCGTCCGGCGCGCTCTACCTTGGGTACCGCACACCTTTACGGCGTCCGGCGCACTCTACCTTGGGTCCCGCACACTTTCTACGGCGTCCTGCGCACTCTACCTTGGGTTCCGCACACTTTCTACAGCGTCCGGCACACTCTACCTTGGGTCCCGCACACTTTCTACGGCGTCCGGCGCACTCTACCTTGGGTCCCGCACACTTTCTACGGCGTCCTGCGCACTCTACCCTGAATCCTGCACACTTTCTACGGCATCCGGCGCACTCAACATTGGGTCCCGCACACTTTCTACGGCCCCCTGCGCACTCGCATTCGGGTCCCACACTTTCCACGGCGTCCGGCGGGCTCCCCCTTGGTTCCCGCACACTTTCTACGGCATACAGAGCACTCCCATTTGGGTCCCGCCCACGTTCTCCGGCGTCTGGCGCACTTACATTCGGGACCCTTACACTTTCTACGGCGTCCGGCGCACTCTACCTTTGGTCCCGCGCACCTTTACGGCGTCCGGCGCACTCTACCTTGGGTCCCGCACACTTTCTGTGGCGTCCTGCCCACTCTACCTTGGGTCCCGCACACTTTCTACGGCGTCCGGCACACTCTACCTTAGGTCCCGCACACTTTCTTCGGCGTCCTGCGCACTCGCATTCGGGTCCCGCCCACTTTATACGGCGTCCGGCGCACTGTATCTTTGGTCCCACACACTTTTACGGCGTCCGGCGCACTCTACCTTGGGTCCCGCACACTTTCTACGGCGTCTTGAGCTTTCCCATTCGGGTCCCGCAAATTTTCTACGGCGTCCTGCGCACTCTACCTTGGGTCCCGCACACTTTCTACGGCATCCGGCGCACTCAACATTGGGTCCCGCACACTTTCTACGGCGTCCTGCGCACTCGCATTCGGGTCACACACACACTTTCTACGGCGTCCGGCGCGCTCCACCTTGGGTCCCGCACACTTTCTACGGCATACAGAGCACTCCCATTTGGGTCCCGCCCACTTTCTCCGGCGTCTGGCGCACTTACATTCGGGACCCACACACTTTCTACGGCGTCCGGCACACTCTACTTTGGGTCCCGCAAATTTTCTACGGCGTCCGGCGCACTCTACCTTGGGTCCCGCACACTTTCTACGGCGTCCGGCGCACTCGACCTTGGGTCCTGCACACTTTCTACGGCGTCCTGAGCTTTCCCATTTGGGTCCCGCCCATTTTCTCCGGCGTCTGGCGCACTTACATTCGGGTCCGACACACTTTCTACGGCGTCCGGCTCACTCTACCTTTGGTCCCGCACCCTTTTACGGCGTCCGGCGCCCTCTCCCTTGCGCCCCGCCCACTTTCTTTGGCGTCCTGCGCTTTCCCATTTGGGTCCCGAAAATTTTCTACGGCGTCCGGCGCACTCTACCTTGGGTCCCGCACACTTTCTACGGCGTCCGGCGCACTCAACATTGGGTCCCGCACACTGTCTACGGCGTCTGGCGCACTCGACCTTGGGTCCCGCACACTTTCTACGGCGTCCTGAGCTTTCCCATTTGGGTCCCGCCCATTTTCTCCGGCGTCTGGCGCACTTACATTCGGGTCCGACACACTTTCTACGGCGTCCGGCTCACTCTACCTTTGGTCCCGCACACTTTTACGGCGTCCGGCGCACTCTACCTTGGGTCCCGCACACTTTCTATGGCGTCCTGCCCACTCTACCTTGGGTCCCGCACACTTTCTACGGCGTCCGGCACACTCTACCTTAGGTCTTGCACACCTTCTTCGGCGTCCTATGCACTCGCATTCGGGTCCCGCCCACTTTCTACGGCGTCCGGCTCACTCTACCTTTGGTCCCGCACACTTTTACGGCGTCCGGCGCACTCTTCCTTGGGTCCCGCACACTTTCTACGGCGTCCGGCGCACTCAACATTGGGTCCCGCACACTTTCTACGGCGTCCGGCGCACTCGACCTTGGGTCCCGCACACTTTCTACGGCATAGAGAGCACTCCCATTTGGGTCCCGCCCACGTTCTCCGGCGTCTGGCGCACTTACATTCGGGACCCACACACTTTCTACGGCGTCCGGCGCACTCTGCCTTTGGTCCCGCGCACCTTTACGGCGTCCGGCGCACTCTACCTTGGGTCCCGCACACTTTCTATGGCGTCCTGCCCACTCTACCTTGGGTCCCGCACACTTTCTACGGCGTCCGGCACACTCTACCTTAGGTCTTGCACACCTTCTTCGGCGTCCTATGCACTCGCATTCGGGTCCCGCCCACTTTCTACGGCGTCCGGCTCACTCTACCTTTGGTCCCGCACACTTTTACGGCGTCCGGCGCACTCTTCCTTGGGTCCCGCACACTTTCTTTGGCGTCCTGGGCTTTCCCATTTGGGTCCCGCAAATTTTCTACGGCGTCCGGCGCACTCTACCTTGGGTCCCGCACACTTTCTACGGCGTCCGGCGCACTCAACATTGGGTCCCGCACACTTTCTACGGCGTCCGGCGCACTCGACCTTGGGTCCCGCACACTTTCTACGGCGTCCTGAGCTTTCCCATTTGGGTCCCGCCCATTTTCTCCGGCGTCTGGCGCACTTACATTCGGGTCCGACACACTTTCTACGGCGTCCGGCTCACTCTACCTTTGGTCCCGCACACTTTTACGGCGTCCGGCGCACTCTTCCTTGGGTCCCGCACACTTTCTTTGGCGTCCTGGGCTTTCCCATTTGGGTCCCGCAAATTTTCTACGGCGTCCGGCGCACTCTACCTTGGGTCCCGCACACTTTCTACGGCGTCCGGCGCACTCGACCTTGGGTCCTGCACACTTTCTACGGCGTCCTGAGCTTTCCCATTTGGGTCCCGCCCATTTTCTCCGGCGTCTGGCGCACTTACATTCGGGTCCGACACACTTTCTACGGCGTCCGGCTCACTCTACCTTTGGTCCCGCACACTTTTACGGCGTCCGGCGCACTCTTCCTTGGGTCCCGCACACTTTCTTTGGCGTCCTGAGCTTTCCCATTTGGGTCCCGAAAATTTTCTACGGCGTCCGGCGCACTCTACCTTGGGTCCCGCACACTTTCTACGGCGTCCGGCGCACTCAACATTGGGTCCCGCACACTGTCTACGGCGTCTGGCGCACTCGACCTTGGGTCCCGCACACTTTCTACGGCGTCCTGAGCTTTCCCATTTGGGTCCCGCCCATTTTCTCCGGCGTCTGGCGCACTTACATTCGGGTCCGACACACTTTCTACGGCATCCGACGCACTCTACCTTGGGTCCCACACACTTTCTACGGCGTTCTGCGCGCTCTTGAGCCCGTACCCGTAAGGCCGCCCGTCTTGAAAGTCAAGCCGAAAGCAATGAAAACAGGTGAAAATGTGAGGGCGGAAGCCGAAACTCACCGACCAATTTTAGTTATTTCGAAGAAATGAGTGATAACACTATCAGGCTACAGTATCTTAAGAAGAATCCACAACCTCACCTCCATTTCCTGCGAAACGAAACATCGCGCCTGAACTGTCTTTCGATGCCGAGTGACTTCAAAAATTCTCTTTAACCACATCCGTCCAGAACTTTCGCCTACGCCCAGGTGGCTGTTTCCAGACAGGATTTGGAAGCATTCTTAAAGCGTGTTGTACGAGACGATCTGGCGTTCTTCTTAGTATATGCCCGAGCAGTCGAAGTCGACTTTCCATTGCTGCTTGAGATGGCGTTAGGAGATGCTGGCACCTCCCTCGTGTCAAGCCTTTATGAACTGCGGCGATTTCCTCGTAAAGGTCTTCGTTATGGCATACACGCGGCCAGAAATATCCAAGCAAACGTCTAAAAAGCTTCCTCTCCGTGCAATCCAACCTTTCCATCTGCGTCCTCGGTGCTGCCCACGTCTCCGATCCGTACATCATGATAGGGCGAATAGCGGATAGGTAGACGCGCAACTTGACTTCCTTCGCGATGGTGGTAGACCACAAACACTTGGGTTAGAGAATTAAATGCAGACGTAGCTTTCGCACATCGTTGTCGAATATCCGCTGCATAACTACCATCGTTCTTCAGCAAACAGCCCAATCGTCCACCAGTTCGATACGTTGTCCGTCCACACAAACTCCCGTTGAAGGCCTCTGAGAGACCCACATCTGCTTGCATTTGTCGGGACGAAGACGAAGTTCATAGGCTGCGGCATACTTCGAAACGAAGTTCACAATCCTTTGCAGTTTTGCGTTGTTTTCAGCGAATAACACGATGTCGTCGGCGTACTTCAGGTCGTCAAGGGAGCGTCTTGATGTTGTTAGGATCACATCCGCAGGAAACTTCTGCAACTCTACGCATGATGTCATCAACGGCGAAGTTGAAAAGAAAAGGTCCTGCAACGGCTCCTTGCCTTACTCCTGTTTTCACCTCGAAAGCTTACGTAAATCCGACAGGTGTACGAATTGCTGCTGTTGTTCCTTTGTTCATGTCCACGATTAACCGAACATACTTTTCCGGGGCTCCATCTGCTCGCAGAGCATTGAGCAATCGATCACGATGAGGAGAGTCGAACGCGGCTTCAAAGTCCAAAAAAGCAAGCTGTAATGGCTTCGAATACCGCTGCCACGATTCAATTACTCTTCTCACGACGAACACTTGGTCGATGGTCGATCTTCCAGGTCGAAAACCGGCTTGCTCATCTCTGGTCGTTCTTTCACGATGTTTGATAAGTCGCTCGAGAATGATACGTTCTAAAACCTTGTACATGACACGAAGTAGAGAGATTCCTCTGTAGTTCTTAGGATCCGTGACGGATAGCTTCTTGTGAAGAGGTACGATGATCGCATGTCTCCACGAATCGGGTATCCTTTCGCTCATCCATATAGCACGGATGGTGTTGGTCATTTCACGAATCCCAGGCCGAGGAAGAGCTTTCAGCATTTCAGCAGTGATTTTGTCATCTCCACCAGCCTTTCCATTCTTCATTTTCCGGACACAATCCAAAACTTCAGACTCAGTCGGCGGTTCCTCACTGACATCGTAATGTGCTCTCTGAACATGCGGGAGCTCAGGTACTGATGGTGCTGGACGATTCAGTAGTGAACTGGAGTAATCCTTCCATATTGGCAGCGTCGCATCACCAACTGCAACTCCATTGGTAGTGTTCAAGACAGGAGAACATCTCTTAATCTTCCCGCTATACTGTCGCAGCAACGTGTAGGCTTTCCTCGGATTCTTATCCTCCCAAGCCCTCTCGAACTCCTTAGCTCTACACGTCCACTCTCGCTCGCGGTCACTTTGAAGCTGCCGACGCAACTTCCTCCTCAGACGCTTCTCCTCCACGAAGTTTCCTGCGGTTCGGAGAGCACATACTCTGTTGTAGGCAGATGTTGTTTCTTCTGAGACGTAGGCGAACTTCTTCTTAGGCTGTACAACCGGGAGTGCCTCTTTCGAAGCGTCCTGGATGCACTTGACTAAAGAATCCGCGTCGCAAAGTTTCTTCTTAGTCCGTACTCCGATGTGAATAGAAACGCGTTGTCGAAAATTCCTTCTGCACTCTTCATCTCTGAGATTTGTCATGTCAATCCTCCGGAGAGGCTGAGCCCCTCGCTTCCTCTTATGAATCCTCGCAGTGAAGTTCAACAGAACAGGGCGGTGATCCGAATAGAATGCGACATCCCACACAGCTCTAGATCTTCGAATGTCCGATACTGGAATATTCCTCGTCAGGACATAGTCAAGCTGTAGTTTCAAAGTTGTCATCTTCCGCTTCCGCTGCTCTTCTGGAGATAGCTGGGTTGGTCCCTGCCACGTAAGCTGATGGCGGCGATGATTCCTCTTGAATGTCGATGCAATAATCAGACCACTGCGTTCACAAAAGTCGACAAGGCGGTAGCCATTGTCCGATGTTTGCTCCACTGGGTAGAACCATTTACCGAGTACTTCGGATTCCTGATCAAGTCCCATCTTCGCATTTGCGTCAATCTCCACGACAACAGCATGTTAACAAGGTATCCTGGCCAGCAACGTATTTAGTTCCTCATAAAACGCATCCTTCGAATTATCTTCGGCGGTTTCAGTGGGCGCATGAGCACTCACTATCCACAGATTGAATCCTCTGTGATCTCGCAGTCGTACGAATGCATTCCGACACGACGTTGAGCCGAACTCCTTGACCATACCATTGAAATCCTTCCTTACAGCTATTGCACAGCCTCCCACTCTCCTATCGTCAGCGTTACCGCAGTAGATGGTGTACTCTCCGACGCTGATGACGGGTCTATCCTTGAGGCGGGTTTCCTGCAAAGCAGCAAACGGTGCATGGAAATAGCTCAGAAGTCTGGATAGCGCAGTTTTTTGGATATCACTCGACAGCGATCGACAGTTCAGGGTGGCGAAACTGTGGCTTGTGACCAAAGACTCCATGAGCTCCCTAGGTACGGATCCTGAGGTGTTATGGACCAGAGGCCTTGGTGTGCCGGACGGCGACACTTTTATGCAATGTGCGGGATACTTTCGCGATATAGTTGTGCACGCTATATCGCTCGAACTCCCCATATATATATATATATATATATATATATATATATATATATATATATATATATATATATATATATATATATATATATATATATATATATATATATATATATATATATATATATATATATATATATATATATATATATATATATATATATATATATATATATATATATATATATATATATATATATATATATATATATATATATATATATATATATATATATATATATATATATATATATATATATATATAATTCTGGCTTCGGCCTTGAGTTCATTCTGAAGAAGTCATGAAAGTGAACTCCTTACAGGTGGAGAGGTAGGAGTTATTCGACCACAGAACGATCAATTCGTACGCTTGACTGCTATACAGAAACTTGATTCCATTGATGCTGAGGCAAGTCATATCCACTTTTTGTGTTCACGTAATATGGAAAATCGATGAAATGGCGGTTAGCTGTGCGGCCGTCTCCATTCGGAGAATAATCGATTCCGATGAGGCGCACGCGACTGATACTGGCAGATCAGCGCAGGTGAGAAGCACTGTATATGCTATCGATACGGAACGCACTGATGCTTTGCGTTCCTTGTTGTGCGTTGACGTAAACTCGGTGCACGCATGTTGTAACACCAACGCACAATAAGGAAAGCAAAAAATTGAAGCGATCCGCCCCGAATATACTTGCTTATCCGATCTCTCACCGCCTCATGTTCCTGCCAACAGGGTGCAAGCACACAAAAACCACCGCGATGAGTCCAGCGCATTTCGTTTAGTTTTACCATCATAAGAAGCAAGTTTTTCAAACGAGCGTTTGCGGCTTTCTCTTCTCTCTCACCATCTTCCTGTCCCTGTCTCTCATCTGTTTGATGCGTGTTGCGGCTCAACCGCTGGCGCTATCTGGACCTTGTCAACCGTTTCAGGGATGTACAACTGTGAATGTACAGTTGTGGCCACAAGCTTTTGGACCCAGTTACACGAAAAGGTGAAGCCGTGGACCAGTCCGCCCGCCTATATAAGAAGCGCAAGGTGGAAATCTGTTGCGTTTGCGCCGTTAGTCTCTACAGGTCAGCCCAAATCCACCGGCCGCGGTCAGGCATTCGAGGCCCTCATCCACGTAAATATGAAATTTGCCCACGATAACAGTGTTCCTCAACTGCACATGTTTGAATAAAGAAGTTCTGAGTGGGTAAACAAAAATAAATAATTTTTTTCTGTAAAATTCGCAGGTGGACATCCTCGATGTGACGACAGCGGTGTCACCGCAAAATCGGTCTCCTGTTCCACCCTCAATTCATCAAAGTGTAAACCTGCTGAATCCCGTTACCGAGACTAAATACTCTTCTTCGCCATTGCCGATCTCACCGACATTGGTAAAACGTGATCGTTTGTTTGTTTCATACAAGAAATCTTACTTTTTTCACCTACCTAGAAAACCATTCTGCCTCTCAAGAGCAGCAGTCATCCGGCATCAATTCCAAGTACCAACTGGCATCTCAGTGGTGGTTCAGTACTTTCGCAGTGGGCGACTTCTCTCGCGAAGTGGGGAAAACGTGAGCCATTTCTACAAGTAGGTTTTGCATTGACTGTGCCATAGCTTTAGGCCTATGGTTTCCAATGTTGGCCGTGGGAAAATGACTGCTGTAAGTCACACCAACAATTTTTCACCTGAGCATCGGAAATCCACAACTTTTCAGGAGCTTCTTACCCGCTTGAATGGTCGGCCAATTGATGAGGAGCAACTGGCATCTTTGGTGAAGGTACTCTAGTAGTGATACGGGGAAATTTTAAAGAAATTATATGATATTGATTACTGGGGTTTCGGTGCCCTTGAAAACAAAAATGATTGTGTGGTAATTAGAATTCCAAAAATGAAAGCGGTGTTAGTGGAAACAGGGTTGCCTTTATAATTCCGCACCACTTTGCATGAATGACAGAATAAGGACAAGTATAAATTAATTAAAATCAGTTTCAGACCTCCGGAAGACCATGGGGACGACTCCAAAGTCTTTTTGAAAAGCAGTATGGATTTCATGGTTCAGAACGCCTGTAATGTATACTTGAATCGGTATAGGCTACGAGGGCAGTAGTGATTAGAGAAGATTTTTGTT
The DNA here is from genome assembly GCA_029168955.1 of Aplectana chamaeleonis. Classification (NCBI taxonomy): domain Eukaryota; kingdom Metazoa; phylum Nematoda; class Chromadorea; order Rhabditida; family Cosmocercidae; genus Aplectana; species Aplectana chamaeleonis. Next base: position 211,871 of record JAPDOI010000102.1, on the reverse strand, counting down.
ATGGCAACCACGCTTTTCATTCGATTGTTGTGAATTTGTTCCCACTGTTTCCATACGAGTAAGGCTCATTGTATATGTTTGGTGGATTACCAATGGTTACAGACACTTGCAATGTATAGGTTTATTAACAAGTGTCTGTAACCATTGGTAATCCACCAAATTGGTGCATCGGCCGGGAATCGAACCCGGGCCGCCCGCGTGGCAGGCGAGCATTCTACCACTGAACCACCGTAGCAGCTGTGACAGGTGAGCTCGACCGGAACGGATTCAACGTCAAGTCCGAGACAGACGCGGATGAAGGGGCAGCAATGGAGTCAGAATCTGCTCCAAGAGGAGAAGCTGGTCCAATAGCTGCAGAAAGCATGATGTCTCCAACTAGAGGTGACCGCCGGCAAGACGCACATACAAATTCCGACAAATTTACGTCAGACTTGTCGCACTCACGATGTACAAACTTCTTGCATGACGTACAAACCCGTGCAGCATTGTGGTTGAGCACGACACCAGAACATAGCGGGCATACGAGTCCGACACTCATCTGCATCGCTCAATTTGGTGGATTACCAATGGTTACAGACACTTGCAATATATAGATTTATTAACAAGTACCTGCTCAGTGAATAGACGAACCCACCATCAACATTCTATGGCCTTTTATACAGATTGGGGAGGCGGCCCCACAAACAAATATCATACAAAGTTGTAATTACACATATATTCACAGGGTGCACCGAGCCTCAAGCAATATCTCATCTATCAATTGTGGCGGCACCTATGAGGCACACCCGCGTGTAATTAACCTACCAGACACCACCCTCTGGATACGATGCCTAACGGCTGAGTTGTAAATGGTGTCTGCGCTATGGATGAACTATACAATGTTTTATGACCGTTTTGATTCTTAGTACTCAATACCATTTGCCCTAATCTATATATGTTACCAGCCGTCCTGCGTGCTCCGCTCGCCTGACGGCTGGCTGGGGGCTTCGCCCCCAGACCCCCAAATTTCCGCCTCCGGCGGAAATTATCAAGTTGTCTTGGCTAATATAGAATCCGATCAGAAATTATTTTTCCCCAATATATTTTGTTGTAGACATAAAGGTTGCCTGCCACTCATGTGGTCACATGGAAAGGCGGACAGCGGTAATATATAGCGAGAAAAGCAATAAACATGCTTCAGTTGTGCACGCACACAAAATCAATCCGAAGTGCGGCAAATCCTGTAGATTAGCGTTCTCGAGCCCGTTTCAAAGACATTCTTCTCTCTGCGGCGTCCTGCGCATTGCTACGTAGTACCGCACACTTTCTACGGCGTCCAGAGCACCCCCCCCCTGAGGTCGCGCACACTATCTACAGGCGCACACCTACATGGGTCCCGTACACTTTTTATGGCGTTTGGCGCACTCTTACATGGGTCCCGCACACTTTCTATGCCACCCGGCGCTCTCTAACGTGGGTACCGCATCCTTTCTATGGCGTCCGGCGCACTCTTACATGGGTCCCGTACACTTCATATGTCGTTCGGCGCACTCCTAAATGGGTTCCGTACACTTTCTATGGCGTCTGACGCACTTTAACATGGGTCCCGCACACATTCTATGGCGTTCGGCGCACTACTAAATGGGTTCCGTACACTCCCTACGGCGTCCGGCGCATTTTAACATGGGTTCCGCACACTTTCGATGGCGTCCGGCGCACTCTTACATTGGTCCCGTACACTTTCTATGGCGTTCGGCGCACTCCTAAATGGGTTCCGTACACTTTCTACGGCGTCCGGCACACTCTAACATGGGTCCCGTACACTTTCTATGGCGTCCGGCGCGCTCCTACATGGGTCCCGCACACTTTCTATGGCGTCCGGCGCACTCTTACATGGGTCCCGCACACTTTCTATGCCACCCGGCGCTCTCTAACGTGGGTACCGCATACTTTCTATGGCGTCCGGCGCACCCCCCCCCCCCTGAGGTCGCGCACACTATCTACAGGCGCACACCTACATGGGTCCCGTACACTTTTTATGGCGTTTGGCGCACTCTTACATGGGTCCCGCACACTTTCTATGCCACCCGGCGCTCTCTAACGTGGGTACCGCATACTTTTTATGGCGTTTGGCGCACTCTTACATGGGTCCCGCACACTTTCTATGCCACCCGGCGCTCTCTAACGTGGGTACCGCATACTTTCTATGGCGTTCGGCGCACTTTAACATGGGTCCCGCACACATTCTATGGCGTTCGGCGCACTCCTAAATGGGTTCCGTAGACTTTCTATGGCGTCCGGCGTACTCTAGCATGGGTCCCGCACACTTTCGATGGCGTCCGGCGCACTCTTACATGGGTCCCGTACACTTTCTATGGCGTCTGGCGCACTCTAACATGGGTCCCGCACACATTCTATGGCGTTCGGCGCACTCCTAAATGGGTTCCGTACACTTTCTATGGCGTCCGGCGTACTCTAACATGGGTCCCGCACACTTTCGATGCCACCCGGCGCTCTCTAACGTGGGTACCGCATACTTTCTATGGCGTCCGGCGCACTCTCACATGGGTCCTGCACACTTTCTATGGCGTTTGGCGCACTTTTAAATGGGTTCCGTAGACTTTCTATGGCGTCCGGCGTACTCTAACATGGGTCCCGCACACTTTCGATGGCGTCCGGCGCACTCTTACATGGGTCCCGTACACTTCATATGTCGTTCGGCGTACTCTAACATGGTTCCCGCACACTTTCGATGGCGTCCGACGCACTCTTACATTGGTCCCGGTACACTTTCTATGGCGTTCGGCGCACTCCTAAATGGGTTCCGTACACTTTCTACGGCGTCCGGCACACTCTAACATGGGTCCCGTACACTTTTTATGGCGTCCGGCGCGCTCCTACATGGGTCCCGCACACTTTCTATGGCGTTCGGCGCACTCCTAAATGGGTACCGTACACTTTCTATGGCGTCCGGCACACTCTAACATGGGTCCCGTACACTTTCTATGGCGTCCTGCGTACTCTAGCATGGGTCCCGTGCACTTTCTATGGCGTCCGGCGTACTCTAACATGGGTCCCGCACACTTTCGATGGCGTCCGGCGCACTCTTACATGGGTCCCGCACACTTTCTATGCCACCCGGCGCTCTCTAACGTGGGTACCGCATACTTTCTATGGCGTCCGGCGCACTCTTACATGGGTACTGCACACTTTCTATGGCGTTCGGCGCACTCCTAAGTGGGTTCCGTACACTTTCTATGGCGTTCGGCGCACTTTAACATGGGTCCCGCACACATTCTATGGCGTTCGGCGCACTCCTAAATGGGTTCCGTAGACTTTCTATGGCGTCCGGCGTACTCTAGCATGGGTCCCGCACACTTTCGATGGCGTCCGGCGCACTCTTACATGGGTCCCGTACACTTTCTATGGCGTCTGGCGCACTCTAACATGGGTCCCGCACACATTCTATGGCGTTCGGCGCACTCCTAAATGGGTTCCGTACACTTTCTATGGCGTCCGGCGTACTCTAACATGGGTCCCGCACACTTTCGATGCCACCCGGCGCTCTCTAACGTGGGTACCGCATACTTTCTATGGCGTCCGGCGCACTCTCACATGGGTCCTGCACACTTTCTATGGCGTTTGGCGCACTTTTAAATGGGTTCCGTAGACTTTCTATGGCGTCCGGCGTACTCTAACATGGGTCCCGCACACTTTCGATGGCGTCCGGCGCACTCTTACATGGGTCCCGTACACTTCATATGTCGTTCGGCGTACTCTAACATGGTTCCCGCACACTTTCGATGGCGTCCGACGCACTCTTACATTGGTCCCGTACACTTTCTATGGCGTTCGGCGCACTCCTAAATGGGTTCCGTACACTTTCTACGGCGTCCGGCACACTCTAACATGGGTCCCGTACACTTTTTATGGCGTCCGGCGCGCTCCTACATGGGTCCCGCACACTTTCTATGGCGTTCGGCGCACTCCTAAATGGGTACCGTACACTTTCTATGGCGTCCGGCACACTCTAACATGGGTCCCGTACACTTTCTATGGCGTCCTGCGTACTCTAGCATGGGTCCCGTGCACTTTCTATGGCGTCCGGCGTACTCTAACATGGGTCCCGCACACTTTCGATGGCGTCCGGCGCACTCTTACATGGGTCCCGCACACTTTCTATGCCACCCGGCGCTCTCTAACGTGGGTACCGCATACTTTCTATGGCGTCCGGCGCACTCTTACATGGGTACTGCACACTTTCTATGGCGTTCGGCGCACTCCTAAGTGGGTTCCGTACACTTTCTATGGCGTTCGGCGCACTTTAACATGGGTCCCGCACACATTCTATGGCGTTCGGCGCACTCCTAAATGGGTTCCGTAGACTTTCTATGGCGTCCGGCGTACTCTAGCATGGGTCCCGCACACTTTCGATGGCGTCCGGCGCACTCTTACATGGGTCCCGTACACTTTCTATGGCGTCTGGCGCACTCTAACATGGGTCCCGCACACATTCTATGGCGTTCGGCGCACTCCTAAATGGGTTCCGTACACTTTCTATGGCGTCCGGCGTACTCTAACATGGGTCCCGCACACTTTCGATGCCACCCGGCGCTCTCTAACGTGGGTACCGCATACTTTCTATGGCGTCCGGCGCACTCTCACATGGGTCCTGCACACTTTCTATGGCGTTTGGCGCACTTTTAAATGGGTTCCGTAGACTTTCTATGGCGTCCGGCGTACTCTAACATGGGTCCCGCACACTTTCGATGGCGTCCGGCGCACTCTTACATGGGTCCCGTACACTTCATATGTCGTTCGGCGTACTCTAACATGGTTCCCGCACACTTTCGATGGCGTCCGGCGCACTCTTACATTGGTCCCGTACACTTTCTATGGCGTTCGGCGCACTCCTAAGTGGGTTCCGTACACTTTCTACGGCGTCCGGCACACTCTAACATGGGTCCCGTACACTTTTTATGGCGTCCGGCGCGCTCCTACATGGGTCCCGCACACTTTCTATGGCGTTCGGCGCACTCCTAAATGGGTACCGTACACTTTCTATGGCGTCCGGCACACTCTAACATGGGTCCCGTACACTTTCTATGGCGTCCTGCGTACTCTAGAATGGGTCCCGTGCACTTTCTATGGCGTCCGGCGTACTCTTACATGGGTCCCGCACACTTTCTATGCCACCCGGCGCTCTCTAACGTGGGTACCGCATACTTTCTATGGCGTCCGGCGCACTCTTACATGGGTACTGCACACTTTCTATGGCGTTCGGCGCACTCCTGAATGGGTTCCGTACACTTTCTATGGCGTTCGGCGCACATTAACATGGGTCCCGCACACATTCTATGGCGTTCGGCGCACTCCTAAATGGGTTCCGTAGACTTTCTATGGCGTACGGCGTACTCTAACATGGGTCCCGCACACTTTCGATGGCGTCCGGCGCACTCTTACATGGGTCCCATACACTTCATATGGCGTCCGGCGCACTCCTGAATGGGTTCCGTACACTTTCTATTGCGCCCGGCGCACTCTAACATGGGTCCGCACATTTTCTATGTCGTTCGGCGCACTCCTAAATGGGTTCCGTACACTTTCTATGGCGTCTGGCGCACTCCAACATGGGTCCTGCACACTTTCTATGGCGTTCGGCGCACTCCTAAATGGGTTCCGTACACTTTCTATGGCGTCCGGCGTACTCTAACATGGGTCCCGCACACTTTCGATGCCACCCGGCGCTCTAACGTGGGTACCGCACACATTCTATGGCGTTCGGCGCACTCCTAAATGGGTACCGTACACTTTCTATGGCGTCCGGCACACCCTAACATGGGTCCCGTACACTTTCTATGGCGTTCGGCGCACTCCTAAATGGGTTCCGTACACTTTCTATGGCGTCCGGCGCACTCTTACATGGGTCCTGCACACTTTCTATGGCGTTCGGCGCACTACTAAAAGGGTTCCGTACACTTCCTACGGCGTCCGGCGCACTCTAACATGGGTCCCGCACACTTTCGATGGCGTCCGGCGCACTCCTAAATGGGTTCCGTACACTACCTATGGCGTTCGGCGCACTCTTACATCGGTCCCGTACACTTTCTATGGCGTCCGGCACACTCTAACATGGGTCCCGCACACTTTCTATGGCGTCCGGCGTACGCTCACCTGGGTCCCGTAAACTTTCTATGGCGTCCGGCGTACTCTAACATGGGTCCCGCGCACTTTCGGTGGCGTCCGGCGCACTCTTACATTGGTCCCGCACACTTTCTATGGCGTTCGGCGCACTCCTAAATGGGTTCCGTACACTTCCTACGGCGTCCGGCGCACTCTAACATGGGTCCCGCACACTTTCGATGGCGTCCGGCGCACTCTAACATGGGTCCCGTACACTTTCTATGGCGTTCGGCGCACTCCTAAATGGGTTCCGTACACTTTCTATGGCGTCCGGCACACCCTAACATGGGTTCCGTACACTTTCTATGGCGTCCGGCGCACTCTTACATTGGTCCTGCACACTTTCTATGGCGTTCGGCGCACTACTAAAAGGGTTCCGAACACTGGGTTCACTGGGTAATGACGTCATCAGAAGCCCGGAGCACATTTCACGACGTCCCGATGACGTCATCAGAAGCCCGAAGCACTTTTCACGACATCCCGATGATGCCATCAGAAGCCCGGAGCACTTTTTTTACGACGTCCCAATGACGTCATCAGAAGCCCGGAGCACTTTTCACGACGTCCCGATGACGTCTTCAGAAGCCCGGAGCACTTTTCACGACGTCCCGATGACGTCATCAGAAGCCCGGAGCACTTTTCACGACGTCCCGTTGACGTCATCAGAAGCCCGGAGCACTTTTCACGACGTCCCGATGACGTCATCAGAAGCCCGGAGCACTTTTCACGACGTCCCGATGACGTCATCAGACCCCCCCGGAGCACTTTTCACGACGTCCCAATGACGTCATCAGAAGCCCGGAGCACTTTTCACGACGTCCCGATGACGTCATCAGAAGCCCGAAGCACTTTTCACGACGTCCCGATGATGCCATCAGAAGCCCGGAGCATTTTTCACGACGTCCAAATGACGTCATCAGAAGCCCGGAGCACTTTTCACGACGTCCCGATGACGTCATCAGAAGCCCGAAGCACTTTTCACGACGTCCCGATGACTTCATCAGAAGCCCGGAGCACTTTTCACGACGTCCCAATGACGTCATCAGAAGCCCGGAGCACTTTTCACGACGTCCCGTTGACGTCATCAGAAGCCCGGAGCACTTTTCACGACGTCCCGATGACGTCATCAGAAGCCCGGAGCACATTTCACGACGTCCCGATGACGTCATCAGAAGCCCGAAGCACTTTTCACGACGTCCCGATGATGCCATCAGAAGCGTTTTCACGACGTCCCAATGACGTCATCAGAAGCCCGGAGCACTTTTCACGACGTCCCGATGACGTCATCAGAAGCCCGGAGCACTTTTCACGACGCCCCTATGACGTCATCAAAAACTCGAAGCACTTTTCACGACGTCCCGATGACGTCATCAGAAGCCCGGAACACTTTTCATGACGTCCCGATGACGCCATCAAAAGCCTGAAGCACTTCTCACGATGTCCCGATAACGTCTTCAATAGCCCGAGGCAGTTTTGGGACTATCCTAGACTGGGGGGGGGCACCCACGATTTTCTCATGGAAATGAATGGAAACCCTGATAAAAGGTGCTTGATGCTGCTATCAATCATTGTTGTTGATGAAGTTCTGTAGATATGCTTCGATTGATAGCGTTATAGATCGGTGGTTCATTCCATTTCTGACTTGAATCTTGAGTGCCCCCCCCCCCGTCTAGGATAGTCCCGCACTTTTCACGACGTCCCTATGACGTCATCAGAAACTCGAAGCACTTTTCACGACGTCCCGATAACGTCATCAGTAGCCCGAGGCACGTTTGGGACTATCCTATACGGGGGGGGGGGGCACCCACGATTTTCTCATGAGAATGAATGGAAACCCTGATAGAAGATGCTTGATGCATTGTATCAGTCATTGTTGTTGATGAAGTTCTGTAGATATGCTTCGATTGATAGCGTTATAGATCGGTGGTTCATTCCATTTCTGGCTTGAATCTTGAGTGCCCCCCCCCCCGTCTAGGATAGTCCCGCACTTTTCACGGCGTCCCTATGACGTCATCAGAAACTCGAAGCACTTTTCACGACGTCCCGATGACGTGATCAGAAGCCCGAAGCACTTTTCACGACGTCCCGATGATGCCATCAGAAGCCCGGAGCACTTTTCATGACGTCCCAATGACGTCATCAGAAGCCCGGAGCACTTTTCACGACGTCCCGATGACGTCATCAGAAGCCCGAAGCACTTTTCACGACGTCCCGATGACGTCATCAGAAGCCCGAAGCACTTTTCACGACGTCCCGATGACGTCATCAGAAGCCCGGAGCACTTTTCACGACGTCCCGATGACGTCATGAGAAGCCCGGAGCACTTTTATTGACGTCATGAAGACGTCATCAGAAGCCCGAAGCACTTTTCACGACGTCCCGATGACGTCATCAGAAGCCCGGAGCACTTTTCACGACGTCCCAATGACGTCATCAGAAGCCCGGAGCACATTTCACGACGTCCCGATGACGTCATCAGAAGCCCGAAGCACTTTTCAGGACGTCCCGATGATGCCATCAGAAGCGCGGAGCACTTTTCACGACGTCCCAATGACGTCATCAGAAGCCCGGAGCACTTTTCACGACGTCCCGATGACGTCATCAGAAGCCCGAAGCACTTTTCACGACGTCCCGATGATGCCATCAGAAGCGCGGAGCACTTTTCACGACGTCCCAATGACGTCATCAGAAGCCCGGAGCACTTTTCACGACGTCCCGATGACGTCATCAGAAGCCCGGAGCACTTTTCACGACGTCCCAATGACGTCATCAGAAGCCCGGAGCACAATTCACGACGTCCCGATGACGTCATCAGAAGCCCGGAGCACTTTTCACGACGTCCCGATGACGTCATCAGAAGCCCGGAGCACTTTTCACGACGTCCCGATGACGTCATCAGAAGCCCGGAGCACATTTCACGACGTCCCGATGACGTCATCAGAAGCCCGAAGCACTTTTCACGACGTCCCGATGATGCCATCAGAAGCGCGGAGCACTTTTCACGGCGTCCCAATGACGTCATCAGAAGCCCGGAGCACTTTTCACGACGTCCCGATGACGTCATCAGAAGCCCGGAGCACTTTTCACGACGTCCCTATGACGTCATCAAAAGCCTGAATCACTTTTCACGACGTCCCGATGACGTCATCAGAAGCCCGAAGCACTTTTCACGACGTCCCGATGACGTCATCAAAAGCCTGAATCACTTCTCACGATGTCCCGATGACGTCCTCAGTAGCCCGAGGCACTTTTGGGACTATCCTAGACGGGGGGGGGCACCCACGATTTTCTCATGAAAATGAATGGAAACCCTGATAAAAGGTGCTTGATGCTGCTATCAATAATTGTTGTTGATGAAGTTCTGTAGAAATGCTTCGATTGATAGCGTTATACATCGGTGGTTCATTCCATTTCTGACTTGAATTTTGAGTGCCCCCCCCGTCTAGGATAATTGGATCTTGAGTGCCCCCCGCCCGTCTAGGATAGTCCCGCACTTTTCACGACGTCCCTATGACGTCATCAGAAACTCGAAGCACTTTTCACGACGTCCCGATGACGTCATCAGAAGCCCGAAGCACTTTTCACGACGTCCCGATGATGCCATCAGAAGCCCGGAGCACTTTTCACGACGTCCCAATGACGTCATCAGAAGCCCGGAGCACTTTTAACGACGTCCCGATGACGTCATCAGAAGCCCGAAGCACTTTTCACGACGTCCCGATGACGTCATCAGAAGCCCGGAGCACTTTTCACGACGTCCCGATGACGTCATCAGAAGCCCTTAGCACTTTTCACGACGTCCCGAAGACGTCATCAGAAGCCCGAGGCACTTTTCACGACGTCCCGATGACGTCATCAGAAGCCCGGAGCACTTTTCACGACGTCCCAATGACGTCATCAGAAGCCCGGAGCACATTTCACGACGTCCCGATGACGTCATCAGAAGCCCGGAGCACTTTTCACGACGTCCCAATGACGTCATCAGAAGCCCGGAGCATTTTTCACGACGTCCCGATGACGTCATCAGAAGCCCGAAGCACTTTTCACGACGTCGCGATGACGTCATCAGAAGCCCGAAGCACTTTTCACGACGTCCCGATGACGTCATCAGAAGCCCGGAGCACTTTTCACGTCGTCCCGAAGACGTCATCAGAAGCCCGAAGCACTTTTCACGACGTCCCGATGACGTCATCAGAAGCCCGGAGCACTTTTCACGACGTCCCAATGACGTCATCAGAAGCCCGGAGCACATTTCACGACGTCCCGATGACGTCATCAGAAGCCCGGAGCACTTTTCACGACGTCCCGATGACGTCATCAGAAGCCCGGAGCACTTTTCACGACGTCCCGATGACGTCATCAGAAGCCCGGAGCACTTTTCTTGACGTCATGAAGACGTCATCAGAAGCCCGAAGCACTTTTCACGACGTCCCGATGACGTCATCAGAAGCCCGGAGCACTTTTCACGACGTCCCAATGACGTCATCAGAAGCCCGGAGCACATTTCACGACGTCCCGATGACGTCATCAGAAGCCCGAAGCACTTTTCAGGACGTCCCGATGATGCCATCAGAAGCGCGGAGCACTTTTCACGACGTCCCAATGACGTCATCAGAAGCCCGGAGCACTTTTCACGACGTCCCGATGACGCCATCAGAAGCGCGGAGCACTTTTCACGACGTCCCAATGACGTCATCAGAAGCCCGGAGCACTTTTCACGACGTCCCGATGACGTCATCAGAAGCCCGGAGCACATTTCACGACGTCCCGATGACGTCATCAGAAGCCTGGAGCACAATTCACGACGTCCCGATGACGTCATCAGAAGCCCGGAGCACTTTTCACGACGTCCCGATGACGTCATCAGAAGCCCGGAGCACTTTTCACGACGTCCCGATGACGTCATCAGAAGCCCGGAGCACATTTCACGACGTCCCGATGACGTCATCAGAAGCCCGAAGCACTTTTCACGACGTCCCGATGATGCCATCAGAAGCGCGGAGCACTTTTCACGGCGTCCCAATGACGTCATCAGAAGCCCGGAGCACTTTTCACGACGTCCCGATGACGTCATCAGAAGCCCGGAGCACTTTTCACGACGTCCCTATGACGTCATCAAAAACTCGAAGCACTTTTCATGACGTCCCGATGACGTCATCAGAAGCCCGGAGCACTTTTCACGACGTCCCGATGACGCCATCAAAAGCCCGAAGCACTTCTCACGATGTCCCGATAACGTCCTCAGTAGCCCGAGGCACTTTTGGGACTATCCTAGACGGGGGGGCACCCACGATTTTCTCATGAAAATGAATGGAAACCCTGATAAAAGGTGCTTGATGCTGCTATCAATCATTGTTGTTGATGAAGTTCTGTAGATATGCTTCGATTGATAGCGTTATAGATCGGTGGTTCATTCCATTTCTGACTTGAATCTTGAGTGCCGCCCCCCGTCCAGGATAATTGAATCTTGAGTGCCCCCCCCCGTCTAGGATAGTCCCGCACTTTTCACGACGTCCCTATGACGTCATCAGAAACTCGAAGCACTTTTCACGACGTCCCGATGACGTCATCAGAAGCCCGAAGCACTTTTCACGACGTCCCGATGATGCCATCAGAAGCCCGGAGCACTTTTCACGACGTCCCAATGACGTCATCAGAAGCCCGGAGCACTTTTCACGACGTCCCGATGACGTCATCAGAAGCCCGAAGCACTTTTCACGACGTCCCGATGACGTCATCAGAAGCCCGGAGCACTTTTCACGACGTCCCGATGACGTCATCAGAAGCCCTTAGCACTTTTCACGACGTCCCGAAGACGTCATCAGAAGCCCGAGGCACTTTTCACGACGTCCCGATGACGTCATCAGAAGCCCGGAGCACTTTTCACGACGTCCCAATGACGTCATCAGAAGCCCGGAGCACATTTCACGACGTCCCGATGACGTCATCAGAAGCCCGGAGCACTTTTCACGACGTCCCTATGACGTCATCAAAAACTCGAAGCACTTTTCATGACGTCCCGATGATGCCATCAGAAGCCCGGAGCACTTTTCACGACAGCCCAATGACGTCATCAGAAGCCCGGAGCACTTTTCACGACGTCCCGATGACGTCATCAGAAGCCCGAAGCACTTTTCACGACGTCCCGATGACGTCATCAGAAGCCCGGAGCACTTTTCACGACGTCCCGATGACGTCATCAGAAGCCCTTAGCACTTTTCACGACGTCCCGAAGACGTCATCAGAAGCCCGAGGCACTTTTCACGACGTCCCGATGACGTCATCAGAAGCCCGGAGCACTTTTCACGACGTCCCAATGACGTCATCAGAAGCCCGGAGCACATTTCACGACGTCCCGATGACGTCATCAGAAGCCCGGAGCACTTTTCACGGCGTGCCAATGACGTCATCAGAAGCCCGGAGCATTTTCACCACCTCCCGATGACGTCATCAGAAGCCCGAAGCACTTTTCACGACGTCGCGATGACGTCATCAGAAGCCCGAAGCACTTTTCACGACGTCCCGATGACGTCATCAGAAGCCCGGAGCACTTTTCACGTCGTCCCGAAGACGTCATCAGAAGCCCGAAGCACTTTTCACGACGTCCCGATGACGTCATCAGAAGCCCGGAGCACTTTTCACGACGTCCCAATGACGTCATCAGAAGCCCGGAGCATTTCACGACGCCCCGGTGCCCTCATCAGAAGCCCGGAGCACTTTTCCCCACGACCCGATGACGTCATCAGAAGCCCGGAGCACTTTTCACGACGTCCCGATGACGTCATCAGAAGCCCGGAGCACTTTTCTTGACGTCATGAAGACGTCATCAGAAGCCCGGAAGCACTTTTCACGACGTCCCGATGACGTCATCAGAAGCCCGGAGCACTTTTCACGACGTCCCAATGACGTCATCAGAAGCCCGGAGCACATTTCACGACGTCCCGGATGACGTCATCAGAAGCCCGGAGCACTTTTCACGACGTCCCGATGATGCCACCAGAAGCGCGGAGCACTTTCACGACGTCCCAATGACGTCATCAGAAGCCCGGAGCACATTTCACGACGTCCCGATGACGTCATCAGAAGCCCGAAGCACTTTTCACGACGTCCCGATGATGCCATCAGAAGCGCGGAGCACTTTTCACGACGTCCCAATGACGTCATCAGAAGCCCGGAGCACTTTTCACGACGTCCCGATGACGTCATCAGAAGCCCGGAGCACTTTTCACGACGTCCCAATGACGTCATCAGAAGCCCGGAGCACATTTCACGACGTCCCGATGACGTCATCAGAAGCCCGGAGCACTTTTCACGACGTCCCGATGACGTCATCAGAAGCCCGGAGCACTTTTCACGACGTCCCGATGACGTCATCAGAAGCCCGAAGCACTTTTCACGACGTCCCGATGACGTCATCAGAAGCCCGGAGCACTTTTCACGACGTCCCGATGATGCCATCAGAAGCGCGGAGCACTTTTCACGACGTCCCAATGACGTCATCAGAAGCCCGGAGCACTTTTCACGACGTCCCGATGACGTCATCAGAAGCCCGGAGCACTTTTCACGACGTCCCTATGACGTCATCAAAAACTCGAAGCACTTTTCATGACGTCCCGATGACGTCATCAGAAGCCCGGAGCACTTTTCACCACGTCCCGATGGCGCCATCAAAAGCCCGAAGCACTTCACGATGTCCCGGATAACGTCCTCAGTAGCCCGGAGGCACTTTTCACGACGTCCCGATGACGTCATCAGAAGCCCGGAGCACTTTTCACGACGTCCCGATGACGTCATCAGAAGCCCGGAAGCACTTTCACGACGTCCCGATGATGCCATCAGAAGCCGGAGCACTTTTAACGACGTCCCGATGACGTCATCAGAAGCCCAGAGCTTTTTTCACGACGTCCCGATGACGTCATCAGAAGCCCGGAGCACTTTTCACGACGTCCCGATGACGTCATCAGAAGCCCGAAGCACTTTTCACGACGTCCCGATGACGTCATCAGAAGCCCGGAGCACTTTTCACGACGTCCCGATGACGTCATCAGAAGCCCGGAGCACTTTTCACGACGTCCCGATGACGTCATCAGAAGCCCGGAGCACTTTTCACGACGTCCCGATGACGTCATCAGAAGCCCGGAGCACTTTTCACGGCGTCCCCATGACGTCATCAGAAGCCCGGAGCACTTTTCACGGCGTCCCCATGACGTCATCAGAAGCCCGGAGCACTTTTCACGATGTCCCGATGACGCCATCAGAAGCCCGAAGCACTTTTCACGACGTCCCGATGACGTCATCAGAAGCCCGGAGCACTTTTCACGACGTCCCGATGACGTCATCAGAAGCCCGAAGCACTTTTCACGATGTCCCGATGACGCCGTCAGCAGCCCGAAGCACTTTTCACGAAGTCCCGATGACGTCATCAGAAGCCCGGAGCACTTCTCACGATGTCCCGATGACGTCATCAGAAGCCCGGAGCACTTTTCACGACGTCCCGATGAGGTCATCAGAAGCCCGGAGCACTTTTCATGACGTCCCGATGACGTCTTTAGAAGCCCGAAGCACTTTTCACGACGTACCGATGATGTCATCAGAAACCCGGAGCACTTTTCACGACGTCCCGATGACGTCATCAGAAGCCCGAAGCACTTTTCACGGAGTCCCGATGACGTCATCAGAAGCCCGAAGCACTTTTCAGGACGTCCCGATGATGTCATCAGAAGCCCGGAGCACTTTTCACGACGTCCCGATGACGTCATTAGAAGCCCGAAGCACTTTTCACGACGTCCCGATGACGTCATCAGAAGCCCGGGGCACTTTCGCGAAGTCCCGATGACGTCAGCAGAAGCCCGGAGCACTTTTCACGACGTCCCGATGACGTCATCAGAAGCCCGGAGCACTTTTCACGACGTCCCGATGACGTCATCAGAAGCCCGGAACACTTTTCACGACGTCCCGATGACGTCATCAGAAGCCCGGAACACTCTTCACGACGTCCCTATGACGTCATCAGAAGCCCGGAACATTTTTCACGACGTCCCGATAACGTCATCAGAAGCCCGGAGCACTTTTCACGACGTCCCGATGACGTCATCAGAAGCCCGGAGCACTTTTCACGACGTCCCGATGACGTCATCAGAAGCCCGGAGCACTTTTCACGACGTCCCGATGACGTCATCAGAAGCCCGAAGCACTTTTCACGACGTCCCGATGACGTCATCAGAAGCCCGGAGCACTTTTCCCGACGTCCTCATGACGTCATCAGAAGCCCGGAGCACTTTTCGCGTCGTCCCGATGGCGTCATCAGAAGCCCGAAGCACTTTTCACGACGTCCCGATGACGTCATCACAAGCCCGGAGCACATTTCGCAATGTCCCGATGACGTCATCAGAAGCACGGAGCACTTTTCACGACGTCCCGATGACGTCATCAGAAGCCCGAAGCACTTTTCACGACGTCCCGATGACGTCATCAGAAGCCCGGAGCACTTTTCACGACGTCCCGATGACGTCATCAGAAGCCCGAAGCACTTTTCACGACGTCCCGATGACGCCATCAGAAGCCCGGAGCACTTTCCACGACGTTCCGATGACGTCATCAGAAGCCCGAAGCACTTTTCACGACGTCCCGATGACGTCATCAGAAGCCCGAAGCACTTTTCACGACGTCCCGATGACGTCATCAGAAGCCCGGAGCACTTTTCACGAAGTTCCGATGACGTCATTAGAAGCCTGGAGCACTTTTCACGACGTCCCGCTGACGTCGCCAGAAGCCCGGAGCACGTTTCACGAAGTCCCGATGACGTCATTAGAAGCCTGGAGCACTTTTCACGAAGTCCCGATGTAGTCATCAGAAGCCCGAAGCACTTTTCACGAAGTCTCGATGTAGTCATCAGAAGCCCGGAGCACTTTTCACGACGTCCCGATGATGTCATCAGAAGCCCGGAGCACTTTTCACGACGTCCCGATGACGTCATCAGAAGCCCGGAGCACTTTTCACGACGTCCCGATGACGTCATTAGAAGCCCGAAGCACTTTTCAGGATGTCCCGATGACGTCATCAGAAGCCCGAAGCACTTTTCACGAAGTCCCGATGACGTCATCAGAAGCCCGAAGCACTTTTCACGACGTCCCGATGACGTCATCAGAAGCCCGGAGCACTTTTCACGAAGTTCCGATGACGTCATCAGAATCCCGAAGCACTATTCACGACGTCCCGATGACGTCATCAGAAGCCCGGAGCACTTTTCACGGAGTCCCGATGACGTCATCAGAAGCCCGAAGCACTCTTCACGACGTACCGATGATGTCATCAGAAACCCGGAGCACTTTTCACGACGTCCCGATGACGTCATCAGAAGCCCGAAGCACTCTTCACGACGTACCGATGATGTCATCAGAAACCCGGAGCACTTTTCACGACGTCCCGAAGGCGGCATCAGAAGCCCGGAGCACTTTTCACGACGTCCCGATGACGTCATCAGAAGCCCGAGCACTTTTCACGACGTCCCGATGACGTCATCAGAAGCCCGGAGCACTTTTCACGACGTCCCGATGACGTCATCAGAAGCCCGAAGCACTTTCACGACGTCCCGATGACGTCATCAGAAGCCCGGAGCACTTTTCACGATATCCCGATGACGTCATCAGAAGCCCGGAGCACTTTTCACGACGTCCCGATGACGTCATCAGAAGCCCGGAGCACTTTTCACGACGTCCCGATGACGTCATCAGAAGCCCGGAGCACTTTTCACGACGTCCCGATGACGTCATCAGAAGCCCGGAGCACTTTTCACGACGTCCCGATGACGTCATCAGAAGCCCGGAGCACTTTTCACGACGTCCCGATGACGTCATCAGAAGCCCGGAGCACTTTTCACGACGTCCCGATGACGTCATCAGAAGCCCGAAGCACTTTTCACGACGTCCCGATGACGTCATCAGAAGCCCGGAGCACTTTTCACGACGTCCCGATGACGTCATCAGAAGCCCGAAGCACTTTTCACGACGTCCCGATGACGTCATCAGAAGCCCGGAGCACTTTTCACGACGTCCCGATGACGTCATCAGAAGCCCGGAGCACTTTTCACGACGTCCCGATGACGTCATCAGAAGCCCGGAGCACTTTTCACGACGTCCCGATGACGTCATCAGAAGCCCGGAGCACTTTTCACGACGTCCCGATGACGTCATCAGAAGCCCGAAGCACTTTTCACGACGTCCCGATGACGTCATCAGAAGCCCGGAGCACTTTTCACGACGTCCCGATGACGTCATCAGAAGCCCGAAGCACTTTTCACGACGTCCCGATGACGTCATCAGAAGCCCGGAGCACTTTTCACGACGTCCCGATGACGTCATCAGAAGCCCGAAGCACTTTTCACGACGTCCCGATGACGTCATCAGGAGCCCGGAGCACTTTTCACGACGTCCGGATGACGTTATCAGAAGCCCGAAGCATTTTTCACGACGTCCCGATGACGTCATCAGAAGCCCGGAGCACTTTTCACGACGTCCCGGTGACGTCATCAAAAGGCCGAAGCACTTTTCACGACGTCCCGATGACGTCATCAGAAGGCCGGAGCACTGTTCTCGACGTCCCGATGACGTCATCAGAAGCTCGGAACACTTTTCACGACGTCCCGATGACGTCATCAGAAGCCCGGAGCACTTTTCACGACGTCCCGATGACGTCATCAGAAGCCCGGAACACTTTTCACGACGTCCCGATGACGTCATCAGAAGCCCGGAACACTTTTCACGACGTCCCTATGACGTCATCAGAAGCCCGGAACACTTTTCACGACGTCCCGATGACGTCATCAGAAGCCCGGAGCACTTTTCACGACGTCCCGATGACGTCATCAGAAGCCCGGAGCACTTTTCACGACGTCCCGATGACGTCATCAGAAGCCCGGAGCACTTTTCACGACGTCCCGATGACGTCATCAGAAGCCCGGAGCACTTTTCACGACGTCCCGATGACGTCATCAGAAGCCCGAAGCACTTTTCACGACGTCCCGATGACGTCATCAGAAGCCCGGAGCACTTTTCACGACGTCCCGATGACGTCATCAGAAGCCCGGAGCACTTTTCACGACGTCCCGATGACGTCATCAGAAGCCCGGAACACTTCTCACGACGTCC
This sequence comes from Aplectana chamaeleonis, assembly GCA_029168955.1. NCBI lineage: Eukaryota > Metazoa > Nematoda > Chromadorea > Rhabditida > Cosmocercidae > Aplectana > Aplectana chamaeleonis. The sequence goes on along the minus strand of JAPDOI010000102.1, from coordinate 193,563 downwards.
CGATGACGTAATCAGAAGCCCGGAGCACTTTTCACGACGTCCCGATGACGTCATCAGAAGCCCGGAGCACTTTTCACGACGTCCCGATGACGTCATCAGAAGCCCGGAGCACTTTTCACGACGTCCCGATGACGTCATCAGAAGCCCGGAGCACTTTTCACGACGTCCCTATGACGTCATCAGAAGCCCGGAGCACTTTTCACGACGTCCCGATGACGTCATCAGAAGCCCGGAGCACTTTTCACGACGTCCCAATGACGTCATCAGAAGCCCGGAGCACTTTTCACGACGTCCCGATGACGTCATCAGAAGCCCGAAGCACTTTTCACGACGTCCCGATGACGTCATCAGAAGCCCGGAGCACCTTTCACGACGTCCCGATGACGTCATCTAAAGCCCGGAGCACTTTTCACGACGTCCCGATGACGTCATCAGAAGCCCGAAGCACTTTTCACGACGTCCCGATGACGTCATCAGAAGCCCGGAGCACTTTTCACGACGTCCCGATGACGTCATCAGAAGCCCGGAGCACTTTTCACGACGTCCCGATGACGTCATCAGAAGCCCGGAGCACTTTTCACGACGTCCCGATGACGTCATCAGAAGCCCGGAGCACTTTCACGACGTCCCGATGACGTCATCAGAAGCCCGGAGCACTTTTCACGACGTCCCGATGACGTCATCAGAAGCCCGAAGCACTTTTCACGACGTCCCGATGACGTCATCAGAAGCCCGGAGCACTTTTCACGACGTCCCAATGACGTCATCAGAAGCCCGGAGCACTTTTCACGACGTCCCGATGACGTCATCAGAAGCCCGAAGCACTTTTCACGACGTCCCGATGATGCCATCAGAAGCGCGGAGCACTTTTCACGACGTCCCAATGACGTCATCAGAAGCCCGGAGCACTTTTCACGACGTCCCGATGACGTCATCAGAAGCCCGAAGCACTTTTCACGACGTCCCGATGATGCCATCAGAAGCGCGGAGCACTTTTCACGACGTCCCAATGACGTCATCAGAAGCCCGGAGCACTTTTCACGACGTCCCGATGACGTCATCAGAAGCCCGGAGCACTTTTCACGACGTCCCGATGACGTCATCAGAAGCCCGGAGCACTTTTCACGACGTCCCGATGACGTCATCAGAAGCCCGGAGCACTTTTCACGACGTCCCAATGACGTCATCAGAAGCCCGGAGCCCCTTTCACGACGTCCCGATGACGTCATCAGAAGCCCGGAGCACATTCCACGACGTCCCGATGACGTCATCAGAAGCCCGAAGCACTTTTCACGACGTCCCGATGATGCCATCAGAAGCGCGGAGCACTTTTCACGACGTCCCAATGACGTCATCAGAAGCCCGGAGCACTTTTCACGACGTCCCGATGACGTCATCAGAAGCCCGAAGCACTTTTCACGACGTCCCGATGACGTCATCAGAAGCCCGAAGCTCTTTTCACGACGTCCCGATGACGTCATCAGAAGCCCGAAGCACTTTTCACGACGTCCCGATGACGTCATCAAAAGCCTGAATCACTTCTCACGATGTCCCGATGACGTCCTCAGTAGCCCGAGGCACTTTTGGGACTATCCTAGACGGGGGGGGGGCACCCACGATTTTCTCATGAAAATGAATGGAAACCCTGGTAAAAGGTGCTTGATGCTGCTATCAATAATTGTTGTTGATGAAGTTCTGTAGAAATGCTTCGATTGATAGCGTTATACATCGGTGGTTCATTCCATTTCTGACTTGAATTTTGAGTGCCCCCCCCGTCTAGGATAATTGGATCTTGAGTGCCCCCCCCCCGTCTAGGATAGTCCCGCACTTTTCACGACGTCCCTATGACGTCATCAGAAGCCCGAAGCACTTTTCACGACGTCCCGATGACGTCATCAGAAGCCTGAATCACTTCTCACGTTGTCCCGATGATGCCATCAGAAGCCCGGAACACTTTTCAAGACGTCCCGATGACGTCATCAGAAGCCCGAAGCACTTTTCGCGACGTCCCGATGACGTCATCAGAAGCCCGAAGCACTTTTCACGACGTCCCGATGACGTCATCAGAAGCCCGGAGCACTTTTCACGACGTCCCGATGACGTCATCAGAAGCCCGGAGCACTTTTCACGACGTCCCGAAGACGTCATCAGAAGCCCGAGGCACTTTTCACGACGTCCCGACGACGTCATCAGGAGCCCGGAGCACTTTTCACGACCTCCCCATGACGTCATCAGAAGCCCGGAGCATTTTCACGACGTCCCGATGACGTCATCAGAAGCCCGGAGCACTTTTCACGACGTCCCAATGACGTCATCAGAAGCCCGGAGCATTTTTCACGACGTCCCGATGACGTCATCAGAAGCCCGGAAGCACTTTCACGACGTCCCGATGACGTCATCAGAAGCCCGAAGCACTTTTCACGACGTCCCGATGACGTCATCAGAAGCCCGGAGCACTTTTCACGTCGTCCCGAATACGTCATCAGAAGCCCGAAGCACTTTTCACGACGTCCCGATGACGTCATCAGAAGCCCGGAGCACTTTTCACGACGTCCCAATGACGTCATCAGAAGCCCGGAGCACATTTCACGACGTCCCGATGACGTCATCAGAAGCCCGGAGCACTTTTCACGACGTCCCGATGACGTCATCAGAAGCCCGGAGCACTTTTCACGACGTCCCGATGACGTCATCAGAAGCCCGAAGCACTTTTCACGACGTCCCGATGATGCCATCAGAAGCCCGGAGCACTTTTCACGACGTCCCAATGACGTCAACAGAAGCCCGGAGCACTTTTCACGACGTCCCGATGACGTCATCAGAAGCCCGAAGCACTTTTCACGACGTCCCGATGACGTCATCAGAAGCCCGGAGCACTTTTCACGACGTCCCGATGACGTCATCAGAAGCCCGGAGCACTTTTCACGACGTCCCGAAGACGTCATCAGAAGCCCGAGGCACTTTTCACGACGTCCCGATGACGTCATCAGAAGCCCGGAGCACTTTTCACGACGTCCCAATGACGTCATCAGAAGCCCGGAGCACATTTCACGACGTCCCGATGACGTCATCAGAAGCCCGGAGCACTTTTCACGACGTCCCAATGACGTCATCAGAAGCCCGGAGCATTTTTCACGACGTCCCGATGACGTCATCAGAAGCCCGAAGCACTTTTCACGACGTCCCGATGACGTCATCAGAAGCCCGAAGCACTTTTCACGACGTCCCGATGACGTCATCAGAAGCCCGGAGCACTTTTCACGTCGTCCCGAATACGTCATCAGAAGCCCGAAGCACTTTTCACGACGTCCCGATGACGTCATCAGAAGCCCGGAGCACTTTTCACGACGTCCCAATGACGTCATCAGAAGCCCGGAGCACATTTCACGACGTCCCGATGACGTCATCAGAAGCCCGGAGCACTTTTCACGACGTCCCGATGACGTCATCAGAAGCCCGGAGCACTTTTCACGACGTCCCGATGACGTCATCAGAAGCCCGAAGCACTTTTCACGACGTCCCGATAACGTCATCAGAAGCCCGGAGCACTTTTCACGACGTCCCAATGACGTCATCAGAAGCCCGAAGCACTTTTCACGACGTACCGATGATGCCATCAGAAGCCCGGAGCACTTTTCACGACGTCCCAGTGACGTCATCAGAAGCCCGGAGCACTTTTCACGACGTCCCGATGACGTCATCAGAAGCCCGAAGCACTTTTCACGACGTCCCGATAACGTCATCAGAAGCCCGGAGCACTTTTCACGACGTCCCAATGACGTCATCAGAAGCCCGGAGCACTTTTCACGACGTCCCGATGACGTCATCAGAAGCCCGAAGCACTTTTCACGACGTCCCGATGACGTCATCAGAAGCCCGGAGCACTTTTCACGACGTCCCAATGACGTCATCAGAAGCCCGGAGCACTTTTCACGACGTCCCGATGATGCCATCAGAAGCCCGGAGCACTTTTCACGACGTCCCAATGACGTCATCAGAAGCCCGGAGCACTTTTCACGACGTCCCGATGACGTCATCAGAAGCCCGGAGCACTTCTCACGACGTCCCGATGACGTCATCAGAAGCCCGGAGCACTTTTCACGACGTCCCGATGACGTCATCAGAAGCCCGGAGCACTTTTCACGACGTCCCGATGACGTCATCAGAAGCCCGGAGCACTTTTCACGACGTCCCGATGACGTCATCAGAAGCCCGAAGCACTTTTCACGACGTCTCGATGACGTCATCAGAAGCCCGGAGCACTTTTCACGACGTCCCAATGACGTCATCAGAAGCCCGGAGCACTTTTCACGACGTCCCGATGACGTCATCAGAAGCCCGAAGCACTTTTCACGACGTCCCGATGATGCCATCAGAAGCCCGGAGCACTTTTCACGACGTCCCAATGACGTCATCAGAAGCCCGGAGCACTTTTCACGACGTCCCGATGACGTCATCAGAAGCCCGGAGCACTTTTCACTACGTCCCGATGGCGTCATCAGAAGCCCGAAGCACTTTTCACGACGTCCCGATGACGTCATCAGAAGCCCGAAGCACTTCTCACGACGTCCCGATGACGTCATCAGAAGCCCGGAGCACTTTTCACGACGTCCCAATGACGTCATCAGAAGCCCGGAGCACTTTTCACGACGTCCCGATGACGTCATCAGAAGCCCGGAGCACTTTTCACGACGTCCCAATGACGTCATCAGAAGCCCGGAGCACTTTTCACGACGTCCCGATGACGTCATCAGAAGCCCGAAGCACTTTTCACGACGTCCCGATGACGTCATCAGAAGCCCGGAGCACTTTTCACGACGTCCCAATGACGTCATCAGAAGCCCGGTGCACTTTTCACGACGTCCCGATGATACCATCAGAAGCCCGGAGCACTTTTCACGACGTCCCAATGACGTCATCAGAAGCCCGGAGCACTTTTCACGACGTCCCGATGACGTCATCAGAAGCCCGGAGCACTTTTCACGACGTCCCGATGACGTCATCAGAAGCCCGGAGCACTTTTCACGACGTCCCGATGACGTCATCAGAAGCCCGGAGCACTTTCAACGACGTCCCGATGACGTCATCAGAAGCCCGAAGCACTTTTCACGACGTTCCGATGACGTCATCAGAAGCCCGGAGCACTTTTCACGACGTCCCAATGACGTCATCAGAAGCCCGGAGCACTTTTCACGACGTCCCGATGACGTCATCAGAAGCCCAAAGCACTTTTCACGACGTCCCGATGACGTCATCAGAAGCCCGAAGCACTTTTCACGACGTCCCGATGACGTCATCAGAAGCCCGGAGCACTTTTCACGACGTCCCGATGACGTCATCAGAAGCCCGAAGCACTTTTCACGACGTCCCGATGATGCCATCAGAAGCCCGGAGCACTTTGCCCGGAGCCCGGAGCCTTGTCTGTGCTTATCCGTAGAACATATCAAAGCGAAATCACGCGTGAAATGGGAAGGAAATGGGAAGCATCGAAACTTTTTCGGGAGCTGTAATGCGGCGGTCTTCACGTATTAGGTGAAGCAAAATCAACACGCGTGATTTCGCTTCGATATGTTCTACGGATAAGCACAGACAAGGCGATCTTTCGTTTTGCACAACTCTTATCAATAGTTGGTTCAAACTCGACTGCCAAATCATACTTTCAACTATTTCACTTCATTTCCCGAAAAACAAATTATTCTACGCCAAATCGTTCTCAGGAATATTTCAGAACCTTTTTTCATTTTTCTTTATCTTCCCTTTTTAACTGAGTATATTTTTATGACCATGCCAAATCTTTGCTTTTGCCAGGAACCTAAACTTTCAGGAATTTACCATGGATAATGATTTGATGAATCCGGCCTCTGAAGGTTATAATTTTTGAATATGAATCTCTTCTTTCAGTTGGAATCACTTCCATGATATGTGTTTTTGTTGTTTTGCTTCTCTTAAAACCTTTTTCCTGAATGTGGGTCATGCTCGAATTATTTTTGTTCAGGCGAGCCCGCCATTCTTTAGACTCCGGCATATTCAGGAATAAGGTTCTAAGGAAAGAATAAGAACAAAAATATACTTACATATGAGTGACTTTACAAAAAAAAGATTAAAAAACAATTACATACAGGAGGCTTTTTTGGGGAATGGAGCCAGCCTAAATAACAAAAATTCTAACAAGGTTCCCGATCAATGCGCAGCTTGCAGAAGTGAGAAGATAGTAAGAAACATGTTGGGTAACACCATAAAATAAAATAAACAAATATAAAAAATTGGCGGTTCCTATCCGTTTTCGCTGCCGACGGGCCCAATCAAGCCGACGGTTTTCGCTGTTCCTGAAATTGAAACTTTCGAAAACGGGACTAATATAACAAACATTGCCTTTAATGATCAAAAACTGTTGAAAAAAGACCTGAGAAATAAGAAAAACTAAGAAAAATGAAGAGAAAACCCACATGATCAGCTTATGATGGGCATGCACGGAAGCTCGTACTAAACCGACGCACCGCATGCAGCAGCACGAGTCCGCAATGGCACACGCTATATTCAACCCCGAACCAGAGGATATGTAGCGTTGTTGTCGTGACCGACGAGCATTCATCTGGAAGGAATCGCGGCAGGATCTGCATTAGTAAAGCGGCAGTGAACAACGTAGGAACCGTTGACACACGCTCGTCGTCGTGACGTATTTCTGTACCAAATGTGTGCGGGACCCAAATGGGCGTGCGCGGAACGTCGTAGAAGGTGTGCGGTGACAAAGTGAAAGTGCGCAAGACGCCGTAGAAAGTGTACGGGACCTAAATAGAAGCACGCCCATGCCGATCAATTTTCCGCTGGGCTATCGTAACCATTCTTGAACAAAACATGATAACGAACGATAACACACGCTCATAACTTGCGGGGTATAAAAGGGCAGAGGAGCGGTATGCATTCATTTACACACCGCTCTCTTTGAAAAGCCGCTGGGAAGTGGCTGAGGAGGTCGAAATTGTGCAAACATGAATGTTGGCTATTATGATGTGCTCATATTCAGGCTGAAACTTGGAAAACTTTCTAAGGAGGGTTACGGAAGCCTCGCGGAAAGAATGACTGGCATGAGCGTGCTTGTGATCCAAATGGTTGTGCGCAGAACGCCGTAGAATGTGTGTGGGACCCAAAATGAGAGTGCGTGGGACGCCGTAGAACGTGTGCAGGACATCAGTGGGAGTGTGCAGGATGTCACAGAATGTGCGCAGAACATCAGCGGAGTGTGCAGGACGTTAGTGGGAGTGTGCAACACCTCACAGAAAGTGTGCAGACATCGGTGTGAAGGGTGCAGGACATTAGTGGGAGTGTGCAGGACGCCATAGAAAGTGTGCAGGTAGAAGGGTGGGGGGAGCAGAGCATCAGAGGGTCTACTTTCAATTAACACCACCAGGCATAAATCATGTTAGAAAGGAAACCTTTAGGAAAAATAAATTAAATTCTCGAAAGTTTAGGTTCCTGGCAAAAGTGAAGATTTGGCATGGCCATTTTTTCGAAAAATTAGAAGTGTACTCAGGTAAGAGGGGAAGGCAAAGAAAAATAAAAAAAAAGTTCTGAAATATTCCTGAGAACGATTTGGCGTAGAACAATTTAATTTTTGAGAAATGTAGTGAAATAGTTGAAAGTATGATTTGGCAGTCGAGTTTGAACCAACTATTGATAAGAGTTGTGCAAAACGAGAGATCGCCTTGTCTGTGCTTATCTATAGAACATATCAAAGCGAAATCACGCGTGAAATGGGAAGCATCAAAGCTTTTTTGGGAGCTGTAATGCGGCGGTCAGTAAAATGCGGCTGTAATGCGGCGGTCAGTAAAATCGACACGCGTGATTTTGCTTTGATATGTTCTACGGATAAGCACAGACAAGGCGATCTCTCGTTTTGCACAACTCTTATCAATAGTTGGTTCAAACTCGACTGCCAAATCATACTTTCAACTATTTCACTTCATTTCCCAAAAAACAAATTATTCAACGCCAAATCGTTCTCAGGAATATTTCGAAACCTTTTTTCATTTTTCTTTATCTTCCCTTTTTAACTGAGTATATTTTTATGACCATGCCAAATCTTTACTTTTGCCAGGAACCTAAACTTTCAGGAATTTACCATGGATAATGATTTGATGAATCCGGCCTCTGAAGGTTATTTTCTAGGTTTTCACCCCTCTCCCTCCAAGTTACCCTCCACTCGAAATTTAGCGAAAATTTGAACAAAATTGATCGATGGATAATACACCGCAGTCGAAGGAAATTTCATTGGAAATTGAAAACTAAAAACCAGAACCTTGTGCAGCAACTCGAATAACCCTCGAGGTCAATGCAGCAAAATTTTGAACGATGAACTACCACAGTTATCTCAAATAGGTGGCACTACTATTTCGACAATCAACTGTAGAACATCAGTTCCGTGATGAGCATCATTGATACCTTTTCTTAGCCAAGTTTGGAACGATTTATTTGCAGCCAAAGAAGCTCGAAAAATCGAAAAGTGCCATTATCGGAGATGCTTGTAAAATTACTAGGAACACTGAAAATGCTTGACCACTGTGAGTGTAAATAGGCTACATCATACGGAACCTATCCGTAATTAAGAAAGACTCCACGCCAGCGAAATAAAAAAAAATATTAAAAGTTTTATGGCGTGGGTGCGCAGTGTGGACACGCGGTCCGAAGGGCAAAACAGCCGTGGGTGCGCAGTGTGGACACGCGGTCTCTTAAGTGTTAAATGATCATTCGAGAGCATAGTCACCACCCATCTCCAAAACTGCTTCCCATTTGCTTGGCAGTCGGTCGATTCCGCGTTTGAAGAAGTCACGATTCTTGGAGGAAATCCACGCTTTGACATCATCCATCAAGTCATCCAAGTCGTCGTAGACTTTGTTTGTTTGCCAGTTTTTCAAAGAGCGATTGACATTATAGTTCGTTGGTGCTACTGTCGGAGAGTACGGCGGATGTGGGAGTAGACCGCATCCCTTTTTCAGCTATGGATTCGATTACACGGCGCTCAACATGTGAACGGGCGTTATCGTGATGGAACACGATGTGGTTTTTTCCGCGGTCTTTTCGCTTCGATTGCAGCGTTAAGGCGATCAAGCTGAGCCAGATAGACGTCGCTTTTGATGTTGAATTGCCGCTTGCCTCCATTGCTGCCTTTCATCTGCGTCGTTAAACCAATAACAAATGTCATTTTAAATGATTTCCAAATACATAGTTCCGCTTCTGTCCCACCATACACACTACATAGCCTTCTTACAGTGCACGTCTTATGATATTACTTTGAGGGGAAACACCTGAGGAAATGAAGATCATCTTTCTTTTATCGCTTTTGAAGAGGAGCTCATCCCCAGTAATAAGATCCTTCAAAAATGGTGTTTGTTCGTTTGGCTGCTGTAAATCGGTGAAAAATCGAACGCGTTCAGCTTTGTTGTTCTCAGAGAGCTCGTGGGGCACCCCTCCAGCCACTTTCCATACCTATCCAACTTCTTCAGGCGTCGAACGATCGTTGATTGATTGACATTAAAGGCAGTGTTCACGATAAATTTCACTTCTGATATCTCCACGGGTTACTTAAGGTCTGGCGCCCTATATAGCAAGGCATGCTCAAAAAAGACACGAAAGACGCGTTCTTGAGCCAAAATAGGCCCTCTCTTGTTTACGTTGGTTTTTGAGCGTGGAGGATTTGACCGCTAGAAGGATGATACCTATCAGTGCAATGAAGCGATCAGCTCACTTATTAGCACTTCCTTGACTTGATCGTTCCTGTAATCTGAGTCTTTATTTGTTCATTCTGGAGCACGGGGCGTGTCTGGGGCGCCAAAACGCTTGTTTGCAGCCGTTATTTCGCCTCTCCTGACTCGTTTTATACCGTTCTTTCGACACTGGGTGCCTAGGATCCTTCTCGCCCATCATTCCACTGTCGAAAGTCAACGAGGATGATTATTGTGAACGCTGCCTTTGAAGTCTTCAGCCAGCATTCGCTATGTCAGGCTTTCGTCCTTTTCCACGGCTGTCAGAAGTGCTTGATCATCAAAATCCGAAGGCCGACCTCTTCCCTCTTTATCCTCCAGGCTAGTGTCACCCGATTTGAAGTGAATAAACCACTTCCGTTCTGCACTATCAGTAATTGTTCCTTCGTCAGAAAGCTAGCTGAGATCGCGAAATAATTGAGCTGCGGTCCATCCTTTGTCGGAGTGGTAGAGCATAATATGGCGAATATGAGTGTGATTTTTGAAACGCGTTTTTAAACTAAATATTGAGGATTATTTTTACATAAATATTAAGGACGAAACGCCAATTTTTACTAAAGGAAAACGCGTTAATGAAAACGTTCCATAATTATGCGTCAACCCAATAGTATAGCCGTGCCTTTGGGAAGCCTCTACGGACGTCGCTAAGTTCCACGATTTCAGCTGGGCTCTATGGAAGTATGCCGTGGGTTTATGATACTTTACCTGCTCTGCTGTCACGCAACAAATCAGTTGAACTGCTTGTTGCGTCCTCAGACAGTCGGGGCCTAGTACGTCGGCACAATAGCGTTAGTACACTAGGGCAAACCTGGCGTACTAACGCTCGTTGTGAGCAGGAGCTGCTGGCAACGACCGCATATCCTGTCAACGTATGCTGCCGTACTAACGCTGATTATCTTCAGCTTGTTCTGCAAACAGTCAAAGAATTTTGACTGCCACCCTCTTTACCGGTGTTGGGTATGATCCTTGTCACGGCCAGCAGCAAGGAGGCCAACCACGATGCGGTCCGCAACAAGGACATCATCTTCGCCACGGTCCACAACGAAGAGGCTTCCCTCTCGATGGGCCATGGGGATGACCCCCACAGCGTTCAAAATTAACTCAGGCAGTTATCGGCCCCGAGCCGCCTGACAGTTCGTGTTCCCAATCTGCGAGTCGGCTTCTGTTGCTGTCCGGGCCACTGTTCTTGCTTTACGGGCCGCTGCTGTTGCTGTACGGGCTAATTTGGTTCGTCCGAACAGCAACAGCAGTGGCCCGGAGATTGGGAGAACGAGCCGAACTGTCAGGCGGCTGCGATTCTTATTAGGTGCGGCTCGGGGCCGAGAATCGCCGGATAACGTCTCAAAACTGACACAAGGTCACCTCCTCGGACTGGCCTCAAACGGTCAACTGCTCCCTTAGCGAGACTGGCCGCCTTATACACTCGCCGCCGTCGTAGAAGAGAATGCTGCAATGGTCATTCGTATCAGACAAATCAATGGAGGATGAAGCCAGCAGACACTAGGAGAGGAGGGGCTGGCGATTGCACGCAAGCCACAATATGCAAAGCGTTAGTACCCCAGCTTAAGCAGCAGCAGCTCCTGGTCGTTGGCAGCATATCCTTCTGTTACCAAGAGCTACAGCACGGGTGCTGGCAATCCTTTTGTGCCGGCGTACTAACGCTATTGTGCCGACGTACTAAGCCTCCACTGTCTGAGTCACCATGACATTCAGATCAGGCGCCACTGTGTCGTAACCCGTCAACGCGCCTAAGCGGGCTATTCCAGAATCAAAGAATGACTTACCAACTCTTGCTCCTGCCCTCGCACACGTGACGGCAGCTCCGATAATGCCAGCGCCCAGGACCGTCCCCATAACTTCGTTGGGTAGAGCTGGGTACTCCACCAACCTCAACCTGTGGGTTTTAGAAGGTGGGACCTTTTCCACTGGGATAACCGGTAACTACTGGGGCAAAGTTTAGAAAAGGAATCAAGGTGACTCGACGTTCATGCAAGACCAGTTTTCCGTTGATAACTTTTTCACCCTTGGAAATAAACTTCTGATAAAGGTTAATTTCGGAATGCTCAAAGTTTGTGGTCAGCTTTTTGACAGCTGATCCGGTTTCCAGAAAAATCGTAACCAGGGGTTTTCGAGTGTGTTGCGTCGATTGACATTTATCGCTAAGAGCACACGAAGTTAAGAAACACAAAAAATAGGGTGTCGTATAAACTTGCAACGCACTGTTTATCCCCTATTAAAGTTTCTAGAATACTTCAGGGAATCATAGAAAACAAACAAGATTGGTGTATCAGAAATTTACGGACAACCTAGAATTGGAGCAGAGATGAGATAAGAACGAACTCGAGTCGACATTCATTGTGAGGAGATCGAACACTTTATTCTCTCTACAGCACACTATGCCAAAATGAAAGACTAGAGCACAATAAACAAATCAACTGTTATCCAAATATTGTCGACACAGTCGATACCGCAACCAAACATTGGACAGTCATAGTTCTCTAACCCCTCTTTCATACTTTGAAAATGGCGAAGAAAATCGCAATCCGCGTAAAAAATTGCTGAAATTTGCGATTTTTGTCGCTGATATTACTTATTTCCCTAGAAACAGGCTAATCGTGCGAGGACCATCTGACATCACGGGTAGGGACGCAGAGGGATCTCTTTAATACTGAAGGGGACGGATTTCGTCCACTTTCCGAGAGAGGTTTGCACTCAGTAATTGCGCCTTCTCCTGTTTGGGAAGGAGTATGCTCCGTACAATGCGACAAGACTTCAGAAGTAGATTTTTGGCTACCGCAGTGTTGTAAGGAGTGTGCAGGAATTAAGTGGAAGTGTGCAGGACGTCATAGAAAGTGTGCAAGACTTCAGTGGAAGCGTGCAGGACCTCAAAGGGAGTGTGCAGGACTTCATCGGGAATGTGCACGACGTCACAGAAAATGTGCAGGACTTCAGTGGGAGTGTGCAGATGAACAGCAACAGGAACCTGAATAACAAGCTGCACGCCTTTCTGCTGCGTGCTGTCCGGTAAATCGCAGCGGCAGCAGACTTCTGCTCACTCTCCGTGCTGTCCTGTACGAGTCTTGGGATTAGAATCTCATTTTTCCTAGATTCTCGGACCGGGCATTGCATTTGTCCATCTACAGTCTGTAGGCATCGCCCTGATACTAGCACGAATCGCACTGATGTGTCATAATATACGTGCACCGAGTTTGCGCCAACTCGAAATAAGAATCGCAAAGTATGAGTGCGATCCGTGCCCAGTGTAGATGGAGAAGTGCAATGCCCGGTCCGAGAATTCAAAAATATGATGTTGTGATCCCAATCAAATCAAATCATCAGATCAAATCAAATCAATACTCACAGGACAGCTCGGAGAGTAAGCAGAAATTTGATGCCGCTGCGCAGCACCAGACAGCACGCAGCAAAAAAGCGCGCAGGTTGTTGCCAGGTTTCTGTTTCTGCCCATCTGCGCACTCCCACTGACGTCCAGCACACTCCCAATGGTGTCCTGCACACTTTCTATCACGTCCTGCACACTCCCACTAAAGTCCTGCACACTCACCCTAACGTCCTGCACATTCCCACTGAAGTCTTGCACACTTCCTATGACGTCCTGCACACTCCCCCTAAAGTCCTGCACACTCCCACTGGTTTCCTGCACACTTTCTATCACGTCCTGCACAATCCCGCTGGTGTCCTGCACACTTTCTATCACGTCCTGCACACTCCCACTGAAGTCCTGCACACTCACCCTAACGTCCTGCACATTCCTACTGAAGTCTTGCACACTTCCTGTGACGTCCTGCACACTCCCCCTAAAGTCCTGCACACTCCCACTGGTTTCCTGCACACTCCCACTGAAGTCCTGCATACTTTCTTTGACGTCCTGCACACTCCCCCAAACGTGCTGCACATTCCCACTGAAGCCCTGCGCACTTTCATACACAATACTCTTTGCGAGCTTAGCAAAAATGTGCTGCTAACTTCTCTAGGATGACGCTATTGCGACAAGAATCATCTCAACCATTCTTCCCGCAAATCTTCAAGCTGCGATTTTTTTCGCAGTTTTTGAAGTATGAAAGGGGGTAAGAACAGTAATTAATGGTCAACAATAATTACGTAGCTTATTCATGACTAACTTCTTCACGTTTAGTTGCTCTGATAAATGTACCGTCCCTCTGAACGGTAACAAACGAATGAGTAAACAGGTATCTTTTACCTTTACGAGTAACCATTATATGCAAACGTTCAAAGTACTGATACATTTATTAGACAATGCAAAAGTGAAATAGCTATTTATAACTGTCCCTTGTTCAGCTGACTCATTTACATTGGAATAGATAGACTCGGCTGACGTATAGCTCTGCTGATAAAACTGGTTATGGGAAGACGGGAATGGCAAGAAAAGCTTCACTTTTATGAATCTATAAACTGCACTGTTAACAGTTGAAGGAAGCTAAACCGGCACCAGTTTTCTGCAGTTTCCACATGTTTCCTCGAACTAACTGTGCGGGACACCTCTAAATCGAAAAGTTAGTATTTTCATTTTTGCGTTTCTGTTTTTGGAGGCAGTGACTCCCAATAAGATAGAGTAAGATAGAGTATCCAGGTTTCCATCAGGGGAGCGATTCATGTACGCGTTTTTTTCTGGGTTGGTCTAAGTTTGCCTCGGGTGATTGTAAACCAGCGACTCATCGAGCTGCGGTCCTCGGAGCGGCTGGTCAGCGCTGGGCTAGGTGAGGTTAGCCAGTCAGACGTAAAATTCAATGCAAATCGTGCACTTGCACTAAACTTTCAAGATGACCACGTTTTTTCAATGCCCAAGTACCTAATCTCACGACATTTCTATTTTTTTTTGGAAAATTTGAGACTAACTTCCCTTTTTGTGCCTAAAACAGGGCCTGGCTTACGATGTGATGGCCATAGAAAGGGGCCGTAGCGTCGGGTGCCGGCAAGAGCGGGTGGTTGCAGCCTCCGCCAGAAACCATTAATAATAGTTGATACTCAGCGGAACGAAAAATTGTGAAATTGAATAGAGTGAACTTATATTAGAAAACAAGTCCAAAATTAGCCTGAAAAGCAGAAATGACAGTAATTTTTCACGGAACCATGCAATTTCGCTAATTGTGATCGTGTGGAATGTCGTATGAGATGAAGTAGTCTACTCTCCTAAAAAAAGAACCTCGAAATTTAACAAATCAAACACGGACGCCAACAGAATTGATCAGCAGGCCCACTCTACTTAAAAAAAGAAATTTGAAATTTAACAAATGAAACACGGACGCCAACAGAATTGATCAGCAGGCGCCGACTCAACAGATTCAAACACGATTTGACAACCGGTTCGCAAACCACGCAAAAACATTGATGAATCGCTGGTTAGCGCGGGAGAGTGGTTCGGTCACGGGTGGGCTTGCAACCCAAACCAAACCACAAAATGTGCTTTCATAAATCGCTCCTCAGAAGTCTGGAGTTCCGGGACCCTCGCAACAAGAAAGTCGACAAACATCTGAGAACGAGCCCTAACCGTGGATGTGGCGAGCCCACCACACCCATCCCTTCGACAGCCACCTCTCGAGATAAAAAACGGAAACACCGACTTTGGGAAAACATTCGATAATCAGAAAATTTAAATTTATTTTATCATCACCTGCTTGAAGGTAAAGTTCACGATTGATTTCAATTCCATTATCTCCACGGTTTACGGAAGGTCTGATGCCCTCTATAGCAAGGCATGCTTTACAAAGACGCGAAAGCCGTGTTTTTGAGCCAAAATAGGTCCTTCCTTGTTCACGTTGATTTTTGAGCGTGGGGGAATTGACCGCTATAAAGAATGATGCCTATCAATGCAATCAAGCGATCAGATCACTTAACAGCACTTCCTTGACTTGATTATTCCAGCAATCTGAGTCTTCATTTGTTCATATCGAGGGGCGGAACTGGTTCACGGGGCGGTTCTGGAACACTAAAACAAACGCTTGTTTGCAGCCGTTACTTTGCCAATCCTGGCTCGTTTTCTACCGTTCTTTCGACATTGAGAGCCTAGGATCCTTGTCGCCTATCACTTTACTGTGGGAAGTCACGGAGGTTGATCATCGTGAGCGCTGCCTTTAACGAAACTATCTTCGTCTTGATATTGGTTGTCTTAAAAGTCGATTTCACAGTCGCTTACTTCGTTGATTGTTATTGAGGAGAGGGATGTGGCGGGCGTGCCACCCCCACCGCCCCTGAATTTAGGCCCGCACAGGTCCGTTCAGGGGTGCGTTCCAAGAATATTTCCATGGCGAAACGCGTCCACGGAAACGTAGCCACGGCCGCGTGGAAGCAATTTACTGTTATAATTCGTGGCCATGGGAAGCAAACTCGACCATGGAAAGATCTTTTGCCCCCCCCCCCCCCACGCCGTCGTGGGAACATTCTTGGTACGCACCCCTGGGCTCGTTTCTAGTAGTTTTTTCGACATTGTTGTGGCAATGAGGTGCAGACTTTAGAGTTCCGGAGTATTATACGTACCATTTTTGGAAAATTGAGAAATAGTGCGCTATGCGTACAATAGAGCTATACTTCGGTTTCTATACACTTCCTTATCTGTGTATCGGTGGTGAAGGAGGTTGAGGAGAGTTGATTAACTCAAGGTCATAATCAGTACATCACGAATAGGAAATAAAATCTAAGGAAGGCAAAGGATGGAAAAACAACGAGTGGATAAGCATTTGTGTCCTTCCTATAGGAGCAAAAATTTCAATAAAAAACATTGAAAATCTGCCGAAACTGAGATATAGAAAGTTTCACCACGTTTTAATTCACTTAAGTCATACATCTATGTAACAACTTGGTAAAGCCCCACTGTAAAAATGGCGAGATTGACTGGAATACACGATGAATCGGTCAGCGAGAGAAACCAACTGTCAATAGAAAATCTTGTTAGTAAATTTATTTACAAATGATAGACAAGTTGCACATGGTGCTATATATTGAAGAATATCACAGGTGTAGAACACAGATTTGCATTAGATAGCACTGATATTTTTTTTGGACCCAAGTCATATGTAATGCTAGCCGATGAGGTTTTTCCAGCTTGATTAATTATTCATTACGGAGAGCGGATGTTGTTCCCAATTGTCTTCAAAGGCAGTGGTCGCGATGAAAAAAGTTGTGGATGAGAACGTAGAAATAAGCTTGGTCCGCAAACGTCTTAAAAATCCCGAAGCTTACCGCGTAAGAAACGAGCTACAATTAGAGTTATTAGGTTCCCGAGTTGCCGATCCGTGCAGGCGTGCACAGCTCCGCCAAAAAGATCGGAGTAATCAAAATTAAATGACATTCAGAGGCAGAAATATTTGCGGATTCATTCAATAAAAACAGCTTAACAATGAAAGCAAGCACTTCAGTGAATACTTTGATTAGATGAGGGCATAGATATTCGAACAGACGGGTTCGAAGAAAATTGGTCATTGATTAGACGTCGATTTCAAGCCACCAGATGTTCTTGATACGAGAGATAATCGATGCCGATGGTGTGGGTTCTGCTCGTTGACCATCAAAAGACCGGAAAGTTGAGTCTGATAATTTCATCCAAAATAGAGGTTTTTCGCAATGTTTTCTCGTAGGTCCTACTACTCTAGATCCAGAAAAGGGTTTAGAGGAAAAAAGTAAACAAGCATATTTCATCGTTGAGGCCGATAATTTTCCCTAAAACAGGGGTTTTTCGCAATCTTTCCTCGTAGGTCCTAATACTCTAGATCCAGAAAAGGGTCTAGAGGAAAAGAGTAAACAAGCATATTTCATCGCGACCCCTGCCTTTCAACGTCGATAGAATTCTCTTTGAACCATGAACAAATCCCTCAAAAGGATAAAATCAGTTGCGCTGCACGACGAACTGCTAGTTAACCTCTGAAATCAGTAAAGATTTTATTCGAAACTTGTACATTACTATGCAAAAGAACGAACCTGGATGTTAGTTTATTACGGTTTTGATTAGTCTGCCGGTGGATATACTCCCAGGCTAGCATGCGTTGGAAGTGTTTGAGATTGCGAAGATGTGAGAGGATGTGGCGATAGATGATGTGAAGACGCTGGTAAAAAGGCAGACTTCTCACCAGATGACAATGTCGCAGCTGAAATACGAAAAATATTAGCGGGGCGATGCGGCACACTGCGATCCTATAATATTGATCACGTGGCGCAGCGCGATCAATATCACAGAATTGCACTTCGCCGCGCCACTCGGCGGTGGGAGAATAAACGGGACTGAGAAAGTGCGTCGCCGACCGATAGGCACCCTGCCAGCGGTTGAAAGAAGAGGAGGCTTTGAATGGCAGTAAGCAGGCGAGTATGAAGAGAGTCAAATCGATTGGGACTCTTATGGCAATCAGAGGTATACAATACATATGAGGTAATAAGTTCACTGTGGTAATAAGTTCACTCTGCACATTTTTAAATCAATTGTAAATGAACATTTCTGAAAGTTGGGCTTCGCAAAAAAGGTTAGGGATTTGGCATTGTTCTTGAATGTCGTGAAATTGTTTGATTGGATTTTGCTCTCAACTTGATTTTTTAAATGTCTCAGACATAGGAGCGGACTTATCGCGACGCATAATAGGAACAATCGCATGATCGACGGCGATCAAACCGGTATTTGGGGGCGATCAAACCGGCAATTGGAGCGATCAACCCGTCTTTAGAGCGCGGTCAACACTAAAAGAGCAGGCGATCAGTACACTTTCATCATAATAGGACATACCGCGCACAAACCTTCAGAACGTAGCCGTAGGCCTGCGTGCTGTCAACCCTACAGGGCCAAACAAGTTTTTTCCACGGGTGGCCCTCAAAAGTAAACAGTATGGGGTTCTATGGAGCGCCCATAGCCACAAACACAAAAGATCACCGTCGCTAGGGGAGGTGCGGCTAAAAATTTATTATTGATTGTATCTTGAGCTACCGCGGCTATCTACAGCTCAACAGAGCGAGGCATGTATACTGTGCTTATCTGGGCCAAATTCCGGTCCGCAATTGCGTCTCGACGCGCTTTGCCGCCGCACGTGCTCGATTCAGTCGGGTTTCCAGCGCCAAAGCCGGCTAGATGAGGCTTTTTTTTAAAATTTTCTCCAGGGTTTCTTAGTTTCCAGTTTCCAAAACCCACCTAGAGTTAGCAGATCGGCGGCTGCGGCGCTGGAAGCTCTTCTGACTCGGGAGCGTGCGGCCGCAAAGCGTTACGACACGCAATTGCGGACCGGAATTTGGCCCAGATAAGCACAGTAGACAGCCACAATCGTCAAGGATACAATCATTATATCATTCTCAATCGTACCTCCCGTAACGACAGAGGTCGCTTGTTATTCTCAACTATGGGCGCTCACTTAGAGGTCACCCACGAATGACTTGGATGGCCTACAATACCGGAAATCGGTCTACAAATCGAGACAAGACTCAATTTCCACTCGCTACGGGCCGGATTCATACTTATCGCGACAAATGAAGAGAAGCTGTGCTTACAATCCTTATCGACCAAAAATCTATACGCATCCATGGACGATTGAAATAAACTCTGTATCGCGTCGGTGGTGAATATGGTTCCAGGCCATTTCTAATTCTCAGTCTTAACATCAAAATAGATATAATTTCATTTTCGTTCGCATCTTGAACAAATCGCAAAGGCACTTAAATGTACTGGACGCACAGTTATGTGAATCATTAAAGAAAAATTCGAATAATGCCTAGTGGATATTGGATATTTAATACTACTGTGGATAATCGATACATAGAGTTAACGTAATAAATTTAATCTGAGGAATGTACGGGGCTGCGACGGTAGATCGCCGCGCGCGAATCTAAATCCCGTTGGCCAAAGAGGCCGCCAACACCGCACGACAAGCCGCCTGGTCCATGCGTCAGACTAAATCGAATACCAAGACCATACATTACCGAACAGAGACGCATTGTGTGCATCTTCAGAGAAAAATGAAAACAATTCTTAGAGAAGTAGACTCGAGATGCGGAAGGATCATAAACGGAATGCAAACAAATTCCAGGGCCCGCAAATGAATGAGCATACAAGAGCATGATAGAAGAGACATTGCGCACCAAAACAACAGTACAACAGAAAACAAAAATTTAACACTAACAGAAATGGCAAAACATTTGATGACACGACAAAATTGCCATCATAAGCGATCGAATGCAAAAAAAGAGCATTCCGAAATAGATTATCAAATATAAAGCACAGCTCGTGCGTGGTGTTGCTCATAGGATACATACAAAACTATAAGACAGATGCGAACATCTCATCTCCAAAGGTTATTAAAACAAAAAAACAAGCGGGACATGGATGAACTCTGAATTTTTCAATTTCGCAGCATTTCAACGAGATGATGTCATAGTAAAAGTATGGCTAAAGCGGGTAATGAACCCAATCCTACCCTTTCGAGACAATTCGGCGCCAACCAAGTGTACGAACACCAGTGTCAGGCGGATACAGACTGTGTCACAGAGAAATTCCCATGCTTCCTACGAATGCGAGTCGGTAGCAGAGGTAAGAGACAGCGAGAGTGGAGGAGAAGGGAAGACAGTAGCCTCGCGAGCGTGGCTTGCGCTGTGAATAAAGGGAATTCCGATTTTTACAAAAGATACCATCCCACAGACCAATAGAGGGACATTTATAAGCATTCACCAAATGTAGAAACTCGTGGTCGTGAGAGCGTGGCAATTTCGTGCCAAAAATGGCGAATTTCGTGCCAGGCAATTACAGACTGATCTCTATCCAAATGATTCACATACGGCATAAAATCGCTCTGAAATCATGAAAAAGAGTTTTTATCAGAAACTCAGAAAACTACTAGGTTAAACTAACCGTGAGCTTCACAGGAAATTAACTGGAGCCAGGCCGGAACGATAGAAAGCTGAGCATATTGTGGCTAATATAAATCAAGAGACCACGACCCAACGCATTCTGAAGCGAAAAATCACAAACTCGGGATGAAAACGGCACAAATGACGCAATTGACAGGAAAAATTGTAATTGCTTATTACGGGATGAACCAGCGTAATGACATCGTAGTAGATCAACAAACTCGTAGGGACAGGGTGTAACGACATCGTGAAGCAGTAGCACGTAGAGATTTTAGCACTCGGGATCTTGTGCTACCGTAACCTTCGGCTAGCCACGGAGCGCTTTATTGTATCATAAACGTCAACACCGTGTTCCGCGTAGGATTTGAAGCTGGGCCGAATGCATCAACAGGCCGGGTTGGGGCGGGGGCAGGGCAGTCTGCGCCTTTGAAGATCTCTGTTATTCAAAAAACCCAGCTAGGGGGCTGAAGCAGCTAGCGCAGCAAAAAACACTGCTGGGGCACTATTGATTAGATGATCTACTGCCCTCGCACTGCGATCGTCAAAGATGCCGACTGCCCTGCCCCAACCCGGCGCGTTGATGCATCCGGCCCCTGGAGTCTAGCGCTGTTGATGTTACCTCATTCAATAGCACGCCTGGATAGCGAGAAACTTTATAGGACGCCATAGGCGAAGAATACTACGTGGCCTTGAGCTGTGGCTCACTACGCGCCGCGGTCGCGTCGCGGCGTTGCAATTAGAGCACGCTCATACGTCGCCAACGCCTTTAGATGGGGTTGTGGTGGGACGAAGCAGACAACAATGTACAGGTGTTCAGGCGGCATGAAGACCGCTGTCTACAAAGCCATTATTGGCAATCAACAATGGTTCCTACTTCCAGTGATGGAGCATGGGTGTTAAATGTCAGGTAAAACTGACGGAGGTCAAACTCCATCACTCGTCATCATGTTAATGGTGTCTGGTTTCTAACAGATATCACTCTCTTCTATAGTTTTACAATTTCGAAAAAAAATTCCGAACAAACGAAAAATGAAAAAAATTCGTTCGACAAAATTTCGAACGAACGGAATTTGAAAAAACTTAGTTCGACGAAGTTTCGAAGGAAAGAAGACGAACGAAAAAAATTTCGAAAATTTCGTTCGTGTACAATTATACTCTCTTCTTCTATACTCTAAATAATTTCTTATTGTGAGACATTCTTCTTCCGTATTTCCTAGGATTAACACCTGGGCTTATCCGTTATCTCTCACAAGACTGCCAACAGAGGATCGGTCTCAGAAACCCTTACGGAAATCATTCAGGCACGGAGAACACATCAACTTTTTGCCCCTTGTGCAAGCTAAAGCCTTTTGCATTCAAGAACCTGATTAGGCACATAAGGGGGTTCACGAGTGCTCAGACGCACAGGTGTAGCAGGCGAAAAATGATGTTAAAATGGCTAAATTCAAGGACTGCAATACATTTCCCTGTAATACTTGCGAGAAAACCTATCATTCAGCAAGCGGTCTAAAAAAGACGGAGGAGTTTGTTTCAAAAATTGCAATGCTCCAGTTCCCACGTTAATGGCGAACTCAGCCCGAATCTACTCCACTACCGTCCTCGAGATAAAATATGGCAAAGAAACACCACGTGTCAAAGAAGAATCGCAGCCGGTTGGCAGAATACACTCTCCACAAGATCACATATAGTGGAGTCCACCAAGAGTGTCTCATTTACTTATCAATGAGAAGCGGTCGATTGGAGATCAATGAACATGAAACTCGTTGTAGCACAACCGCTCTCGCTCAATTGGTATCGAGCGTGCTGGTATGGGATTCATGCACATTGATCCCCAGCCGACCGCTTCTTATTGATAAGTAAATGAGACACTCTTGGTGGACTCCACTATAAACATTTCGTATAAATATTTGGGTGAAAAAAATGATCGGGATGACCTTTGGGCAATGAAAGAGGATAAGTTCTTACTAAAAATTTGGTATCTTCCGAATTATAAAGGTTCTGACGCTGATGTATCAAAGTGCGAAGAGGGTTCAGATTAGGTATATCAGGAAATGCGGTGATAATCAGTTATATGAAACAAAGAGATAGTAACACTATAGTGAAGATAACACAACAAAATTGTAATTTTATTATTATCCTGAAAATAGTACCTAGTTGATTTACTCTATACTCGAAATGCACGCTGCCCTGAATCATAATCAGTTGCCAATACTTGAGGTGAAATGATTTCTTGTGTTAGTTACACCACCTCAAATGATGGAAGGAAACCAGAGCATGTGAATGATTACGCATTCGGCTCCCACTCTGACATCCCACTAAAACAGAGCTAAGCGTGCTCTAATGGCGACGCCGCAATGCGACCGCGGCGCGTAGTGAGCCACAGCTCAAGGCCACGTAGTATTCTTCGCCATAGGCAACAGCTGCTGGGGTCCCACCACGAGTGGCAACGAAGAAAATTTAGAAAGTTTAAAGGACGCAATATGCAACGGCTACGGAGGTCTCACCACGATTGGCAACAGAGAAACTTTAAAGGACCCAATATGCAACTACTGCGATGGTCTCACTACGATTCGTAACCGAGAAACTTTAAAGGACGCAATTCGCAACTATTATGGTCTTCCCACCACGATTCGTGACGGAGAAGCTTGAAAGGGCCCAATACGCAACAAATGAGGTGGTCCCACCACGATCCGAAAAGAAGAAAGCTCAAAGGATTCAATATGCAACACCCACGGTGGTCCCACCACGATTTATCACTGAGAAAGTTTGAATGATGCAATATGCAACGACTGTGGTGGTCCCATCCCGACTCGCAACGGGGAAACTTCAAAGGAAGCAATACACAACAGCTATGGGGGTCCCAATGATTCGTCAGCGAGAAATTTATGGAAAATCAGAAAGAACAACAATGTTGTTGTTGTTCCTTCCGAGAACAAACAACAAAAACAACATCCATGAATGAATACGAGATCAACATGAACCAATAAGAAAGAACCGTGATGAAGTACAGATAGATACAAAACAATGGACTCCACCATGAAGAAGCGCGCAAATTCGAATTTCAGCTTTGCGCGTAAACTGAGACACAAATCAGCCCAGAACACACCAAACACACCACCTCACGGTTGAACGCGGTCAGTCCGATTTTTGTGCGACATCAGTCCTATTACTGCGTTTGCGCGCGATCCGACCGGATGGCGAAGCGGTTGTATCGCGAGCACCAGAATGCAATCGCTCTGACCGCGAGTTTATTCGCGGTAAGTCCTAATTGGGCTTTCGATCGCGGTCAAAACGGTTCCTGAGCGCGGTAAGTACTATTCGGCAAGTTCTGTGCGCGATAGGTCCGCCCTTATGTCTGAGGTAGTGAGTTTGGCTGATGATGGTATTTGTAGACAACGTAATCATCAAAATATAGTGAGATTGTTGCTAATGGATTCGGCACGTGCTCTACCAATTATCAGAGTCAAATCACGCGTCAGAAGGAGTTTTGAGTCGATCGTGACTTGGATCAAATCAGAATAAGAATAAGTCCAGCAAAAAAGAGCTTTCCATACAATGAGAACCGTGAAAGCGCTGAGGACAAAAAGACTATCATGAGAAATACTTCTGACGAGTGATTTGACTCTAATAATCGATAGAGCGCTTGCCAAATCCATTAGCAACAATCTCATTATTTTAATGATTACGATGTCTACAAATACCATCATCAGCCAAATCAAGAAAATAATCTCACTACATCTAAAAAATCAAGTTGAGAGCCAAATCCAATAAAAAAATTTCACGACATTCAAGAACATTGCCAAATCCCTAACCATTTTTGCGAAGCCCAACTTTCTGAAATTTCACAACTTTTTCCTAGGATTTCCCTTCTACAATATCATCAATCTCTGGAGGGAGGAGCCACGATTCTGTTATGATAGCTTTATTATAAGAGTCAAGTCGATGTTTTTGAGAAAAAATAGTGGTAGAAATTATACATTGGATCCGACTCACTCATTTTCGGATATCCATCCGAATGAACCGAAATTTTCATGATTCAAAATCCGATTCACCGAAAAAAACGCCAAAATCCGAATGATCCAAAATCCGAATCACCGAAAAAGTGTCAAAATCCGAATTATCCAAAATTCGATTCACTGAGGAAACGTCAAAATCCGAATGATCAAAAATCCGATTCACCGAAAAAACGCCGAAATCCGTTTGATCCGAAATCTGAATCACCGAAATGTGCCATGAGTCGGATAATGATTCGAATACCGAATATCCGGAAAATGTCATGATTCGGATCGGATAACGAGTCGGATATTGGTAGATTCGGCATGTCCTGTTACTCAAACAAGCGTAGCTGATGTCACGACTCGACATTCCATTCTACAGAAGCCATACAGGTGCGTAGTTACACTGCAGACATCCAATTGGAGCGCATCGTGAAATTTCCGCCGCTTTTTGTTGCGCATCATCAGCGCAGTTTTTGCGCATAATTGGCATAAATCCTCTTCGTTTGGGTTGTCTGTGCGAGTATAGGGCCTTTCAGAGTGGCGTCGCTGCGAAATTCTCTGCGTCGCTCTCCAGAGCGAGAGAAATTGGGCGTGACCATGACTTGTCGCCGAATCATATTTCTGTCTCTGCGTCTCTTACCTCTTCGCCGCCGTTTGTTCGATTGAAAAAAAACAGTAAAGTGAGGGAAATAAATAATTTATAGAGAGTTAATGGACAGGTACTAACGAGGGAACATCAACGAATAGAAAGAAACTACGGCGGGACGGCAGCAACAGCGGCAAAAATGGTCGAAATCATTTTCATCGCGCTACGTTGCTGCCATCGCTGCTAGCTCGCGCACTCGGAAAGCGCGGCGGTCGCCCCTGTCGCATGGCTCAGTTTGCGCTGCGTAGCAACCCCCAATCACTCACACCGTTTTCGCGACCGCGAGTTTTGCTGCGACGCCACTCTGAAAAACTCTTAGGGGTATGGTATACTTTGCCGCTGTCATGACCGACAGGCATGCAATCTACCACAAATCGCTGCGGGACCTGCATCGTAAAAACGATATCGGTCGTCGTAGGCACAGTTATCGCTCGTCTGTCACAGCGACGCGACGCGGAGGGCTGACATACTGCGAATGGGCCGAAGCCTGTCGCTGCCACTGTCGCTGTCGCGGGCCAAAGCTTGCAGCACACTGCGACAGCGACAGGTACAGGGCCTAGTGCATATTTTCCGCGACCGCGACAGTGCATATTAGCAATATCGATTTAGATGACATTCGGTCGATTTAGATGACAAGCATTATGTCGCGTCGCTCGTCACGGGAAGTATGCAATAGAACTAAAGGGCGGTCGGTGGTAATGTGCAGAGCGACGCGATAGTCTGTCGCAAAAGTATGCCATACCCCTTATAGCGCATTAAGGGTATGATTGGCTCCCAAAAACCATGTGTATTGATCGAACGGGCAATCCTGTTTTAGGTGGATTAGACAGGAGCTCACGGGTATTCACGAAATCGATGGCAAGGACTGATACTCATGTTACTCATCTATACTAATGCTCTAACATTACACTCGCTTTGAAAAGATTGTGAAGTGTGATCACATCTGTTCAAATAGTATTGGTTTGCAAATATTCCGTGATAAAGAAAATTATCAATGAGTTCTTTTATCATAGTAAGGCAGAAAAATCTTTTTTTTTTTCGAGGATTTTCGCCAGACTATCGATTCTTGATAGACTTAGAATTATACCATCTTTTATCCGACCGGATATCCGACTCGGATATTCGGATTCCGACTCATCGAAAAAAGGTCCAAATCCGAGTGATCCAAATTCCGAATCACCGAAAAAATGTGATTTTCGGATTGATCCGAGATCCGACTATCCGTCTGACCTTCCTATCCGAATGACTCGGATTCTCCGATATTGCTATTTTGAATCTATCCGTTTGAGTCAGATATCCACGACCTTTGATTTTTGAGTTATCCAAAATCCGATTATCCGAATTTTTTTGATTCGGAT
Source organism: Aplectana chamaeleonis (assembly GCA_029168955.1). NCBI lineage: Eukaryota > Metazoa > Nematoda > Chromadorea > Rhabditida > Cosmocercidae > Aplectana > Aplectana chamaeleonis. Next base: position 166,955 of record JAPDOI010000102.1, on the reverse strand, counting down.
CTAATGTATAGTAGAAATGGAGAAAGAACCGCTCTGCTGCTAAGATAGCAAGTTTATATGTAGCTGCATCGCGGCTCCCTAGAGATAGAATACAAGGCATATACTTTTTGAATTTAAAAGTCGAAAAAATGAAGGAATGAGTTTCAAAATGACAGAATTGTACAGGATCAGTCGCTCTAGCCAAATTTCACCTGTTCTTGCGGATGTCGCTCGTCTGTGCAGGCCCAGACGTCTGACTCGGAGGAATAACTTGCAGACGGTGTCCTGGACATTGAACTGAGTCCCTGCGCTTGTTTCATGATGTCCTGCACACCCCTACTGCGGTCCTGCACACGTGCGACGATATCCTGCCCATCCCTACTGGGGTCCTGCACACGTCTCATGATGTCCCGCACACCCCTACTGAGGTCATTCACACATTCCATGACGTCGCGCACACCCCTACTACGGTCCTGCACACGTCCCATGATGTCCTGCACAATCCTACTGAGGTCCTACACGCATTCTACGACGTCCTGCACACATTCCATGATGTCCTGCACACTCCTACTTAGCTCCAGCACACATTCCATGACGTCCTGCACATCCCTGCTGTGGTCCTGCCCATGACGTCCTGCAAACCACTACTGGGGTCCTGCACATGTCCCATGGTGTCCTGCAAACCCCCACCGAGATCCAGCACAAATTCCATGGCATCCTGCACACCCATACTGGGGTCCTGCACACGTCCCATGATGTCCTGCATATCCATACTGGGATCCTGCACACGTCCCATGATGTTCTGCACATCCCTACTGGGGCCCTGCACACGTCCCATGATATCCTGCACACCACTACTGCGGACCTGCACACTTCCCATGACGTCCTGCACATCCCTACTGGGATCCTGCATCTGTCCTTTGAAGTCCTGCACACCCCTACAGCGGTCCTGCACATGATGTCCTGCACATCCCTACTGGGGTCCAGCACACGTCCCTTAATGTCCTGCACACCTCTACTGCAGCCCTGCGCACGTCCCATGATGTCCTGCACACCTCTACTGCGGTCCTGCGCACTCCTACTGAGGTCCTGCACAGATTCCATGGCATTCCGCACACCCCTACTGCGCTCCTCCACACGTCCCATGATGTCCTGCAAACTCCTACTGAGGTGCTGCACACATTCCATGACATCCTGCACACCCCTACTGCGGTATGCACACGTCTCATGATGTCCTGCACACCCCTACTGCGGTTCTGCACATCCCTACTGGGGTCCTGCACACGTCCCTTGATGTCCTGCACACTTCTACTGCGGCCCTGCACACGTCCCATGATGTCCTGCTTACCTCTACTGCGGTCCTGCACACATTCCATGACATCCTGCACACCCCTACTGCGGTCCTGCACACGTCTCATGATGTCCTGCACACCCCTACTGCGGTCCTGCACACGTCTCATGATGTCCTGCACACCCCTACTGCGGTCCTGCACATGATGTCCTGCACATCCCTACTGAGGTCCTGCACACGTCCCTTGATGTCCTTCGCACTTCTACTGCGGCCCTGCACACGTCCCATAATGTCCTGCACACCTCTACTGCGGTCCTGCACACATTCCATGACACCCTGCACACCCCTACTGCGGTCCTGCACACGTCTCATGATGTCCTGCACACCCCTACTGCGGTCCTGCACATGATGTCCTGCACACCCCTACTGCGGTCCTGCACACGTCTCATGATGTCCTACACACCCCTACTGCGGTCCTGCACATGATGTCCTGCACATCCCTACTGGGGTCCTGCAAACGTCCCTTGATGTCCTGCACATCCCTATTGGGGTCTTGCACACGTCCCATGATGTCCTGCACACCCCTACTGCGGTCCTGCACATGATGTCCTGCACATCCCTACTGAGGTCCTGCACACGTCCCTTGATGTCCTGCACACCTCTACTGCGGCCCTGCAGACGTCCCATGATGTCCTGCACACTCCTACTGAGGACCTGCACACATTCCATGACATCCCGCACACCCCTACTGCGGTCCTGCACACGTCCCATGATGTCCCGCACATTACTACTGAGATCCTACACTTATTCTACGACGTACTGTATACATTCCGTGACGTCCTGCACACCCCTAGTGCTGTCCTGCGCACGTCCCTTGATGTCCTGCACACTCCTATTGAGGTCCTGCACGCATTCTACGGCGCCCTGCACACCCCTACTGAGGTCCTGCTGTAGTTCCATGAAGTCATGCATATTCCTGTTGCGGACCACCGTCCTCTTTCGATCCGGACGTTTGGAGTACACCACCCTAGAGAGCATGGTATTTATATGGAGTTTCTAAGAAAACAGTAACTGGTAACGAAAAAACCCGTTATTTTTATGAACTAATATTGAAAGACCGGTTTCTATGTTTGAACCGCCTGTAAGTGGTCCAGGAGTGAAAATGGTGAGTTCTGAGGATTATTTTTGGCATCCTCGTGCCCGATTACCTCTGGTCACCAAATTTCTCAGATAGTCGTGGGGAAGTTCCCGAGAACGACAGCAGAACTTCTCTCGAAACAACTGAGGAACTTCCCCCGAATTGGGGGGAGGCGAAGGGGACGTCTCGACAGCAGAGTAATGGGGGTAGTTCCCGCAGCAGGAGTTCTCTTGTTCTCCCGACTGCAGGTCTTCCCGCGACCTTCCGACTGCAGATCTTCCCATTGTTCAATGATTGATCAAAAATCTGCTTGCTAGAACTCGCTGTTTTCGACTGTCTCCTGTTCCTGGAAAACTGCGATCGGTCTAAAAATATTCACCTCTGACTAAAGGTTGAAAAGAAGCTTATTATCTCCTCTGAAAACCAGACAGAGATGCCTTAGGTAGTCCTTGAGTGGCAGATCTACCCCCTCAACTTGCGAAGTGCGAGACCACCTCGCGACTAGCCCGTCTGCATCACCGTAGACGCTGCGGCTTTGTTTTCGCGTTCATCATGTTCGGAGGGAGGCCAAGGGAACAACCGTGAAGCGAACTTCCTTTGTCCTCCCCCCGAAATGCCTGTTTCGAACGCCTTATCGTTGTATATAATTCGAGGTGAGAGGGGCCAGACGTCCCCCTCCGGGGGGACGGCTCGCTACCCTCCCCTCGACTGAGTGATAACGACCAAATCAGGTCTATTGTCCTCGAAAACTTCCCCACGAATATCTGAGTTCAAGCAATTTGGTACACGCCGTCCAAAAAAATGAAATGTGACGGACGGAGGCGGTGGCGGAGAAAATTTTTGCGTCATTTGAGGCGCCATATCTTTTGGAAGCGGTTTCGTCGAAACCTCCTCATCACTAGTTATATTTCATCAAAGCCCACCGCTCCGCTGCTGGTGATAATCGAAATCAATAGGTCACTAGGGATGTACCAGAGCTTAACTACAGCTTATCTGGTGACAGTATGAATAGGTGATCTCGGTATAGGGCATGCGCGCGGTAAGGGATCAAAGCCAAATCTGGTGAGCGTTTCGCGCTCACCACAATAAGCGGAGCATCACAATTCATGATGCTGACTTCACAACTCACCTTCGAGATTTCCAGCCACTGCCCCAATCAGATGATGAACATCTCCTGCAGTCTGTGGTGATGAAGAACAGAAATTATGTGGCAAAGGCGATATTGAAGGCGTCAATGAGAGCTGTGCGATAGGCACGGAAATATCTAGTGATGAGCCGTCTGGACGAACATGAGTGCGTAGGTGACGCGTGATCATATCGCGACGACTCTGCAAGATGTTGTGATATTTGCAATATTCCAAGATTACAGAAAAAGTCGCCCTTTCAGTGGCTTTTGTCAGAGTTTAAGGAGTCTATGATTTGCACGAAATCAACTGAGTATTTTTGCGAATGGAGACTGCATAGTGTATAGCCGACGCGTGTAGGGTAAGTCGTCATAGACGGTCATCGCTTTCGTTAAAGTCGAAATTCAATCGACTAGCTAACGAGGTTCTAATGCCACGAACTAGACCACTATTATCTATTACCCTCTGCCAGTGGTGCGAGGACAGCTCCATCCATTTATCTAGCGTTCCCATAGCTGTTACGGACAGCTACATCTACCTCACAATCAGAAGAGAAGTGAACATCCAAAACGGCCTGTCTAGAGAGATCGGAAAGAGACGACGATCCGACTGTAGCGCACTTGGATCAGCGGGATGTGAAGACACGAGCACATTTCTTCAGCTATGAAACCGAGACGTGGATAGAAACGAAAACGACCTCACAGAGCATAAGGACAACTCACGGGCCCTGGGACACAGACTACTGGGGCCGAATGCATCATTGGGCCGGTTTGGGGCAGGGGCAGGGCAGTCTGCGCACTTAAAGAGCTCTGTAAGTCATCAAATCAATCGTGCCCCAGCTGCCCCAACTCGGAGGCTGGGGCAGCTAGAGCAGGGAAAAACACAGCCGGGGCACGATTGATTAGACGACCTACTGCCCTCGCACTGCGATCTTCAATGATACCGACTGCCCTGCCCCTAACCCATCCCGGCGCGTTGATGCATCCGGCCCCTGAAGACTAATGATCGTGCCCAGCGAGCTACAGATCAATGCAGCGTTGATTTCTGTAAGCAGTTGCAGTCAATGGACTCTCCCCTGTTCATCATGACCCAGTCCAAACACCGATGGGCAGGACATGTGCTGCGTTGCACGCATGACCGAGGGAATCCGCGTACAACAACCTGGTTACCTCGTGATTGCCGCCGGTCTCTAAGCCGTCCTCCCACAAGATGGAACTCTGTATTTCCAGGCTTAACCAAGACGTTCTGCAACAAGTGAGGGCTTCCAAAAATCTCCATCCCTGGATGTCACTTGCTGGGGATCGATCGAGCCGAAAACTACTCGACCTCGTTCTCGATGTCAAGCGAGTAGTATGTAAAATTGATAAAATCAGGTCTAAGTGGTTGCGAGTGGAATTCGGAGCGCAAAAGCCAAAGCAGCTCCTACTTCGATGGGTTCTGCGCCTGAATCGCGCCGGCAGTTCTGCGCCTAAATCCGCCGTATGTCGACTGGAGCGACGCCGCTAGAGCGTCGCGCGCAACGTTCCACAACATTCGGCATTCTGTAGCTTAGGCTGCGGGACCAGTCACGCATTGACTCTGGAGCACCTCAGACAAAGGTTAGGACTGACCGCGCGCAACTTTTCCCACCAAGTACTGACCGCGTGCAAGAACCGTTCCGATCGCGCGCAAAACATGTTTTAGGACCGAACGCGTGCAACGCTCGCGGCCGGAACGATCACAAAAAGTTGAACGCGTTCCGACCACATTTGCGCGACTTGCGGCCGCCATCACAAACCGTTCGGACCGCTCGCAACTCTGTAAAGCGCGCAGGAATCGCCACGATTTAGGACTGACCGCGCACCAACAAATTCAGACGTGAGAGAAAATGCATGGTATGTAGCGGCCGAGAACGCATTTAACTCCACGCGTGAATTAATTTTTTTGCTGCGGTGCTCGCGCTATCTTGCTTTTTTAATATTTTTCTTCGTTTCTCTCTCTTCCCAATCTGTGATTCTGTGTTCCCGTTGATTCTATACAATAGGTAATTCAATGATAAATGTTAACAATAGGTAAGGCTAAGAGTGTAGGGTTTTTTTAGATGTAAGCAGATCGTGGAAGGTGTAAAGGGATTCTGGTAAGTAAACAATTAGCGTTGTGAAAAGTAGATAAGGGATATCAAGGCGTGAGGCGAAGTCGTGAAAAGTGGGCGGGGCTTCAGAAGGAGAGCGCAAAACATCGGCTAAAGTGCGTAGGAATTTGAAAAAACGTGAGAAGTGAGGGAATAGTTTTTTTTTGGGAGGGGGCGCATTATGGTTCTCAAAACAGTACTGATATGTTTTGGAAAGTGGGCGGGCTTCAGAAGGAGTGCGCACAACATCGGCTAAACTGCGGAGGGATTCGAAAAATTGTGAGGGGTAAGTAGTTAGGGACGCATTATGGTTCTCAGAGAAATATTGACGAGTTTAGGAAAGTGGGCGGAGCTTTGGAAGGAGTGCGCACCACATTCACTGAAGGGCGTAGGGATCAAAAAAAAACGTGAGGCGTGAGGAAACAGTTTTTCTTGGGGGGGGCGTATTATGGTGCTTAAAACACTACTGATATGTTTTGGAAAGTGAGCGGGGCTTCAGAAGGAGTGCGCACAACAGCTGCTAAAGTGCGCAGGGAATCGAAGAAACGTGAGGGGTAAGTAGTTGGGGACGCATTATGGTTCTGAAAGCAATACTGACGAGTTTAGGAAAGTGGGCGGAGCTTTAGGAGTGCGCACCACATTCACTGAAGGGTGTAGGGATTCAAAAAACAAGAGGTGATCGTTGTGGGGGTGTATTATGGTTCTCAAAACAATGCTGATAAGTTTTGGAAAGTGGGCGGGGCTCAAGAAGGAGTGCGCACAACATCGGCTAAAGTGCGTAGGGAATCGAAAAAACGTAGGGGTAAGTAGTTGGGGACGCATCATGGTTCTGAAAGCAATATTGACGAGTTTAGGAAAGTGGGCGGAGCTTTAGGAGTCTCTTGGTGGGGGTGGGAGAGAATGATCAAAAATTGACTTACTAACGTTCCTGGGGGTCTGAGAAAAACGGCCGGCCCACACATCGTGCAGTACCCTGGTTCCAATACCTCTGAAAAGTACTGCTCCGTTGTCAATTTTCAGTTTATATTATTCAATGTATTTGCCACATTTTTTCAAAGCATGATTGACAATATTCGAGGTAAAAACCTATTCAAAATATGAAAAGTCCTTTCAAGGTCATAACATGAAAATACAGTTCAGGAAAAGGCGGTGGTGCGATTGCGATCAACACACTAGGATCCATATTATATCCCACGACAGAAAATCTTGGAGGAATCCAGAGCTCGCACTTGGCGGGTTATGGGGTGGGTCTACTTTCCATTTACGTGGAAATCTCGGATTTCGCTCCTAAGCTAAGACTGTGCCTTTAAGCCCCTTTCTCAGCTATTTTGCCGTCCGACATCGGGCAGTGTTATCTGCGCTGGTAGTAAACCCCCCCCCATTGTCGTGACGACAATTGTCATGACATGTCGCGACCAAAATGCGCGAGCTATGGGTTTGTATCGTATCCTACAACACATGGCTCGTGACAGTCACGAGCTTGTTGTCACGACAATGGTTGTCACGAGCTGAAACAAGTGTCGCGTGGTCATAACAACACGACAACGCGACAGACAGCGTGACGCAAAATAGTGCGCGGTTGAGGGAGTGCGCAGATTGCTGCGAGTGTCGTACGCTCGTGTACAACAATGTCGTGACGACATTTAGGCGTGTAATTGAGAGCAGGGTGTGCGGCGCCTGCCAAGACATTGAGAATTACGCACCTTTGGCCATGTTTCTCCGACACTGGCGGCGGTCTCCTACGGGAGAAAACGACCACCGCGGTCAACCACAGGAAGTGTTTTGTTGTGTGGATGACCGGACTAGAGAGAAGCGGTCTCCTACAGGTCATAGTGCCGCATTGCGAGTCGCGTGCGGTATATATGGCGTCAGTTATGCTGTGGCAGCCGCAGCCGACGCAGGCAAGCATTTTATATGACGTCTTAAACCAAAGAACGGCCAATCAGGTATACGTGTTGAACAATCAATGCAAACTCGCGCCGCATACGAGGCGCACAAGGATGGGGTGGACAGACAATGGGCATGCGTCAAAGTCCCGGAGAGGACCAAAATCGAGTGAGGAGATCATGAGGTCTCCGTTGTTGGCGCGACGAGGGTGCAAAGAGCTTCGACTGGGCTCAACCCCGAAGGCAATTTTTGAATCTGGTAGACAAGTAGTCATGGATGAGCCATTTTCACGCTTCAAGAAAAGTTATCACGGAAAGGCGAAAAATTGAACTCATAAACTGAAAAAAGGGAATGAATCAAAAAAAATGCATATTGAAGACACGATTTCGAAACTAGAAGTCAAATTCTCACGCGACATCAAAATGTTACTAATCCACATGAGTTTACTGAAATGATTAAAATCAAAATAAGTGATGGCATCAGATTATTAACCAATTTCAATATAGAAACGACAATCAAAATAAACAAGCCACTCGGGGAAGTAGAAGAGCGATTCGATAGAGATAAAAAGGCTGCAGAAATGCATTCATGCTACTCTGAGAGTTTTCGCATAGAAATATCCGGGAAATAGCCAAGAGATAATGCTTTTCAGGTAAGTATACGACGCACTACAGAGGAATAATTCAGATTTCAACACCTCCATCGGTTCAATTACCCAAGGTTGAGGTACTTGGACCTCGCTTAGCCTCTGAAGACACGACCCAACCGCTGGCGGCCCGGATGGCGGCTCGGCGAGCCGTTGCCGGCTGCGTCTTGGTTACTTTTAGTTACTTCTTGTTATTTCCCGGCTATTTTTTTGTCCTTTTCGTCAAAATCCGAGAAATAGCCTCGAAATAGCCGAAAAGTAGTCCACCTGGAGCCGCTGCGGGGTCTGGCGGGCTATTTCGCGGCAGCTTTTCGCCCAAATCTTTCAGAGTAATGTACAAAACCAGCGAAATCTTGAGTGGTACAGTAACAGGAAAATTCTTAAAACGGTGCACCGAAAAGGTAATACTGGGAAGTGCTCCAAATGTTGATTCCACCACTTAAAGGCAGTGTTCACGATAATCTTCGATTTCGAGATTAATCGCTAAATCGATTGTTTGGCCCCCCAGTAGAACTGAAATGACGAAGAAACCGAGAAAAACGCACCAGAAGGACACGAAATCCTCAAGTATCAGCCCGCCTCTCAAGTATCAATGGAACTGTTCGTTGTGACAATGAAATCTTTTGTGGACCCGTCTTTTGCAATTCTCCATTCTGTGTTGCTCCGTTCTTTCCTTCGGGCCCTAACTAATACTATTTTGCCCAAAATAATCTTCCGTTTCCGATTAGTCCCATTTATTACCGGTGACAACCACCGTGAACATGTTCATCCAATCAGACAACTAGTCCAGGCCTGAGAGTAATGTCTCTGAAACAAGACGTTTTGGTGCGTTTCTCGCTGTTTCTTCGTGATTTTGGTAACACTTGGTTGCCAACGGATTGTTTTGAGTGCAAAACTTGGAAACGAGAATCATCGTGAACACTGCCTTTAATGAACCGATTAGTGGTCTCCAATCATTGCGATTAGTAGTGGGTACAACGCAGTGATCAGTATGGCGAACCATCATATCACTCGATTATGTGTGTGACAAAACGAACGATTGGGCAGTTCGTGTGGGCGCCGCTACTGGACGTGCGTCCCGGGTTTAGTTTTCGCGTATGTCTGTAGTTTTGGCATTCATCTGCGCGTGTTTCATCACTTCGTAGGGTTCAGTGCTGATGTTGACACTTACAAAATAGAGCAGTTGGCGTGCGCGCCGTGATGAGAGGAACGTTACAGGTTCATTTCCCATTTAGCGCTGTGGTTTTTGCGTTGGAGTGTGTGTTCCCTCTTGACAAACTCATAACAAACATATGATATTAGCATTCGTTGTCATGTCTTGTTACGAAAAGTTTCTCGTATTGTTGTGACAACACGAGGGGGTTCACTACCAGCCCTGACGTCGCGCGCGGCGCACGCAGGCCTGTGATAGAGCAACCAATAATATCGCCGCCTTTTCCCGTTTGTGGTGGACTGTAATTGATATCAGATGAAAATATAGTTTTCTTATGTTCGAATATATGAATCAGAGGGTTGAATTGAGAATTTGAAAAATAACATTCGTTGTTTGAGCGCAACCTTTTCTAGATAGCTAAGTTTCTACACATGCACTTTCACGTATGAAAAATAAAATAATCTCGACATAAACTATTCTCATGTTATGGCATGGGAAATATGTACTTCATCTTTCTCATAAGTAATTTCTGCACGTTTCAGTCATATTTCGAAAAAAATGAAGTCGTAGTTGTTGCAGTCTGCAACAGTTGTTGCATAATTCTGTATGTAGCTGTTCCTGTGTGAGGAAGAATTTGTACTATTATCGTTCCAGTTCTTGCTCATGCATTATCAAAAGATACTTTATCAATAAATTTGTAAGTCTGAACTTTGCATTATCTTCTGCAATACGCCAGCAGGTTATGCCGAAATTAAGATCTCCACTGCTGGCTGTTAGAGAGTATAACAGCCAGTAGTGGGCGTCACAACTGGAGGGTTCCCTGCTAGCGTATTGCGCAGTTCTAAGCGCCGCCCACTGGGCAGGGCCCGTGGTTTTATACTTGCCCGCGGTCCGAACGCAAAGTGCCGTGATGCAGAGTTGTGTTTGGAACGCGCGCACTTCCGTAATGACCGCGCCGGTATACCGGCGGGAACGCGCGCAATGGTGCGGTCGGAACGTCGCCAATTCCGGTCCGACCGCGCTAACTACCGGTCGGAACGCGCGCAATGGTGCGGTCGGAACGTCGCCGATCCCGAAGTCGGACCTATTGTTGCGCGCGGTCGGTCCTCATATTCGTCTGAGACCTTTAAGACTGGAATCTAACGGACGTCACGACGGGAACCTTCATGCATCTATCACGTAAAGGTTCCAAAGCGTTCTTTGAAATACTCGAAACTGGTTCATCGACCGAAGCAGAGAAAGAAAAAATTTTTTCCAGTGTTTGGCAATTACTGGAACAAACTCGAGAAAAACGTCAAAATTTACGAAGTAGGGTGGAAGCAGAGGAACTTTGAATAACCAACCGCTGCATATTGACATAATGGACATTGATAAGGTTTCTCGCCAGTATGTGTTCGCTGATGCGTACTCAGGTGATCAGATCTCGAAAAAACTTGACCACACAGTTGACAGCTGTAGGGCTTCAAACCAGTGTGCAGCCTCATATGCCTGGAATCATAAATTTTCAAGATGCGCCGGATTTCACAGCTTTGCAAAGTTTGCAGTCGAATCCCTGGTAGGAGAGCTTGACGCATGACTGCTTTAAAGACTGTTTTTACGATAAAAATCGTATTCCTGTTTTCGATGTTTTTGAGTGGGCAAGTCCACGATAAAAAGATAATATAGGAATGTCCGAAAACTCTCCAATATCAAAGAAACAACAGTTCAAAGAAACATCTAAACAATTTGATTACGGCTGTTTGGAGTTTTTCGGGGGACTGCGGACTTGGAACGATCCAGAAGTCGGAAATGGTAATGCGCTTCAAAATTCTTAGGTTAATGACTAGTTTTATGTTTCTTGTACCGAAAGCTCTTTGAAAATATTCTTTACTCATAGGAGCGAACCTCGTGAGCATGTCGCTTCGTCCAAACGTTTTGCTGCAGACGTTGCACTTGTGTGATTTAGTACCATCTGCATCAGCAAGCGCCGACGCTGACCTTAAGCACTATATTTCAAAGATATGCTTTTGAAAAAGTATCGGAACAACTTTGTGCGCCTCAAAACCCGTAGAATATAGCAAAGTCAGAGAGGTTGGCATATATGCCTAGTTCGGCTTTTACAATGGAATCGCGAAGTATATCAGTTTGGTACACCTATGATCGCAAAACGCGCAGTAAAGATGGGAGGAGGTACAGGATTGCTACAAAGTATGGTCCGCTCATTCATACTGTCATATCTATACAACGAAAGGCGGTTCGTGATGCAACTTCAGCATGAAACACGCAACATACAAAGTCCGTTTCAAAAGTACAGAGGCATCCCCTAATATGTCGTTATCCGGTCTGAATGTGATCGGTTGCAAAACATATCATTACCGTTTAACTCGTCGTACCCGAAAATCTTATTGTACACCATTTCAGTGTCATAAGTGAAAAAATCAAGTTCTTTTTCTCTTTAAACCGCAAAATACTGCTTTTCAAAAGTATATACGCACTATCAACAGTGCATAAAGAAAACTCAAGTTTTCATGGTCAAGTTCCCCGTTTAAAACGTTCTATAAATGAGTGTAACTTTTTGTATCTTATATATTATAAATGCCCCGTAGTACATGTCTCTAGGAGAGTGAGCAATTACGAACACGTGCCCTGAATATCGCAGAAGTGAGCAACCAGAAGATCGCCAAAATAATCGGGCGTTCATCGAGAGTTGTCGACAGGTATCTGCATGGTCTTGATCACTATGAGAAAAGGTGAAGTCCGGGAGACTAGAGAAGCCGTCTGCCCAAGATGTTCGCCATGTTGATCGGCTTGTTTCCAACTCGACTCTGACGACCACTGAAGTTCGAGCTGAATTGTCGACTTCTGTCCCTACAACGATTGTCTGGAGTGCCAATCGACAGAATAGAAACATCGCATATCGTCGTCTCCGAACCACCTCACGCCTCACGGGCACTCAGAAGGCAGCACGGCTATAGTTCTCTAAGAGGAACATGGCGACGGACTGGTCCAAGGCGAGTATAAGCTTTTTTCAGGTCACACGGAAGCAGTTTTTGTAAAAGTTCGTGTTTGGGTGATAATTTCCGATGAAAACAAGTTAAACTTGAATGATCCCGATGAATATGCCTAATACTGAAGGAACATTCAGAAGGAACCCATGTTCTTCAGCAAGCGGAGCTTCGGAAGTGGTACAGTCATGGTTTGGGAAGCTTTCTGCAGTGACAGAGTTTCGGAGATTGCATTCATTTTCACACATATGGACTCTGCTCAGTACCAGCTCATGCTCAGATGCCACCTCTTGAGTTTCCTCACATAGCAGGATAGAGGGGAGCTTGTTCTCAACAAAACAACGCGTCAGTCCACGTGAGTCGATCGACAAAGGCTTGTTTTGAGGAGAGCAAGGTAAAGCGAATGAACTGGTCTGCATGTTCTCCCGATCTTAATAACATAGAGAATGTCTTGGGTAAGTTGGTACGTGACATTTATGGTCAAGCCCGAACGTACGCAAACGCTGGCCTCAAGGCAGCAATCATCCGCCCCTGGGACCCATTGGACGTCCAGGTTTTGCGGAGGCTGATGGATTCGATGCCACATCGTGGTTATAGTGATTTCTAAGCATGGAAGACCGATCTGCTACTTCACTTTCATTGCCTGTTGTTTTGGTTGATAAATCTGCTGCAAATCATAAGCGTACTTTTGCGATTCAAAAGTATACTTTTGAAACGCACTGTACTAACTTTGGACAGGGTTCAAAATTGTCGCCTTCAGTTCGAACACATCCTCTCGGTCGCTTGGTGACCGTCACCTCTGTGGGAGCAGGCAGCCGACGTCAATATTTTATCATTCCCGTTGGAGCGCTTGCTTCACAATTCATCCAAATCGTGGTGAGCCGTCATCGAGTGCAATCTTTCCACTGCGCCAATCCGTACGTTGGAATCGAAGTCTGACAATCATTAGGGCGGAGGGAGTGTGTTACGTCTTGTACCGAAACTGCGCCCTTCACGGGACTCGGACCCTCGTAACGTGTGACGATCATCATCGAGTCTGCGTTATCAATTTAATCTGGTGAGTGGACGGGGCTGCGACGATAGATCGCCGCGCGCGATCGAAACCCCGTTGGCCGATGAGGCCGCCAACGCCGCATGGCCAGCGGCCTGCATGCGTCAGACTAAATATAATACGGAAACCATACCTCTGCGCCATAGCAATGGTTGCAAACGCTCAACCAATTTCCAATTATCCAAACGGTTATGCCCTCACACAGCCGTCTGGTCATTAATTGTTAGACGTCTCATCGGCTGATCAGCATAAAATCAGTACAACAGTCCACCGAAGGTCATCTCAACTTTTGGCTTGGCTGATGGGGGTTCGCAACGGATCCAGGTGTCTTACTCGTTCCTGATACTGAACCACAATTCTTTTAAGTCTTTTAGTTGATATATGTACAACCTTCTCGAAAGTTCCGTCGCCAGACGTCTTTAATCGACGATTACAGCGAAGGTGACTGAATGAGTAGATGACCAGGCCATTCGAGAGATCTTGGTCCGCAAAAAGTTATTTTTGTCAGAAGTTTATGTTTCAAAGACACATTTAAAATCATACAAGAAAAACATGAAGCAGAAACTTAAGCGCTAACTGGAAACTTGTATGTTCAGTGTACCTTGCTTTGTGGCGGCCAGGGTTGTGCGTAATTAAAATTTCAAATTTCGTAAATCGTAAAACGTAATTACGGTGAAACCTCCGTAAATCGTAGATCGTAAACCACAAATCGTAAGCAGCAAATAAAAACAAAAACCACTGAAAATTTCTTAATTTTACTATGGGGAAACATCTTGCAATAGTTTGAACGCAATAAGCAATAAGGAACTGCTTCAATGTTTCGATGCTTTCTAAGCTGTACATGCCAAAGTGACAGTATTCAAACGAGAAATCTGGACGAGTTTGTATTTGGTGGGGGAAGTCCGCAAAGCTGATGGGCAGAGTCTACGAAGCTTTCTGACTCGCTATTCCTCAAAGTTGGTATTTTTGGCTCGTTTTTAACGCTTCTAACGACGTAAGCGTTCTAATTGGAGCCAGACGACCCCAGTGACGTAGTTATCTCAACAACTTTTTTCGGGCATGTCTGCAGTGTTCGCTCAGTATTTGACAGCTGAATACATTTACTGGGACTGTCCATATTTGCTGCGCAACAGGGAAATAATTATATTCGACGCGGTTCTGCCAGAACGCTAACGCCGTTGTAAACGTTAGAAGAGAGCCAAAATGACCGTATTCGAGCGATTTTTAATGGCAGCATTCGAGAGCTACGCCCTGCAAATAGTGGCAAACAAACGCAAGAGAAAGTACGAGACCACCACAGAAGGATGGTGGCTGGGACCAATTAGCGCAGTGGATAGTGCTTCGCCACTGAATCATAGTTGATTCTTCGAACTATGCTCAGCTGCTTTTCTCGTTCAGTAACGATATGGACCCCTTTCTTCATCTGGTTGAACCTGTATTTCAATCTTACTGTTAGTACTGTGTTTTTCTGTTCCTCTTGTTGATCTTTATGGCTTCTAAGTAGACGTAACCTTCTCAAACGGCGAGCCAGGAATACTTTTTGTGGCCATTTTTGGCTTTATTCAAGCGCTCTGCTCAGTTTCCCACGCTGATCTACATATTTGTGAAAGTCATGATAGTTGTTTTTCAGGAGAGACTCGAGAACCAATCTAATCGTAAGGGGTGTCTTTGAATTGCATTGCGTCCTAAACGGCAGATTTTGAGACACACTTCACACGCAACGCGGGTCAGGTATCAAGCGCCGCCAACTCCGATCGTGCGCCCCCGAGTCATAGTAATAGGATCACCTCTAAGATGGAGAGTCAGGTCGTACTCTAGTTAGATGCTGGAGTTGGTCCTATTTTCTGACTCAAAACATTAGTGAACGCGAAATGGGAATAGAGCAGGTCAATTGAAATTGACTGTATTTTACTTCCATCGCATTTGTTTTTTCAGTTATAAAAAATTACGATTTACGGTCCAAAATGTCGTAAATCGTGAACAGTAATTACGAGGCCAAAAAACACCGTAAATCGTAAAATGTAATTACGCACACCCCTGGTGGCGACCCTTCCTATACAATTCAATGCCGCGATTTTATCCCACAGAGTAACTACACTGACAACTAACCGATCTCGATGTCGTGAAGCAATGTGTTTTGCCAGGCGATCATGAAGGGCGAAAGCCTAGAATGAATAATGAAGTTTAAGCCTTATTGTGCGATCGACGCCATTTTACAGCCGGAGTGATCACACGATTAGAATAAAACTAAAATATTTCATTCGCTTCGCGGCTGGAGCTACATGTGCACAGAATTGAATATATTGATCACGGGCGAACTTAACTGCGTCTATAGCAGTATGTGAAGAACAGAAGTTAAAGCCACAGTCCAAGCTCAGATTCAATTTTTCGTTTTTTTTGCCTATTTTAGAGCAAATTTCACGCTGATCACAATGGTGTCTCCAGAATCATTCAGAACTCATTACGAACTGAGTTACGATCCCTCAAATGTTTCAAATTCGAACTGCTCAGAAGTTTCAAACCATGTTACTCGCGAATTATCTCGGGGTTCGTATATTACTTGCGACTTATTTTTGGCCAAGTGTGTTACTTGCGACTAATTTTCGCAGTAGTAAATTACATGCGACGTATTTTTGTATTGGTAAATTACTTGCGACAATTTTTGGGCTCGGTATGTTACTTGCCAAACTTAGGTATGTTACTTGTGACTTACTCCGGGGCAAGTATATTACTTGCGACTAATTTTTGAACAAGTAATTTACTTGCGACTTATTTAGGGTGTGTATATTACTCGCGAATAATCTTGGGGTTCGTATATTACTTGCAAGTCCACCCCACCCCCCTATCGTCCTATTGATCGCCAGCAGCCATTTTAACGGTTTATTGTTTGAGGCGCTTCGTTCTAGTGTGCGATTTTGTCCAGTTTTTCCCTTTTATCTTTGCTAATTTTCTTTGTCTCACACTATTCCTTCTATTTTGCTATTTTTTGAGCAAATCGCTTGTACACGTTGTAGGCTGTGCTTTGCCGATGGAGTGGTATACGGGTAGTGGCCAACAAATAACTTACTTACTGTTTACCATATCGATCGACAATATTTATTTTTCGTACAAATCGCCAAAACATGTTGTAGGCTGCACTTTCCGATGGGGTGGGACAAGGGTACTGGCCAACGAGTTACTTACTTATTGTTTACAATATCGATCGACATTATTGATTTTTCGCACAAATCGCCAAAACATGTTGTAGGCTGCACTTTCCGATGGGGTGGGACAAGGGTACTGGCCAACGAGTTACCTATTTATTGTTTACCATATCGATCGACATTATTGATTTATCGCACAAATCGCCAAAACATGTTGTAGGCCGCGCTTTTTGCGATGGGGTGGGACAAGGGTACTGGCCAACGAGTTACCTACTTATTATTTACCATATCGATCGACATTATTGATTTTTTCGCACAAATCGCCAAAACATGTTGTAGGCTGCACTTTCCGATGGGGTGGGACAAGGGTCCTGGCCAACGAGTTACTTACTTATTGTTTACCATATCGATCGACATTATTGATTTTTCGCACAAATAGCCAAAACATGTTGTAGGCTGCACTTTTTCCGATGGGGTGGGACAAGGTTACTGACCTACGAGCAACTTACTTACTGTTTACCATATCCTGAAAATTCTGACGTCCACCCCGTTGTCCGGCCGGACAACACCAGCCTGAATCTGATAGGTGTTGAACCCGCGTACAAAGCGATTAGCAGCACCCTCGCTGTAGCTACTGCTAACAGCAGAAGCTGCTGCTAATTAGCAGCATTTCTCGCTGCTTGTGGTCGGATTCAACCCCATTGTTGATCCTGGCACACGTGAGTTCGGCAGCCCCTCTCTTAGTGTCTGATGACAGTCCCCTCCATTGATTTGTTTAACATGAGTGAACATTGCAGCATCCTCTCCTACGACGGCGGTGGGTGTATAAGGCGGCCAATCTCACTGACAAGGGAGGGTTGCACATTTAAGATGGAGTTTCGAGATGCCATTTTAATATGTTCTAAGGTGAGGACAGTGCTCCAATATTCAATACTCAGAATCGGCTAAATGCCTCAGAGATTCACAGGAGATTCCCAAAAGTGGGCGTTTCCGTAGCTTTGCCAATAGAAAAGGGGTACGCGAATGACAATTTTTAGGGCGTTCAAAAAATTACCGCGGATTGAGCTTGAAACTTGCTTCTGGGGATCGTTTTAGGTGCTGATTACGAATCTGAGGCCCATTCGTAAATATATTTTTCATTCGAGAGCGTAAGCGCGTGCTAGGCGGTCACTCGTCTCCTCTCTGTCGAGTTGATCGAATTCAATCGACTGAGACTGTCAACTTAACTTTATCTTCGTCACATTATTCTCGTCTAACACAATCCGTCTAATGCGTCTACGAATATTCCACTATTAATCGATTTCGACATCGTCTTACTGCTCCTGCTATATTCGCTGCCGTACACGCCTGCTCATCGATCGATTGAAAATGGTAGCCACTACTCGCTCCGCGGCGACTGTTACCGTAGAAACTTCGAAGAGAAATGCAGAACTTGAATTCAATGAAGCCGTTTCTTTACTCCTTGAGGATCAATCAGTGTCAGCTCACCTGAAGACCATAATTGGCCACCTACTGGAGGATCGTCAGAGTTTCGCTGAAAAAGAGGCCAGACTGGAGAATCGGAATGCAGAACTACTTCGTGAAAATGAGTCGCTCAGAAGTGAAATCGCTGAGCTCAAATCGGCGTTAGCCAAAAGTAGAGACCCCAGTCTTAGTAATGTTACATCAAGCACTCGCTGTACTTTAGATGTTTATGATGAACGTGAACGCTTGCGCTCAGTAGTCATTTTTGGTGTACCCGAAGCTAGTAATTGTCACGCAACCGCTAAGCCTAAATATGATTATGACTGCATTTGTCGATCGTTCGATTTTCTCAACATTGACTGCCTCCCTGTATCTTATGTTCGAATGGGCATACCTAATCCTCACACACCCCTCCCACTTAAGGTTGTATTGCCTAACACTTATTTTCAGAACTTGGTCAGGCGTAGGGCACATCTCCTTAAGAATTTCGAATGTCGTGTCTTTATTCGTGAATCTCTGACTGCCAACGAACGTGCTAGAATTAGACAACAGAGTCATCACTTACTACGCCCCTTCGAACGCACGTGACACCCTCTCGAATGTTCGCAAATGTCACCACACCAATTAATTCGCCTATCCAGTCGAACCAGGGAATATTTTTGAATATGATTACAGCTTGGCACGAGGTGGTAACCGACTTTATTCGACTGACGTTTCGGCGGCTTCGCCTTCTTCAGAGTCTAATCAAGTCCTCAAGCGATCATGGATCAGTAGGAGTACGGATGGGCACCGGTGGAACAGAAATTCGGCCCGAATCAGAAGGCAAGTCTGAAGTAAGCGAATGAATGACCGCTCGGGAAGAAAAACAACACGAAATGAACTTCATTTCGTGTTGTTTTTCTTCCCGAGCGGTCATTCATTCGCTTACTTCAGACTTGCCTTCTGATTCGGGCCGAATTTCTGTTCCACCGGTGCCCATCCGTACTCCTACTGATCCATGATCGCTTGAGGACTTGATTAGACTCTGAAGAAGGCGAAGCCGCCGAAACGTCAGTCGAATAAAGTCGGTTACCACCTCGTGCCAAGCTGTAATCATATTCAAAAATATTCTACTAATGCCGAGGTTCAATGAGAGTCGTACATGGCAACTGCTTCGAAAAGGAACCAGGGAAACATGTGAGGGATCTCCGGATTTTGTCTGGTACGTTGTTTTGCCTCTCTACTAATATCAGATCCATAGTGAAAAATGCTCAGGATTTCGTTTACTCCATTAAGCGCTCGGTGTACGATGGGGTTGCTATTTCTGAGACTTGGCCCCACTCAGCTCACTTGATGGAATCTCTTCTCGGGGACATCACTAAAATTTTCGACGTTGTTCGTACTGATAGAAAAAGGAAAAAGGGGGGTGGAGTAGCACTCTTGATCAAAAACACCATACCGTACAAGGTTTTGTTCCAGGAATCTGTTCCCAATTGTTACGAGTTACTTTGCTGCGATCTGATATTTCCGCCAAAGCAAATAAGCGTTATACTCATTTATAGAACGCCGTCCTGTCCATCTAGTGGAGGGAAGCAACTTGTTAAAGCTTTGAGTGATTTGGTTTCGTGTTTTCATCCCTCTGTTATTACGGGTGATTTGAATTTACCTGATATTTCTTGGGGCGACACCCCTTCTGCCTCTTCCTTTTTGTCAAAAAAAGTCCTTGACATGTGCGATGCGCATGATTTAAAAGAACTTGTGAAGTCCAATACTAGACTTAGTAATATTTTGGATGTAATTCTATGCAACCGTAATGATATTGTTGGCAATATTGTTGTGGGTCCGCCAATCGGGTCAAGTGATCATCACACAATTTTCTTCAATATGTTTGCTCCCTCAGTTAAAGAACCTCTAATTGCCGTGAGAAATTTCAGATTAGCAGACATGGATACCGCTCGCGCGCATCTCTCCGATATAGACTGGATTGGTTCTTTTTCTTCTTGCGTAACAGTTGATGAAACCTACGAGCTTTTTCTAAAAATCCTTAGCACTGCATAGAGCTGTTTGTACCTATGACTAAAGTACCAGTCACAAAACAACGACTTCCTTTTTATCTTAACTCTTTGCATGACAAGCGTTCGGCAGCATGGGAAGAAGCTATTCGAAACCCAAGCCCAACAAACTGGGATCTTTTTGCGCATTTATCAAACAGGTTTTCCAAGAAATTAGAAAAATACAACAGTCAGATTGAGAAAAAAATTGTTGAAGGCAAAAGTAATGTTTTGCACCAGTACGTCAAGAACAGGATTAAAGAAAGAAACAGTATTCCTGCTCTCAAGAATTCAATGGATAATAGTTATGCCCTAATTGACGAGTCCAAATGCGAGCTATTAGCTAAAACGTTTGAAAAGGTTTACAGCGATGACAGTGGCGAAGAGTCACTACCTCTTTTTGAATTGGTAATAAACCAAAAAATGAACAACTCCTTAGTTATATATGGAGAGAAGATTATAGGTCTCATCCAAAAATGGCCTGCTTCACATTCTCTAACACCGGATCAAATTCTCTTCGCTTTTATAAAAAGAGTGGCATCCGAGATAATCATTCCTCTTGAGTGTATTTATCGAGCAACGATTACAAAAATCGAAATTCCCATGCGTTGGAAACATGCTCTAATTACTTCAATACTAAAAAAACCGCCGGCAGATGTACCCGAAAATTATAGGCCAATAAGTATAGCCTCAGTGTTTGCTAGGATTTTCGAAAAACTGCTAAAAAATGAGATAGTGGATTATTTGAACGAAATCAAATTAATTTCCGATGACCAACATGGGTTTAGAAGCAAAAGATCCACGGAAACCCACATGCTTGAAGTTCTTAATTATTGGACCTTATTTCTCGATGTGAAAAAGCCTGTTGATGCGATATATTTCGATTTCGAAAAAGTTTTTGACAAAGTTTCGCATCGCAAGCTTCTACTATACTTTGACATCGAATGATTTCGAATGATCCTATAAATGGACTTTTTTTCTCGTATGACAAAACTGTTCAAGCCGTGTTCGGTTTTCAGACAACGAGTAAGAGATAAGCTTCTCGTAAGTCATGTCAGAGTGGAATTTTTTGCATTCACAAAATCAAAATTATCAAAAATTTGAAAAAATAGTCGACTGTCATTCGGAGTCGACTATTTTCTCGAATATTTGATAATTTTGATTTTGTGAATGCAGAGAGTTCTACTGTGACCTAACTTACGAGAAGCTTACCTCTCACTTGTTGTCTGAAAACCGAAGGCGGTTCGAACCATTCTGTCAATCAAGAGAAAAAATCCATTTATAGAATCATTCGAAATCATTCGATGTCAAAGTATAGCTTCTACACACTCTAAAGTCGGTAGGAATTCATCGTGATATTCTAAAATGGATACAAGAGTTTCTTTGTGATAGAACATTCCAAGTCAAAATTGGGAATGCTTTGTCAACCGTGAAAAAAGCACCTAGTGGCGTTCCCCAAGGCGCCGTTCTATCACCCATACTCTTCAATATATACACTTCAGCTCTACCAGAGCTCATAAAAATGAATGGGGTGAAGTGTAAAGTTTTTGCTGGTGATCTCAAAATCTACAATGAGGTTTCAACTATAGCAAATGTGGAGAAAATTCATGAAGCTATTGATGTTGTCAGCAATTGGTCCAGAAAGTGGTCTCTGCCTTTATTTGCCCTGAAAACTCGTGTTCTCCATTTAGGACCAAATAATAAAACCCTATATACCGTCAACGATTGCCCAATCGCTCAAGCGGAAGAAATACGTGACCTAGGCTTTGTAATAGATACGAAACTCAATTTCGAATCACACCGCAGATCAATAGTCAAGAAAGCTTCAAATAGACTCTATCAGTTGTTTACTACACTACACTCCAGAAATCCGAAAGTTTTACTTCAAGCTTTTAGATCCTATGTTCGGCCAATGTTAGAATATGGAACTACGAATTTCAATCCTCGGCAAAAAAAGTTAATAAATTCCATAGAAAGGGTGCGGAACAGTTTCACCAGAAAACTCATGCTGAGGCAAAGTAGGGGAGACTACAACAATATCCCGCCTAGTAATGACAGGAAGAAGCTACTCAACCTCCCTTCATTGGCCACTAGAAGAAAGAAAAATGACTTGATCATGGTTTGGAAGATACTACATGGTAAATGTGGTTTAAGTACTAGGAGCTTTTTTACTCTTATCAACTCCAATACTAGAGGTGATTTTGTCAAGATATTGCTGAGCAGATCAAGATCATCGGTGAGAAATGACTTCTTCGTTAGCAGGGCAGGTTCGGAGTATGTAAAACTGAGCAAAAATACACCAGTACCTTACAATTTCTGCGAGGCAAGAAACATTATCAGCCGATATTCGAGAAATCTTAAGTAGCATTCCTATTCGTTTTATGTATTTGTTCTCTCATTTTCTTCATCCTTACCCATTTATTCGTTCTGTTCTTCGTTTTATTTGTTCTATTCATCTGCACATGGCTTGCCCATGTAAACAATAAATAAATAAATAACAATAATTTAAAAATTCCATCTGATTTGGTCCGAAGCTTTGAAATGGGGGAAAATTTGCTGCCCAAACGCGACTTTTGACGATTTCGAGAATCCTACGGTCAAATCGCCTCAGAACTTGTACACTTGTACAAACTGTCAATTCTATTCGGGCTGCCTAACACGAACCCGTTTATCAATTTTCGATAAATTACGGTAGGTTACGGTGGGTATACGGTAGCTCGGTCAAAGTCTCAGATTTGACCCAACATTTCACTGTGGGTGTTATTTGGGTTTCTGATCGCGAATTTGAGGTCAATTTTTCACTTTTCGAAATTTTAGGGTAAGTATCGCCAGTTCAAAGACGATAGGTCTACCGTAACGTACAGTAACCCGAAGTGTGGCGAGGAATTGACCTCAGTTTCGGGTTCAGCGCCCTAAATAACTCCATGTTGAAAAATTCGTACTGCTGACGACATCTGAAAGCAAACCAACATTCCCCGATATCCTGCTGACGTTACCTTGGCCCCACCTACTTTCTACGGTTTTCTCTTACTAGAGCCCTATCCACACTGCACTACGTCCTACGGACACCTTTTGAAGCCCTATACTTCTTTCACAATGGCCTGATGACGTCATCTGAGGGCGCACCCATTTTCTCTGACGTTCTACATACCCCTTCTGTACTCCTGTGGGATGAGTTTTGGCGTAACTCTTTCAATCCACAAAAGAGTTCTACTACAAATTGCAAAAAAAAAACTACTCAGATAATAACACCGGCTGAGCGGGCGGAGTAGTAGGGTCGCCGGCTGAGCGGGCAGACTTATTTTGGGGGCGGAGCGTCTTACCGGCTGAGGGGCATGGCTTTACCGGGTCAGTGGGCGGACATAAATTCACGGCGGAGCATGTCACCGGCTGATCGGGCAGACATAGCATAACCGGCTGAGGGGCATGGCTTTACGGGGTGAGCGGGCAGACATTAATCAATGGCGGAGAATATCACTGGCTGATCGGGCAGTCACTAAAACGGACCAAGCTCATGCACGGCGCGGGCGAAATGGGCTTTGGCATTCGAACGGGTGGTCATCCACACGATTTGGATCACTGACCCCTCACCCCTTACGGTTCGTTGTGACCGTGGGGACGTGACAGTGGGTCAGTTCATGATTTTTGAAGCAAGGTAAGGCTTGCCGCTTCAGAAATGAAACGCAAGCCTCGAACTTGCTGGGGAATGGGGAGGGCTTACTAGGGGCTTCATTTACTCTTGCAGATCGATATCATTCAAGTGGTAAGCATCTCATGCCGGCAGAGCAGACCTACATTCACCGGATGAGGGGGCAGTGAATACGGGCTGAGGGGCAGCCATTCACCGGCTGAGGGGACAGTGAATACGGGCTGAGAGGCAGCCATTCACCGGCTGAGGGGGCAGTGAACGCGGTGTGAGGGGGCCACCACTTCCCGGCTGAGCGCTCCACCATTTACCGGCTGAGGGGGCAGTGAGTACCGGGGATTGCCCGGGTACAATGTTTAGTTAGCCGGTATTGCCTGCCCCCTGAGCCGGCGTTACTGCCTGAGTAGACTGACGGACGGACACCAATCTATTTCATTGCTATGGAAGGATATGAAACGATCACCAGCACGCATCGAGTGGTACAATTCCCACCGACAAACCTCGCAAAACAGCGGAACAAAAACGTTTTGTAGTCTTTTTCTCGCCCCTTCGTCAAAACTCTGTCAAATATGGGCTTTGGAGGTTAGAAAGGTGTTGCTAGAATCACCTCATCATGATGTACAAGATGGTGATAAACTCTTATTGATGACTTTAATTATACCTTACTTATAGGTATGTTGTTATTTCCAGAACACGTTTTGACTCGTCAGAATAAAAGTGCCGGCCGAGCATCCTGACGAGTCAAGAAGTGTTATGAAAAGTACAGCATACCTAAAAATAAGGAACAGTTAAAGCTGTCAATAGAATTTTAGCACGATCTGGTAGATCATGATGAGGCGAATCTAGCAATATCTTTCACATTTTTGAAAATCATCATCAGCCAGAAGTATGGAAAAGGGGCGGAAGAAACTCGAGAAAACGTTTTTTTTTGTTGTTTTGCGAAGTTCGAGGGTGGGTACAGTATATTACTTGCCTGCTTCTGGTATGTTACTTGCAGGCTTTCGGTATATTACTTGCACTCTTCAATAGCATATTACTTGCATGCTTATCGCATGTTACTCGCACGTTTGTGGTATATTACTTGCACGCTTGAAGTAGTATATTACTTGCATGCTTTTGGTATGTTACATGCTTTGGTATATATTACTTGCATGTTTATGGTATATTACTCACATGCTTGAAATAGTATATTACTTGCATGTTTATGGTAGGTTACTCACATGTTTGTAGTATATTACTCGCATCATTGTGGTATATTACTAGCGAATTTATGGTATATTACCTGAAGCCATCAGGTAACATGCTATTATATTACGAGTAACATGGTTTGAAACTTCTGAGTGGTAGAAGTTCGCGGACGAGTTGTCTCGAGCCTGTATTTTCTCGGTCACAATATAAAGCCAGACCGAAAGCAAAAGTAAGAACATAGTTTTTGAATAAAATCATTCGCGTGTCTCTTCCCTATTGAGGTCGGAAACCTGCCAGTGGGCGTGGCCCATTTTTTCTTTCAAGGGGGCGTGGTCGACGTTTTCCTAGTTTTTTCTCGCTTATTTGAGCGGATTGAGAGTTCGCGCTTGGCAGGGTTACTATACACGGCGACTGGACCAAAATATCAAAAATTACCTCTGAGGTTGGACTAAGACTTTGAGGTAACGGAGCACAGGGGTGCAATCGGGTTCGCTCACGAAATATGAGACCCCACCTTGGTTTCGATGAGTGTGCCCCACAGTGCAGCCCCTCGGAATAGCTTCAAGCTATGCGGACACCAGGGCCGAGCACTACTGCATATCACACTAATGGGTGATGGGGAGCGGTCGTTATGTAGGACTTGTTGAAAATCGAGATAGAATGCTCAACTAAAATCAGTTCTTTTAATTGGCTAGGAAAAGCGTTGATCTTTTCAATAATTTCAGGCCTATTTTGAACGTGAATTTGCTGTTATTCGGGCCAAAATACAGTCAAATACAGTACGACCTCCCCACAAAATTTGAATTTCACAACTCTGAAAAAAAGTTACAACAGGAACCAATAGAACTGCACAGAAATCCCCACATAATGTCATAATCTTTCTTTCCAAATCACTAACGGCAATAATTTTCGCTCCGGAATAAAGGATATAGACAGGCACTCGGAGGGATACAAAATCAAACAGCAGTCCTACTTGGAAGAATTTGAAACTAACGAACTCGCCTTATCTCAACTTTTCTTAGGCCAGGGAAGGAGGAGTTAACGCGCTCTAGTCTCAATACGCTGCGCACACAGAGAAGATTGGAGATAGGTGGCTAGAATGCGTTCAATTTGTTCCGCTGGACTTCTCGTGTTTTTTGAATGGCATACTACCTCCTAACTTCTTCACTTTCCTCGTTTTTCATTACTTTTAAACTCCATCTTTCCTTGATATGATTGCGCTCGCGTGATCAGAGTTGCAAGCGTGAACACGCCGTTTAACACATCGTCATCGAATTCGTGGAAACGTTAGAGTCATGCTCTAGGAAATTGTTGAAATTAGAAAAAAATGCGGGTGATCCTCGGGAATAAGCTTTCATTCCAACACTTTGGCTAAGAAATTAAATTAAAAAAAAAAGAGTCGCAGTGCATGAACTTTAATTTTCCAAAGTTTTACATTTTAGGAAATTTTAAAAACATCTCTTATTCACCACAAAATGATCGTAAATATTTTTTGAGAAAGTTCTTGAAAGAGGGGGGTCGCGATGGCGCAGGGGTCCTTGCCAACGGCCTGCTGTACTCTGCGCTTATCATCAATACAACTATACATTGGACCCGAATCGAAAAAAGGATATCCGAATCATCCTAAAAACGATGGTCGCGGATGTCCGATCCATTAGAACGAATTCAAGATAAAAGCACTGCTATTCCGGGACTACTTGCTACCACTCGGGATCTATTTGAATCCTCTGGGATATCCACAACCGTGGTTTTCAAAATGATTCGGATATCCGTTTTTCGATTCGGGTCCAATTTATAATCAATACAACGCGCGCGAAAGCGCCAAATGTGGATAAGTTTTCATTATCACATCTATGGTAGGATGTAACCTTATGGTGTAGGAGTTAAATCAGGGCGCAGGCGCCATTATCGTGTTCTCAATAACGGCCAAAATGGTCTTAGAAATTATTCCGTCGACCCTACCTGACCACATGTCGAGCAGGCGAATGGTCCAGTGGTAAGATTGCGGCTCACATCTGATTCAGATCGACTTCGCCGCCACAATGTAGCCCCTTTCACTGGTCCAGCCCCGAGTTCCACTGTGTTTTGCCGCAACAACGGAGATCGAATTAGATGATCGGTCGGAGGAGCAAGCAGCTGAGGACTCGGTACCTGAAATGTACTCAACTAGAGAAAAGAACTTGAGTGGTCATACGCCCATATTGGATACGAATTCGAATGGTTACAGCAGTGCTTTAGAAGACGGCTGTCAGAACAGTGTTCTGCACTCGGTGGTTCTTGTCGGAAGAAAAAAAACCCTAATAGACTTCCCGGCTTCCCACAAATCCATTTCGCTAAACATGGAAATCACGATTTGTTGCTAACAGCGCGATACAGTCGAAAAGGCGCAAAAATTGAGAATCTGTGAATGTTTCTTGGTAAATTCGGACACGCTTTCACTATACCAGGATCAAGCTCGCGGTGGTCCGCGGACCACCGTGGGACCGAGGGGGAGTCGTTATTTTTTCTGGGAAAACTTGAATTTTTCTGGGGGGGGGGTCGTTTTTTTGACCCATCTAAAATAATGTTTGTATCGCCGGAAAGTCGAATCTAGAGGTAAGATTTGTCTGGGGCCATGATTTTACCCTCTAAAAAACGTCGTAATTCACATCATTCGAGGCGCGAGCGGCGCGCCCGACACCTCGGCCTCCGTCTGCTCTACGCTCTCTCATTGTCTCTAACCTCCGCTCAGCACCAGCACGCGTAGGAACCAATAGAATTTCGCCGTTTTATAGCCTGTACCATGGATTAGTAAACATTATCGATGGAACAAGAGCGGTTTGAAATGGAAAATGGAGTAAATCATCAAACGTGTATTAGCTCAACGTTACCTCTTTAATAACATTTGGAATAGACATTACTTCGTGGTTTTCTAGCGAAATCTGATGAAAGCGGAGGCTATTTTTTTATTGCATCGGAAGCCGTTAGGCCACGACTGCAAACTTCGTGCAGAACAGGCAGTGGTAGCGTAGAAGCTTTTTAACGATGGCACTGCATTCTGTATAGCACAGTACTTCTGGTGGTAGGCGATTTAGTTCGTCATCGAATCTTGGCGTACTGTATAATCTGTATCTTGTTCGCGTCGTCTCTACATTTGGGCCAACTTCTGGTGTTTAACTTGGCGTTTACAGGTTTATACATTTTGAAGTCTTCGAAACTCGCTATTTCACAATTTATCATCTCCAGCAGTATGTGACGACCCAAAGCATAGAGGAAATCCTCCTGCTTTTTGCGTTAGGGTCACCTCTTGGGGACATATACCCTTGAATCTGATTGGTATAGGTGGAGTAGAATTCAGTGATGTGGGCGCTAGCCAGAGCAACAGTGTACCTTCGTTGTACACCTTACCCAAGGCTGGATAGCTAAGAGTTTCGATGCCAAAAATAGTGTAATCGGTGCAGCGAAAAGTGTTGTCTTGGTCTCTTTGACGGGGTGTGACTCCCCAGATTTGTTTTTCTAGTTTCGTTTTTTCGGGACTCCGAAGTTGAGAGCGTTTCATGGTTTTGCGACGTCGGTATATCAAATCGGCTACATGTCTTAGGATAATAACACAACAGGTGCTCAGATATTGGGCCTCCTCCTTCTTCTTCTTCTGCAGCCCTAAAGTGGTTTTTGTCATAGGTTGAGGAACTGGGCGGCCTTCACAGGATTCGTCCAGAGGTCCATTGTTGTTAAGGAGGTAGGTCTCTTTGAGCACATGAACAAGTGCGCCGTGTCGTGTCCGGGAGCACCACAATCCGGGCATGCGTCTGGTCGGCTGCTGTCGATTAGCAGAGTAGAGTGACCACAGCGCAGCGAGGCGAGAGCACATCTGGCTCGCCTGCCGAGTTGAGACTCAGCCAGGTCCCTCACGATCAACTTTTCAGCTAATTTGGCGACGGGAGATAAAAGGCTAATAGGTCGAAAGCCTTTTGCCGAGCTTTGGGACTTGCCTGGCTTTGGCAACGGTATCACATGGGCTGTCTGCCAAGCTTGGGGTAGAATGCAGGTCCGGAAAGAAGTGGTAATGATATCTGCCAGCATCGGTAGAAGTTCCGAGGGAAGCTTTTAGGATGGCTGGGAAGATACCGTCAGGTCCGATAGCCTTCGAATTCCGCATTTCTTTGATTGCCTTCTCTACTTGTGTGAGATTAAAGGCCTCAGAAGCGTACATGAGCGGCAACCGGCTCAGTTCTCTAACCGTGACTCTGTTTTGTACGCCTCGCTTGGCACGTGTGATGAAGAAATTCTTGCCGAGCGCATAGGCAGCCGCTTTCCCTGATTTGAAGACGTTCTCCTCGAACTCAATAGCGGAGCTCATCGAGGGAGCGGACTTGCCGGAAATTTTCCTCAACACTTTCCACGTCGTAGATCCGTCAGCCTTGAAATTCAGCTTTTCAGTAAACTTCTCCCAGCGCTCCTTGTTCTTGTCCAGGTTGATCTCATTATCCAGCACAGCTATGTCCGGGTCTAGATGATTAGCGGCTCTCTTCTCATCTCTGGTTCTTATCTTCTGCAGTATTTCCCTGCTGACATTTGGAAGAAAGGTCTTGACACGATCCTCAGGAATTGCTGCTTTCATGGCCTTGCGGATGGCACTTGTTAAATGACGTTCTTTCTGATGGACATCACCATTTCATGGGTAGTCGACCGCATGGCGGAGTGCAACATCTCTGAACAGGGTCCAGTCGGCTAGGCCTAAATTAATATAAGTACGATGACGAAAACCAGAGTAAGGGGCAAGAGAGTCAGAGAGATCAATATAGACAAAGACGGGAATGAGATCTCTAGAGAGAGTTGTGGATGTGGATCACGTGCAAGCATTAGAAAGATTGGATGACACAAGAGAGATATCTGGGCTAAAAGGTCGGCCGTTGGCAGGGAGACGAGTGGGCTGGTCATCATTGAGGATAACCAGATCGCACTCCTCAGCCCATTCTTCGACGTCATCCCCTCTGGCGTCAGAGTCAAGAGCAGAACAGAACGTGTGAGCATTGAAGTCACCCGCAAAGACAGCTGAGGGAGAGAGCGAGCAGTCGTGCAACTGCTTAAGGAGAGGTATAGGATTATAAGACGGGGGGCAAGATGTTACAGGGGGAATATAGATGTTAAATAGAGATAAAGGGGTTCTGATGGGGGAGGTGGGCAGGAACGTACTCAAGAGTACCGTCCGTAGGAGTATTAGGAATAATATGAGAAGGTAAGGCAGATTGCACAAAAGTAGACACTCCGCCCCCAAGAGCAGACCTTGGCATGTGATAGGCGGTGTAGCCCGGAATGTTAAGGGTCTTTCACAGTCTGCCGGACGAAGCCGTCCGGCATGTTATAAGATAGGACTGCGGCGTCAGTGCACTCCGCACTGCGGTGTCGGCCGACCGACGTCTCAGTGCGGTGAAATCATTGCCACGACATCGGATCAAGTTATGACGGGTTAGAACTGGTTGTTTTCGCCTTACATTTTGTACTGAAGAGTCGGTACTGACGGTTGTTCACCGCAGCTTCCCTCGCACTGCGGCTCGCTTTTAACGTGCTGGACGGCGTCGTCCGGCAGACTGTGAAAAGGGCTTGAGGTTGGGGATAAGTGGTAGATTGAGAGAGTTTGGTTTCTTGAACCATGATAACATCCGGGTGATGAGAACGTGCGAAAAGAGAGAGTTCAGATAATTAGGTGCGAAGGCCGTTGAGCTTAATGTGAACAATGGAGAGGGGGCGGTTGGTAATTGAGGAATCAGAGTTGCTGGGGGCAGAGCATGGAACACAACGAAAGGATGAGTCATGATGCCACACAGAACTGAGGCCCGAACAGGAGAGATGCACCCACCTTTGGCATCCGAAGCACTGGACGCTGGTATGTCTCCAGTTAACATCCTTGCCACACGTGGCGCATAGGTACTTCTGCGCTGGACCAGGATTCCTCTCGACGCCGGTCCTCTGTTGTAAAATACTCAGGAGAGCTGCGGCCGACGGGTGGGTGCTGTTTTGCACGGGTTGTCAGCAAGCGCGCGCAGTGGCCGCCATAAAATTATTGACAGCTGACCTCCAAGTATACTGTAGGTTGGCGAAACTCATCAGATCGCGCGTTTTTGAAGCGGAAAAGCTGGAATTCTGTCATGTCCACGTGAAAGTCCTGATTGTAGACCATCTTAACACTAATCAGGCACTGATAGCTTATCACATCAACTGATAAGGGGAAAACTGCACGATTTCAAGCATTTTGAGCCGGAGAACCGGGCATCAAATTATTGTAACACGGAAATGGCCAAATGAATCGTTTTCAACACATTCAAAGAACTGATACCTTATCAAATCGCACTGATAAGGTCATAATTCTGCGTTTTTTCATTTTTTCACCTCAGAAAAGCGGGAAAATGTTCCTGGTTACCTTGACGCCGCAAAATGGACCTTTTTAAACACAAATAAGAAATTGATATCTTATCAAATAGCACTGGTAAGGTCATAACTCTACGATTGCCAGCTTTTCACATCTGAGGAGCTAGAAATTGCTCCTGATTGCGTGGCACCCGCAAATTAGACTCCGTTCAACACGTAAAAGAATTTGTGTTTTTCCCCGAAAAAATGTCTGATCAGAAGGCAGAGAATTGGTGTCGAGAGCCTGGTCAATGGGTACTTCGCGAATTTCGTTAACCGAGTTGTTTTGTTGACTGGTGAAAGGCTCTGAATTAGGAGAATTCAGCTGGTATAGGTGTGAGCATTTATCTACACTGTAATTCACCCACCTTCTGAAAAATCTGTCTCTTCTAATATAGCAGCTACTGAGAATGACTGAAGACCTGATATGAGAACATTCACTAAATTCGTCGGAATGCCCTCTATACCAAAAATCTACCTCGTCGTGTAGGAGTGCTAGGTTGTGGTATTGTGGAAGGATATGGTGTGACAAGAGGAAACGTATCTGTGGATGTATAAAGTCCGGGAAAATGGGCAACATCTTAAAAGAAAGGGAAAACTGACCATGCATGATGTATGTAAGAGATCTCAAGATTTAAATGTAGGTAAAAGGTTGTTCCATTTATCCCTAATTTCTTCAGAGAATCGAAGCGAGAAAGAGCACGAAATTAATATTTTGTTAGAATTAGAAACCTCAGTATTGCATCTTTTTTTTTTGAAAAATCATTTTGTAATGTGAAGTCAGAAATTGATCTTCACCAGAGAATTCAATGCCATAGTCATTGATGAATGCCGTAGAAAAAAAATTAAGAAAAACATTGGAAATAAAATTTCATAAATTCTAACTTGAAAATCGGGGAAAAATAGAATGCTCATATTCCATAGCTTTAAATTCTATAGTTTTGAAACGACTTCCGAACAAAATCATGCGCTCCACATGAAATTCATCGAAACCGATGAAGATTTCAGCATGAAAAGGGATTTGGCATAGATTGTGAGTTACCCATCATCTACGCTTTACCCAAGCTACATAAGGATCCCATAAAATTCAGATTAATCACGGGAGTAAGAAACAGCAAAATGAAACCATTAGCAGTAGAACTACAAAAAAATTTCTCGTTTCTGAGGACACATTTCATTAATTACACCAATGTGAGTTACCAAAAGAGGGAGGACTCAAGACCTATTGATCTATCTCCAACATTAATTTAGCGGCTGAATTGTGTGGATTGAATACCGATGGGATTCAAGTATATTCTGCTGATTTTACGCATATGTTAACTAGCCTTCCACACAGTTTTATTCTGTACAACATGAAAGAACTTTTGAAAATTTGCTTCAAAAATGCTAATAAAAAAGAGATGGTTACCAGTGGATACAGAGTATTTCATCGAGATTCTGAGCTAGATAAAGGCGGTTACAGGTATTATACAATCACAGACTTGATATATCACGTTGACTATCTTTTACGCAACAGTTACTGTCGTTTCGGAGAAATTGTGCTTCAACAGATGAAAGGAGTTCCTCAGGGAGGTAACTTCAGCCCATTGTTAGCCGATTTAATAGTTTTCATGTCGGAGTACAGGTACTCTATTAGCGCGAAAATTGAAAATAACCTACTTTTCAAACCTTTTAGATATATGGATGACTTGCTCATAGTACATAATAAAGATGAAACATTTGTGGATAGTCGAATTCCACTAATATGCAAGAATGTATTGGAACTCAAAAAGGCACGCAATAATCCCTGTAAATGCAATTATTTAGATATTAGTATAGAAATAATTAATTATAGAATACACACAAAATTGTATAATAAGATAAATAATTAGAAAATGGCAATTCTTTCATTGTCCGTACTTGTTATATATTTCTTCTTATACACATGAACTTTACATACGTCTTAGTGTAATTTAATGGTGTACACGTGTATTTTGTCATGTAATTAGTGACATGTACGCCGCATCCACCTCGTGAGGCGTTAGACGAGGCACACAGCTCCTGGAACCTTGGGCGATAGGTCAGCACTCGATGACCGCTATGCAGCGGTTGGAGTTCAATTACGTCATTGTCCATAGTTGATGTATATTCTTAAACATATGAACTGTACATACGTGTTTATCAAAATTGCACAAGGCAAAACATTGTTTTTGAATTTTATAAGCGTTTTGTCCTGTGGTAAGTGTCAAGAATTGAACAAAGGAAATCTCGGAAAACCTCCAAAATGACCAATTTTCAAATTTGCAGATGTGAATGGATTTTTAAATTTTTATAAAACTTCACGAAATCAACTAAGGAAATTCGGGAAAACCTTCAAATAGGAGAAATTCTCAAATTTTTTAAATTTGCAGATGTGAGAAGCACTATTTTCAGTTTTGAAAAATCTATGAATTTGACGTTGGGAATCCGGGAAATCCTCCAAATCGCACACCTCCATAAACGTTTCGAATCTGCAGATGTTAAGCAAATTCTTAGAAAATCTAGGAAACGAACTCTCTGGGGCATTATTTGGATATTTTAGGAGAAAGTAGTACACCTGATTCTTTATCACGCCCGAGAATGCCATGTTAAAATATTTGAGCAAAATTGTAACGACACATTGAGAGACTCTATAGTGCTCTCAGTAAAATAATTAAAATTCGGAAGTTTGAGAAAGGATTATATGAGGTCAAGCAAATTCCGAAGAATGAAGATGGAGTTCGAAATTTTCTAATCGTCCTATCAGTGCTTACAATTAGTCAAAGATTCTTTTTTATTGTACATAGACGAGTCAAAGCTTCTCTGGCCTGAAGTGTTAGAAATAAGGAGCGGAATTCTAAGAAAGGAATATTTTCGCATTTCTCGTGATAACAGGAAGAGGCCGATCATTTTCGTGCCGAAAAACTGAAAATCGAGTAGTCATCATCACATTAGCCGAATATGATAAGGTAGTGCCTACGGGTGTTTTGAAGAATCAATTTCGCAATGTCCGTGGAGACACAAGTTGAACCTAGGTTCTCCGGCTAAAATACCTTGAAATCGTGGAGTTTTCACCTTATCAGCTTACTCTGATAAGCTATCAGTTTCTTTTGTGTGTTGAACGGAGTCTATTTTGCGGCTTCCAGGTTATCAGGAGCAATCTACCTCCACTGGTGTGAAAACCTGACAGTCGTAGTGTTATGACCTTAACAGTATGAGTTGATAAGGTATCAGTATCTGAATTATGTTGTATAAGATTAGTCTTGTTATGCCCAGTATATCATGAGCAAACTCCAGCTGTTACGGGCTCGAAGCCTGAAAATCTCAGAATTATGACCTTATCAGTGCGATTTGATAAGGTATCAGTTCCTTATTTGCGTAAAAAAGGATCAATTGGGCAACATCCGTGTTAAAATAAGTTCAGCCCCAGTTCTCGGCTCAAAATGCTTGAAATCGTGTAGTTTTTCTCTTATCAGGTAATTCTGATAAGCTATCAAATTCTTTTCCGTGTTGAACGAAGTCTATTTTGCGGCTGCCACGCAATCAGGAGCAATTTTTAGCTTCCCAGATATGAAAAGCTGGAAATAGTTGGAGTTATGACCTTATCAGTCCGATTTGATAAGGTATCAGTACCTAAATTGTATTGAACAAGATTAGTTTAGCTGTGCCCAGCACATCAGGAGCAATTTCCCGCTACTCTGATGTGAAAACATGAAAATCGCAGAATTATGACCTTATCAGTGCGATTTGATAAGATATCAGTTCTTTAAATGTGTTGAGAACGGTTCATTTGGCAATTTCCGTGTTAACATAATTTGATGCCCGGTTCTCCGGCTCAAAATGCTTGAAATCGTGCAGTTTCCCCCTTATCAGTTGATGTGATAAGCTATCAGTGTCTGATTAGTGTTAAGATGGTCTACAATCAGGACTTTCACGCTGACATGACAGAATTCCAGCTTTTCCGCCTCAAAAACGCGCGATCTGATGAGTTTCGCCAACCTACAGTATACTTGGAGGTCAGCTGTCAATAATTTTATGGCGGCCACTGCGCGCGCGCGCTTGCTGACAACCTGTGCAAAACAGCCCCCTCCCGCGGCCGACCAGCACCTCTCCCATGACAAAAACCCTCTTCTCGGAGGGGTTGACGTCGGTTTGCACGGAGGCGATCTTCTTTCCTCCACACTGCCACGGCACGAACGTACGACATTTCGGCAGCTATTGGGCCTCCAAAAGAGGCATATTACTGATCGAGAAACACTTTGGTCACACTTTCGTATCTTAAGTTTAAGCGATTCTTCATTTTCAAAACGTTATTGTCTCTCAATAATCTTTCTGCAACATTTGCCATTTTGCCGCCAATGTTTCCCATCATGTGGTAGAAGTAGCGCCAGCGAGACACATCATCTACCATTTGACCTTCTTTACATTGTAGTTCCTCTGAAAAAGATGTCAGCTGGGATAGTGTGTGGCTCACGTGGTCAAGAATCAGAAGCGTGGGTCCATCGAGGAGTATACAAGCAGCAGCCACAGCTCTTGCTTTGATACTTTCAGTTGTATCCTTGATAGCCAAGGCTTGAAGGCACCTCATCAAAACGGGGTAGTTGCGTAGGATCTTTGCTAGCGCTTGATACATGCTGACCGACCAGCGGACCTGATGTAGCACCCTCATTTTGAGGTACGAAAACTTCATCTGTTCTTGAGCGAGCCGATATGCGTAGTTGTTCTGAGCTATGTGCTGCGTAGACGGTGAGAAGAAACCCTAAAACAAAACATATTTAGATACCTAAAATTTCTTTTAAACATATTGGATTTGCACCTGCTTTCTCAGTTCCATCGAGTGTTGTCTCATCATCTACCATGCGCTGAAGTTTTGCGTGAACGCCGTTTAAGTGCCCTGGCTGCCGAGATGTCGTATGTTTGTGCCGTGGCAGTGTGGAGGAAAGAAGATCGCCTCCGTGCAAACCCACGTCATCCCCTCCACAAAGAGGGTTTTTGTCATGGGAGAGGTGCTGGCCGGCCGCAGCTTTCCTTCGGATTCTCCTGCAAAGGGCCGGCGTGGAGAGGAATTCTGGACCCGTTCAGAAGTACCTATGCGCCACGTGCGGCAAGGATGTTACCAGGAGACATACCAGCGTCCAGTGCTTCGGATGCCAAAGGTGGGTGCATCTCTCCCGTTCGGGTCTCAGCTCTGTGAGGCATAACTCTGCTTTTCGCTGTGTTTTATGCTCTTCACCTACCAACTCTGATTACTCTTCCTCAAATCGCCCCCTTTCCATTGTGCATATCAATCTAAACGGCCTTCGTGCCAAGCTTTCTGAACTCTCTCTCTCTTCGCACGTACTTACCATCCAGACGTGATCATGGTCCAAGAAACCAAGCTCTTTCCATCCCCTACCTATCCTCATCCCAATATCCCGGGCTATACTTCTTACCATGCTCCAAGGTCATCTCTCGGCGGAGGAGTTTCTACATTCGTTCTATCCTCACTTCCCTCACACCTCATTCCCAGCACCCCCACGGACGGTACTCTCGAGTACCTCCCAATCCATCTTCCCCTAAAACACCCCTCTTTCTTTTCAGCATATACATTTCACCTACAACTTCATGCCCTTCATCTTACAATCCTACTTCTCAAGCAGCTGAGCGACTGCTCCCTGTCATCCTCGGTCGTTTTCGCGGGTGATTTCAACGCTCACACCTTTTGCTCGTCTCTCGGTCCTGAAGTTAGAGGAAATGACGTCGAAGAATGGGCAGATGAGTGCGACCTGGTCATTTTAAACGATGATCAGCCCACTCGTCTCCCTGCCAACGGCCGATCTTCTAGCCCAGACATATCTCTTGTCTCGTCCAACCTTTCTAGCTGCTGCACATGGTCTACCTCGACTACTCTGCCAAGTGACCACGTTCCTGTCTTTGTCCACATCGATCTATCCAATTCTCTCGCTCCCTTTTCTGGTGTTCGCCAACGTTCTTATTTTAATTTAGGCCGAGCAGACTGGCGCCTGTTCAGTGAAGTTGCGCTTCGCCTGTCGGCAGATTACCCGTGCAATGGAAGCGTGCACCAGAAAGAGTGCCATCTATCTGACGCAATCCGCAAGGCCATGAATGCGGCTATTCCTATCGGTCGCGTCAAGACCTTCTATCCAAATGTCAACAGAGACATCCTCGACAAAATTAGAACGAGAGATGCGAGGAGAGCGGGTAATCATCTGGACCCGTGGTTGCTGAGCTTCACAGTGAGATCAAAAAGGATTTGGACAGACACAAGAAAGAAGAGTGGGAGAAGTTCACCGGACAGATGGACTTTAAGACGGACAGTGCATCTACTTGGAAGGTTTTACGGAAGCTTTCGGATAAAAGCTCATTCGCCACCGTCTCCACAGTCGAATTCGACAACGGCGTATTCAAATCAGGAAAGGAAGCCGCTTATGCGCTCGGGAAAAGCTTTTTCATCACCAGTGCTAAACGAGGTCCGCAGAATAGAGTGACTGTAAGAGAGCTGTGCCGCCTCCCGCTTATGAGCACGGCCGAAGCATTTACTACGACGCAAGTTGAGAAGATCATAAAGGAAATGCGGAACTCTAGAGCTATTGGTCCTGATGGGATATGTCCTGCTGTCTTGAAGGAGATACCCACTGACCTACTACCGCTTCTCACTGATGTGATAAACACCTCGTTCAAGTCGTGTACTATCCCGCAGAATTGGAAGACGGCAAACGTCGTTCCGCTGCCCAAGCTTGGCAAGCCCCAAGCTTCAGTCAAGGGATATCGGCCCATTAGCTTGTTGTCTTCTTTTGCTAAAGAGCTGAAAAGCTGATCGTCAAAGACCTGGCCGAACACAACGAGAGACAGGTGTTTCAGCATGGATTTAGAAGACCGCATTCCACCACGACAGCTTTGTTAGAAATTACTAGCTATGTAATTGATGGTTTCAACGCCTATAAGCCGCAGAGAACTGTTGCAGTTGCCTTGGATCTCACCAAGGCCTTCGACACAGTGAATCTTGGCATCTTATCAAACAACTTACTGGAGTCATCAATCCCGCCATGGCAAAAGCGCTGGACAGCTGCATTGACTAAGGGAATACGGGCTAGAGTGATGTTTCAGAATCATGTCTCAAACAGCATTCCGATTGCAGCTGGAGTCCCACAGGGCGGCGTATTGTCGCCTGCACCCTTCAGTCTGTACCTCGAAGATATGCCCGCCCCTCCCCAAGATATCAAGGTGGTCGCTTACGCTGATGATATGACTGTCTTGTGTCGTGATTGGGACATAAATGTGGCCGCCGCTAAGATTAACGGGTACTTAACCACACTGAAAAGCTTCGACCGCAAAATGCTGAAGATTTCTGCGTCAAAGTCATCGGTATCCGTACTCACAACAGACCCATCTGAACACAGCGCACATCCGTATGTCGTATGGAATGGAGATCGTTTGCCTGCCGCCCGCTTCCCAAAACTTCTCGGACTCGTGCTCGATCCATCGCTCAAGTTCCATAAGAACACGGAACAGAAGCAGGCTATCGTTAAAGCGAAGCTTAACGTGCTTAGAGCCCTGGGCGGTACAACATGGGGTAGTAGCAAAGAAACCATTATTACGACGTATAAAGCGATTCTCCAGCCTACACTAGAATACGACGCACCAGTTTGGCAGCATCTAGTTTCGGAATTCTCTTGGACTAAGATGCAACGCATACAGAATGCGGCTCTTCGAATCGCCACCGGATGTGCAAGAAGTTCCCCGGTCGATCACTTGCATGCTGAGACCCGCTTATTACCAGTAAGGAAGCACTGTGAGCTCCAGGCCCAACAATTTTTCATCAACATTGTCAAACAACCAAATCACCCCTCTTGGAGAGTGCTAAACCCCTTCGGAGAAAGAAAGATCAGAAAGCCATTCGCCGATGCTCCCAGCAAAGTCAATCTGCAAAGATGGCACGACTCACAGCGAGAAAGACTCCGTCTATTGCGCGAGGAGCATATTCAGTTCGTACGGTGCCATCTGGAAAAGGCGGTCATTAATCCCATATTGGGGGTAGTGCCGCCCCAAGTCTGTACATCCGAGGCTCAACTCGGAAGAAGGGCCACGTGCACCCTGGCATCGCTGCGCTGTGGTCATTCCACCATGCTTATGT
Source organism: Aplectana chamaeleonis (assembly GCA_029168955.1). NCBI lineage: Eukaryota > Metazoa > Nematoda > Chromadorea > Rhabditida > Cosmocercidae > Aplectana > Aplectana chamaeleonis. The sequence goes on along the minus strand of JAPDOI010000102.1, from coordinate 127,603 downwards.
CCTACGCCAGCAAAACAGACAGCAGCAAATCAGATGTCTGCCCGGACTGCGGCTGCCTCGGCCATGACACTGCACACCTCTTCAAATGTCCGGAGAGACCCACCACGCTGACCGTAATGGACCTATGGACGAATCCGTTACTGGTCGCCCAGTTCCTCAACCTATGACAAAAACCTCAATGTGGCTGCCAAGAAGAAGAAGAAGTGCCCTGTCATCACAGATGCACCGTCGGGAGACAGGGCCATCACCTTTCTTATGGCAAACGCAAAGGGCTTGTGAGAAAGACCACTCTGCATGTCTGCCCATGAATCGTCCTCAATGAGAAAGTTCTTGAATGCGTCGACGATGTCTTCGGACTTTCGCTTTCTGTTTCTACTAACGAGACGTGGAAAGTTACGTACGTGTAGGAGGGTGAGATAATTTTCCTCAGAAATATTGCGATTGGTGTCGGAAGTTCCGTCGGTAAACAGAGAGAAGGGGAGGTAATTTTTCATTGAACATTTCAGCAATTCAAACTTCATGTGCTGTGCAAACTCTTGACCATACGCTTGGCAGATATTGCCATCACGATAAAAGAATTTTTCTGGCGAACGCTAGACTTTCCTAAGCAGCGATACCACATACAAGATAGGATTGAAAGCTTAGTTTGAAGACATCATTCATGCTAAGAAAATTTGCAGCATTCTGCGCTAAAACATGCGCTTGACACGGCTTTCTGCGTGAACGCCGCCTCTCCCCTCGTGAAATTTATCCGAAGCTTTGAAATTCTCAACATTGCTAGTTCTATCTCGCCAGTCTCTGCGAGGACCTACAGCGTTGTCGCAAGCTTCAGAAATTGAGCTCTCATTATGTGAACGACCTCATACTCTTTCCACTCCATTCCTTGCACCCTTTGCATAAGGTCTCCAAATATTTTTTGCATCCGGTCGAAGCTTTTCATGCCTCTTCTGTGGTAGACCGTGCCCAGAAGTTCTGAGTTGGTAGCGAAACTTAAACTATTGTTTGGTTCACATAACACCTCATACCTTTGGGTGCTGAAGCTCTTAGAGGAGGAAAAATATTCCGAAAAGTAACGCACGAATGCCATTTCTTGCTCTGCAACTTTAGAAAGATAGCACACAACATCTCCGTCATTATTCAATACCTTAGCACTCGAAGATTCGAAACAAGTTCGAAATCGTGCAAGCCGAAAGGAAGCGAGTGGAAATGGCCGAATGTAAGGTTCAGAAAAAAGTACCCAGCATGAGGGTTCGGTGCCTTTCTAGTGCCTTTTTCTCGATTTCTTTGTCATTTCAGTTTACCCGGAGGCCATACAATCGATTAAGCGATAACACTCAAAATCGAAGGTTATCGTGAACACTGTCTCTAAGGTATAGGGATATGCGCAGAAAGCCCTCGACGAGACCATGGTTGACTAAGTTGGCATACGAAAAATCTTGTGAAGCATGATTCAAAAACACTGTCTCCAAGCTCACCTGTAGCAGTCCATTGTTTACTACATTATTGTACATATTTACAGCTTGCAGTGCAACTATTTGCCGTTCCATCCACATCTGGATTTGATTTTGACCTCCCAGCGCTTGCCGCATCGCGTTTTCGAGCTAAAATGAACATATGCATCAACTATGTGCGCACACAAACATATTGCATTCATATCTAACAACAACATGAATTCCTTGAAGAAAGAGAAAACACTAAAAACAAAGCGCACGGTAAAAATCGGACAGTAGAGGGAAAAGGTATTACGTTATCACCACTGGGGCCTAGTGTAGGAGATGAAGGTGGTTCCTCTATAGTTGGCTGCCTTGATGCCAACCTGCTCACACTGCGAAGATCAGAATCGTCGATTTCGGATTCCTGTAACGAATACTGAAAGTGATCCACAGAATCACAAGAGTTCTGTTCATAACATTTCCAACCGCTTTCGCGCAACTACATGTTTTCTCAACGCGATTTGCGGGCACACTTGTTTCATGAAGCTTACCTCGCGCCACGCTAAAAGAAACTTGTGCACAGCTTCGAGGGGATTCTAAAATCATTTTTCGAAAGCTTCTCCATATAGCTTTCGGTTTTTCAGATACTTTCAGGGGAATAGAAAAAGTTAAAACGCACAGGGGCACTGGGTGGAGGGCTACTGCTGCTACGCTGTTTCATCACTTTTCGATCCTCCTGTTCCTCTTGATACTTTTGCAGTAGTCTTTTTTTGTACTGCCCGCTGGAGGACAACCGTCGCGAAGTTGCTGCAGGCACCTGAACAACAGCTGGTACTAATAGCCTGACTTGAAAATTTCAAGATTTTCCCACGTACTGAGATAGTCGACTGCAATGAGGTGTCCATGCGTTCCTCTTTTGGCGACATGTCGCTATCCGACCGGCTTCTCTCGCTGAACATGAGCTAGTGCATTTATAGACCATATTATGGACAGTTAAAATTTGGACAACGGGGGGAGAGAGAGAGAGAGAGACAGAGAGAGAGAGTTGCATGGTCATCAGGGGTGTGCGGAAGTTTCCGTGTTCTGCCCATGTTTAACCATTTTTTTGTGTTTTCTGTAAGAATAGACAAGTTTTGACAGAAAAGAGAAAAAAGCCGTAACCACGATTTATGACAAAAATTCACTCCAGAGACGAAGGGCTGGACCCACAAACTGTGAACCAATAGGTTTAGAAAGCATTAACTGTATTCTCTGCAGTTCTCTGTGATAAATTCGTCTATTTCGCTATGGTGGTTACTCGATTCGGTCTGGTGTAGCGGCAGGAGCCGCTGCTGTTCGCTGTACACGGTCAGATTCGATTCTTGCTCAAAGTCAACCAAACATATTATATCTCCGGGGTCCTCGAATTAATACCACATCCATGTAACGAGATGAAGGCACTGACTTAAAAGTTGGCTGATCCCCTAAATCCACTGAATAGACCTGAGAAGCATACAAGCCTCTACCAAATACACCTTGAATGCGCCACGTTTCCCAATAGGGATTGAGGGAGCCGAGTGTTCATCTTCATCTTATAGTGGTTACCCTTACCCAGAAGTTTACTATTGATGCTTCTCTCAGACGGTATGTGCTACAGTCAAGTGGCGTGAAGACTACAACGTTATTGTACAAAAACGAAATTTTGAATTTCTGAAAGTTAGGCTCCGCAAAAAAGGTCAAGGATTTGGCATTGCTCCTAAATGTTGTGAAATTGTTTTATTGGATTTGGCTCTCAACTTGATTTTTCAAATGTAGTGAAATTGTCGAATTGATTTGGCTGTGATGATACTATATGCAGATAACATAATCATTAAATGTAGTGAAATTGTTGCAAACGGATTTGGCAGGAGCTCTATCAATTATCACAGTCAAATCACGCGTCAGAAGGTCCTCTGGCGAGCGAATGAAGACAAAAAGAAAAAAATAATAATCCTCAGTCAACAATGCTGAACGAAACGTGGCCTTATGGGCTAGAATTAAGGTTTCCGAATGCTATTCTGCCTTTTCAGTGTAGCTCCCACTAACAATAAGGTACCAGACCTTCCCTCACCGATGAGATAAAAATCATGAAAACGAAATCTAACGCAATTTACTCGCTACTGACTCTATGTCTTCGTGTCCTCAACGCTTTCACGGTTCGCATTGTATAGAAACGTTTTGCTGCTAGGTTTATTCCTGTTCTCATTCGATTCAATATGCGCTCCAAGGAAAACCCCTTCTGACGCGTGATTTGACTGTGATAATTGATAGAGCTCCTGCCAAATCCGTTTGCAACAATTTCACTACATTTAATGATTATGTTATCTGCATATAGTATCATCACAGCCAAATCAATTCGACAATTTCACTACATTTGAAAAATCAAGTTGAGAGCCAAATCCAATAAAAAAATTCACAACATTTAGAGCAATGCCAAATCCTTGACCTTTTTGCGGAGCCTAACTTTCAGAAATTTCACAACTTTACAAGGGTTTCCCTTCTACAATATCGTCGAGCTCCAGAAGTCAAGTTGTTTTTTTTCGAAAACATAGTGGTAGAAATGAAGAAACAACCGCTCCGCTGCTAAGACTGCAAGATAATTGTTGCAACGCGGCTTCCTACAAATAGATGCAAGGCAAATACTTTTTGAATTTAAAAGTCGAAAAATGAAGAAATGAGTTTCAAAATGACCCAATTGTACAGGTTCTAGGCACTCTTCTAGACGGGGGGGGGGCACGCACCACTCAAGACAGAAATGAAATGAACGGCCCATTGGTGAGGCTACCAGTCAGAAGTATTTCCGTAGAGCTCTAATAAAAACAATGATTGATAGCGCAGTATCAGGCCTCTTTTATCAGAGTTTTCCATCATTTCTATGAGTTTTTGCGTAGCTTGGCCCCTCTAGTGAAAGAAAATGTTGAAGGGGCCCATGAAAAACCTTCATTTGTAAAGAAAAGTCAATCGGAACACATTGTAAATACGAATTTGAATTTCGCGCCAAAATCATTTTCGGAGTTTTTCTGCATGTGGAGTTCGTGCCGTAACCAATTTTTCCTGTTATCTTACTGTCGCACCAACATTCTAGGAAAAAGGGCTAGATGACTGGTGAGAATTGGTGGCGGATATTAACCTCATCGTCCAACGTTTTTGACTCGCCAGCCAACTCGAATGAGATTACGGTAGCCCTGTTCTGGCGGACTTAACTATCGTTCTTGTAGATTCGGAGGCCTGGCTTGCATACGGTGTCCTGAACATTGAACTGAGGTCCTGCACACCCCTACTGAGATCCAGCACACATTCCATGAAGTCCTGCTCATCCTTACAGGGGTCTTGCACACGTTTCATGATGTCCTGCACACTCCTACTGATGTCCTGCACACATTCCACGAAGTTATGATCATCCTTACAGGGGTCTTGCACACGTTTCATGATGTCCTGCACACTCCTACTAAGGTCCTGCACACATTCCATGATGTCCTGCACACCCCTATTGGGGTCCTGCACACGCTTCATGATGTCCTGCACACTCCTACTGATGTCCTGCACACATTCCACGAAGTTCTGATCATCCTTTACAGGGGTCTTGCACATGTTTCATGATGTCCTGCACACTCCTACTAAGGTCCTGCACACATTCTACGACGTCCTGCACACCCTACTGGGGTCCTGCACAGGTCCCATGATGTCCTGCACACTCCTACTGATGTTCTGCACACATTCTACGATGTCCTGCACACCCCTACTGGGGTCCTACACAAGTTCCATGATGTCCTGCACACTTCTACTGGGGTCCTGCACAGGTCCCATGAAGTCCTGCTCATCCTTACAGGGGTCTTGCACATGTTTCATGATGTCCTGCACACTCCTACTAAGGTCCTGCACACATTCTACGACGTCCTGCACACCCCTACTGGGGTCCTGCACAGGTCCCATGATGTCCTGCACACTCCTACTGATGTTCTGCACACATTCTACGATGTCCTGCACACCCCTACTGGGGTCCTACACAGGTTCCATGATGTCCTGCACACTTCTACTGGGGTCCTGCACAGGTCCCATGATGTCCTGTACACTCCTACTAAGGTCCTGCACACTCCTACTGAGGTCCTGCACACATTCTACGACGTCCTGCACACCCCTACTGGGGTCCTGCACACGTTCCATGATATCCTGCCCACTCCTACTGAGGTCCTGTACAGGTCCCATAATGTCATGCCCACTCCTACTGAGGTCCTGCACACCCCTACTGGGGTCCTGCACAGGTCCCATGATGTCCTGCACACTCCTACTAAGGTCCTGCACACTCCCACTGAGGTCCTGCACACATTCTACGACGTCCTGCACACCCTTACTGGGGTCCTGCACAGGTCCCAAAATGTCCTGCACACTCCTACTGAGGTCCTGCACACCCCTGCTGGGGTCCTGCACAGGTCCCATGGTGTCCTGCACACTCCTACTAAGGTCCTGCACACTCCTACTGAGGTCCTGCACACATTCTACGACGTCCTGCACACCCCTACTGGGGTCCTGCACAGGTCCCATGATGTCCTGCACACTCCTACTAAGGTCCTGCACACTCCTACTGAGGTCCTGCACACATTCTACGGCGTCCTGCACACCCCTTACTGAGATCCAGCACACATTCCATGAAGTCCTGCTCATCCTTACAGGGGTCTTGCACACGTTTCATGATGTCCTGCACACTCCTACTGATGTCCTGCACACATTCCACGAAGTTCTGATCATCCTTACAGGGGTCTTGCACACGTTTCATGATGTCCTGCACACTCCTACTAAGGTCCTGCACACATTCCATGATGTCCTGCACACCCCTATTGGGGTCCTGCACACGCTTCATGATGTCCTGCACACTCCTACTGATGTCCTGCACACATTCCACGAAGTTCTGATCATCCTTACAGGGGTCTTGCACACGTTTCATGATGTCCTGCACACTCCTACTAAGGTCCTGCACACATTCCATGATGTCCTGCACACCCCTATTGGGGTCCTGCACACGTTCCATGATGTCCTGTGTAATTTTACTAAGGTCCTACACACATTCCATGACGTCCTGCTCAACCCTACTGGGGTCCTGCACACGCTTCATGATGTCCTGCACACTCCTACTGATGTCCTGCACACATTCCATGAAGTCCTGCTCATCCTTACAGGGGTCTTGCACATGTTTCATGATGTCCTGCACACTCCTACTAAGGTCCTGCACACATTCTACGACGTCCTGCACACCCCTACTGGGGTCCTGCACAGGTCCCATGATGTCCTGCACACTCCTACTGATGTTCTGCACACATTCTACGATGTCCTGCACACCCCTACTGGGGTCCTACACAGGTTTCATGATGTCCTGCACACTCCTACTGAGGTCCTGCACAGGTCCCATGATGTCCTGCACACTCCTACTAAGGTCCTGCACACTCCTACTGAGGTCCTGCACACATTCTACGACGTCCTGCACACCCCTACTGGGGTCCTGCACACGTTCCATGATATCCTGCGCACTCCTACTGAGGTCCTGTACAGGTCCCATAATGTCATGCACACTCCTACTGAGGTCCTGCACACCCCTACTGGGGTCCTGCACAGGTCCCATGATGTCCTGCACACTCCTACTAAGGTCCTGCACACTCCCACTGAGGTCCTGCACACATTCTACGACGTCCTGCACACCCTTACTGGGGTCCTGCACAGGTCCCAAAATGTCCTGCACACTCCTACTGAGGTCCTGCACACCCCTACTGGGGTCCTGCACAGGTCCCATGATGTCCTGCACCTTCCTACTAAGGTCCTGCACACTCCTACTGAGGTCCTGCACACATTCTACGGCGTCCTGCACACCCCTACTGAGATACAGCACACATTCCATGAAGTCCTGCTCATCCTTACAGGGGTCTTGCACACGTTTCATGATGTCCTGCACACTCCTACTGATGTCCTGCACACATTCCACGAAGTTCTGATCATCCTTACAGGTGTCTTGCACACGTTTCATGATGTCCTGCACACTCCTACTAAGGTCCTGCACACATTCCATGATGTCCTGCACACCCCTATTGGGGTCCTGCACACGCTTCATGATGTCCTGCACACTCCTACTGATGTCCTGCACACATTCCACGAAGTTCTGATCATCCTTACAGGGGTCTTGCACACGTTTCATGATGTCCTGCACACTCCTACTAAGGTCCTGCACACATTCCATGATGTCCTGCACACCCCTATTGGGGTCCTGCACACGTTCTATGATGTCCTGTGTAATTTTACTAAGGTCCTACACACATTCCATGACGTCCTGCTCCAACCCTACTGGGGTCCTGCACACGCTTCATGATGTCCTGCACACTCCTACTGATGTCCTGCACACATTCCATGAAGTCCTGCTCATCCTTACAGGGGTCTTGCACATGTTTCATGATGTCCTGCACACTCCTACTAAGGTCCTGCACACATTCTACGACGTCCTGCACACCCTACTGGGGTCCTGCACAGGTCCCATGATGTCCTGCACACTCCTACTGATGTTCTCCACACATTCTACGATGTCCTGCACACCCCTACTGGGGTCCTACACAGGTTCCATGATGTCCTGCACACTCCTACTGGGGTCCTGCACAGGTCCCATGATGTCCTGCACACTCCTACTAAGGTCCTGCACACTCCTACTGAGGTCCTGCACACATTCTACGACGTTCTGCACACCCCTACTGGGGTCCTGCACACGTTCCATGATATCCTGCGCACTCCTACTGAGGTCCTGTACAGGTCCCATAATGTCATGCACACTCCTACTGAGGTCCTGCACACCCCTACTGGGGTCCTGCACAGGTCCCATGACGTCCTGCACACTCCTACTAAGGTCCTGCACACTCCCACTGAGGTCCTGCACACATTCTACGACGTCCTGCACACCCTTACTGGGGTCCTGCACAGGTCCCAAAATGTCCTGCACACTCCTACTGAGGTCCTGCACACCCCTACTGGGGTCCTGCACAGGTCCCATGATGTCCTGCACACTCCTACTAAGGTCCTGCACACTCCTACTGAGGTCCTGCACACATTCTACGACGTCCTGCACACCCCTACTGGGGTCCTGCACAGGTCCCATGATGTCCTGCACACTCCTACTGAGGTCCTGCACACCCCTACTGGGGTCCTGCACAGGTCCCATGATGTCCTGCACACTCCTACTAAGGTCCTGCACACTCCCACTGAGGTCCTGCACACATTCTACGACGCCCTGCACACCCTTACTGGGGTCCTGCACAGGTCCCAAAATGTCCTGCACACATTCTACGACGTCCTGCACACCCTTACTGGGGTCCTGCACAGGTCCCAAAATGTCCTGCACACTCCTACTGAGGTCCTGCACACCCCTACTGGGGTCCTGCACACATTCTACGACGTCCTGCACACCCCTACTGGGGTCCTGCACAGGTCCCATGATGTCCTGCACACTCCTACTAAGGTCCTGCACACTCCTACTGAGGTCCTGCACACATTCTACGGCGTCCTGCACACCCCTACTGAGGGGTTGCTGTAGTTCCACGACGTCCTGCATACTCCTACTGCGGTCTCGCATAGTCAACCGACACTTCAGCACACCCTGCGACGACTTCTTATCTTTGGTGCGCATGGTACAAACACGCGCCACGCTCAAAAACAACCCTTCCGCATAGCGTCCTGTTCCAAGCCGGACGTTTAGAGTACACCACCCTAGAGAGCAAGGTATTTATATGGAGTCTCTAAGAAAACAATGACTGATAACGAAAAACCCGTCATTTTTATAAACTAATCTTGAGAGGCCGGTTTCCGAGTTTCAAACGCCCGTTAGGGGCCCAGAAGTCTCTATGGTGAGTTCTGACAATTATTTTCGTCATTCCCGTGGTCTATTACATCTTGTCACAAATTTTCGAGCGATTTGGTCCACGCCTTCCAAAAAAATGGTTTTCGACGGACGGAGGTGGAGGCGGAGGCGGAGGCGGTGGTGGAGAACGTTTTTGCGTACTTTGAGAGGTCATAACTTCAGAAAGCGGGGACCAGTTGGGATGAAAAGTTGCACACATATGTAATTTCTTGCAGCGCGTCGAATAGTGTACAGCTCATACCTCTGTTGACGGTATGAATAGGTGATCTCATTGTAGGGCATCCGCGCGGGAAGAGATCAAAGCCAAATCCTGGTGAGCGCTTCGCGCTCACCACAATTTCTGAACTGTTTTGCTTCGCTATAAAGGGGTTATGATTTGGCAGAAAAGTAGTTGTGAGAAGCTCGTTGAAAGATGTGAAATACTTAGTGCTTTAGATTTGGCATAGGATTTAACACCGATGAGACGTTGAAAATTTGTTGAAATGATGTAGTATTGATTAGGCGGCGCACTTTTTCACTAAAGATCGAAAATTTAGTGTCTTATTGGGAGGCCAAATCACGCGCTATCTGGAAATAAACGAGTACTTATAGCTAATGTTTGTTTCTGTTATATCGCTCTTGCCTGAAAAGCCTTATTTTAAAAAAAAATTAAACAGGAAGCAACATCATACAATGAGAATGTGAATCCTCTCAGCACGAGTGCGTGTACTCAGTAAGGCGCGTGATATGGCCTTCCAATGCCACACTAAATTTTCGATGTTCAGTGAAAGAGTGCGCCGCCAAATCAGTATGGTACATCATTTCAACAAATTTTCAACGTCTCATCGGTGTTAAATCCTATGCCAAATCTAAAGCACCAAGTATTTCACATCTTTTAACGAGCTTCTCACAAATACTTTTCTGCCAATTCATAATCCTTTTATAGCGAATCAAAACAGTTCAGAATTTTCGTTTGAGAGTTGGAGTCGGTCGCTCTGTTATAGCAATACAACTGAAATCGTTATTTTATGCCCTTGTGGTGTGGCAATCGGTACCGCACGGTATTTGGAGTTTACTCCATTAAGGCTGTCAACTGATTCGAAAACTCGGACGATTACGACTCCTTGTCTCACAACTCGCCCACATTTGAGTTCCCTTACAAAGATTGAAGCGTTTCTTTTGGCTGTTTCTGGATGTTTTTCTGCCGTTTTTCTTCTATCACTCGTAAGAACATACACACCTCACTCTATTTTTACAAAACAAACCTGATATGGTTTTTATCGTGAACACTGCCTTTAACGCACCCTATTTCTCCTCGCACTCGCGCAGTGTTCGACTATGAATACATTCTACACGTGGGGAGAAACTCAGTGCCATCTCTTTGGTAGAGAGGGGTAAAGTTTTGCCCCGACTGTGCCGTTCACGCCCATTCTAAATGTAGGTTTCAACTCATGCCTGCTCAAGAGGATACAGAATTCAAATAAGATGAAAGGCATTGAAGTTGATGATGGAGCTATGATGTAGGGGATGAAACTGTTATGGAGATGCGAGCGGACCCCGCCATGGTGTAGCGAGCTTCCGTTGAGTCATTTATACACCCGGGGGTACGCGCGTGATTCCCGGGCATTGATCAAGTCTATGTACTCGTTGAACATATTGGACTGGGATCAAGTATTCGAGTATTACTGTCTCGAGAAGAGGATAGTCTGAAGAACGTTTTGCAACTGTATTCTGCCCTTTTTGACGTCTACTCTTCTTGCTCCAGCCAACTGTTGGGTGTCGGATATTGTGCAGAAGCATTTGTTACTGGAAAAAATGTATAACAAATTCGATGTTGTGACAAATCTCAAATATTGCATAGTGAACACATCATTGATTTTTGAAAAACTTTATATTTTCCGTCTTCTGCCCTATTTGAAGATTTTTTTTTTGCTTTTTCTCAAACTGGATTTTCTGTTTACAACTTTTTTTCCCGCACATCCCTGATGGCCATGACCACGAGTTTTGGAGGTTCAACTGCCTGCGGGCGCTTAGCCGTAGTAATCGCGGTGGAATCACGAGTCTATTTCGGCAGTCTGGTTGGTAGCCTTCTTAAGCGCACTAATGTGTTTTTTTAGAAAACGTTCAGTCTTTCTATACCTATTCTTTCATGTATTTAGTTTGTACATACATATAGAACTAGATAACCTTAAACAACTCTCACCGTGATTCCTGATCCAAAGCGTGTGATTCGGGGACCATAAGGTTGTGATGACGTCCGGACATCGAACTGCAGCTACGTATTTGGTCGAAACTAAACACAAATCTTTTATCCGTTTCTTTTTAGAGATGAACTTCGACGTTCTAGGCAACTATTTTTCCTCTTCCAGCGGTGCCCTTTTGGCGAATAGTATAATCATCTGTAATTTGTGACGATCATAAAAGGGCTACGCACCTGAAGTGATGGAAGCTTTTCGTCGAAGGATTTGGCGACAGGTTGGGGGAACGAGCATAGGCCGAAAACGGTGTTTCGGCGTCCTCACAGTCAGAGAAGGGCGAATATGGTGCCGGCGACAGCATCATTCCTGGGGATAGTAGGTCCTTGCTGCATACGTCGGACGCACCATCGTCCAGGTCGAAGCTTTAACGTAAATTGAGATAACACTAGTAAAAAAACATGCATGCTTATGTCAAATAGCAGGCTAACATTGGACCCTATCAAAAATTTCGTTTCCAAAAAGTGCACATGCTGCATGTTCCTCTTATGGAGCTCTTACTGCTCTCAACTTGCTTAATGAACACATGAGCGGAGGTATCTATGCAACCCCTGTGATCCGAAGCGCGACGAGATTACACCGTCAAGGAGAGCTTTGGTACTCTTTTTCGGCGCAAGGGACACCAAAATTAAAACATCAAATTCAAGGGTAAGTACATAAAGCCTACCGACCTAAAAAAACGGTAATGCTTTTCGGGCCTTTCTTATAACCTGTTATACATAGTATTAATTATTAGGCGTGTGCGAAAGCAAAGAAACAGCAGGAAGGCTCATTAAAGCTCAGCTTTGAATAACTGGATGACGAGGCTTCACTGAGTGATACTACAGCAGATTTCAATAAATGCCGAAATCGCACCACCACCTTTTTTCTAGGGCTCCGAACTTTGCACACATAACGTTACGTATTTCACTTAGCAAACGAAGATTAACAAAGTTATTAACGTGTTAAGACGGATTCATATTTCAAGCGACGCAATGTTTATACTCCATATCGATCGAAGATTGATACGCCTAATATGCAACGCGTCGCGGGAAGTATGAACCTTGCCGACTTTTCCCATGCATCTTTTTCCATTGGTCAGATCACATGTTTTTCTTGACAATGTCTCCAGAACATCCGTGCAACGTCCTACTTCTTTAGTGCTAGATATGTGCAGAATCTTATGTTTCAAATCCGTGTGGAATTGGAGAAAAGCGTTTCGGAGGCGACATGCGTGAACGCACTGCGCGAGTTTGGCAACTGCTCCTCGCCCTATGAGCGAACCGCCCCACTCGAAGCTAACCCTCAAGGCGGCTGCGGGAGTTAGCTCGTCAAATCACCGCATGCTGCTCCTATTTTCCCACAAATTCGTGTTTTACCATCGGGAATAGCTCACATTCAGGAGAACAGGAGCCTCACTTGATCCCTGTCTGAAGAAAATCGGTTTCATTGTGTTTCAAAGGAAAGAGCTGTTCGCTTCTTGCCTTGTCGGGGTGGCGGACAACTCGTCCATCTCGCTCTCTTTACAACGCTTCAAAGCAACACAAAGCGAGATCAGATTCTATTTTGTAGCTGTGAAGGTGTGCACTTCATACAAGGGTTTTGCACACCCGTAGGTTTCAATTCCTGTCAGAAATCCACGGGTAGCGTATGCGTTTGAACGAGTTACACCCCGCAGCCGCCGTGAGGGTTAGCTGCGAGTAACCGCCCCTCGAGGAGTGGACGTTGTTCTTGTTGGACACACCGTGCATGGACGCGGAACGGTTCCTAACTCCTTCTAGCGTACTCATGTATACAGCTTCGAAAAAACGCGAAGATGACGTTCGGAGTGTCAATGGAAATATAAGCCGTAAGTGACAATACTGATAAAATGTAGAATAGGGGCTCTCTACACACCGAGGATAGAATTGTCCTTTTGCGGCTATAATTCCACTTGGGACCACTTCACTTGCATTGAGTAGCGTTCTGTGTCGAACTGCAAAATCGTGACAACGCATCCCTCTGTGTGCAGAGAGCCCCTATCCAATAAAATGTCGTTTGAGGGCGGTCATGCTGCTTGCTTTCCTCACCTACCGTCGTGATTAAGGGCTCCAAGTGTAACAGTGAGGGAGCGTCCATAGCCAACAACATAAGCGACAACCGTTGCTTAGGTAAGCGCGATTAATGATGAACTATTGATTATAGCCCGCTGATGCTATCTATCAGCAATCGCTCCGAGATACAATCAATATTTCATTTTCAATCGCACCTACACTAGAGACGGTTGCCGCTTGAATTTCTCGGTACGGACGCTCTTTAAAAGACATAGGCCCGGATCATTTTTTCAGCGACGAGCGACGCGACGCAATGCTTACCATCAATATCGACCGAAAATCGATATACCCGATATGCATTGTCGCCGTCGCTGGTCGCAGCAAGTATGATCCCGGCCATACAGCACGGCTGCACGGGTTGTCGCTAAGCGGTCCGCCGTGCATAGGACGAGGAGCGGTCATGCCGCCTGGGCGAGGCATTTTCCCCGTCTAAACGGATTTGAAGCGCGAAATTTCTCAAACTTTTAACCCTGGGCTAGGCGCTCGCATTAAAAGTGAGAAATGATATCCGGAATTCTCTGGGATGATGTCATCAATCAGCACGCCCGACGCGAATTATGGTAGGATCTACAAGGACAATTATCCTACTAACTATATTTGGCTTGGTGTGTGTGACCGTCTGTGTGTGTATTTGTGTGACAATGAACGGAAATTAGTCATCGCCACCCGTCGTTAGCAACTGATACCCGGTTGTCACACACTGTCCACGCATGCAGCCTTGGTGATTGACCTCCTGTGTCAATTCGCAAACATTCTACTGCATATATTACGATTCATGCGTGCCTATTGCTTCAACTGTTCATTCGTAATCACTTTCTAGACAGACAGCTTTCTGCGATGAGCTCAAGAACTGAGCAGGACATCAATGTAAACGGAAAAGTTCACCAATCCATGGAGAAGTGTGACATAACTTTCTCCGCGGATTCTCTTCTTTCGAATCTGAGTCAGACTATAAAGGGTTATGCATTGAATTGTGAAAGCTCCCTGCGTGAACTTGATTGAGCACAGTGTAACTGATTTCAGTGAAAACATACAGTAGCGCGCGTCTTTTTTTGCAAAAGAAACATTTTGTGACGTATTCTGCTCACGAAACTGAGAAATATTGCCGCGACTCCGCCGCAACTCCTTCGGGATGGCGCCTCCTGGAGGAGATGCGGGGCAGAACCGCGGACTATTCTTCATTGACCAAATCGCGGTGGGGTCGCGGAAGAGTCGTGATGGAGTCGCGGTAGATTTGCGAAAGCATAAAGGCACTGTCCACGATAAATTTCGTCCTCGGTTTTTGGCCGGAAATTGAAAGTTCAGGGTGTCATTAGAGCACTGGGGTCGAAAGAACGAATGAAAACGAGCCCGAAAGAGCTCCATACAGCTCCGAAGTCCGCTCGCGCTAGCCCTTCCGCTCGCGGTCGAGTTTTCCGAGAGACAGTTTGGTCCGCTTCTACATTAGCATTGGAGCGCGAGTGCGGCTGAGTTTTAGCAGTGGGGCGCATTTGCGCACGCTGTCTACTTCAGGCCCATGTCCGCGCAACTCATCCACCGTTGAAATGTGGCTTTCAAGAAAAAGAGCTGATTTTGGATGTTTCGCAGCGTTTTTCATGATTCTTTCTTTTTGATGGAACAGTCAGACTCTAAATCTTCTCTTTCTGGTGGAAACTCGAAAACAATTTTCATCGTGGACACTGCCTTTAACCCACGGAGAAGTCGCGGCAAAGCCGCGGAAGAGTTAAGGGTTGCTGGGGAGTTGCGGGACAGTCCGGGATCGCGGTGGAGTCGCGGGGCAGTAGCGGAAGAGTCGCGGCAATATTTCTCAGAGAAAGCGTAACATCGCCATATTTCGCTTCGAAATTGACGAAAAGAATTTTAAAGGTAGTGTTCGTGTTCCTCTCATTGTCAGTGAGGCAAATTTAGAGAGTCATTGCAACCCCGGTATCCTGTTGAAAAATGTGTATTTCCTTCTAAAATTCATGTCGACCACAGATCAGAGAATGAAAGATTTCTGCTATCATGATCGTCTGACCAGTTCATAGTGAGGGATTTCTCGAGGCATTTCTTGAGTTCAACATATTACTTATTCTCTAAAACTATCGTATAAAACTCAATGAAAGCAATCCAGAAATCACTTCAAAATTGAAATCGGACCACTTCGAAGCAAGTTATGGCCTGCAGCGCTTTGTGAGCGCAAAAAAACGCCGCAAATGCTTTTTCTGCAACAAATTGTGCGGTACTGCACGGGCTCAAAGGCATCGTTCGCGCTGGAAACCACTTGTCATTTTTTTGGCTCAATTTCATGAATGAGCTTGATAGACCACACCGGTAAACTTTGGCTCGTCGAAAACGTAGGGTTATGAGGTTGGAAGGGGTTAAAGGTGAGGATTCAGTTCTCACCAGCCATCTAGCACAAGGAACAAAACGCCATGTCAGGCGCAAGAGATACTGTATTGCAAACTCTTATCTCGGAAAATCTTATCATCCGAATTTGCACAGTGGAAGCTTTTTATTTTTAAGTGATTTTGGTAGAAGAAAGGCAAAAGAAATTTTCTCACCAAAAAAGTTCAAAACGTAAAACCACTTCAGACGTTCAGAAAAAAAATTATTGCACTGGACACACCGAATTCGACGGAGGGGGCGAAAAATCAACTTTTCAAAAGGTTTTTAAACGCAATTATTCATTCAAATCAGTAGTTGTTTGGGGTTTCTTTGCTATTATCGCTTACCTCAAGAGCTTGCCTACTCGAAAACATAGAAAAAAGACCCCGTTTTTTGCGCGTACGATGCTTTCAAGGCTGTTGAGCACAGCGAGCCACTGCTCTGCAATTTAAATAATCCATAGATCATAAAGAACGCCCAAAGTACCCAGCGAAGCGGCGTGGGTGTGCACATTGTCTGTCATGTTGGAAGGATGAAACAACGTCCACGTACTCACCTGTTTTTGTGATTTTCCCGAAAAATCGTCCACGGTGCCAAGTTTGCCGATGTGACGCTTATGGACGAGCGAGGACTCGAACCGAGATCAGATGTAGCATACGACGACATAGGTGAAAGCTTCCCGTAATCATAACCGGAACTCAGCTAAATTGACAAAGAACACTTAAGCTTGCTAAACCTGCCAACCACCGCGAAAATTTCGCGAAATCGGCGTTTCTGTCTGTCTAGTCAAATTTCACAGCGCTGGATTCGTTTCCTGGCTCGGCAGAAAATTTCTAGAGTATCCCAAATACTTTTAATGTTTTTTTTTTTAAATAGCGAGTAAGAAGGTGAAAAGTCATTCATGAGAGGCATAACATCTCTCTGAGGTTGCCAAGTTGGAACGACAATTGGTAGTTCCGACACACCGAAGAAAGTCTTTGGACGTTTTTCTCGGTCTGCTTAAGAAGCCTACTTCACAAGATCGTAGACTTTTCAGCAACATTTTCTATGCTTCCTAGTTCTCAAAGTCGTCATGATACTAGCGTTTCAAAACACTGCTACCTACAAAGGGAATCACAAAAAATAGCTGATAAACGCCACTAAAAATGGCGTTTGTAATATATCTAATCTAATCTAATATCACCAGTTACCAAGTTGATACGATGCATGGCGTCCTCAGTCAGTGGGAATGGTCTTCTTAACCTTGGTGACGTTGGAGACGAAGGAGCCGAAGGTCCTTGTTCGCAGATAAGCGGAGGTGACTAAACAGAAAAAATTACTGTGATGGTACCTATAAGACAGCAAACATGATGCTGCGCAAATTTGAGCGTAATATCGAAGGCTGGCTATAAATGAGTCGTGATCGACAAGAACCGAAGGACTACCGGACCAGGATCTTTTGGTTACATCGTGGAGATCCTATTGTCCCATGATGACTACACAACCATTGCGATGAACTCACAGGCGCCGTGATGGCACCACAACGGCTATGAGCTCTGTGATAACTACGTAAGCACCGTGAGCGCCGCGACAAGCATACAGCCGCCGTGATGAACATACAACTGCCATGAGCGCCGTGATAACCACACAACCGCCGTGATGACTACATAAACAGCGTAACCCGCGAAAGGCACGCAACTAGCGTAACCCGCAATAGGCCCACAACCACCGTGATGAGCACACAAATGCCGTGATGACTACAAAGCGTCCGTACGACTGCACAAGCCCCTTGATGTCACCACGACGACTAAGAGAGGTGTGATAACTACACAACTGCCACGGGCACCGTGATAATTACACATTCACTGTAAGCGCCGTGATGGCTACACAACCGTCATGACGACTACACAAGCGCATTGATGGCAGCACAATAGCCTTAAGCGCCGTAATGACTACACAACTTACATGCGCCCCGTGATGAGCACACTATCGCCGCGATTAGCACACGACCGCTATGATTACTGTACGAGCGCAGTGATGGCAAAACCACGGCCAGCAACGCTTTGATGACTACGCAGTTTCCGAGAGCGCAGTGATGGCTACAAAACTTCCGCGCGCCGTGATTACCACACAACCGCCGTGTCGAGCAAACAATCGTTGTGATAACTGCATACGCCGTGATGACACCACACTGCTCCTAAGTGCCGTGATGGCTACACAACCGCCATGACCGCCGTGATATTTACACAACCACCGTGCATGCCGTGATGACAACACAGGCGCCATGATGGCACCGCAACGACTACGACTATGAGCGATGTGGTAACTACACAACTGCCATGAGAGCCATGATAACTCCTATAACAACCGTGAGCGCCGCGATGACTACACAACCACCGTTAAACCCGTGATGACCAAACAATGACCGTGATGATTAAACAACCGCCTTGATGAATACACAGCCGAGATGATGAGCACACTATCAACGTGATGACTCCACATGCGCCGTCATGGCCTCACAACGACTGAGCGCCGTGATGACTACACAACCACCGTGAATGCCGTGATGACTATACAACCGCCATGAGGGCCGTGATGTTTACACAACCACCTTTATGACTACAAACCTTCGTGATGACTGCACAACCACCGTGAATGCCGTGATGACTACACAACTGCCATGAGCGCCGTGATGTTTACACAACCACCGTTATAACTACACAACCTGCGTAAACGCCGTGACGTCGATCACACGCTACAAAAACTGGATGTGCAGACCTGGAAAGGCCCGTGGGCGTGGATATCGCCCCGAAAATGTAAAAACGGAAAGAATCGAAGACATGTGTTTGGGCTAAAATTTTCTCTATAAACAGAATGGATATGCGGTTTTGGCGATGCATCGTAACTTAGATATTTCGAGACTACAAAAATAGAAAATGATCTAGTGTAGTTGCATATGTCACTAGTAGGTGATGTTGTGCCGAGAAAAAAGCAAAATATGATCCGGGAATAAAAGGACCGCAACCGGGATAAGCCTAAAAACTCTATTGCTGCTCTCGCCCGCTGTGTGGCGCGCCAGCACAGCTATGATGCAGCGGGACTGGCCGCTGTGCAACTCTGCAGAGTCCTTAAAGATTCTTCTTTTCGTGCCGCCAAAGCGGCCCTTTCGTGGCGCTTCTCTCGCTTCATCACAGCGACGTCACTGGGTCTTTTATAGTCTCCGCCCTGCTTCCGTAAAGTTTCTCCTACGCAAGCTGTTACTGATGGTATGAATTATGGGGGGATAGGCTCAAAAACTGACAAGATCCTCTATCTCGAAGACCGATAGTGAAGTATGGATCGTATACCGAATGGCTTTCGGACATATGAGCGATAGAAATCGCCAATACTTTTTTTCGCATCTTGCGTTATCGCTAGCTCCTTCCTTACTCGCACATAGCTCACCACGATATTAACTTCACCGAAGTTTTTGATTAGATATATCCCTCGAAGCTGCGCTTTCCCCTGGACAATGTTAACGATCTCTGGTCTAGTTGCTCGAGATTGTCGAGAATGACAAATGAAAGCGGAAAAAGCAGTTATGAGTTATGTTAATAGCAAAAACATTATTTTTGGCTCCTAACTGCTGCCATATTAATGGACAGACAAGAAAGGAGTTGCGCTGCTTGCAGAGATCGAACAGAGAAAACTGAGGAAATGAAGGGAGATGTGAGGGCGGTGAAGGTTGCAGCGTGCACCAACTGACGCCATTTGTGCTACATGCACTTGACACAAGCGCAAGTCATCGCTCAGACGTTGAGGAAAAAAATACAACCAGGAATCGAATTTCTCTCTGAAATAAATGGAGTTCGATGTAGACAGAAAACCACACCATTGAGTTTCCTAATGGAAAGGATATCATTGCGCATCATAAAACTGACAACGAAGAGGTGCACGAAAATGAAATTGTTGGGGTGGTCTTATCACCCTCAAAGGCAGTGTCCACGATTAATTTAGTATTCCTTTTTAGGCCGGAAATTAAATGACCGGGGTCTCTTTGGAGTGGTAGGGTCGAAACAACTAACAAAAACGACCCGGCTCGCGCTAATCTTTTACTCGTGTGTACCAGATAGGCATCGACTGATTAGAAAGGACTAGCGCGAGCTGATTTCGAAGTCGATAAAGCTCTTTCGGGCCCGGTTTCGTTCCCAGAACTTTCCATTTTAGGTAGAAAAAACGAAGACAAATTTTAGCGTGGGCACTGCCTGAGGAAGTTTTCACGAAGAATCTCGTTTTTGAATTTTCGGTGTAAAACACTACGCTGGCAGACTCAGGAGGGGATAAGGTCGAAGAATGCATCGAAAACGGGCCAGAAGTCGATAAAAGCGACAGCGAAGTGAAGATTTCGTTATCCCAGTACGCCTTCCCTTATTCCGCTCCGCCCCCTTCTGACGAGCTTAAGGCGCCGCGAACGTTTCGATGGCGAATTGACAAGAGACTCCGCCAGGCCCAGCCTGATCGATTCGCGCAAATTTCGCCATTAGCGCACGCTTGCTGAAACTAATAGGGCCCGTGAGCTCGTCCGCGCCCGGAACGTTAGAAACCGCCATTTTAGCATATTTTGAGCGCTTTTCTTAGTTGTTTCTTTACTATTCGATAGCTGACGACCGACCGAACAACCCCATTTTTGAGTCGAACTCGAATATGATATTCATCGTGAACGCTGCCTTCTAGGTTTCTTGCCGCCGAAAAGTGATTGGGCCACCAAAGTAAAATTTGTGAGCGCAGAAAATTGAATAATCGTTCTTATGTAAGCTATGTATCATACCTCATAATTATAATGAACTGCTATTACTTATGATTCCTACCTTGAGTATCCTCTTCATATCATCGTAGTCCTTCGACTCACAATTTGCTGGAATGACGAGTGCTGGCGGCCGATTAACCATCGATGGCCCAGGAATTGACGTTGCCGCTGAAGGGCATTCAAATCATGTGCGACCGTTCTCTTTTGCATTGTTGGAAGACAACTAAGGAAAACTGAAGAATACGAAAAAAATGGGAGAATTTCCAAAAATTGATTATTATTCTAACTACGGAACAACGCTAGTCATGTGTGAGCTTTTGGAAATTTGCTAGTGTTTCTTGGTCATTTCGGTCACGCTTTTTCCGATTCTGTCATTGGATTTTGCAACTGACCTCAAGTTAGCAAGTAATTACTGGTTAAGGTTGCTTCCTTGTAATTTGAAATTTCGCGATAAAAAAAGGGTTATTTCACTACCTAGTGCAATATTGTAATATTTACGTTGGGCACATCATATAAATAATTATGTAAATTCAAATTTATAAATGAATAAATAATTAAATATACAGCGATAAACAACCCTAGAGTCGGGATCTGTGCTAATGGTGATGAGTCATTGCCTCTAACAAGGAAATTACTATTAATCAAACTGGCCATTCCTATCGAAATGAACTTTTCTAGAATCATTTTTCGACGTAGAGTTCGAATATACCCTTCGCAGCTGCCTAGAATCGCTCTAAAAAATCATTGGCGTTTTTTCTCCGATTTTTGTACCTATTACACCCTCCAAAACGAAACTCTGGAAATAGACCTCATAATCGTGTTCAGGGCCCAGAACAACCCCCCCCCCCCTTTGCAAAGTTTGGGTGAAAGCACATTTTCCGAACTATGTATGTGCAGACTGAGAACGTTTCGGACTGGTACGGATTTTTCCTTGGGCGCTCAGCTACATCAATTACGGGGTACAGAAAGCGTTCAAGAAAAATATACCAGATTTGACTTAAGAATCGCCCTGGAGGTTCTTTGGAATGCTGATTACAAATCTGAGGTTTGTTTATAATTTTTCAAAAGTTTCGACTAAATTTGTTCAAAGCTTTCCATCGGCAGAAAAATTTGACGGCAGTATCGACTTTTGACGATTTCTGAAATGTGACGACAGCTGTGGCTCAAATCGTTCCTCTAGGGCTTATTTGAAGTGCTCAACACGAATCTGATGTCACTTTATGGATTTTTGACAGCTTACGGTAGATTACGGGGGGTATACGGTAGTTTGATCAAAGTCTCAGATTTGTCTCAGAGTTTCCTTGTGAGGGTTATTTGGGGTGCTGAATACGAATTCGATGTCCATTTCTCGATTTTCGATTTATTAAGGTAGGTTTTGCCTCCTAAATGGCGTGTCACCTACCGTTTGCTACAGTACACCTTAAAATTTCGGCAAGCGAACACCAGACTTGTGTTCAGCACCCCAGATTACTCCTACACACATGTTTTTAGCGAAATCCGGAGAAAATTCTCAAAACACCCTGAAAAAATCCATGGGCGGTACCCTTACCTTGCCGCGAAGCTTTGAAAACGCTCATAACTTCTTTCAAAGTGAGTCTAGGCAGCCGCGACGGGCATATTCGGACTTTACGCCCGCAAATGGTTCTAGTAAAGTACAATTCATTTGGAATGGGTTGTGTGACTTATAGTAGTTCCCTTGTAAGACTTCACTGCTATTTCGCCCACAACACCCGCCAACAGATGGAGCAGCAGGTAGGGAGCGGAGGTTATGGGCACACGGTCAGGGGTTCGATTCTCGTCACTGTAAGTATTCTTGCATTCTTTTGCAGAAATAGATGTAACCATGTTTTTCTATGATTCGACTGTCGAAATGATTGATTTGCTTTAATTTTGCAGCATTCTTCACAAATATTTAGAACACTCAAAAATTGAGAAAATTTTGAATTATTTCCAGTTATATCAAACTGTGGCTAAATTCCTGTGTACACTTTTGTCAGCACAGTTTGACCACTAATCATTGACCGCTAATCGATGTCAAGTGCATGCCACGCGGCCCATGCCGCCAGAAAAGAATAAGAATATCATTTGCTAGCCATGGACTTCTCACCGGCAAACGCTTTTCCAACCCTCCCAGCAGAATTCGGACAGTGAAACAGCGAGGCTAATAGGGCGGAAAAGAAGATAGCGGACAAGCTCGCACTGATATTCCGGGACTACATCACGGGTGAAGTCGAGGTTGACACGACAGACGAGCTGGATGACGAAGCTCCTCTGCAGTGCGACTGGGATCATGCTGACGACGAAATGAATACTCTGGGACCTGATCAAGGAACTATGGAGGACGTAGTGAAGTTCCATGGAGAACGTATAAAAATAGACCAGGTCAATTTTTTTTTCATAAACATTCAATGGATTAATGAAATAGGTACTAGAGAATAATGACTATTGTTGTAGGTGAAGGTTATCACCGCGGCTATCTCGAGAAGTTTCAGATGAATCAGGGTTTATATCGAGATTTCCTTTCTACACCGGCTTTCGAACGAGCTTGCATTGGTTTGATAACAAAAAAGATTCCATCTTCTCATGCAATTTTGGTGATCGGTGACAAATTTTCTATCCGTATTTTGGACTGAAGATGTTCCTTCTGTTTTTCTTAACAGGAAAAAGTAGTGAAGTGTTTCGAATTTCTACAAAATATGATTTAATCAATGTTTGAAAATGCGACATTTTGGCAAGCATTCTTCACACGAGCACCCGACAAGCCCCGCCCATTTCCGTCCGAGTACCTTCGAGCTGGGATTCTGTAGACCGAGACCTACCTTTTCCAATGCATTAAGATCTGAGGCATTAATAACTTGCCAACTTGAGATCTGATGCAAAATCCAATGACAGAATCGGAAACAGCGTGTCCGAACTGACCAAGAAACGTTCATAGATTCACGAAAGCCCACACATGACTAGCGAGGTTTCCTAGTAAAAAAATATAAATTCGACGTCAAATCCATCAAAAAGGAGGTGTACAAAGACGCTCGAAACATAGTTTTTTTTTGCAGAATGCGTGCCTGGTACTGTACATTGATCACCTTTTATATTGTAGATTCGCTCACGAACAGGAGAATTTTTCCACTAGTGTTGTTTTTTTTTGTTATTTAATTGAAGCTCTTCACACTAGCCGGCCGTTGGAGATCCAGCTAAGAGACGAGGATATTTTTATACATAACAGAGTCTGAGAACCTCACCGTGGAAATTCGCAACATTGACGCCGCTGTTCA
Source organism: Aplectana chamaeleonis (assembly GCA_029168955.1). Taxonomy (NCBI): domain Eukaryota; kingdom Metazoa; phylum Nematoda; class Chromadorea; order Rhabditida; family Cosmocercidae; genus Aplectana; species Aplectana chamaeleonis. The sequence goes on along the minus strand of JAPDOI010000102.1, from coordinate 103,557 downwards.
TTTTTCGAAAAGGATTCCTTCCGAAAAGCACCGGAGCAAGTAAGAATGGCAGGTATCTTTACTATGCAGAATAAGCTGAAATAGGTTCATACGAAGCCATCAATAGGTCATACCAAGCATCTGTTTAGTGAGTAATTCGGTCGGCATAGCGAATGCGAAATAAACATATGCATGCGCGCATACCCTCTATTTCGGGGCCAAGTTTAATGTGTGAGACTGCGGGCACGCGTTCGAAGCACGCGACTAATCGGATTCGTACGAGCTTCCCCGGCTCGTCAGCTGATCGCGTGAGTTTTTTAATCATGTGTTCCTGGTTTTTCTTATTTCTCAGGCTTTGTTCCAATTGTTCTCAATCTTGCAATCTTTCAAGGTTACGATCACTAACGACACGTCGCGTACTCCGAGCGCGCGTCCGCAATGACACGCACTAAAATTAGTCTCGAAATAGTAGGTAAATTGTGTCCATATGAGAGTGTCTTACGCCCACGCGGTCGGCTTGCAGGTCGAGCGACCGTTGATTTGATCACTTCTGGACGAGTTTCTCCCTGGGGTAGAACAGCTCATTGGAGCTGTAGCTCAGCGCGTCTTAGGCAGCGAAGACTGGGTCCGTTTTTGGAGGAGAGAAATCTTGCTTTTTCAATCAAGATTCTGTCGAATAGAAATGCCACATGTTCACAGATTTCCGGCTGTTTCTAGAAGCGGGGGAGTGCACAGAACAAATCGGTTCATCTACTGTTCACCAAAAAATGCAAGAAGTGACCGGAGCAAATCTTAATAAAAAAAAGAACAAAGAAAAACATCAATCTTCTCAACTCACTAAGTCGGCGGCAACCCCACTTCATTAGCTACCAATTCGCAGGTCGCAAAAAACATTTGAAACACTCTCTAACACAGACTCCAAGAGAAGAGAAAAAAGAACAAAATAACACAGCTGCTTTCTGCCCGTAAAACTCGTCCAGAGGCATCTGACGCGACGGCCACTCGACACGCACGCCGACCGCGTGCGTAGGCTTTAGGCATTCGGACAGTCTTCAAATATACAAGCACTTCCTAAATCAAACATATAACAAGGAAAATAGGTAGATGACTGAAGAACGAGGTCACTTCGTGATATCCTACACCCGTACTTCTCATTGCGCCAAAGAAAACATTGTCGGGCGTTATAAAAGTTTGTGAACTAGGATTAAGAATAAACGTCGTGGCTGAGAGATTTCAAAAAGGTTGGCGTCATGCTCTAAGCCGTTCGAACGAGGTTTTTCTGCCCCACGGAAAACAGCAACTGATTTTTCAGATCTAAATCTCTTACTGATTTTTGGGTCGATGAAGCGGGAACTCCTATTAGTCCTTTGCCTTATATATCTGTAAATATATAAAAATAAAATGCTGAAAAACATCGCACTGTCCTAAAATGTGAATAAATCTCTTCCAAAAGATTAGTAATACGTCGCCAAGTTTCCGGTAAATGTGTTAGTAGTTTCGAATTGAAATAACCCAAATCAATACCCAGCCTGACAAACACAAAGCCTGTCAAAAATATGTTTGTGCGCGCCTTGGAGTGTGTATAGTAACTTCTTTCATTCCAACTGAAATCGGCCAGAATTTTGTTGCACTAATCACTCAGATACTCGCGGCTTAAGCCTCTTTCACACTTGCCCGACCGACGTCGGACGGCTCGTTATCGAATGTGTAATATCTATCTACCCTACCCTACCCATCTTATCTATCTTAACTTATCAAATTCGACAAAGAGTCGTCCGACGTCGGCCGGCAAACTATGAATGACGAATTAGTAAGGCAGCACGAGGGGATTACTAACGCAGTTACTCGTCGAGGTGTAAGCCCCTTTCGTTCCCCCAACTGCTGCCAAGGGCAGCTTGTTGTGTCCTCTTGCTCCGCTCAGTGCCCCAACTGCTGCTCGTATAGTGGCCCCACGTGCCGCTACAGTCGCCCCAACTCCCCAACTGCTGCTCTCCATTGTCGTCTCCCCAACTGCTGCTCCCCATTGTGGCCCAATTGCTGCTCCTCATTGTGGCCCCAACTACTGCTCTTTATTCTATATTTCTGAGAAGGTATAGTCTACAGCATTGGAAGTAGGACCTGGTGAGGTTGCGGACTCTTCCTAGCATACTGTAGTCTGATTGTGTTAACACTCATTTTTTCGAAATAACTGAAATTGGTCGGTGAGTTTTTGTTTCCACTCTCACATTTTCACCTGTTTTCATTGCTTCTGCAGATGTGGTCATATCGGTGAAAACACAGGCTCACCGGTCTATCACAGCTGTTACGGAAAAATGAGTGGTACCACTTACAAGCTACCGTATGTTAGGACGAGTCCGCAACCTCACCAGGTCCTACTTCCATTGCTGTATAGTGGAGTCCAGCAAGAGTGTCTCATTTACTTATCAATGAGGAGCGGTCGATTGGAGATCAATGAATATGAAAGTCATTGCAGCACAACCGCTCTCGCTCAATCGGTATCGAGCGTGCTGGTATGGGATTCATGCACATTGATCCCCAGCCGACCGCTTCTTATTGATAAGTGAATGAGACACTCTTGGTGGACTCCACTACAGACTATACGTTCGTACCCGGAACCGCTCTAGGGAGGTCATCTCAGCTGCCATCGGCATCCGAGACATGACCCTTCCCACGGTCTCCGGATGCGGGACCACCCTTCCCCCAGAGCCGTGGGGCCCATCCCCTGAGCTACCAAAAATTATCCTTCGGCTTCCGAGTGATCCTTCAGAGGTGACTTGAAGTCGCCATTCAGGACCGGCCTCGAAATGCCGAGTGAGCATTTGGTGTGATGAAGCGCCTTTTAGACGCTTCGGTTTGTTAACACCGAGCATGATACTGATACCAGAAGAATCTTGATTCTCAAAATTTTTTCGACATGTTCTCTTCAATTAGTTCTGCCTGAGCACGCATGTATGGTGTAAGACGGAGAAGTCAAAGTCTTGGAAACAGGAGGTTGATGCGCCGGGTAAGAATCTCCAATGATCACGATTAGACAGATTTTGCCGCATCACAGGGAAGTTCAGGATGCAATATCCGATGTATAATTCGAATCAAGGACCACTACCGACGACATCTTCCACACTCCTCGTATATCTTGCCCGCTTTGCACGATGTCCTTCAACACAGCAGTGTCAGAGCATTGCTTGCTCTGCGAGACGTCCTGCTGAAGTCCTGCCCAACTTACTACAAAAGTCCTGCTTTCTCTGTTTGGATCTCCTCAGATTCCCGAATGGACCGCAATCAACAGAGTTACGAGAAAAGAGCACAAAAACGCGTTTTTGCGTCTTTTTTGCCGAAAAAGCAAAAGATATTACCAGTATTGTATACGGAGCACAAAAAGCGTAGAAATTATGATGACTTCAAGAAAACTTTCTACTCCCAAATGTATATGTTAGGGACTACAGTTTGAAAGAGGAACCATTTCAAAAAGATACGATCATTCTTAGCCCTCTGATTCCGTGGATTAAAATAACGCATTCTATTTGGCATGTTCAGAAGTAGAGTGAAGATTTTCAACAGCATGTGGAACAAATCCAGCCGGCAGCTGTTTTCTTCAATCAGCTGACCGTCACAACAATCGCCAGCTGACGCATATCGACCCTATCCAATGAATGATCAATGAAGAAGTGTCAAGATAACAGTGAGGGATAAGAGGATCAAAATGCTGTAGATCTCAGGAGTTTGTACATGAACCTTATGCAACTTGGAGAGCGGTCGCACATAGCAGCTTTACATTAGCTGCTAGTGGCGCGATCCGAATTAAGGATTTGCCGAAAAAACATTTCCAAGAAAAAGGCACTGAATCAGCATTAGCTGGTAAACAACTTTTCTACATCACTAACAAGAGTAGCTTTGGACGTAGCAATAGTGACCCTTTCAGGAGAAAGGCTCATTCCTAGATCTAGTTCTGAATAAAAAGAAAGGTGGTATACCTTTCAGAGCACCCCACGCTCACTCTTAATAAAGTTAAAGGTGTTTTTACTCTATCTGATACCAGTCGTCCTGCGGGCTCCGCCCGCCTGACGGCTGACTGGGGGCTTCGCCCTTTAGACCCCCGAATTTCCGCCTCCGGCGGAAATTATCAAGTTGTCTTTGCATATATTGAATCGGCTCAGAAATTATTTAACCCCAGTATATTTTGTTGTACACATAAAATGGCCTGTCGCACATGTGGAAACATGGAAAGGCAGGCAGCGGCAAATTATACCGAGAAAAGCAATAAATCTGCTTCAGTTGTGCACGCACACAAAATCAATCAGAAATGCGGCAAATCCTGTAGATTAGCGTTCTGGAGCTCGTTTCAAAGACATTCTTCTTTCTGCGGCGTCCTGCGCATTGCTACGTAGTACCGCACACTTACTACGGCGCCAAGAGCACTCCCCGTGAGGTCGAGCACACTTTCTACGACGTCCGGCGCTTTCCGAAATGGTCCCGTACGCCTTCTACGGAGCTCGGCGCACTCTTACATGGGTCCCGCACACTTCATATGGCGTCCGGCGCACTCTTACATGACTATTGCAAATCAGACAAAAACTCTGGGAGACACACTGTAAACAGAACTGATGGTACCTGTGTGATAAGGGGTAGGGTATAGAAGGATGGCAGAGCGGTGTGCCTTCATTCACACACCGTTCTTCTTCAGAGATCAGCGGCTGAAGTTGGGAAGTAGGTTCAGATTTTCAGCAGCTGTTCTCTGGAGAAGAACGGTGTGTGAATGAAGACACACCGCACTGCGGTGGCTAAAGGCTCTTTCACACTTGCCCGACCGACGTCGGACGACTCGTTATCGAATGTGTAATATCCATCTACCCTACCCTATCCATGTTATCCATCTTAACTTATCAAATTTGATAACGAGTCGTCCGACGTCGGCCGGTAAACTATGAAAGGGGCTTAAGATACAACAAAATCGGGGTTAAAACTCAGAAAACTTTTACAATCGGCTTGAGTCCCCAAGATTTTTTTCTGTTTCGCAATAGCCCTCGTACATGGGTCTCTCAAACTTTCTGTGGCGTCCGAAGCACTCCTACATGGGTCCCGCACATTTCCTATGGCGTCCGGCGCACTCCCCATGGGTTCTGCACACTTTATATGACGTCCGGCGCACTCTAACATGGGTCTCTCACACTTTCTATGGCGTCCGGCGCACTCTAACACGGGTCCCGCACATTTTTCATAACGTCGGGCGCACGCCTACATGGGTGCCGCACATTTGCTGCGGCGTCCGGCGCACTCTTACATGGGTCCAGCACATTTTATATGGCGTTCGGCGCACTCTTAGATGGGTTCCGTGCACTTTCCATGACGTCCGGCGCACTCTTACATGGGTCCCGCACACTATATGGCGTTCGGCGCGCTCTTACCTGGGTCCCGCACACTTTATATGGCATCCGGCGCACGTCTACGTGGGTCCCGCGCACTTTATTTGGCGTCCGGCGCACTCTTAGATGGGTTCCGTGCACTTTCCATGACGTCCGGCGCACTCTTACATGGGTCCCGCACACTTTATATGGCGTCCGGCGCACTCTTAAATGGGTCCCGTACACTTCATATGACGTCCGAGGCACTCTTACATGGGTCCCGCACATTTTCCGTGGCGTACGGCGCACGTCTACGTGGGTCCCGCGCACTTTATTTGGCGTCCGGCGCACTCTAACATGGGTCCCGCACATTTTCTATGGCGTCCGGCGCACTCCGAAATGGGTTCCGTACACTTTTTATGGTGTTCGGCGCACTCTAACATGGGTCTCGCACACTTTATATGGCGTCCGGCGCTCTTACATGGGTTTCGTACACTTTCTATGGCGTCCGGCGCACTCTTACATGGGTCCCGCAAATTAACCTTTGCGTCCGGCGCGCTCCTAATTGGGTCCCACATACGTCAGGCGGACTGCCACTGGGGCCATACACACTTTTTTCGGCGTGCCGCGCTCTTGAATGGGTCCCATACACTATCTACGGCGCTCAGCGCACTGCCATTGGGGTCCCGTATATTTTTTCGGCGTCCGGCGCCCTTTTATGAGTCCCACACATTTTCTTCGGCGTCCGGCGCAGTCCGGCTGATGTCCCGCTGACTTTCTACGACGTCCCGTTCGATTGGTTCGGGCGTAACCCTTCTAAAACAGAAAAGTCTGCAATTATCTAACTGTTTTGCTTTGCTACGGATTAGTATGATTTGGAAATGTAACATTTGTGAGAAACTCGTTAAAAGAGGTGAAATGTCTTATGCTACTGATAAACTCGAAAGAAAGGGAAATATGGGAATAAACTCGAAAGAAGCGCTAAAAACTCAGCGAAATGATTCATAGTTGATTCGGCTGTGCACTTGTTTACTAAACAACAAAAATTGAGTGTGACATTGAAAAACCAAATCACGCACTTCTTACTGAGCATTTATGTATTCGTGTGACAGCAGTTCTCTTAGTTAAAACATAAACACACTACGTGATGTTATTTCCACTTTCATTAATTTATAGTCAATCGGAAGCGAACGCGTTAAATAATTTAGTAATGCTTGAAAATCAATATTTCTGAATGATTGAGGTGGGAGACGCAACATAATTTTGCAGGGGAGAGACTTGTTAACCTAAACTGCAAGCGTTAGGTTGATTTCAGAAGAGAAGCGCGTGATTTGGTTTTTCAATGTCACACTCAATTTTTGTTGCTTAGTAAACAAGTGCACAGCCAAATCAACGATGAATCATTTCACTGAGTTTTTAGCGCCTCTTTCGAGTTTATTCCCATGCCAAATCAGTAGCATAAGACATTTCACCTCTTTTAACGAGTTTCTCACAAATGTTACATTTCCAGATCATACTAATCCGTAGCAAAGCAAAACAGTTAGATAATTTCACTTTATTTTAGCAAAGGTTTCCTTTTAAAGGCACATTACACCCTCAGATATGACTTTCATATGTCCATGCAGTTGTGTAGTATACCCCTCTTGCATAACACTTGCCCACCCCTTCTAGCGCCACCACAGTCCACCCTTTTTCTTGGTTTCCAAACCAAATGACGACTAGATGAAACAGGATTATAATTTGCCACCGGCACAAAATTCTCACGGAAGTGAAGTACTCTGCGAATTCGAGACTTGATGCCTCAGCAAAAGAGACTTGATGCTCATGTACAAGTCGGCATGAAGTCTTAATTTGCCGCGTTAAATTCACTGTATGGGTGAATTTGCCGCTAGGATAGGTGAGAATGAGGTGAATATCCCGTGAAAATGGTGCGAACTGGCAGCGAGAGAGGGTCCAATCTACCCCGAAAATGAGGTGAAATTACCTCGAAAAATGAGTGAGTTTACCTCGAAAATTTCACGAATTTGAAGGTCCACAGCGCAAGAAGCCCCGCCTTGTCCGCAACATGGGCGTAATCTTCACCGAGGTCTGCGGTGAGGAGCCACCCTCTGCGGACCCCGGCGTAACTCGCCCCCCCCCTTCCGCCGTGAGGATACCCACTGTATCCCCCCAGCAGCCAAATTTATGCTGGCCTCCGGATAGTGACCCGAAGTCACCTTTCAGGGCCGGCATCAGAATGCCGAATGAGGACTCGAGTGGGATGAGGCGGCTTTTATACCGGCTGTGCTCATGGTAAACACATCGAGACGTGATGAATCGTTTTATCATGTTTTCGCTGAGATGTTTTTTGTTTATAAATTTCTGACATGCCAGCAACGGCGGTAATCTCACCCTTTGCGCTGAGTGATATCCAGCCGCTCAACAACTGATATGCATTAACATGCTAGCGATGGCGGTATTTTCACTCTTTGCGCTGACTGATATCCGACCGCTCAGCAAATTCACCCTTTGCGCGGATAACCTTTGATGACGGCACTAAAGGTGAATTTGATGCCTAATGATAACAGAGCGTGGTAAAGGCCGCTTTCCCCGAAGCATCAAGTCTCGAATTGGCAGAGTAGTTTTTCTTACCAGAGTTTTTCACCGGTGAGGCTGTTTCCCTATTCCCTAGTGTGTTCAGCTTCGGCCGTTCACCTCCGGAGAAAGATGGTGTGTGAACGAAAACACACCGTTCTCAATTTCTTTTATACCCTACCCTTTATCAACTGGTTATCATCAATTTTGTTTACCGTGAGAATTTTGTGCCGGTGGCAATTTATAATCGTCTCTAGATGAACGGATGAATCGCAACCGCGTTTTCGATTTTCACTCCTTTGCCGGTCCTCCCACTTGGGTCGAACACACGACCCGTAACGCTTGGCGTACTCCCAGTTGGGTCCCGCCCTCTTTCCCCGGTGCTGGCGCTTTTTAAGTCGAGTCCCACACACTTTCGCCTGCGCTTGGCGCACTCCCAGTTGGGTCCCTCATGCTTTCCTCCGCGCTTGGCGCACCCGAAGTTGGGTCCCGCACACGTTCCTTGGCGCTTGGCGCGTTCCCAGTTGGGCCCCCCCATTTGCCCCGCGCTTGGCGCGCTCCCAGTTAGATCCCGCCCACTTTTCCCGGCCCTTGGCGTACTCCTAGTTGGGTCCCGAACACGTTCCCCGGCGCTCGGCGCAATTTCAGTTGGGTTCCGCGCACGTTCTCATACACTGGAGGGGGCTAGCGCAGCTCTTCAGGGGGGCAACCCTCCGGGCACCGGCGCTTGTCCCCCCAATCGGGGGGGGCTACCGCCGGAGTGACAATTTGGCTTGATCGGAGCCCCCCCCGTCACTGCCCTGAAGCCCCCCTGTGACTGCCCTGAAGCCCACCTGTGACTGCCCTGAAGCCCCCCTGTGACTGCCCTGAAGCCCCCCTGCCACTGCCTTGAAGCCCCCCCCCATCACTGCCCCGGAGCCATGACGTCACGGCTCCGGAGCAGTGACGTCACGACACCGGAGCAGCGACGTCACCTCCCCCCGGAAAGCGTCTCCGCTTTCCTCCAAAAATATCCCTTTCTGACAGTGACTCGAAGTCGCCGTCCAAGGCCGGCCCTGTTGGGCCGAATGCGGCTCTCCATGAGGTGAGGCGCCTTTTATACCGGTCGAGCACGTGATAGATGCCTTCTCTGGTCTCTATTGTCGTAAACTACCTTCTACGACTTCTTCCCATCTTTTCCCTCTCTTCCTCTCGTGGGGACAAGCGCCGGAGGATAGCAGGGGCCTCCCCTGAAGCCCCCCTTGGGGGAGGCCTGCGCTGTCGCTCCCCCAAGTCGAAAACGGGCTCTATTGTCCGGCGCTTGCCCCCCCCCGCAGAGTCTGAGTTCCCTGGCGCTTGTCGCACTTCCAGTCAGGTCCCACACGTTTACCGGCGCTTGGCGCACTCGCAGTTGGGTCCCGCACACTTTTACGGGCGCCTGGTGCCTCTTGAGTCGATCCCGCACACGTTCCCCGGCGCTTGGCGCACTCTTGATTGGGTCTCGCACTCTCTCCCCTGCGCTTTGCGCATTTTCATTAGGATCCGGCGCACGTTCCCTGGTGCTTGGCGCCCTTCCAATCGATCCCACACACGTTATGTGGCGTTTGGCACACTTCCAGTGGGATACCGCGCACGTTCCTTTGCACATGGCACACTTCCAGTCGGACCCCGCCCAATAAACGTTGTGCATACGGTTCCTGATGGACGTAAAGGATACCTACTCTAACGCTTGCAATCAATTCACTCTTATCACAATACCACCTCATTTCTCTCAATTGGCCAACCATGTTTCTTATCATTCAAAAGTTTCACCGGACTCACACACACACATACAGACACACAGACACACATTTTAAAATTCACAAAATTTTCAATATCTCGAGAACCACAAAGCAGATTTTTCTGAAACTCGGGCAGTGTTAAGAACCTTTACTGCTCTACATTTTGTGAAAATGCCAAGTTTGGAACTATCTTCCAAACCGAGATTCTGTAACGAGGGGTGTGCGCAGAAGCAATCCTTTTCCAAATCAGGTGCGCGCTTTGCGCGCACCACAATTACAGAATGCACACCGTAGACTGACGGACTGACTGACTGACTGACGGACACGGACGGACATCACTCTCCTTTATTACTATGGAATGGAATGATGTAGAGGAGGGATGCACATATGCCATGGAGTTACGATCGCGATGCGATTAGGATGCGATTTTAGTATTTTTTTGGGGAGAGGACAGCGCTCCTATATCTCCTACTCTGAGTCGGCTGAATACCTCAGACAGTCCCCAAAAAGGCCAAAAACTCCCCTGCGCTTTGCGGACGCCCGAGTGCGCAGGACGCCGTAGAAGGTGTGCGGGCTCCCAATGGAAGTGCGCAGGACGATGTAGAAAGTGTGCGGGACTACAGTGGGAATGCGCGGGACGATGTAGAAAATGTACGGGACCCCAGTTGGAGTGTGCAGGACGCCGTAGATGGTGTGCGGTAACCCAGTGGGAGTGCCCAGGACGCCGTAGAAAGCTTGCGGGCTCCCAATGGTAGTGCGCAGGACGATGTAGAAAATAAACGGGACCCCAGTGGGAGTGTGCAGGATGCCGTAGAAGGTGTGCGGTAACCCAGTGAGAGTGCGCAGGACGCCGTAGAAGGTGTGCGGGCTCCCAATGGGAGTGCGCAGGACGCCGTAGAAAGTGTGCGGGCCCCCAGTAGGAATGCGCAGGACGCCGTAGAAAGTGTGCGGGCCCTCAATGGGAGTGCGCAGGACGCCGTATAAAGTGTGCGAGCCCCCAGTGGGAATGCGCAGGACGCCGTAGAAGGTGTGCGGTGACCCAGTGGGAGTGTGCAGGACGCCGTAGAAGGTGTTCGGTAACCCAGTGGCAGTGCGCAGGACGTCGTAGAAAGTGTGCGGGCCCCCAGTGGGAATGCGCAGGACGCCGTAGAATGTGTGCGGTAACCCAGTGGGAGTGCGCAGGACGCCGTAGAAAGTGTGCGGGTCCCCAATGGGAACGCGCAGGACGCCGTAGAAAGTGTGCGGGCCCCAGTAGGAATGCGCAGGACGCCGTAGAAGGTGTGCGGGCTCTCAGTGGGAGTGCGCAGGACGCCGTAGAAAGTGTGCGGGCCCCCAGTGGGAATGCGCAGGACGCCGTAGAAAGTGTGCGGGCCCTCAATGGGAGTGCGCAGGACGCCTTATGAAGTGTGCGAGCCCCCAGTGGGAGTGCGCAGGACGCCGTAGAAAGTGTGCGGGCCCCCAATGGGAGTGCGCAGGACGCCGTAGAAAGTGTGCGGGCCCCCAGTAGGAATGCGCAGGACGCCGTAGAAAGTGTGCGGGCCCTCAATGGGAGTGCGCAGGACGCCGTATAAAGTGTGCAAGCCCCCAGTGGGAATGCGCAGGACGCCGTAGAAGGTGTGCGGTGACCCAGTGGGAATGTGCAGGTCGCCGTAGAAGGTGTTCGGTAACCCAGTGGGAATGCGTAGGACGCCGTAGAAAGTGTGCGGGCCCCCAGTGGGAAAGCGAGGGTTGTTTTTTATGGTTGCGGGTCACAATTTTTTGGAGTTATGGTTCTCAGACAACACCGATTCGAACCAATTTCATTATTTACGGAAGGCGAAAGCTGTCATAAGAGGTTTCGCCTCTCCAAAATGGGAATCGCTAAACAAAAATCAGGTCAAAAAGGGAACCTTTGGAAAAAATATATGAAATTTCTAAAAATTTAGCTTCCTGGCAAAAGTAATGATTTGGCAATATTATAATTTCAAGAAATCAAAGAGTTGAAAAAAATTTCAAAAAACGTCTTGAAATGTCTTCAAAAATGATTTGGCGCAAAATAACCACAAGTAATGAAAAAACTGGGAAATGTAGTGAAATGGTTAACATCGGATTTGGCGGTCAGTCGTAGGCCAACTTTTTATAAGTAGTGAGAGACGATGTATAGGATTTTACAAGCTTCTCCGTTAAACTTATCAAAGCTAAATCAAGCGCGCAACGGAAACCTTGAAACATTTCATTGAAGCTGTAATACGGAAATCAGGGTGGGTCAAGCGGCCGGAGATGCAGTTCTCGACGCAGAACCCACTGTAGATGAACTAACGGCAGCGATAAAGTCACTGAAAAACGGCAGAGCGTCAGGAGTGGACAAAATCACTGCGGAAGCCATCAAGGCTGGCGGAGACGTCTTGCTGCGCCAACTTCATCGGCTGATTACTCTTATCTGGCAGTCTGAGAAAATACCAGCTACCTGGAAACGTGCCACAATCGTGCCCATACACAAGAAGGGTGATGCTAGAGACTGCAAAAATTACCGAGGGATCAGTCTGTTGTCTATCGTTGGCAAAGTCTTCATGAGGGTTATTCAGAACAGACTTCAGCGTCATCGTGAGCAAACAAGTCGTGAAGAACAGGCGGGGTTCCGGCCAGGAAGAAGCTGCAGTGATCAGATCTTCGCACTTCGACAGCTAATGAAAGAGAGAATTCGCTCTGGGAAGCGTGTCGTTATCACATTTATAGACTTCAAATCTGCGTTCGATTGTATTCACTGGCCGGCGCTGTGGAGAGCACTTGAAAGCGAGCACATACCGAGGAAGATAGTCAAGCTCCTCCAGGAAACGTACGAAGGGTCTACCAGTTCCGTACGCATTGGGGATCAGTTGTCCGAGGAGTTTGCCGTTACCGCTGGAGTTCGCCAAGGCGATGTGGTCTCGCCTCTGCTCTTTAATACTGTTGTGGACGCTATTATGAGGAAGGTCTTCGAGAACAGAAGAGGCGTTCAATACGGAAGTAATGAGTACGTCACAGATTTGATGTTCGCGGATGACAGCGCAGTGTTCACGGACACTGATGCGGAGGCAACGTCCTTGGTAAGCGATATGGCACTGATTGCAAGCTCCTACGGCTTAAGAATCAACCAGGAGAAGACCAAGGTCATGACATCCGATGTTCGCCTGCATCTGTTCAGTTTGAAGGAGTTGAGCTTCAGCAGGTCAAGGAATTCGGATACCTTGGGTCGGTAGTGCAGGAGCGAAAAGTTGCAGCTACGGCAGAGGTGTGCAGCAGAATCGGGCAGGCGTCTAGTGTGTTTGCGTCGCTTGGCTGGTGTTTGTGGAAGAAAAACAACATTTCGCTGAAGACTAAAGTGCGAATGTTCCGAGCGCTGATAATACCCGTACTACTATACGGCTCGGAAACCTGGACTCTGCTAAAGTCAGACCTCGTCAAGCTAGAAGTCTTCCAGATGCGATGTTTGCGCCAGATTCTTGGAATTACGATTCGTGATCATGTTTGCAACGACGATGTACGGAAGAGCTGCATGAATCAACCGACGGTCGGAGAACAGCTGCAGACAAGAAGACTGCGATGGTTCGGACATGTATGTAGGATGGACCCGTCCCGTCTCCCGTACAGTATGCTGTGGCGTAAGCGCCCACCATCGTGGAGAATTCAACGAACGGCCCCGAAGAAGACATGGCTCAAACATATAGAGAAGGATCTGAAGACTCAACGGTGCAGTGTCCTTAACGCTAAACTTGTTGCTGCAAACCGTTTTGATTGGAAGCGTATCGTTCAGGCCGCACGAGCTCCTATGGCACCTACAGCAGTGTATTGGTTGAGAGGGCATCCCGCTCCACCAGACGCCAGCTAACGGGATGAGTGAGTGAGGGTGGGTCAAGCTATGTAAACATAACGCTCAAATCCGATGCGCGCTTGATTTAGCTTTGATAAGTTTAACGGAGAAGCTTGTAAAATCCTATACCTTGTCTCTCACTACTTATAAAATGTTGGCCTACGACTGACCGCCAAATCCGATGTTAACCATTTCACTACATTTCCCAGTTTTTTCATTGCTTGTGGTTATTTTGCGTCAAATCATTCAAAAAAATTTCAAGACGTTTTTTAAATTTTTTTTCAACTCTTTGATTTCTTGAAATTATAATATTGCCAAATCATTACTTTTGCCAGGAAGCTAAACTGTAAATAAGCTGTAAATATATAAAAATTAAATGCTGAAAACCATCGCACTGTCCTAAAATGTGAATAATTCTCTTTCAAAACATTAATAATGCGTCGCCGAATTTCTGGTAAATGTGTTAGTAGTTTCGAATTGAAATAACCCAAATCTATACCCAGCCTGACAAACACAAAGCCTGTCAAAAATATGTTTGTGCGCGCCTTGGAGTGTGTATAGTAACTTCTTTCATTCCGACTGAAATCGGCCAGAATTTTGTTGCACTAATTACTCAGATACTCGCGGCTTAGTAAGGCAGCACGAAGGGATTACTAACGCAGTTACTCGTCGAGGTGTAAGCCCCTTTTGTTCCCCAACTGCTGCCAAGGGCAGCACGTTGTGTCCGCTTGATCCGCTCAGTGCCCCAACTGCTGATCGTATAGCCGCTACAGTCGCCCCAACTCCCCAACTGCTGCTCTCCATTGTCACCTCCCCAATTGCTGCTTCCCATTGTGGCCCCAACTGCTGCTCCTCATTGTGGCCTCAAAAGGTCAAAAAAGCCTCAAAAGTCGCGACTTTTGCGGCCAGATTCTGTTATCGATCGACAGTACAGCTGATATTCTGGGTGATATACGAGTTTTCTTTTTCACGTTGGTTTCTGTTTCATTTTTATTTCTGACTCTTACATTGCGAATAGGGCTTTCTTAGTGCGTGAAAGGAATTCGTCGTTTGTTCGGGTTTGGCAGTGTTTTTTTTCAAATTTTTTCTTGAAAATAAAAAAAAACGGCTAACTCCCTTCACGCATTAAGAGACGCCCCTGTTCGTTATATTAAAAGAGTCTGAAACAAAAACAAAGCAGAAACAAAGAATAAAAAATAACAAAAACCGTAGATCACCTAGAATATCAGCTATACTGTCGATCGATCACGAAATCTGGCAAAGCGTCGGTTGAAAGCTCTACAAGACAACTGCCAATCAGGGCTCTGCGTAATTACGAATTAGAATTTTCGAATTACGGGCGTTTTCGGCAATTTTTTTTACGATTTACGAAATTTCGCACCTGAATCGTAACGAATCGTAACAAATCGTGAAAATGCGGTTGAGCGAACAATGTAGGTTTGCGGTCTAGAGTAGAGATGAATTTAACACTTCTTTCACATTCCTGATAGTTGAATATTCTTTCCAATCAATTTCAATTTTCGGTAAACTCCCTACGCTGACATTTCCAACTCGGAGTAGTCAGGAATTCGTCGGTCATGACGAAATATAATTTTTGATAACGAGAATCAGGTATGACCGACCGCTCCGCATCTCACACTGGCCGGGTCAAACTTATTATTGGGTTCCAACCTTTCCTTGTTCCATATGCGAGCCAGGTCGGCGAAGCTGAGCTCCACATTTATTTATCCCCATTGAATGCTCTCACCCTGATGGACACGAAAGACGCACACATTCGGTGGAGCTACTGTCTCTATCGGAGCGAAATTTCGGTCTGCAGTCACAGAAGATCGCTGTTGCAGCCCGCAGCTCAAATCCTTGCAAGGAAACTAGTTAAAGTCAGCCTGGCCTTTTCAAATGAAATGAACTTTTCTAGGGCCACTGTTGGAGGTAAAGTACGTATACGACCTTCGCAGCTTCTTAAAATCACCTAAACAAAGTTAAAGGCGTTTTCCAAAGTATACCACCAAACAGGAAATTTTCCGGGTGTTTTTTAACTTTCAGATGATCAAAATTTGAATGTAGAGGTAATCTAGGAAGCCTACCACGAGTCTGGGGTCTGCTTGTGAAATTTTAATGGTAATTGTATGTAACGGCAGGTACCATGCAATTTAGGAGGCAGAACCTACCTTAATATGTAATTGGGAAACCTACAGATCAAGTTGGTATCCAGCACCACGGATAACCTCCGCGTAAAAATTTCGAGTCAAATCTGAGACTTTGACCAAACTACCTTATACCCAGTGTAATCTACCGTAATCTGCCGAAAATCCGTAAACGGACCTGAGATTCGTGCTCAGTACTCCAAATACCCCAAAGAGAATCAATATAACTCACATATATCGTAGCGTTCCGGAAATCTTTAGAAGTCGTGTTTCGCCATGAAAATTTCGAGTAATGTTCGTACACCCAAACTTTACCCATGAGGTTGTTTGAGGCGCTGAACACGGTTCTGAGGTCAGTTTCCAGGTTTTCAAAAGACTACTGAACGTTTTGGAAGGTACAATAGGTAAGGAAAGCAGGAGAAAACTTTTATAACTTTTTCCAGGGTGATTTTAGGCAGCTGCGGAAAGCATGTTCGAACTCTGCGTCCAAAAATGGTTCTAGAAAGTAAGTTTCATTTGGAAGGCCAGGCCATAGTAGTTTCCTCGCCACTATGAATTATTATTATTCTCCCAAAGAAACTACCATTAGTCAAGCAGGCCATTCCGATCAAAATGTACTTTTCTAGAATTGTCTATATATAGATATATATGTAGAAGAACCGACAATGGCCTAACTTCCTCCTGGTGACATCAACACGCAGCCGCACGCGAAGACCGGCTTCAATGCCCCATACGGTGACAAGCACACCTACCACAGCAGGATAATCAACGCCTCTGGAAGACGTATCGGATGGGCGATCAGACCACCAACATGAGAAGGCTGGGAGTCGATCCTGCCTGTGGTGTGCTCGACCCCAAGGAAGGCACCCTCATGGTTTACTAGAAAAAATATTTTGACGTTAAGTTCGAATACGCCCTTCGCAGCTGCCTAGAATCACTCTAAAAATGTTATAAGCGTTTTTTCTCTGACTTTCGTACCCATTGTACCCTCCGAAAAGCTCATTAGTTTTACGAAAATCTGGAAACCGACCTTATAATCGTGTTCAGCGCCGAAAAGAACCCCCTAGGCAAAGTCAGGGTAGAAGCACATTTTCCAAACTTTGCCGAGTCTGATATCGTTTTGGACTTGTACGAATTTTCGATTCGGTGTTCAATTACATCAATTAAGGGTTCTGAAAGCGCTTTAGAAAATTGTTCCAGATTTAACTGAGGAGTTCGAATTTTCGGTTCAGTCTTCAATTACATCAAATAGGGGTTCTGAAAGCGCTTTAGAAAAATGTTCCAGATTCAACTGAGGATTTCTCTATGGGGGTTTTGGGGAGGCGCTGATCACGAATCTGAGGCTTATTTGTCGTTTTTTCAAAGTTTTCGACTAAACTTGTTCAAAGCTTCCCACTGGCAGAAATATTTGACGGCAAAATCGACTTCTGACGATTTCCGGAATGTGACAACAGATGTGGCTCAAATCGTTCTTCTGCGGGTTATTTTAAGTGCTCAGCACAAATCTGATGTCAGTTTATCGATTTTTGACAGCTTACGGTATATTGCGGTGGGTATACAGTAGTTTGGTCAAAGTCTCAGATTTGTCTCAAAGTTTCTATGTGGGGTTATTTGGGGCGCTGAATATGAATTCGATGCCCATTTGTCGATTGTTGAATTACTAAGGTACGTTTTGCCTCTTAGTAGCATGTTACCTACCGTAACCCACAATAAACTTTAAAATTTACACAAGCGAATCCCAGATTTGTGTTCAGCACCTTAGATTACCACTACATAAATGTTTTTCGCAAAATCCGGAAGGATTTTCAAAAACATCCTAAAAATTCCATGGGGGGTACCTCTTACCTTGCCGCGAAACTTTAAAAACGCTCATAACTTCGTTCAGAGTGAGTCTAAGCAGCTGCGATTGCCATATTCGGACTTCACGTCAGAAAATGGTTCCAGAAGAGTACATTTCATTTGGAATGGTTACTATGACGTATAGTAGGTCCCTTGTCAGTTCAAATTACGATTTACGAATTACGAGGAATTTGAAAAATTACGATTTACGAAACCACAAAATTTAGTCACGCACGGCCCTGCTGCCAGTATCAACTTTGCAGCTGCCAAGATTTGTTGAATGTCGTACATGGACACTGAACCTAATGCCTATAACAAAGAGCACAAAGCACCGAATAGCACACCGATACTGGCTAGCAGACAAGTACTCCGGCCACATTGGCCAATGCGAGAGTCAAATGTATGCGAAATCGATGCGCATATAAGGAGTGGGTGGGGGAGGAGGGTGGAGGAGCGCCGGCGGCAGCCCTCGCTCGCGTAGGAGGCGCTCAGTCATCGAGCAGGAGGCATTGAGGTGAGCCAGCCGGCAGCCATCAGTGCCGCCGCTGCTGGCTGCTATTGCTTCCACTGACGCCCCCACCCCTCAACGACGATGTCCTCATTACTGCCAATCAGGGATGCGCCCGGGAACTTTGGAGTTTGTGGAATTTTAGGTCGAAATCAACTGCTAATTCGCCGATGTCCGAAGCTGTTCTACTACGGGCAGGGTCAAGCAGACCGTTGTCCAGGACCTTGACAAAGCTAGAGTTCGCGTAATAATTCTAGTCTGATGAATGGACGGGGCTGCTACGGTAGATCACCCCGTGCGACTCGAAACCCCGTTCTCAAATGAGGCCGCCAACCCCGCACTGCCAGCCGCCTGGTCCATGCGTCAGACTAAATCGAAAACGGAAACCATACGTCCCCCAACTAGGAAATCGAAATTTTTGAAAAATGTTTAAAACTTCTACGTGCCTCCCCAGAATCTGAAAAAATTTTAACAGTTTTCGCTGCCAAAATTTTCAAAAAAAGTTTTTTTCAACTCAAACTTCAAAAAAATACTTCAGTATGAATTATTATTACTCTCACAAGGAAACTACTATTAACCAAACTGGCCATTCCGATCAAAATGTACTTTTCTAGAATTTTCTATATATAGATATATGGAAGAACCGACAGTGGCTTCAGTTCCTCCCGGTGACATCAAGACGCAGCCGTACGCGAAGATCGTCTTCAATGCCCCATACGATGACAAGCACACCTACAACATAAAGATCATCAACGCTTATGGAAGACGTATCGGATGGGCGATCAAAATCACCAACATGAGAAGGCTGGGAGTCGATCCTGCCTGTAGTGTGCTCGACCCCAAGGAAGCCACCCTCATGGTTTACAAGAATCATTTTTTGAAGCTAAGTTCGAATATGCCCTCCGCAGCTGCCTGGAATCACTCTAAAAAAAGTTATAGGCGTTTTTTTTTCTGACTGTCGTACCCATTGTACCCTCCGAAAAGTTCATTAATTTTACGAGAAATCATGATAGAGATGGTAAGGCGAGAATAATTGGGAACTTTGCAAGTCGGAAGAAAGGGCAGTGGGTCGGCGTAAGGGAAGGATGGACGGGAGGGGTCGTGAACTTCATGCCGGTAGCAACCGACGATCAACCACTGGCTTCTCACGTTTTTCTTTTCGATCCCACATTTCCATAACCCACACCCTGCTGTAAATGTCCGGCAGACTGTTCTGCCCAGGATAGTCCATACGGACAGCGACTTTCTGGAAGAGGAAAGGCAGTCAACACCGTTTTAGCAAACTAATCCGTCTCAGGAAGATGGGGCACGCAAAAGTTTCATTGAGCGAAAACTTCGCTAGGTCTCGCAAGTAAATGATTATGGCTAAGAAGAAGTTCAAAACCCACCACTTGTAAAAAATAACCGGTGAATTTCCTCAATTTCGTTCTTTGAACAGTTGCGCCGGATTGCCAGCAATTTCTTCAATGTCGGGTCGTGACGGAGCAATAGTGGTAGATGGCTGGTGAAATTTGGTGGATTGCTTCACATTGGAACCTTCATGTCTTCGTAATGCATATTTTTGAAGCACCCTGCTCTGCCATTGGGCCAAGCTGGTCCCAGCCATGGGAATGAAGTTTGGAGTGTTTTGAAAACATTTTCTGGATTTTGCTAGAAACATGTATATAGGAATAATCTGAGGTGCTGAACACGAATCTGGGGTTCGCTTGTCAAAATTCTGGAATTACTTAGGTTGCAGTAAGTACCGTGCTATTTAGGGGACTAATTCGAAAATCGACAATTGGACATCTAATCCGTATTCAGCACCCCAAATCACCCCGCATGGAAATTTTGAGTCAAATCTGAGACTGACCAAACTTCCGTATACCCACCATAATCTACCGTAAGCTGTCGATTATCGATAAACTGACATCAGATTCGGTTGGACACTCCAAACAGCCCCTAGAGCAACGATTTGAGCCACACCTGTCGTCACATTCTGGAAATAGTCAGAAGTCGATTTTGCTTTCAAATTTTTCTACCGGTGGGAAGCTTTGAACGAATTTAGTCGGAAACTTTTGTAAAACGACAAATACACCTCAGATTCGTGATCAGCACCCCCAAATAGCCCTTTCCCTGGGAGAGGTTTAGGTCAAATCTGGAATAAATTTTTTAACGTTTTCTGAGCCCTGTAATTGGTGTAAATAAACGTTCAACCGAAAATCCCCACAAGTCCAGAACGCTATCAGTCTGCAGAAAGTTCGCAAAATGTGCTTTCGCCCAAACTCTGCTCTGAGAGGTTGTGTTGGGCGCTGAAGACGATTATGAGGTCCCTTTCCAGATTTTCGAAAGATTACTGACCTGTCTGAAGGGTACAAGAGGTACGAAAATCAGAGAAAAATGGCCTATAACTTTTTTCAAAGTGATTCTAGGCAGTTGCGAAGGGCATATTCGGAATGTTTGTAAAATGTAATTCTAAAAAAGTACATATCAATCGGAATAGCCAGTTTGGCTAATAGTAGTTTCCTTGTTAGATGTACCTAAAGCATACGTTACTGCGAGAAAAACGAAAGAATTTTTCTTCGTGAGCATTGCCTTTAATAGGTGGAAGAAATTCCATCCTAATTTTCACCATATTACCATCAATGGCTAAGCGCCAAAACGAACTCAGACGATCTTCGGCCCCAAGTCGCCTCGCGATTCGGCTCGTATTCCCAATCTGCGTGTCCTCGGATGTTGCTGTTCGGTGGCCCAAGGTGTCACTTGGCTCCGATGCCTGTTCGGTGCGGCTCGGCACCAAAAATCGTTCGAGAATGCATGGGATTATTCTTTCATAGAGTGGATATAACTATATCATACCTAACTTTTTTCCTTGAAAAATGAATGCACGGTCTCGAACATCTGGAGTTCATTGGAGCAAAATCTTCGCTACGAAAAATTTTATAGGAGAAACATCATTCATGAAAATATTATTAATCGGACTAGATTGGGGGAAAATGATTAAAATTCCCACAGGAGATCAGGTACGTAAATATGTCACAAACTAATAATCTCGAGATTTTCGTTCGGCTCGGTCAGCTCAAAAAGGCAAATTCACAACTAGGAAGATTCTCTTCAAAAAATTTTAAATTCAAGAACAAAGTTTTAAAATTAAGTAAAATTATTTTTAAAAAATTTATAATTGTAAATATAATAAAAATAAAAATATCAAATATATAAATATAAAGGAAAAGAAATAAAAATTTTGCTAACAATTAGGTGGGTTCACTCCAAAGGTAGACCACTCATACAGCCTGCCTCTTCAGGATCAATAAAACACCACCAAGATCGATCCTGTCTGTACCAATAGGCAACGATTTTCAGGTAATTATACCCAACTTTTCCGCAGATTCTCCAGATTCCTAATGTCTCCTTCAAATCGCGCCTCAATATTCCACTTTTCCATCCATAGATTTTTCCTTTGTGTAGCCTGGGTGGCCGGACTGATTGTTTTCGGTTCAGCACAGATCGCCGGCGGCCTCCCTGCCGTCGGGGCGTGGCTGCCGCCGTGATCGTCCTGCTGCCGACGTTCGATCCCTGTTGTTCTCCTGTTTACATCCTTTTGCTTCACATTTAGCGTCCTATTTAACAGCTATTCAAATTCTCTAGGCGTCAGATTGTTGTCGTAATTTCCTCTCCTAACCTTTACGTAGTTCCCTCTCTTCGTTTCCAGGTTTCGAGGTGGGTTCAGGTTACTTTTGACATACCCTTACTATGCTTGTGTCATTTTCTTCTATCTTTATAAGTATTGTTTCGCAGTCTCTTCTTTCACTCTCTTTATTGAAATATTCCACCCTTTAAGGAAGTGGGTGAAAATCTCGTGGTTTAGCCAACCCTTTAAGTCACCCCGCCTAAGTCATGTAACAGCTGTTCTGCGTTCGTTTCTCTGGAAGAACAGTTGCCGAATCTTTGCATATTCTTTATCGCAGAAGATTCTAACATCGAAACATGTGCATTGACGCATCTTATTCTTTAAGTCTTTTTTGGTAAAGGAAACAGAAAACAAAGAAGTCAGTCACCTAAAAACATCGAAACCAGAACACCTAAGAACGACTGCAACCAGCTGACTGGGATATTATTATTATGCGTCTTACAATCCTATTAATCGATTACCAGGTCCGAAAAAGGTTTTGTGTCGGTCGTCCGACACGCACGCCGACCGCGTGGGCGGGCAGTCTTAATCGGAAAAATTTTGTATAATCAACGTTTGCCTAGGCGGATTCGGTTTTCGACATCAGGTTGATAAAATGTCATCACAAAAACTTCCGCTGCTGAAGATCAAAATGAGGCAAACTTGCCACAAAACATCTCTGCCCATCCAGCTGAAAGACCTGCCAGTCGCCTCTGAAAACCTGTCTGTTGTCCTCCTGTTTACATCCTTTTGCTTCACATTTAGCGTCTTTTTAACAGCTACCCACATTCTCTAGGCGTCAGATTGTCGTCGTAGTTGTCCCTCCTAACTGAAAGTGGGAAGCACAGTTTGGAGAGAGCAAAGTCTTGACTGGGTGAGAACTGGTGGATGCAGGATTAAGGGGCAGAGTTATTCTCTTTGTCGACGAATCAGCAACTTCTTAGTGTGATATCCTCTTAGATTGGTCCACGGAGCGAGTAACCCCGCCCCGTACTCCTACCTTGTCCTGTATAAAAGTTTATGTGTAGGAATAAGATTCCATGAAGTAAAAGTTCAGAGGGTGCTTACTGTCTTCATCGAAAAGGGTTTCTGGTCCGCTGCCGCAGCTCTAAGCTCGAAAGTGATTGTGTTAGTATCGCGTGGTGCTGGGACCACTTATTTTTGTATATCCGGGCTGCGTGCTCCAGAGGCTTTCTGCAACTGTGGACTGGACTTTCGTTCCGGTAGGAACATTATGCTAGCCGCTAGGTAAATTATTTGAAAGAGTTTTAGCATTTGTGAACACTATAATGGGGCGGTATAAAGTGATTTTCTGCTATTGATTGAGGACCTAAACTCTATATAATTTCTGATTCTGAAGTTCTGAGGTAAAAACGTTCCTCGATTCTCCCAAAGGGTTCGAGTAAGGGGTGTGCGGAAAATTCTCGAAATCGAAATTTTTTTCGGTCACAAGTTTGTAGAATGCTTCACTACACTATGCTACGATGAAAATTTTTTTCGATTATTCGTTTTTTCAAATTTTATTTTTTTTTTCGTTTTTTCGAAAAATCAATACCAAGAAAAAAACCGAAAAATTCTCGAAAATAAGGCCGCGTTCCAAATGGACTGTCGGCAGCAAAAAATTTGGTCTTGGAAAGAGAATCTTTATTTCATGATTGATTGAGTTAGAGTTTTCAAGATTTTTTTCGCATATCCCTGGCTATAGCCCTGTTTAGGTGTTTTTTTGTTGTGGCTGTTGAATTATTCTTTGGCATGTGATACCTGACCAGCTGTGTTCATCAATTTTTTTCAGAATTTTAAGCTAACTGAACCATTTGCAGATAAGCTTTCGGCTGATCAGCGGAAATCCAAAATTCTATATTCCTATTTCGAGGGATTGTCACGTTTAAAAGTGTACATTGAAAGCTTCTTGTTTTTAGAGAATTTTTTACAATGCAAGGGCAAAAAGAAATAATCAACCTAAAAAGTTGGAAGGGCTAAACCATTTCAGACGTCCCGTTTTCCGACATTTGTGTATTACACAAGACACACCGGACAGACGTGAAAAAAAGGAAGCGGAATGCTCCGGGAGATTCGAGCGAGTTTTTCACACTGAGAACTTGAAAATGCTATCTATCCTAGACCCTGCCATCAATTTATTAGGGATCCACTGAGCATCACTAACTCGAAGCATCAAGCTAGGCTATTGCTCCCCTTATGGCTCTAAAATCAGTATATACGCCTAATAGGCATAACGCGGCTCTAAACGAAACTGGTATCCGTGATGAAATTGACTGAATTAAGGAGAAATTTTTGTGTCAGCCTTGACGCGGCGACAAAAATGTTCCCTGACATCGTCGCCGCGTCGGTGGCCGCTCGCTGGCAGTTACGCGGTGTTGTCGCAGCGTCAAAATACTTTGGTGCCCCCTCGTCGCCCTTCACGCCGCGTCGGTCGCAGTCGTCGCTGAAAGCCCTTACCAGGCCTGCGGAACTTTTCTGATTCTGTTTCCGTATTGCCGGTGTTTTTTGTGCTGTTCCGTCCCGCTTCCGTTTGAGACTTCTTGTGGCCGGAAACGGAACGACATAGTGCTGTACGGTTAATGGTAGTGGGTCTAGGCAAGAGTGTTTAAAGCCATTATGAGACACTGGAAATCTTTTTCGAGCATTTGTATTCAATACAATATCTGTGCCTGGAGTGGCATGCATTATACATTCCATCCGACGGAGTCGGTTTCGGATATCCGGGTCGGATAATCCGATCGGATAATTATCCGAAATCCGATCCGACGTCAAAATGGCGATTTCGGATTGACCCGAAATCCGATCGGACGAAAACTTACGATATACGAAATATCCGATATCCGAAAAAGTGAAAATCGAAGGATCCGATCAGAAAACTGGATAATCGGATAGAAAAACGGTTAAAAACGGATAATCGATCGGATCGAAATCGGATGATAATCGGATAATTTCGAATGAAAATCCACGGCCACAAGTCGTCTTGCTATTCGGCTCGTATTCCCAATCTGCGTGTCCTATGATGTTGCTGTCTGGGCCACAGCTGTTGCTGTCCGGGGGGGGGGCAAGGTGTCACTTGGCTCCGATGCCTGTTCGGGGGGGCTCAGCATCAAAAATCGTTCGAGAATGCATGGGAATATTATTGCATAGAGTTGGTACAACTACACCATACCTATCTTTTTTTTTCCTTGAAAAATAAATGCATGGTTTCGAACATCTAGAGTTCATTGGAGCAAAATCTTTGCTACGAAAAATTTTAGAGGAGAAATATCATTCATGAAAATATTATTAATCGGACTAGATTGAGAGGAAATGTTCAAAAATCCCACAGGAGATCAGGTACGTAAATGTGCTACAAACTAATAATCTTGAAATTTTCGATTAGCTCGGTCAGCTAAAAAGGCAAATTTAGTACTAGGAAGATTCTCTTCAGAAAAACTCAATTTTGAGAAGAAAGTTTTAAATTTAAGTAAAAATCAATTCAAAAAGATTACAATGGAAAATATTAAAAAAATTAAATTTAAAATATATAAATATAAAGAAAAATAAATAAAAATTTTGCTAAGGTGATCCACTCCAATGGTAGACCACCCATACAACCTGCCTCTTCAGGATCAATAGAACACCACCAGAATCGATCCTGTCAACCATATTTCGAAACAGTTTAACTGACCGAGAATTTGATTCGAAACAGTCGACTATCAAATTTATTCGACTGTTCGGGTCTATCGAAGAATCGAGTCTTCGACTAAGTCGATTTTTCAAAATTACGAATAATCGAGTTTTCGACTAACTCGATTTTCAGGAATTTCGAATAATCGAGTAGTCAAAAGACTCGATGTCGAATGTTTAAGTCAATAACAAGACTCGATGACTCGACTCGACATATGGTTAGTTCCGTGGCCTGTTTCCTCAAGGAAAAACGTGTAAATTCAAACCGCGGCTGGCGTGGCGGTTTATATCTCAATCTCTGAGAATTTAGCCGCCGCGCCAGCCGCGGTTTGGATTTAAACGTTTTTTCTTGAGGAAACAGGCCACGAACCTAACTA
This sequence comes from Aplectana chamaeleonis, assembly GCA_029168955.1. Classification (NCBI taxonomy): domain Eukaryota; kingdom Metazoa; phylum Nematoda; class Chromadorea; order Rhabditida; family Cosmocercidae; genus Aplectana; species Aplectana chamaeleonis. The sequence continues at coordinate 77,890 of JAPDOI010000102.1, read as the reverse complement.
TAAGTATATTAGGCAGGCATATATCCCGACGGGATGAGATCTGAAACCATGTCGCCATATTTAAAAACCACCCTGTGTAACAAAATATCGCTAGAATTCGAGTGATTTTTTTATAAACCAATCAAAAACTGGAAAATAGAAAAAAATACATATACATACATAAAAAATTATGAATAGGAAAAAAAGTGAGAATACAAGTCATTCCCAAGACGTCGCACTGACAGAACTCTTGCACAGAGCTCCATCTGAGATTTTTAGTCTATGTGCTACTTTCTGAGAACCTGATTGGCAGTCATTAGCCGTCATAGGTACCTATGGCCATATATCGTTGTTGCCGACAGGATGTTGAGATGCCCTACCGACAGACAAGGTGCTAATGAGATTGCTTCAGCTCCCAGTCAGTTGCTGACAGATAAGAAAACACCTGCGTTCTTGAAGACGCTGATAAGTCATATTTTCACATTTCAAGAACAAATGTCAGCAGTTGTCGCTAAGAACTTAGAGCTAAGTGAGGAAATGTCTGATCTTCGTGAGGAAAATGCTAGATTGACGGTATCTCTTGCTCAGTCTCAGGTCACCTCTCATGTGCCAATTAGTCAGACACCGATTATTCCTGTTTCTGATAATAATTACGAAGAAAGTGTGAGGCTTAGGTCAATTGTAGTCTCAGGAGTTCCTGAGTTTGACACTGATTCTTCTGTTGATAGAGCCATCTGCGATCGCAACAATGTGAAGGAAATGTTAGATCACTTGGAGATTGAATGTTTACCTGAAATTGTCTATAGACCAGGAAAACTTGTTGAAGGTAGATCTCGTTTATTGAAAGTCATTCTGCCAAACACCTATTATCAACAGCTCACGATTAAAAAGGCTCCTAGGTTTCGATCTTTTTCTCGTGAAGGCGTGTATATACGCGCCTCACTAACAAGGGAAGAAAGAGCTCGAATCCGAGAGGCCTGGATTGCGCGTAGGAACGCTTCCCAAAATCATGATTCTACTCGTCAGTCAACGCATCCGAAAACTTTGTCTGGGGAAACTGATAAGCCCTCTTCGGGAGCCTGCCTCATTCCTTAAATTTTCTTATTGTAATATTCATTCCTTACAAAAAAATAGTCACGCCCTAAAATTTGTTATTCGAAGCCTCAACTGTGATGGTGGTATGATTACCGGAACTTGGCTAAACGATTCCATAGATTTAGAGCCTATTCTAGGCGATATATGTTCAACTACCCATTTCGCTCGGTGCGATAGAAGCGATAGAATGGGTGGGGGTGTACTCATTCTTGCTAAACAATCCATAGCTTTGACTACGATTTGGAAAAAAATCTATTTCTGGAGCTTTTGAGCTTCTTTGTTGCGATCTTCATTTGCCACAAGCTGCCATTAGAATTATTGTTGTGCGCAGATCCCCAGATTGCAATCGGAACGGCTCTATTCAGCTGACCAAGGTATTGAGTGATCTGTGTGCTTTCAACGGTCAATGTATCATCAGTATGGATTTTAATCTCCCTGGCATTGATTGGTCTGAAGATACTCGACGCGGTACTTCTAGAGCTTCTCAGGTCTTCATAGATATGTGCAACAGTTGCAAACTTTTCCAAAAAGTTTTTACTCCCACCCGCGGGACCCACATACTGGATCTCGTCCTATGTAGCCTCAAGCACCGTGTCAAAAACGTAGATGTCGCTGCACCTATCGCTCCAGCCGCGAAGCGGCTGGAGAGGTTTGGTTTTGATTAGGCCTTGTGATCACTTAGAATTTTATAAAATAGTTTATAGAATCTTTGAAACAAAATTTCTGAAGATTTCCTTCTGGATATAAGTGAAGGGGTCCAGAAGACACCTGCTGTCCGAATTTCAGCAAAATCGCTTCACAAATAACAAAGTTGTGAGCCCGAAAGCTTAAAGGCAGCATACACGCTCACAAACATGGTTGAGATAACAGCACAAATAGGACCGCCTGGCCCCTACCATCTCGTCAACGGCGTTTGAAGCGCTGAAAACCATCCAGGTTGACAGAATTCGAGCATTCCCGTCTCGAAAGCCTGTGGAACCCCACCCCTACGAATAACAGAATGAAGAGTGAGGCATGTGAAAACATTTGATAGCTTAGAGTGATAGCCCTAGCAAATGAGAGTCTACGAGAGAAACGGCTTGGTTTACCTGAATATAACATGTCTGCTTACTGATGAAATGCTCCATTTTATAAGCCAGCCGGAGTAGATGGGCTTTCTTGAAAGTGGATGGGAATTAATCGGTATGTAAACAAGTTATATACAGGGAAATCAAGCTGTTTCTCTCGTAGACCCTCATTATAAAGTGCTATCGCTCTAAATTATCAAATGCTTCCACATGCCTCACTCTTCATTCTGTTATTTGTAGGGGTGGGGTTCCACATGCATTTGAGAGGGGAATGCTCAAATTCTGTCAACCTGAATGGTTTTTAGCGCTTCAAACGCCGTTGACGGCATGGTAGGGGCCAGGCGGTGAAATTTATGCTGTTATCTCAACCATTTTTGTGAGCGTGTATGCTGCCTTTAAGAAAATTTCATGGTGTGCGCCGTAGGCCGTGAGCCGTAGGCCGTGGGCCGTAGGCCGTGGGCCGTAGGCCGTCACGCTTTTCAGTCCTCACTGCTAATAGCCACTGCCAATGGTCTCAGGCAATAAACTTGGCATACAGGTAAGTTGGTAGGAGGTACGTAGGCTGGTAATTAACCGATTTGTAGGTGAGGGGGGATTCTGATGACGTCATCGGGACGTCGTGAAAAGTGCTTCGGGCTTCTGATGACGTCATCGGGACGTCGTGAAAGTGCTTCGGGCTTCTGATGACGTCATCGGGACGTCGTGAAAAGTGCTTCGGGCTTCTGATGACGTCATCGGGACGTCGTGAGAGTGCTTCGGGCTTCTGATGACGTCATCGGGACGTCGTGAAAAGTGCTTTGGGCTTCTGATGACGTCATCGGGACGTCGTGAGAGTGCTTCGGGCTTCTGATGGCGTCATCGGGACGTCGTGAAAAGTGCGTCGGGCTTCTGATGGCGTCATCGGGACGTCGTGAAAAGTGCGTCGGGCTTCTGATGACGTCATCGGGACGTCGTGAAAGTGCTTCGGGCTTCTGATGACGTCATCGGGACGTCGTGAAAAGTGCTTCGGGCTTCTGATGACGTCATCGGGACGTCGTGAGAGTGCTTCGGGCTTCTGATGACGTCATCGGGACGTCGTGAAAAGTGCTTCGGGCTTCTGATGACGTCATTGGGACGTCGTGAAAGTGCTTCGGGCTTCTGATGACGTCATGGGGACGTCGTGAAAAGTGCTTCGGGCTTCTGATGACGTCATCGGGACGTCGTGAAAAGTGCTTCGGGCTTCTGATGACGTCATCGGGACGTCGTGAGAGTGCTTCGGGCTTCTGATGACGTCATAGGGACGTCGTGAAAAGTGCTTCGGGCTTCTGATGACGTCATCGGGACGTCGTGAGAGTGCTTCGGGCTTCTGATGACGTCATCTGGACGTCGTGAAAAGTGCTTCGGGCTTCTGATGACGTCATCGGGATGTCGTGAAAGTGCTTCGGGCTTCTAATGACGTCATCGGGACGCCGTGAAAAGTGCTTCGGGCTTCTGATGACGTCATCGGGACGTCGTGAAAGTGCTTCGGGCTTCTGATGAAGTCATCGGGACGTAGTGAAAAGTGCTTCGGGCTCCTGATGACGTCATCGGGACGTCGTGAAAAGTGCTTCGTGCTTCTGACGACGTCATCGGGACGTCGTGAAAGTGCTTCGGGTTTCTGATGACGTCATCGGGACGTCGTAAAAAGTGCTTCGGGCTTCTTATGACGTCATCGGGACGTCGTGAAAGTGCTTCGGGCTTCTGATGACGTCATCGGGACGTCGTGAAAAGTGCTTCGGGCTTCTGATGACGTCATCGGGACGTCGTGAGAGTGCTTCGGGCTTCTGATGAGGTCATGGGGACGTCGTGAGAGTGCTTCGGGCTTCTGATGACGTCATCGGGACGTCGTGAAAAGTGCTTCGGGCTTCTGATGACGTCATCGGGACGTCGTGAGAGTGCTTCGGGCTTCTGATGGCGTCATCGGGACGTCGTGAAAAGTGCGTCGGGCTTCTGATGGCGTCATCGGGACGTCGTGAAAAGTGCGTCGGGCTTCTGATGACGTCATCGGGACGTCGTGAAAGTGCTTCGGGCTTCTGATGACGTCATCGGGACGTCGTGAAAAGTGCTTCGGGCTTCTGATGACGTCATCGGGACGTCGTGAGAGTGCTTCGGGCTTCTGATGACGTCATCGGGACGTCGTGAAAAGTGCTTCGGGCTTCTGATGACGTCATTGGGACGTCGTGAAAGTGCTTCGGGCTTCTGATGACGTCATGGGGACGTCGTGAAAAGTGCTTCGGGCTTCTGATGACGTCATCGGGACGTCGTGAAAAGTGCTTCGGGCTTCTGATGACGTCATCGGGACGTCGTGAGAGTGCTTCGGGCTTCTGATGACGTCATAGGGACGTCGTGAAAAGTGCTTCGGGCTTCTGATGACGTCATCGGGACGTCGCGAGAAGTGCTTCGAGCTTCTGATGACGTCATCGGGACGTCGTGAAAAGTGCTTCGGGCTTCTGATGACGTCATCGGGATGTCGTGAAAGTGCTTCGGGCTTCTAATGACGTCATCGGGACGCCGTGAAAAGTGCTTCGGGCTTCTGATGACGTCATCGGGACGTCGTGAAAGTGCTTCGGGCTTCTGATGACGTCATCGGGACGTAGTGAAAAGTGCTTCGGGCTCCTGATGACGTCATCGGGACGTCGTGAAAAGTGCTTCGTGCTTCTGACGACGTCATCGGGGCGTCGTGGAAGTGCTTCCGGTTTCTGAGGACGTCATCGGGGCGTCGTAAAGTGCTTCGGGCTCCTTATGACGTCATCGGGACGTCGTGAAAGTGCTTCGGGCTTCTGATGACGTCATCGGGACGTCGTGAAAAGTGCTTCGGGCTTCTGATGACGTCATCGGGACGTCGTGAGAGTGCTTCGGGCTTCTGATGAGGTCATGGGGACGTCGAGAGTGCTTCGGGCTTCTGATGACGTCATCGGGACGTCGTGAAAAGTGCTTCGGGCTTCTGATGACGTCATCGGGACGTCGTGAAAGTGCTTCGGGCTTCTGATGACGTCATCGGGACGCCGTGAAAAGTGCTTGGGCTTCTGATGACGTCATCGGGACGTCGTGAAAGTGCTTCGGGCTTCTGATGACGTCATCGGGACGGAGTGAAAAGTGCTTCGGGCTTCTGACGACGTCATCGGGACGTCGTGAAAAGAGGTTCGGGCTTCTGACGACGTCATCGGGACGTCGAAAGTGCTTCGGGTTTCTGATGACGTCATCGGGACGTCGTGAAAAGTGCTTCGGGCTTCTTATGACGTCATCGGGACGTCGTGAAAGTGCTTGGGCTTCTGATGACGTCATCGGGACGTCGTGAAAAGTGCTTCGGCTTCTGATGACGTCATCGGGACGTCGTAAAAAGTGCCTCGAGTTTCTGATGACGTCATTGGGACGTCGTGAAAAGTGCGGGCCTACCCCAGACGGGGGGGCACTCAAGATTCAAGTCAGAAATGGAATGAACCACCGATCTATAACGCTATCAATCAAAGTATTTCTACACAACTTCATCAACAACAATGACTGATAGCAGCATCAAGCACCTTTTATCAAGGTTTCCATTCATTTTCATGAGAAAGTCGTAGGTGCCCCGTCTAGGATAGTCCCAAGAGTGCTTCGGGCTTCTGATGACGTCATCGGGACATCGTGAGAAGTGCGGGACTATCCTAGACGGGGGGGGGCACTCAAGATTCAAGTCAGAAATGGAATGAACCACCGATCTATAACGCTATCAATCAAAGTATCTCTACACAACTTCATCAACAACAATGACTGATAGCAGCATCAAGCACCTTTTATCAAGGTTTCCATTCATTTTCATGAGAAAGTCGGGTGCCCCCGTCTAGGACAGCCCCAAGGGTGCTTCGGGCTTCTGATGACGTCAGCGGGACATCATGAGAAGTGCGGGACTATCCTAGACGGGGGGGGCACTCAAGATTCAAGTCAGAAATGGAATGAACCACCGATTTATAACGCTATCAATCGAAGTATTTCTACAGAGCTTCATCAACAACAATGAGTGATAGCAGCATCAAACATCTTTTATCAGGGTTTCCATTCATTTTCATGAGAAAGTCGTGGGTGCCCCCCCCCGTCTAGGATAGTCCCAAGAGTGCTTCGGGCTTCTGATGACGTCATCGGGACATCGTGAGAAGTGCGGGCCTACCCCAGACGGGGGGGGCACTCAAGATTCAAGTCAGAAATGGAATGAACCACCGATCTATAACGCTATCAATCAAAGTATTTCTACACAACTTCATCAACAACAATGACTGATAGCAGCATCAAGCACCTTTTATCAAGGTTTCCATTCATTTTCATGAGAAAGTCGTGGGTGCCCCCCCCCGTCTAGGATAGTCCCAAGAGTGCTTCGGGCTTCTGATGACGTCATCGGGACATCGTGAGAAGTGCGGGACTATCTTAGACGGGGGGGGGCACTCAAGATTCAAGTCAGAAATGGAATGAACCACCGATCTATAACGCTATCAATCAAAGTATTTCTACACAACTTCATCAACAACAATGACTGATAGCAGCATCAAGCATCTTTTATCAAGGTTTCCATTCATTTTCATGAGAAAGTCGTGGGTGCCCCCCCCCGTCTAGGATAGTCCCAAGAGTGCTTCGGGACATCATGAGAAGTGCGGGACTATCCTAGACGGTGGGGGGGGCACTCAAGATTCAAGTCAGAAATGGAATAAACCACCGATCTTTAACGCTATCAATCGAAGTATTTCTACAGAACTTCATCAACAACAATGAGTGATAGCAGCATCAAACATCTTTTATCAGGGTTTCCATTCATTTTCATGAGAAAGTCGTGGTGCCCCGTCTAGGATAGTCCCAAGAGTGCTTCGGGCTTCTGATGACGTCATCGGGACATCGTGAGAAGTGCGGGACTATCTTAGACGGGGGGGGCACTCAAGATTCAAGTCAGAAATGGAATGAACCACCGATTTATAACGCTATCAATCGAAGTATTTCTACAGAGCTTCATCAACAACAATGAGTGATAGCAGCATCAAACATCTTTTATCAGGGTTTCCATTCATTTTCATGAGAAAGTCGTGGGTGCCCCCCCCCCCGTCTAGGATAGTCCCAAGAGTGCTTCGGGCTTCTGATGACGTCATCGGGACATCGTGAGAAGTGCGGGCCTACCCCAGACGGGGGGGGCACTCAAGATTCAAGTCAGAAATGGAATGAACCACCGATCTATAACGCTATCAATCAAAGTATTTCTACACAACTTCATCAACAACAATGACTGATAGCAGCATCAAGCACCTTTTATCAAGGTTTCCATTCATTTTCATGAGAAAGTCGTGGGTGACCCCCCGTCTAGGATAGTCCCAAGAGTGCTTCGGGCTTCTGATGACGTCATCGGGACATCGTGAGAAGTGCGGGACTATCTTAGACGGGGGGGGGGGGCACTCAAGATTCAAGTCAGAAATGGAATGAACCACCGATCTATAACGCTATCAATCAAAGTATTTCTACACAACTTCATCAACAACAATGACTGATAGCAGCATCAAGCACCTTTTATCACGGTTTCCATTCATTTTCATGAGAAAGTCGTGGGTGCCCCCCCCCGTCTAGGATAGTCCCAAGAGTGCTTCGGGCTTCTGATGACGTCATCGGGACATCGTGAGAAGTGCGGGACTATCCTAGACGGTGGGGGGGGCACTCAAGATTCAAGTCAGAAATGGAATAAACCACCGATCTTTAACGCTATCAATCGAAGTATTTCTACAGAACTTCATCAACAACAATGATTGATAGCAGCATCAAACATCTTTTATCAGGTTTTCCATTCATTTTCATGGGAAAATCGTGGGTGACCCCCCCCCGTCTAGGATAGTCCCAAAAGTGCTTCGGGCTTCTGATGACGTCATCGGGACATCGTGAGAAGTGCGGGCCTACCCCAGACGGTGGGGGGGGCACTCAAGATTCAAGTCAGAAATGGAATGAACCAGCGATCTATAACGCTATCAATCGAAGTATTTCTACAGAACATCATCAACAACAATGATTGATAGCAGCATCAAACATCTTTTATCAGGTTTTCCATTCATTTTCATGGGAAAATCGTGGGTGACCCCCCCCCGTCTAGGATAGTCCCAAAAGTGCTTCGGGCTTCTGATGACGTCATCGGGACATCATGAGAAGTGCGGGACTATCCTAGACGGGGGGGGGGCACTCAAGATTCAAGTCAGAAATGGAATGAACCACCGATCTATAACGCTATCAATCGAAGTATTTCTACAGAGCTTCATCAACAACAATGAGTGATAGCAGCATCAAACATCTTTTATCAGGTTTTCCATTCATTTTCATGAGAAAGTCGTGGGTGCCCCCCCCGTCTAGGATAGTCCCAAGAGTGCTTCGGGCTTCTGATGACGTCATCGGGACATCGTGAGAAGTGCGGGACTATCTTAGACGGGGGGGGCACTCAAGATTCAAGTCAGAAATGGAATGAACCACCGATTTATAACGCTATCAATCGAAGTATTTCTACAGAGCTTCATCAACAACAATGAGTGATAGCAGCATCAAACATCTTTTATCAGGGTTTTCCATTCATTTTCATGAGAAAGTCGTGGTGCCCCGTCTAGGATAGTCCCAAGAGTGCTTCGGGCTTCTGATGACGTCATCGGGACATCGTGAGAAGTGCGGGCCTACCCCAGACGGAGGGGGGCACTCAAGATTCAAGTCAGAAATGGAATGAACCACCGATCTATAACGCTATCAATCAAAGTATTTCTACACAACTTCATCAACAACAATGACTGATAGCAGCATCAAGCACCTTTTATCAAGGTTTCCATTCATTTTCACGAGAAAGTCGTGGCTTCTCCCCGTCTAGGATAGTCCCAAGAGTGCTTCGGGCTTCTGATGACGTCATCGGGACATCGTGAGAAGTGCGGGACTATCTTAGACGGGGCACTCAAGATTCAAGTCAGAAATGGAATGAACCACCGATCTATAACGCTATCAATCAAAGTATTTCTACACAACTTCATCAACAACAATGACTGATAGCAGCATCAAGCACCTTTTATCAGGTTTTCCATTCATTTTCAAGAGAAAATCGTGGGTGGCCCCCTCCCGTCTAGAATGGTCCCGAAAGTGCTTCGGGCTTCTGATGACGTCATCGGGACATCGTGAAAAGTACGGGACTATCCAAGACGGGGGGGGGCACTCATGATTCAAGTCAGAAATGAAATGAACCAGCGATCTATAACGCTATCAGTCGAAGTATTTCTACAGAACTTCATCAACAACAATGATTGATAGCAGCATCAAGCATCTTTTATCAGGTTTTCCATTCATTTTCAAGAGAAAATCGTGGGTGGCCCCCTCCCGTCTAGAATGGTCCCAAGAGTGCTTCGGGCTTCTGATGACGTCATCGGGACATCATGAGAAGTGCGGGACTATCCTAGACGGTGGGGGGGCACTCAAGATTCAAGTCAGAAATGGAATGAACCACCGATCTATAACGCTATCAATCAAAGTATTTCTACAGAACTTCATCAACAACAATGATTGATAGCAGCATCGAACATCTTTTATCAGGTTTTCCATTCATTTTCATGGGAAAATCGTGGGTGACCCCCCCCCCGTCTAGGATAGTCCCAAAAGTGCTTCGGGCTTCTGATGACGTCATCGGGACATCATGAGAAGTGCGGGACTATCCTAGACGGTGGGGGGGGGGCACTCAAGATTCAAGTCAGAAATGGAATGAACCACCGATCTATAACGCTATCAATCGAAGTATTTCTACAGAACTTCATCAACAACAATGATTGATAGCAGCATCAAACATCTTTTATCAGGTTTTCCATTCATTTTCATGAGAAAGTCGTGGGTGCCCCCCCCCCGTCTAGGATAGTCCCAAGAGTGCTTCGGGCTTCTGATGACGTCATCGGGACATCGTGAGAAGTGCGGGACTATCCTAGACGGGGGGGGGCACTCAAGATTCAAGTCAGAAATGGAATGAACCACCGATCTATAACGCTATCAATCAAAGTATTTCTACAGAACTTCATCAACAACAATGATTGATAGCAGCATCAAACATCTTTTATCAGGTTTTCCATTCATTTTCATGAGAAAGTCGTGGGTGCCCCCCCCCCGTCTAGGATAGTCCCAAGAGTGCTTCGGGCTTCTGATGACGTCATCGGGACATCGTGAGAAGTGCGGGACTATCCTAGACGGGGGGGGCACTCAAGATTCAAGTCAGAAATGGAATGAACCACCGATCTATAACGCTATCAATCAAAGTATTTCTACACAACTTCATCAACAACAATGATTGATAGCAGCATCAAACATCTTTTATCAGGTTTTCCATTCATTTTCATGAGAAAGTCGTGGGTGCCCCCCCGTCTAGGATAGTCCCAAGAGTGCTTCGGGCTTCTGATGACGTCATCGCGACATCGTGAGAAGTGCGGGACTATCCTAGACGGGGGGGGGCACTCAAGATTCAAGTCAGAAATGGAATGAACCACCGATCTATAACGCTATCAATCAAAGTATTTCTACAGAACTTCATCAACAACAATGATTGATAGCAGCATCAAACATCTTTTATCAGGTTTTCCATTCATTTTCATGAGAAAGTCGTGGTGCCCCCGTCTAGAATAGTCCCAAGAGTGCTTCGGGCTTCTGATGACGTCATCGGGACATCGTGAGAAGTGCGGGACTATCCTAGACGGGGGGGCACTCAAGATTCAAGTCAGAAATGGAATGAACCACCGATCTATAACGCTATCAATCAAAGTATTTCTACAGAACTTCATCAACAACAATGATTGATAGCAGCATCAAACATCTTTTATCAGGTTTTCCATTCATTTTCATGAGAAAGTCGTGGGTGCCCCCCCCCCGTCTAGGATAGTCCCAAGAGTGCTTCGGGCTTCTGATGACGTCATCGGGACATCGTGAGAAGTGCGGGACTATCCTAGACGGGGGGGGCACTCAAGATTCAAGTCAGAAATGGAATGAACCACCGATCTATAACGCTATCAATCAAAGTATTTCTACACAACTTCATCAACAACAATGATTGATAGCAGCATCAAACATCTTTTATCAGGTTTTCCATTCATTTTCATGAGAAAGTCGTGGGTGCCCCCCCCCGTCTAGGATAGTCCCAAGAGTGCTTCGGGCTTCTGATGACGTCATCGCGACATCGTGAGAAGTGCGGGACTATCCTAGACGGTGGGGGGGGGCACTCAAGATTCAAGTCAGAAATGGAATGAACCACCGATCTATAACGCTATCAATCAAAGTATTTCTACAGAACTTCATCAACAACAATGATTGATAGCAGCATCAAACATCTTTTATCAGGTTTTCCATTCATTTTCATGAGAAAGTCGTGGGTGCCCCCCCCGTCTAGGATAGTCCCAAGAGTGCTTCGGGCTTCTGATGACGTCATCGGGACATCGTGAGAAGTGCGGGACTATCCTAGACGGGGGGGGGGCACTCAAGATTCAAGTCAGAAATGGAATGAACCACCGATCTATAACGCTATCAATCAAAGTATTTCTACACAACTTCATCAACAACAATGACTGATAGCAGCATCAAGCACCTTTTATCAAGGTTTCCATTCATTTTCATGAGAAAGTCGTGGGTGCCCCCCCCGTCTAGGATAGTCCCAAGAGTGCTTCGGGCTTCTGATGACGTCATCGGGACATCGTGAGAAGTGCGGGACTATCCTAGACGGGGGGCACTCAAGATTCAAGTCAGAAATGGAGTGAACCACCGATCTATAACGCTATCAATCAAAGTATTTCTACACAACTTCATCAACAACAATGACTGATAGCAGCATCAAGCACCTTTTATCAAAGTTTCCATTCATTTTCATGAGAAAGTCGTGGGTGCCCCCCCCCCCCGTCTAGGAAAGTCCCAAGAGTGCTTCGGGCTTCTGATGACGCCATCGGGACATCATGAGAAGTGCGGGACTATCCTAGACGGTGGGGGGGGGCACTCAAGATTCAAGTCAGAAATGGAATGAACCACCGATCTATAACGCTATCAATCGAAGTATTTCTACAGAACTTCATCAACAACAATGATTGATAGCAGCATCAAACATCTTTTATCAGGTTTTCCATTCATTTTCATGGGAAAATCGTGGGTGACCCCCGTCTAGGATAGTCCCAAAGAAAGTGCTTCGGGCTTCTGATGACGTCATCGGGACGTCGTGAAAAGTGCTTCGAGCTTCTGATGAAGTCATCGGGACGTCGTGGAAACCTGGATAGTGGGCAGGTGTTCGGGACCCGTTGCTGCTCATCCGAAAAGTTTTGAAGACCACCCCGTAGAGTGAGCAGGAGCCCAGACTCGATGCTAGCCATCCGAGAAATTATGCCCCGGAATTTGCGCAGGAGAGAACACCTTGCAAAACTTTTGTAAAAGTGTAAGGATGACAAGCATAGCAAGCAGAAAGTTTGAGATGTTATGTGAGTCATGTCAGGTCATGTTGCCAGGCTGCTTTTCAGTTTCGTAAGGTCATTCACACAACCCCATTTTGAGTGCTCCCTCTTCCTTCTTCACCAGCCTACTGCAACGGATACGAAATAATGAGTATGTAAAACTGCTTTGTTCCACTGATGTGAAAGTGTCCAGATGGAATGGAAGGTAGTTTCTGACTGTCCCGGTTTTAAGTTAGTTTCATTTGAAAGCGAAGAACTGCAGGCAGATTCTGCATCCGGCTGTAGGCCAGCAGGCTTTCATGATTTTGGACCGGGCTGGCTACGTCTGGGCGACCAACTATAACCGGGGCCTAAGGTCCCTGTCAGAGTTGGTTGAGAAAATCACCATGGCCGACCCGTTCGATACGTATGAAAAACATGGAAGGTGCAAATAACACCCGGTGTAGCCAGATGTGGCTGACGCGATCAATATGAATGAATTATGTGGAACGATATCATGGATATCATTCATTTCTTAGCTAATATCATGTGAACATCGGTCTTGTCAGCCACATCGAGTGATTTTTCTGAGATAGTTTTACAACAGTTTGGGTCATTGATTCTTGTGACCACAGAAAGAGGACTGATCTAGTGGGGAGATGAAGAGGTCTTTGTTCGGAATTCTTGCATGGGATATTACTACTTAATATCAAGAAAAAGTGAACAATTCTGTAAAAAAGGGGTCTCCCAAGCAGAAGTGGTTTGGTTAGCGTTACAAATGCTTCAACAAAAAGGGAACAATAGGAAAGCGGAAAGAGGAGAGTCTACGAAAAATGAACAATATCCTCCAAGAACTCTTTTCTTTTTCGAAACTTCCAAACAGCGGAAACAAACCGTTGTGGTATTTTACGAGGAAGAATTGACTGGTTCCCTAAAACAATTTAACATCATCTCCCCTTTTAATGATAGCTATTAGGTTCACATGCATATATACATATTTTATCGGCACTCACATAATCAAAGTCCTTTATGGAGCCAGAAGCGCTTCCTCATAGAGAACCACAACGGTTTGTTTCCGCTGTTTGGAAGTTTCGAAAAAGAAAAGAGTTCTTGGAGGATATTGTTCATTTTTCGTAGACTCTCCTCATTCCGCTTTCCTATTGTTCCCTTTTTGTTGACGCTTTTGTAACGCTAACCAAACCACTTCTGCTTGGGAGACCCCTTTTTTACAGATTGGTTCTAGTGACCACTTCTCCCTCTCCTTTGATATTGATACTGTTACTGATTCAATTCAATACCGGCTTCGTCGTTCTTATCACAAAGCAAACTATCCTTATATATGTCAAGTTCTATGTTCCATCTAATGGAGAGCCATTTTAGACGAGCAAAGGAGTTGTGATGACAAATACGAGCTCTTCCTTTCGGTGCTGCATATGTGTATTCATGTGTTTATTCCACTTGAAAGGCTACCCATAAATAGTGAGAATCTACCATCAATCCTTTCTAGATTATTTGTTTTGAAGGAAAGGGCATGGCAAGAGTCACAAAACGATCCATCTTTGGAGAAAGTTGCATATTTGAATACCATCAAATGCAAGTTTGACAAAATGCTCAAAAAATACAATATTTACGTTGAACGGAAGTTCCTTGACAATATCAAAAAAGCTTCTCTATATACACTATTGAACTCAAGGCTAAAACCAAGGAAAGCTTGCATGCTGGCTTCTTACTTTAGGAAATCGTTCTCTGATTTTGTTGATGCTGATTCAGAGTCTAATGTCAATACGCCTATCCGAAATTCTTCAAATGACGGCTCCGTATGGTTTTACTAAGAAGAAATTTATAAATTATTGGATAGTTTGCCGTCAGCTCTTTCCATTACTCCTGACGATGTTTCAGCATACTTCATTTCAAATGTCGCGGTTGCTATAGCTGCTCCCTCGAGCTAATATTCAATTTTAGCTTCATGCATGCCGGAGTTCCAAACAGATGGAAACATGCCTATGTTACCCCTATACCTAAGAAAGCTCCTCACACTCTCGTGACAAATTATCGACCCATTAGTATTACCTCCGTTTTCGCTAGGGTTTTCGAAAAGACATTAATGTCGGCTTTCGTGAAATATATCGAGGCTAACAGGATCATTCCAAAGCAGCAGCGTGGCTTCTGAGTGAAAAAATCTACTGAAACTCTGATGTTATCAACTTTGGATGACTGGACAAAAGCTATAGACCATGATAATTGTGTAGACGTAATTTATTTTGATTTCATGAAGGCTTTCGATAAGGTATCCTTAATTGAACTTGTTGCCAAGCTCAGAACTGTAGGCATACATCATCGAATCGTCGAGTGGATCGAAAACTTTATCGCAAATAGATTTTTCCAAGTTAAAGGGAACGATACATTCTCCCCTGTTTTTCCAGTAACCAGTGGTGTACCGCAGGGTGGAGTGCTATCTCCTATTCTTTTTATTATTTACACTTCTGAAATTCAGGACCTGGTTAACAACTTTGGTGAATCATGTCAAATGTTTGCTGATGATATAAAGATCTATCGGAACATCTCCAAACATGAGGACAACTTGGCTATCCAGTCAGCTATAACTGCTATTGCTGAGTGGTCTGTCAAATGGAAACTTCCTCTATCGGCACCAAAAGCTACATGTTTACGCCTTGGTAAAATTGATTGTGTACCCAGTTGCAATTATCTCCTTGTGCAAATAGAAGCCGTCAACTCTTTGCGCGATCTGGGTTTCATCATTGATGGAAAGCTTGACTTCACAGAACATTGCAAATCCATTGCTAAAAGATCTGAAACGGTGGTTCACAACATTTTTAGGTCTCTCTCCACTAAATCAGAAACGCGTCTGTTGACCGCCGATATATCATATGTTCGTCCCATACTTGAATACGGGACAACGGTTTTTAGCCCTCACTTCCGATACAGTATAAAAAAATTGAGTCAGTGCAGAACAGTTTCACAAGAAAACTTTGGATTCGACGGCGTGGTTATGACTACACCACAATCCCTTCAGCTTCTGATCGCAATACTATTGTAAAGTTGTCTTCTCTCGCCCTGCGCAGAAGGCGCTACGATCTCATCATGATTTATAAAATGTTTACGGGGAAAGTTTGTCTTTCTCCTAGCGATTTTTACACGATCCTGGCTTCGAATACAAAAGGTTGCCCAATCAAAATACTTTATCCAAGAGCGAAACCCACTGCACGGGCCTCCTTCTTTACACAGAGAGCTGGCTTCGGCTTTTCAAGATTTTCCAAAGCCCATGCCTTCCCAAAATCATTGTTCATGTATAAAAGGCTCATCGACAGGTACCTGAGCGAAGATCTTCGCAGTTTACCACATTCCTGATTTCTACTGATTTTCTTGTTGCTTCTTCGATTTTCCTTATCGATGTTGTGTTTTTTTTTGATACCGCGTGTGATGCATACCCACGTAAGTAATTCCTGAAAGTTTAGGTTCCTGGCAAAAGTGAAGATTTGGCATGGCCATTTTTTCGAAGAATTAGAAATATACTCAGGTAAAAGGGGAAGGTAAAGAAAAATGAAAAAAAAAGTTTTGAAATATTCCTGAGAACGATTTGGCGTAGAATAATTTGTTTTTCGGGAAATGAAGTGAAATAGTTGAAAGTATGATTTGGCAGTCGAGTTTGAACCAGCTATTGATAAGAGTTGTGCAAAACGAGAGATCGCCTTGTCTGTGCTTATCCGTAGAACATATCAAAGCGAAATCACGCGTGAAATGGGAAGGAAATGGGAAGCATCGAAACTTTTTCGGGAGATGCAATGCGGCGGTCTTCACGTATTAGGTGAAGTAAAATCAACACGCGTGATTTCGCTTCGATATGTTCTACGGATAAGCACAGACAAGGAGATCTCTCGTTTTGCACAACTCTTATCAATAGCTGGTTCAAACTCGACTGCCAAATCATACTTTCAACTATTTCACTTCATTTCCCGAAAAACAAATTATTCTACGCCAAATCGTTCTCAGGAATATTTCAAAACCTCTTCTCATTTTTCTTTACCTTCCCCTTTTACCTGAGTATATTTCTAATTTTTCGAAAAAAATGGCCATGCCAAATCTTCACTTTTGCCAGGAACCTAAACTTTCAGGAATTTCATTTATTTTTCCTAAAGGTTTCCTTTCTAACATGATTTATGCCTGGTGGTGTTAGATGAAAGTAAACCCACTGATGTCCTGCCCCCCTCCCCCTTCTATGACGTCCTGAGCACTCCAACTGATGTCCTTCACACCTCTCTGATGTCCTGCACACTTTCTATGACGTCCTGCACACTCCCACTAGTGTCCTGCACACTTTCTATGAGGTGCTGCACACTCCCACTAATGTTCTGCACCCTTCCACTGATCTCCTGCACACTTTCTAAGGCGTTCTGCGCACACCCATTTGGGTCACAAGCACGCTTATGCCGATCATTTTTCCGCAGGGCTACCATTACCCTCCTTCAAAAATTTTCTGAGTGTCAGCTTGCATACAGGCCATAAAACGGCCAATGTCTCACCGTCGACTGCGTACCACGCGCTGCGCGACCGCACGCGCGTCGGAAGCAGACGGGTTTTGCCGCCGCGCGACGAGTTTGGCCGCCGCGCGAAGTTTCGGCCGCCGCGCGGCGGCCGAAACTCGTCGCGCGGCGGCCAAAACTCGTCTGCTTCCGACGCACGTGCGGTCGCGCAGCGCGTGGTACGCAGTCGACGGTGAGACATTGGCCGTTTTATGGCCTGTATGAGCACATCGTAATAGCCAAAAAACGTGTTTGCACAATTTCGACCTCTTCAGCCACTTCCCAGCGGCTTTTCAAAGAGAACGGTGTGTGAATGAATGCATACCGCTCCTCTGCCCTTTTATACCCCGCATGTTATGAGCGCGTGTTATCGTTCGTTATCATGTTTTGCTCAAGAATGGTTACGGTAACCCTGCGGAAAAATGATACGCATGGGCGTGCTTCTATTTGGGTCCCGCACACTTTCTACGGCGTCCGGCGCACTCCCACTTGGGTCCCGCACGCTTTCTACGGCGTGTGGCGCACTCTCATTTGGGTACCGCACACTTTCCACTTTCTGCGGCGTCCGGCGCACTCCCACTTGGGTCCCGCATGCTTTCTACGGCGTGTGGCGCACTCTCATTTGGGTCCCTCACACTTTCTACGGCGTCCGACGCACTCCCACTTGGGTCCCGCACACTTTCTACGGCGTCCGACGCTCTCTCATTTGGGTCCCGCACAATTTCTACGGCGTCCGGCGCACTCTCAATTGGGTCTCACACAATTACTACGGCGTTCTGCGCACTCCCATTTGGGACCCGCACACTTTATACGGCGTCCGGCGCACTCCCACATGGGTCCCGCACACTTTCTACGGCGTCCGGCGCACTCTCATTTGGGTCCCGCACACTTTCTACGGCGTCCGGCGCACTCCCACTTGAGTCCCGCACACTTTCTACGGCGTCCGGCGCACTCTCATTTGGGTCCCGCACACTTTCTACGGCGTTCCGCGCACGCCCATTTGGGTCCAGCACAATTACTACGGCGTTCTGAGCACACGCATTTGGGACCCGCACACTATCTACGGCGTCCGGCGCACTCCCACTTGGGCCCCGCACACTTTTCACGGCGTTCTGCGCACACCCAATTCGGTCCCGCACACTTTCTACGGCGCGTGGCGCACTCTCATTTGGGTCCCGCACACTTTCTACAGCGTCCGGCGCACTCCCACTTGAGTCCCGCACACTTTATACGGCGTGCGGCACACTCCCACGTGGGTCCCGCTCACTTTCTACGGCTATCGGCGCACTTTCATTTAGGTCCCACACACTTTTTACGGCGTCCGGCGCATTCTCATTTGGGTCCCGCACACTTTCTACGGCGTCCGGCGCACTCTCATTTGGGTCCCGCACCCTTTCTACGGCGTCCGGCGCACTCCCACTTGGGTCCCGCACGCTTTCTACGGCGTGTGGCGCACTCTCATTTGGGTCCCGCCCACTTTCTACGGCGTCCGGCGCACTCCCACTTGAGTCCCGCACTTTTTCTACGGCGTCCGGCGCACTCCCTTTTGGGTCCCGCACGCTTTCTACGGCGTTCTGCGCACGCCCATTTGGGTCCCGCACAATTTCTACGGCGTCCGGCGCACTCCCACTTGAGTCCCGCACACTTTCTACGGCGTCCGACGGTCTCTCATTTGGGTCCCGTACACTTTCTACGGCGTCCGGCGCACTCTCATTTGGGTCTCACACAATTACTACCGCGTTCTGCTCACACCCATTAGGGACCCGCACACTTTATACGGCGTCCGGCGCACTCCCACGTGGGTCCCGCACACTTTCTACGGCGAGCGGCACACTCCCACGTGGGTCCCGCACACTTTCTACGGCGTCCGGCGCACTCCCACTTGGGTCCTGCACGCTTTCTACGGCGCGTGGCGCACTCTCATGTGGGTCCCGCACACTTTCTACGGCGTCCGGCGCACTCCCACTTGAGTCCCGCTTACTTTATACGGCGTTCTGTGGCGCACTTCTGAGTCACACGGTGCCGCGTTCCAAAAAGTACTTCCGAGATCCTGCCGTATTGATTGAAGCGTTGCCCCGTCAAATCCTGAGCAAAAGCCTATCAGTAACGGTGTTTATTTCACTAGTTCATTTTTACGAATAAGTAAAC
The DNA here is from genome assembly GCA_029168955.1 of Aplectana chamaeleonis. NCBI lineage: Eukaryota > Metazoa > Nematoda > Chromadorea > Rhabditida > Cosmocercidae > Aplectana > Aplectana chamaeleonis. The sequence goes on along the minus strand of JAPDOI010000102.1, from coordinate 58,639 downwards.
GTCGGATGGTTTATAATAACATGTTTACGTGTTTTTGTCTTTCCTGACCCTCAATTTTGAGGTTCCACAAAAATTGAGCTACCAACTTCAAATTTTGACAGGAGCTAGGTGCAAACAAAACCAGCTCCCTGACCGAAAATGAGCTCTCTAGCTCAACGATAAGTGTTCCAACAAGATCGTGAACGCCAACTGAAAAAAAAAGGAGATGAACATTTTTCCGACCAAAATGACGTGGTTTTGACACTTCTTCTCGAATCTCAGGTAACCATTTCGGACCATTTTTTGAACAGTTATTAACCTTTCTAAAGTATATTAAATGCAAAAAGAACGGTTTTCCTACGTTTACTCTGGACCCTGATACCGAGATCAGGGGGTTGCGCGATGGCGAATCAAAGCCAAATCTGGTGAGCGCTTCGCGCTCACCACAATAATGGCAGGGATTCTCCGGGAGTTTGGTAACTGTCCTATGCCTTTTTATGGCCTGACATATAATCATAAGATCTCTTTAGATATCTGAATATTGCTTGCTTTAGATTTCAGGCAACTTCCCGCATCAAAATTTCTTGTTGTGTCTATAATAAAGACTTCAGGAGCTGCTTACAGTGCCGAGAAGATTTTTTGCACGAACGGCGCTTTGCGGCGTTTTTTTTTGAGTGCACAACGCGCTGTGCGACGAGTCTCTCTTCAAGGTGGTCCGTTTTTTTTCGCAGAATTTCAAATTCCTGTCAACGAACACAATACAATAGCGTCATAAAGTAAAAGATTTGATTCCTGAAATATGACGGAAACATCATATTTCCACCTCAAAATTCCTCATCGTGAATTGGTCAGATATGGTGTGAAAATATGGTGCTAATCGTTGTGCGGCCTCGTTGTTAGCGTAGGTATAGCAGGTGCGTCTACATAAACGGGGGCGTGTCTGAGCGGCAGATGTTCTGTCTCCGGTCTATTCGTGTGCGGGTGTGATCTGTTTGGTCTTCACGTCATCGCCTTCATTGTATTCAACCTAATTCTATTCAAGGTGCATTTCAGTGCGAACACTTCATCTTCATCGTACTCATCTGTCGAGGACGGATGCTGTGCAACTGAGATGTCTCTCACTCAACTGCTGGCCCTCGCGATCCAAAAACCACGGGCGCTGTTCGGTTTCAAGGAACGAGACTATGAACGTGAACCGCTCCAAATCAGCTTCATCCAGTCTTTGTATACGCATTTGGGTGAGCGTACCATTTTTGAAAACTCCAGTTTTTGCTGGGATCAGTCCCTATTTAGTTTCTCATTAAAATCTGCAACCATTGTGTTTTCCAATGTGTTCTAGAAACAGCCGCACCACGGTCGTTGTGGAATACTGTGGTTGTTAGCGAATGACGTTAGGACCAATGAATGTCGGCAAGTATTTGTGTAATATGGTCGTCTTTGAACAAAAAAAGTTATACCTGGTTGCGAATGTGTTCATTTTTGTAATTAGGCATCCAAAAATTACTCGTGAATTCTCCAAAGTCTCAAGTTCAGAATATTATTCGGTGGGAACAGTATTCATTAAACTCAAGTCTTTGAAGTTTTCATTGGGACCCTTCTCAAAAAAAATGTCTGTGTGGTGATTGTGAAAGGGGACGATCGAAAAACATTTGGAAGTTCGAAAATGCCAGAGTTGAAGGCGATAAGACTCCGCATTGCGGAACACCACCAGCTATGATAATGCTGTTTGAAACGTGATTTCGGAACACAACTTTTACTCGACGGTCCTAGTAAATGCAGCTATCCAGTGCTTCTGTTACGGTGGAATAGAGGACTTCACTAATTGAGCTCAGTTCCGCTTTTCGCGTTACCTAAACCGCAGTTTCACGCGTTTCTCGCGTTCTGCGTTCCGCCGTCCAAAAACCGCGTAAAGTACTGCCGAAAGTAGAAACTTTGAGACTTAATATAGACTCTGTCTCGAGCCAATGACCAGCGGCAAGCGTCAAGTCGCTGAAGCGTCGTGCGCTATCTCGTAAACGCTGGCGCATCCTACGTGCCCGTTGAGGACACGGTGTTAAACATGGTATTGATAATCACTGGGGAGTGAGATCAATAACAAATGTTAAAGATGCAAACCTCCAGCGTCACTTGATGCTGGGACGTTGGCTATGGACGAAGCCATAGAAGCAGCTAAACAATAATCGGTACTATCCCAGACGGGGGACCTAGGATTCAAGACAGAAATAAAATGAACCACCCATAAGAAACGCTATCAACGGAAGTATTTCTTTCAAGTTTCCAAAACAACAATGATTGATAGCAGTATCAAGAATTTTTTATCAGCATTCTTCTTCATTTCTATCCATATCACATTACACACATTTCCAGTCAGAATCGAACTTTCATGTGAGGTTCTGCTGATATTTATTGTGAAAGTGCACTTTTTCATCATGGCGCAATCTCACTCAACTTTTGTCTGAACATTGACTCGAGATGCTTGAAGAAATTTCTTCAACTATCTCTTGTTTGCTGCTTTCTATGAGTTTTGAACGCTTTTGAATTTCACATTTAAATTTAAAGGGGTCGATGGTCCTATATCAACAATGAAATACTTGTTTGTTTCAATGAATCATTCGGATAATCGCTTCCGAAAATTATAAGATTTGAGATTTTTTTGGGATATAGCCTCATTTCAAAATTACCGACGGAATGGATAAATTCGGTAGAGGTGTTTTCGAAACTTCCGGTTTTTTTTTTCAATAAAGCGTATTTTTTAGTTAAAAAAACATGTACTCTACACGATTGAACTGAATGTTCATGAATTTTATTCTATTGAATATTCGATTTTTTGAATCATTTCCGGATAAGTCGAAAAAAAAATTAATAATTCTTTCGAAGGCTGAATATTTGAATCTCGTGATCCGAAATTGGCCGATTATTCGAAAAACCAAATATCCAATTTTCTGAATGAACCTAATAACAATAGAAACAACTTTTTCAAAACTTGAAAATCGGAATTTTTTTCTTTTTTCGACTTTTTAATACCCGATTGAATGGAATATTCGAAAAGCCAAATAATTTAGTCCAAAAAATCAAAAGAATACTTATTCAAAAAAGAAACTGGAAATCTGGACAAAAGATGAAATTTTCAAATTAATCGTAACACTGAATGCTAGAATATTCGAATTATTCGTATTTTATTTTATTTGAATTGATATTCGATTCGGTTCCAAGCCTACGAGGAACCAATATAAGAGGCACTGAAACCGCATATCTAATATGGTTTAAATGTGAAATTCAGAAGCAATCGAAAGCGAATTCTGCGAGAGGCAGAAAGAACGAGACAAATGTTCAGTGAGATTGCTTTATGGTGAAAAAGTGCATTTTCGGAATGAACATTTAGAGAGTTTCACCTGAAAAGTTCCGTTCTGACTGAAAATGTGTATAATGTGACATCGATAATAAGAACTCACCCAGAAAACTAAAAATTGAGTCTTCAGAGTGAAAATTGAATTTTTTAAATTTCGGCTTCTGAGCGAAGCTGATCAGTTTCAACCTGGCACTCCCCCACGACACATTCCAGCCGCATGACTGGCCTAAAAACCAGAAAATTGAAAATTCTAATCTTCGGAGTCCCAGGGAGCAAGTTAAGAGGTCCCATAAATCGGGGGCGAACTTAAAACTACAAGAGATTGCAAATTGACGTCGGCTGGAAGTGCCTTTGATCTGCTGATCAATCTGTTGTGATCACTTGTGATAGTGGTTGTCAATAGCAAGATGTGCATGTGGGAATGGCTTTTGCACCGTAATCGCGTCGTTTTTGGGCCAGTTTTCGACTTTTAGAACTTCCTTTTTCTCAATGAAGCCTTTAAGGTTGAACTTGTATAATATTGCTATTATCTTTTTATCACATGTTTTCATCACCACTAATCATCCACGTGTAGCCCCAGGTTGATAGAGTGGTCTCATTTTACTTTTGATTTTCTATCTGTATGTGCTCTATTTTCCAGAGCTGAGAAGTCAATTTGTTTCCTAAACCTGCATCTTTTCTGTCCCAGCCTGCTACCCAGGTGTGTTTCTTATCCCAATCTCATAACATCGCTTTTAGAGATCTCCTGGGTGCGTACGAGCTCTCCACGATGACGACAATGCCTGTCGAGGTTGCCGAAGAGGCCCTCGAGAAGAAGGTCGAAGCGATGAAGATCGTCGATGGGAACAATATGGAGGGGAAGAAAGGAACCACCACCACCCCTGACGGCAAAAACGAACGTCGCGAGCGTAGAGTTAGTGTATTCATTGATTCTAGTTTTTTTCCATTATGAATATCGCCCAAAAAGTTTATTTGCTGTCAAGATTTTTTAAGTCCAATTTTTTGAATAATGTTATCTGGCCCACCCCCCAATCGCTCAGGCAGAAAAGGGTCACTCAACCGGTCACTTTTTGGATTCATTTCAGTGCAAATCATGGTGACCGGTTGTGTCCCCGACAAGTTTTGGGGGCGGAGCTCGGTTTTCACCTCCCGGTTAGCCCAATCGAGATTCGAAACACAGTTCTTTATGACCCGGGCAACCACTAGCCATGGCACGTTGAATCTTCAACCAAACCCGCGCCGTATACGGCGCAGAATCTCGGATAGAGTGACCGCGCCGCCGGCTGGAGTGATCAAGTGGACTTGCATTAATGTGAGGTCAATTTAAGGAGTGTAAAGTTACCTTGGAATGTACAATCACAATCATAAAAATGAAAAAAAAAGTTTTGAAATATTCCTGAGAACGATTTGGCGTAGAATAATTTGTTTTTCGGGAAATGAAGTGAAATAGTTGAAAGTATGATTTGGCAGTCGAGTTTGAACCAGCTATTGATAAGAGTTGTGCAAAACGAGAGATCGCCTTGTCTGTGCTTATCCGTAGAACATATCAAAGCGAAATCACGCGTGAAATGGGAAGGAAATGGGAAGCATCGAAACTTTTTCGGGAGATGCAATGCGGCGGTCTTCACGTATTAGGTGAAGTAAAATCAACACGCGTGATTTCGCTCTGATATGTTCTACGGATAAGCACAGACAAGGAGATCTCTCGTTTTGCACAACTCTTATCAATAGCTGGTTCAAACTCGACTGCCAAATCATACTTTCAACTATTTCACTTCATTTCCCGAAAAACAAATTATTCTACGCCAAATCGTTCTCAGGAATATTTCAAAACTTTTTTTTTCATTTTTCTTTACCTTCCCCTTTTACCTGAGTATATTTCTAATTCTTCGAAAAAATGGCCATGCCAAATCTTCACTTTTGCCAGGAACCTAAACTTTCAGGAATTTCATTTATTTTTCCTAAAGGTTTCCTTTCTAACATGATTTATGCCTGGTGGTGTTAGATGAAAGTAAACCCACTGATGTCCTGCCCCCCTCCCCCTTCTATGACGTCCTGAGCACTCCAACTGATGTCCTTCACACCTCTCTGATCTCCTGCACACTTTCTATGACATCCTGCACACTCCCACTAGTGTCCTGCACACTTTCTATGAGGTGCTGCACACTCCCACTAATGTTCTGCACCCTTCCACTGATGTCGTGCACACTTTCTACGGCGTTCTACGCACACCCATTTGGGTCACAAGCACGCTTATGCCGATCATTTTTCCGCAGGGCTACCATTACCCTCCTTCAAAAATTTTCTGAGTGTCAGCTTGCATACAGGCCATAAAACGGCCAATGTCTCACCGTCGACTGCGTACCACGCGCTGCGCGACCGCACGCGCGTCGGAAGCAGACGGGTTTTGGCCGCCGCGCGACGAGTTTTGGCCGCCTCGCGACGAGTTTCGGCCGCCGCGCGGCGGCCGAAACTCATCGCGCGGCGGCCAAAACTCGTCTGCTTCCGACGCACGTGCGGTCGCGCAGCGCGTGGTACGCAGTCGACGGTGAGACATTGGCCGTTTTATGGCCTGTATGAGCACATCGTAATAGCCAAAAAACGTGTTTGCACAATTTCGACCTCCTCAGCCACTTCCCAGCGGCTTCTCAAAGAGAACGGTGTGTGAATGAATGCATACCGCTCCTCTGCCCTTTTATACCCCGCATGTTATGAGCGCGTGTTATCGTTCGTTATCATGTTTTGCTCAAGAATGGTTACGGTAACCCTGCGGAAAAATGATACGCATGGGCGTTCTTCTATTTGGGTCCCGCACACTTTCTACGGCGTCCGGCGCACTCCCACTTGGGTCCCGCACGCTTTCTACGGCGTGTGGCGCACTCTCATTTGGGTACCGCACACTTTCCACTTTCTGCGGCGTCCGGCGCACTCCCACTTGGGTCCCGCATGCCTTCTACGGCGTGTGGCTCACTCTCATTTGGGTCCCTCACACTTTCTACGGCGTCCGACGCACTCCCACTAGGGTCCCGCACTCTTTCTACGGCGTCCGACGCTCTCTCATTTGGGTCCTGCACACTTTCTACGGCGTCTGGCGCACTCTCAATTGGGTCTCACACAATTACTACGGCGTTCTGCGCACTCCCATTTGGGACCCGCACACTTTATACGGCGTCCGGCGCACTCCCACATGGGTCCCGCACACTTTCTACGGCGTCCGGCGCACTCTCATTTGGGTCCCGCACACTTTCTACGGCGTCCGGCGCACTCCCACTTGAGTCCCGCACACTTTCTACGGCGTCCGGCGCACTCTCATTTGGGTCCCGCACACTTTCTACGGCGTTCTGCGCACGCCCATTTGGGTCCCGCACAATTACTACGGCGTTCTGAGCACACGCATTTGGGACCCGCACACTTTCTACGGCGTCCGGCGCACTCCCACTTGGGCCCCGCACACTTTTTACGGCGTTCTGCGCACACCCAATTCGGTCCCGCACACTTTCTACGGCGCGTGGCGCACTCTCATTTGGGTCCCGCACACTTTCTACAGCGTCCGGCGCACTCCCACTTGAGTCCCGCACGCTTTATACGGCGTGCGGCACACTCCCACGTGGGTCCCGCTCACTTTCTACGGCTATCGGCGCACTTTCATTTAGGTCCCACACACTTTTTACGGCGTCCGGCGCATTCTCATTTGGGTCCCGCACACTTTCTACGGCGTCCGGCGCACTCTCATTTGGGTCCCGCACACTTTCTACGGCGTCCGGCGCACTCCCACTTGGGTCCCGCACGCTTTCTACGGCGTGTGGCGCACTCTCATTTGGGTCCCGCCCACTTTCTACGGCGTCCGGCGCACTCCCACTCGAGTCCCGCACACTTTCTACGGCGTCCGGCGCACTCCCTTTTGGGTCCCGCACGCTTTCTACGGCGTTCTGCGCACGCCCATGTGGGTCCCGCACACTTTCTACGGCGTCCGGCGCACTCCCACTTGAGTCCCGCACACTTTCTACGGCGTCCGACGCTCTCTCATTTGGGTCCCGCACACTTTCTACGGCGTCCGGCGCACTCTCATTTGGGTCTCACACAATTACTACCGCGTTCTGCTCACACCCATTTGGGACCCGCACACTTTATACGGCGTCCGGCGCACTCCCACGTGGGTCCCGCACACTTTCTACGGCGTCCGGCGCACTCCCACTTGAATCCCGCACACTTTATACGGCGTTCTGTGGCGCACTTCTGAGTCACACGGTGCCGCGTTCCAAAAAGTACTTCCGAGATCCTGCCGTATTGATTGAAGCGTTGCCCCGTCAAATCCTGAGCAAAAGCCTATCAGTAACGGTGTTTATTTCACTAGTTCATTTTTACGAATAAGTAAACGTCGGATGGTTTATAATAACACCGGCCAAAGCGCCGCTTCGCGGCGCTTTGTCCGGGAACCATAAGCCGGGGGGTTCGCGCCGCTTCGCGGCGCTCTGTCCGGAAACTGTGTGGCTTTTCGAACGAATTAAATCCCTCACGGTCAGGAAAACCCCGGCCAAAGCGCCGCTTCGCGGCGCTTTGTCCGGGAACCATAAGCCGGGAGGTTCGCGCCGCTTCGCGGCGCTCTGTCCGGAAACTGTGTGGCTTTTTGAACGAATTAAATCCCTCACGGTCAGGAAAACCCGGCCAAAGCGCCGCTTCGCGGCGCTTTGTCCGGGAACCATAAGTTGGGGTTCCCGCCGCTTCGCGGCGCTCTGTCCGGAAACTGTGTGGCTTTTTGAACGAATTAAATCCCTCAGGGCCAGGAAAACCCCGGCCAAGGCCCCGCGAGGCGGCGCTTTGTTCGGGAACCATAAGCCGGGGGGGGGTTCGCGACGCTTCGCGGCGCTCTGTCCGGAAACTGTGTGGCTTTTTGAACGAATTAAATCCCTCACGGTCAGGAAAACCCCGGCCAAAGCGCCGCGAAGCGGCGCTTTGTCCGGGAACCATAAGCCGGGGGGTTCGCGCCGCTTCGCGGCGCTCTGTCCGGAAACTGTGTGGCTTTTTGAACGAATTAAATCCCTCACGGTCAGGAAAACCCCGGCCAAAGCGCCGCGAAGCGGCGCTTTGTCCGGGAACCATAAGCCGGGGGGTTCGCGCCGCTTCGCGGCGCTCTGTCCGGAAACTGTGTGGCTTTTTGAACGAATTAAATCCCTCACGGTCAGGAAAACCCCGGCCAAAGCGCCGCTTCGCGGCGCTTTGTCCGGGAACCATAAGCCGGGGGGTTCGCGCCGCTTCGCGGCGTTCTGTCCGGAAACTCTGTGGCTTTTTGAACGAATTAAATCCCTCACGGTCAGGAAAACCCCGGCCAAAGCGCCAACTTTCTGTTTCAAAGTAACTATAAAACACCTGAAACGGGGGATGGCGGTGGGTATTAAAGTCCCGGGAGCCCTATAATCACGATGTCCTGCTCCTAACGATTTGTAGAATTGCAGTTACCGTTTCTTTTCGAGAAAATCCCTATTGACTGAAGCGTGCACTATCTCTACACGAATTATGTCAATGGTCCGCCACAACTCTGCCACTTACAAAGAGGTCCAGTAGTGTGTGAAAACACTACACTTTCCTATCCTCAGATTTCCATTAATGATTTATATTTCACTTAATGACTTTTTGAAACTGCGTTTCTCTCAGGAGTGCTTTCACAGAAGAATTAAAAATTTGGCCGTGATCCTTGCACGATTTTGTGTGGCGGGCCTGTCTCAAACGCGGCAGTGCGCAGCTCCAGACCGTAATTTCACTCCGATAACGACACTACTTACAGACTGATACGATTTTTCGGAACTCTCCACAGTTTCCCCTTCATCCTTGTGTTTTACGAACAATTCGTTCAAACTTCTTCATAACCAAAATTTAAGATCCACTTTGAGGTGTGGATTACCGTTCAAGTCCGAAAAAGGCCGTTGTAAGTGAAGCTGAAAATGTGACATCATAGCTAGGGTTCCTAGCTCAATAGAGACCTCTAGTCGGTTAGTAAGATTTTCAAATTTCAGAGTAACAAAACTGTATTCTCCTAATTACAAAAATCTCTAAAAAAACAACTGAGAAAAAAAGGAAGACACCGCAGGAGAACTTGCATCAAAATTTTCCTGTGTAGGGATTAGTGAAGCAGTTTGGTCCTGAATAAACTTCCAGTACCGCATCACACTTCCCTTACTGAACGCTAAGTTTTGCTGCTTCTGCACCCTATAATCCGTCCCGGTGGAGAGTCCCAAGAAGCATTGTTATCTCCCCACCTGCGGTTACCCAGTCACGCCTCTTACACAGTTTCTGCCACACCGTAATTCAGAACACCAAATTTATAGTTGTTTCCGCTAACCCTTAATTTTTTTGTATATTGCTCCAGTTTTCATGATTACCGTAGAATGAATACCGCGTAAGTAACGTGATTGCGTACCTGCAGAGTGCTGTAGTAGCGCGCTGGTATGTATGGCAGGGTTCAGAGCAGCTAAGAGCGGTGACTCGCCATATTTCTTGTTTTTTTCCGGAACTGCGATTCGGAAAACAGTGAGGAGGGGACTGGCCAACGAAAGAACGACGTTGATCAAAATCCAGCCTTAAAGCCACAGTCCAAGCTCAGAATTGACTTTTCGTATCCAAGCCTATCTTGTAGAAAATTTCACGCTGATCACAGCGGTGTTTTCAGAATCGCTTAGAACTCACTACAAACTGAGTTACGGGTCCTCAAAAATTTTGAATTTGAACTATTAGAAGTTCGCGGACGAGTTGTCTCGAGCCTGTATTTTCTCGTTATTTGCAGCCATCATTCTGAATAAGGTCACAATATAAAGCCAGACCGAAAACAAAACGAAGAACATAGATTTTGAACAAAATCATTCGCGCGTCTCTTCCCAATTGAGATCGGAAACCTGCCAGTGGGCGTTGCCCATTTTTTCTTTCAAGGTGGCGTGGCCGACTTTTTCCTAGCTTTTTCTCGCTTATTTGAGCGAACTAAGATTTCGCGCTTGGCAGGGTTGCTAAAGACGGCGACCGGACCAAAATATCAAAAATTACCTCTGAGGTTGGACTGTGCCTTTAAGCGACTGCCTTAAACATAGTGTGAGCTCACTACACACTTATGTTTAAGGCAGTCGCAGGCAGAGTTTGAGGCAATAGGGCGTTGTGCCTTGTCGCGATAGATCAGTGGCAGGAATGAGCGGATTTCCGATTTCCGATGGTTTTTGGCCTTCAGATTTCTGATTTCCGAAAAAAATGCCCCAAAACGCGGAAAGAATCGGAAATGAGTAGAAGATTACAATTTCAGGAGGTTACGCATTGTTTTCTGCAAGACATTTAGGGTGTTCTTTAAGGGCTTAACCTGAACCGGAGGTTTGTTCTGATGTTAAAAAAGAGCAAGGAATAAGGTTCCATATGTCAATAGGAACTATATTTTCTTGAAATGAACCAAAAACTCACTGTGATTGGGCTCTTTTCCTCAAATTCATGTTGAACCATTCTCAAACTGGGCTCTTTTTCAGAGATATTCGGATTTGTCCATGCTTTTATTGAATCTAATACGGTCCTGCGGTGTTTATGTTTATGTGGAGACAGTAGGAACAGAGTGAACGTATGATATCCTCTCAGAATGTGTGGTGTAAAAAATGGACGGGGCTGCGAAGGGCAGACGCGCGATCGAAACTCTGTTTGCCGGGGTGTTGCAAACTCCGCACTGCTCTCCGCAATGAGCGCGCCTCGCCCATCCGCTAGACAATGTTTAGAAAGTGGCCATTATCTACTATAGTATTTTTGTTCAAATGTACTTGTTGTGATTCTAATGGTATACATAGCTATATACATAGCTCTTGTTATAGAATGGTTACACTCACTATTTAAGTTACATTACACAAAATGATAACTTATTGGGCTACAGTGAATTAGTGAGTGTTGTCTCGAAGTATCTAAAGTGTGCTACCTGAAAAGAATTAATTGAAGCGAAATTTGAGCAGATTTGTCTGGATTCTCGGTTTTGGTCGTGTAAGCGAATTTCGTGAAAAATGAGAAAAATATTAAGCATCATTAAGTGTTTTTATTGGGAGGAGATCTCCTCCCAGCTAGAGATTAAGAACAGTTTTGAAAGCTCATTATATTAGAAGTACGGTAGGTACACACAGCCACCATGGGTGGTTGGAATCCATCCAGGTGAACTTATTTCCGATTACCCGATTTTAAGATTTCCGATGGTTTTGCCTTCCGATTTCGAATTACGATTCCCGAAATTCAAATGGTCGTTCCGATTTCCGAATTCCAAAGTTTCAAAAAAGATTTTCGCTCATCCCTGATCAGTAGCCTCTCTAGGCTTTTATGAATTACCGCGCATTTGGAGTGGAACAGTAGCTGAACAAAGACTATTGTTCAATGTCGTTTTGTCGTCCGTCCGCACCCTCCCCATAACTTCCAGAGCCCCATATAAAAAAACAAAAGCCGTCTTTGCAGGGACTTAGCCTGACTGCCACTCCTTTCACCTTTCAACTTATCAAAATCGCCCATGAAAACCACTTTGTTTTCGACAGTGGTAAAGCCCATACACATGAATTGAATTCTCTTAAAATTTTGTGTTTCAGCCTTCAATGATAATTGAATTCCTTCCATACCGGCTTTGGGGCGGGGTATAAAGTCCGGGAGGTGGTTTTAAGTCACGTCAATGATCCTGTCGTGTCACCAACGCACGAAGGTCGTGACCCCAGGTGATGCCGAGAATTGAATCTCCCCACGCAATGAGGGTGAAGTCGTTTGGCTGAAGAAAGGAAAAGAACTCGAAGTTCTCGCTGATTTTTGGCTATTTCGATGACAGAATGTTGAGAACAGAAAAACGTAATCCCCCAACCTACCCCTAAATGAGTGCACAATCGTATGAGCCTAACTATACTTTGAAGGTTTTGGTGGACTGAAATGCACCTACAGCTCAATACTGTTTTGGAGTGGTTAGAGATGTGACGAAATAGTGCTATAGTGATGGAGGCCCAGGTGGTCGTACTTTGTGCTCCGATTCTTTTATCATATGGAAGGATAAGCCTGATGATTTTTCAGGCCAAAAAACTTTTTCTCCTTTCCTGATGCAGTAAACGACGCGAAATTGGTGTCGAATGGGTATTTGACGCGCTGATCACGAATTTGCTATCAATTTTGCATTTAAAAGTCTCGTTAATGAGTTATGGAGTGAGTTTGGGTTGGGGAGGTTGTGTAGTATCAGAATTTGAAGCGTTATCCGACTGGTGGTTAAAGAATAGTCCTTGATTACTTTTGTAGAATCAATCCGTGAAGTTGTCGTCGTTGAAGAAGGTTTTTAAGCTACATAGAAATCCTCGAATGGATCTTAAAGCTGCTTGAAAAGATTTTGATAACTATTCATCGGGGTTTGGGGCGGGGTATAAAGTCCGGGAGGTGGTTTTAAGTCACGTCAATGATCCTGTCGTGTCACCAACGCACGAAGGTCGTGACCCCAGGTGATGCCGAGAATTGAAATGAGGGTGAAGTCGTTTGGCTGAAGAAAGGAAAGAACTCGAAGTTCTCGCTGATTTTGGCTATTTCGATGACAGAATGTTGAGAACAGAAAAACGTAATCCCCAACCTACCCCTAAATGAGTGCACAATCGTATGAGCCTAACTATACTTTGAAGGTTTTGGTGGACTGAAATGCACCTACAGCTCAATACTGTTTTGGAGTGGTTAGAGATGTGACGAAATAGTGCTATAGTGATGGAGGCCCAGGTGGTCGTACTTTGTGCTCCGATTCTTTTTATTATATGGAAGGATAAGCCTGATGATTTTTCAGGCCAAAAACTTTTTCTCCTTTCCTGATGCAGTAAACGACGCGAAATTGGTGTCGAATGGGTATTTGACGCGCTGATCACGAATTTGCTATCAATTTTGCATTTAAAAGTCTCGTTAATGAGTTATGGAGTGAGTTTGGGTTGGGGAGGTTGTGTAGTATCAGAATTTGAAGCGTTATCCGACTGGTGGTTAAAGAATAGTCCTTGATTACTTTTGTAGAATCAATCCGTGAAGTTGTCGTCGTTGAAGAAGGTTTTTAAGCTACATAGAAATCCTCGAATGGATCTTAAAGCTGCTTGAAAAGATTTTGATAACTATTCATCGGGGTTTGGGGCGGGAGTATAAAGTCCGGGAGGTGGTTTTAAGTCACGTCAATGATCCTGTCGTGTCACCAACGCACGAAGGTCGTGACCCCAGGTGATGCCGAGAATTGAATCTCCCCACGCAATGAGGGTGAAGTCGTTTGGCTGAAGAAAGGAAAAGAACTCGAAGTTCTCGCTGATTTTTGGCTATTTCGATGACAGAATGTTGAGAACAGAAAACGTAATCCCCCAACCTACCCCTAAATGAGTGCACAATCGTATGAGCCTAACTATACTTTGAAGGTTTTGGTGGACTGAAATGCACCTACAGCTCAATACTGTTTTGGAGTGGTTAGAGATGTGACGAAATAGTGCTATAGTGATGGAGGCCCAGGTGGTCGTACTTTGTGCTCCGATTCTTTTATTATATGGAAGGATAAGCCTGATGATTTTTCAGGCCAAAAAACTTTTTCTCCTTTCCTGATGCAGTAAACGACGCGAAATTGGTGTCGAATGGGTATTTGACGCGCTGATCACGAATTTGCTATCAATTTTGCATTTAAAAGTCTCGTTAATGAGTTATGGAGTGAGTTTGGGTTGGGGAGGTTGTGTAGTATCAGAATTTGAAGCGTTATCCGACTGGTGGTTAAAGAATAGTCCTTGATTACTTTTGTAGAATCAATCCGTGAAGTTGTCGTCGTTGAAGAAGGTTTTAAGCTACATAGAAATCCTCGAATGGATCTTAAAGCTGCTTGAAAAGATTTTGATAACTATTCATCGGGGTTTGGGGCGGGGTATAAAGTCCGGGAGGTGGTTTTAAGTCACGTCAATGATCCTGTCGTGTCACCAACGCACGAAGGTCGTGACCCCAGGTGATGCCGAGATTTGAATCTCCCCCACGCAATGAGGGTGAAGTCGTTTGGCTGAAGAAAGGAAAAGAACTCTGAAGTTCTCGCTGATTTTGGCTATTTCGATGACAGCATGTTGACAGCAGAAAAACGTAATCCCCCAACCTACCCCTAAATGAGTGCACAATCGTGTGAGCCTAACTATACTTTGAAGGTTTTGGTGGACTGAAATGCACCTACAGCTCAATACTGTTTTGGAGTGGTTAGAGATGTGACGAAATAGTGCTATAGTGATGGAGGCCCAGGTGGTCGTACTTTGTGCTCCGATTCTTTTATTATATGGAAGGATAAGCCTGATGATTTTTCAGGCCAAAAAACTTTTTCTCCTTTCCTGATGCAGTAAACGACGCGAAATTGGTGTCTAGTGGGTATTTGACGCGCTGATCACGAATTTGCTATCAATTTTGCATTTAAAAGTCTGGTTAATGAGTTATGGAGTGAGTTTGGGTTGGGGAGGTTGTGTAGTATCAGAATTTGAAGCGTTATCCGACTGGTGGTTAAAGAATAGTCCTTGATTACTTTTGTAGAATCAATCCGTGAAGTTGTCGTCGTTGAAGAAGGTTTTTAAGCTACATAGAAATCCTCGAATGGATCTTAAAGCTGCTTGAAAAGATTTTGATAACTATTCATCGGGGTTTGGGGCGGGGTATAAAGTCCGGGAGGTGGTTTTAAGTCACGTCAATGATCCTGTCGTGTCACCAACGCACGAAGGTCGTGACCCCAGGTGATGCCGAGAATTGAATCTCCCCCACGCAATGAGGGTGAAGTCGTTTGGCTGAAGAAAGGAAAAGAACTCGAAGTTCTCGCTGATTTTTGGCTATTTCGATGACAGAATGTTGAGAACAGAAAACGTAATCCCCAACCTACCCCTAAATGAGTGCACAATCGTATGAGCCTAACTATACTTTGAAGGTTTTGGTGGACTGAAATGCACCTACAGCTCAATACTGTTTTGGAGTGGTTAGAGATGTGACGAAATAGTGCTATAGTGATGGAGGCCCAGGTGGTCGTACTTTGTGCTCAGATTCTTTTATTATATGGAAGGATAAGCCTGATGATTTTTCAGGCCAAAAAACTTTTTCTCCTTTCCTGATGCAGTAAACGACGCGAAATTGGTGTGTAATGGGTATTTGACGCGCTGATCACGAATTTGCTATCAATTTTGCATTTAAAAGTCTCGTTAATGAGTTATGGAGTGAGTTTGGGTTGGGGAGGTTGTGTAGTATCAGAATTTGAAGCGTTATCCGACTGGTGGTTAAAGAATAGTCCTTGATTACTTTGTAGAATCAATCCGTGAAGTTGTCGTCGTTGAAGAAGGTTTTTAAGCTACATAGAAATCCTCGAATGGATCTTAAAGCTGCTTGAAAAGATTTTGATAACTATTCATCGGGGTTTGGGGCGGGGTATAAAGTCCGGGAGGTGGTTTTAAGTCACGTCAATGATCCTGTCGTGTCACCAACGCACGAAGGTCGTGACCCCAGGTGATGCCGAGAATTGAATCTCCCCCACGCAATGAGGGTGAAGTCGTTTGGCTGAAGAAAGGAAAAGAACTCGAAGTTCTCGCTGATTTTTTGGCTATTTCGATGACAGAATGTTGAGAACAGAAAAACGTAATTCCCCAACCTACCCCTGAATGAGTGCACAATCGTATGAGCCTAACTATACTTTGAAGGTTTTGGTGGACTGAAATGCACCTACAGCTCAATACTGTTTTGGAGTGGTTAGAGATGTGACGAAATAGTGCTATAGTGATGGAGGCCCAGGTGGTCGTACTTTGTGCTCCGATTCTTTTATTATATGGAAGGATGTTTACGTGTTTTTGTCTTTCCTGACCCTCAATTTTGAGGTTCCACAAAAATTGAGCTACCAACTTCAAATTTTGACAGGAGCTAGGTGCAAACAAAACCAGCTCCCTGACCGAAAATGAGCTCTCTAGCTCAACGATAAGTGTTCCAACAAGATCGTGAACGCCAACTGAAAAAAAAGATGAACATTTTTCCGACCAAAATGACGTGGTTTTGACACTTCTTCTCGAATCTCAGGTAACCATTTCGGACCATTTTTTGAACAGTTATTCACCTTTCTAAAGTATATCAAATGCAAAAAGAACGGTTTTCCTACGTTTACTCTGGACCCTGATACCGAGATCAGGGGGTTGCGCGATGGCGAATCAAAGCCAAATCTCGTGAGCGCTTCGCGCTCACCACAATAATGGCAGGGGTACTGCGGGAGTTTGGTAACTGTCCTATGCCTTTTTATGGCCTGACATATAATCATAAGATCTCTTTAGATATCTGAATATTGCTTGCTTTAGATTTCAGGCAACTTCCCGCATCAAAATTTCTTGTTGTGTCTATAATAAAGACTTCAGGAGCTGCTTACAGTTTTACAGTCTAGCAGTGGGAACCCTACCGACTGCGTGGAAAACTGCAATTGTCTCACCTTTGCTTAAAAAGGCACCAGCAAATCAGGTCTCTAACTATCTGCCTATTAGTCTAACCTCCTCGGTGTGTAAAGTCCTCGAGATTATTGTCAAAGACTGTATCCTTTCCCACCTAACATCAAATAAGCTCCTCAATCCTGCCCAGTATGGTTTCCTGCCTGGCAAGTCAACATTGTCCCAGTTGTTATCCTCGTTTCATGACTGGTGTTCGGCACTTAACGAAAACTGCCAGACTGATGTAGTTTATATAGATTATGCAAAAGCTTTTGACACTGTATGTCATCACAAATTGTTAATTAAACTCAAAAGTTACGGTATTTGCGCTGATATTTGGAACTGGCTGAAGTCTTTTTTAATATCTCGAGCACTTTGTGTAAAAACTGGCAATTTCTGTTCTCGTCCATACCCGATCACCAGTGGTGTTCCTCAGGTATTCTGGGTCCATTATTGTTTCTTATCTACAAAAACGACGCTCCGGATAGTCTATCTAGTTCTCGTAAGCTCTATGCGGACGACCTCAAGATCTATCGGCCTCTTAATGAGCCTGCAGTTGACTTTTATGAGCTTCAATGTGACCTCGATCGACTAGCCGAGTGGTCGAAAGTGTGGCAGCTACAATTATCAGAAGAAAAATGCAGCTTGCTGCATATTAACTTTCGTCATGAATGCCCCCTACGTTTAAACGGTGTGAAGCTTCCTGTGCACGAGGTTATCAGGGACCTAGGTGTTCTCATTAGTTCGAATCTTAGCTGGAACTCCCATTGCAGAGAAATCTCCAAAAGAGCTACCTCGGTGGCTAACTGTATTTTGAGATCCCTGAAACATCCCTGTCTTGTTCACTACAAGAAAGCATTCACCGTTTACTGCCGACCCCTACTGGAGTACTGTACTCAGGTTTGGTCACCTTCCACAGTGGAAGATGATGAGATCATTGAAAATGTGCAAAAACGATACTCTAGACGTGTGTTCACCCAAGTATTCCCAAACAGAGAAGTTCCAGATTATGCAGCTCGTTTGGATATGCTAGGGTTAAATACCCTACGATATCGCAGAGCTGAATTTGATTTACATCTGTGTTATAAGATCGTGCATGGTTTTTGCGACATTCCCTTTGACAGCCTTTTCGTGTTTACTCGCCACCATGTCCGTTCTCGCAAACATGGATTCCAACTTGAACGGAAATTCACCTCTAAAGGCAGCATATTGAATTCCTTTGCGTTCAGGGTTGTCAGAACTTGGAACAATTTGCCTGCAGAAATCGCTGAATCCGGAAACTTTTCTATCTTTCGAAGTAGATTATCCAAGTACGATCTCAGGTCATTACAAGGAACGAGTGAGCGTCCACTCTGATTAAAAGGGTATTACTAATAATCTAATGTGACGGGTTTTTCCAGCTTGTTGTGCTTTTCTTTGTCCCAGAAGCGGTGGCCTCAAGTATCTTGAGACAAGATGTCATTCGAATTGTAGAAAGAAAAATTTCCTCTGCAAAAAAAAAATCATATTTTGTCCCCTTCTCACTTCTGCCATTGTTATGCATCTTTTTTACTTTAACAAAGAATCTCATTCACATACGTGTATATGTATGTTTCTTTATTTCCACAATAAAGTCGTTGATTGAAATGAATGAACAGTGCCGAGAAGATTTTTGCACGAACGGCGCTTTGCGGCGTTTTTTTGAGTGCACGACGCGCTGTGCGACGAGTCTCTCTTCAAGGTGGTCCGTTTTTTCGCAGAATTTCAAATTCCTGTCAACGAACACAATACAATAGCGTCATAAAGTAAAAGATTTGATTCCTGAAATATGACGGAAACATCATATTTCCACCTCAAAATTCCTCATCGTGAATTGGTCAGATATGGTGTGAAAATATGGTGCTAATCGTTGTGTGGCCTCGTTGTTAGCGTAGGTATAGCAGGTGCGTCTACATAAACGGGGGCGTGTCTGAGCGGCAGATGTTCTGTCTCCGGTCTATTCGTGTGCGGGTGTGATCTGTTTGGTCTTCACGTCATCGCCTTCATTGTATTCAACCTAATTCTATTCAAGGTGCATTTCAGTGCGAACACTTCATCTTCATCGTACTCATCTGTCGAGGACGGATGCTGTGCAACTGAGATGTCTCTCACTCAACTGCTGGCCCTCGCGATCCAAAAACCACGGGCGCTGTTCGGTTGCAAGGAACGAGACTATGAACGTGAACCGCTCCAAATCAGCTTCATCCAGTCTTTGTATACGCATTTGGGTGAGCGTATCATTTTTGAAAACTCCAGTTTTTGCTGGGATCAGTCCCTATTTAGTTTCTCATTAAAATCTGCAACCATTGTGTTTTCCAATGTGTTCTAGGAACAGCCGCACCACGGTCGTTGTGGAATACTGTGGTTGTTAGCGAATGACGTTAGGACCAATGAATGTCAGCAAGTATTTGTGTAATATGGTCGTCTTTGAAAAAAAAAAGTTATACCTGGTTGCGAATGTGTTCATTTTTGTAATTAGGCATCCAAAAATTACTCGTGAATTCTCCAAAGTCTCAAGTTCAGAATATTATTCGGTGGGAACAGTATTCATTAAACTCAAGTCTTTGAAGTTTTCATTGGGACCCTTCTCAAAAAAAAATGTCTGTGTGGTGATTGTGAAAGGGGACGATCGAAAAACATTCGGAAGTTCGAAAATGCCAGAGTTGAAGGCGATAAGACTCCGCATTGCGGAACACCACCAGCTATGATAATGCTGTTTGAAACGTGATTTCGGAACACAACTTTTACTCGACGGTCCTAGTAAATGCAGCTATCCAGTGCTTCTGTTACGGTGGAATAGAGGACTTCACTAATTGAGCTCAGTTCCGCTTTTCGCGTTACCTAAACCGCAGTTTCACGCGTTTCTCGCGTTCTGCGTTCCGCCGTCCAAAAACCGCGTAAAGTACTGCCGAAAGTAGAAACTTTGAGACTTAATATAGGCTCTGTCTCGAGCCAATGACCAGCGGCAAGCGTCAAGTCGCTGAAGCGTCGTGCGCTATCTCGTAAACGCTGGCGCATCCTACGTGCCCGTTGAGGGCACGGTGTTAAACATGGTATTGATAATCACTGGGGAGTGAGATCAATAACAAATGTTAAAGATGCAAACCTCCAGCGTCACTTGATGCTGGGACGTTGGCTATGGACGAAGCCATAGAAGCAGCTAAACAATAATCGGTACTATCCCAGACGGGGGACCTAGGATTCAAGACAGAAATAAAATGAACCACCCATAAGAAACGCTATCAACGGAAGTATTTCTTTCAAGTTTCCAAAACAACAATGATTGATAGCAGTATCAAGAATTTTTTATCAGCATTCTTCTTCATTTCTATCCATATCACATTACACACATTTCCAGTCAGAATCGAACTTTTCATGTGAGGTTCTGCTGATATTTATTGGGAAAGTGCACTTTTTCATCATGGCGCAATCTCACTCAACTTTTGTCTGAACATTGACTCGAGATGCTTGAAGAAATTTCTTCAACTATCTCTTGTTTGCTGCTTTCTATGAGTTTTGAACGCTTTTGAATTTCACATTTAAATTTAAAGGGGTCGCTGGTCCTATATCAACAATGAAATACTTGTTTGTTTCAATGAATCATTCGGATAATCGCTTCCGAAAATTATAAGATTTGAGATTTTTGGGGATATAGCCTCATTTCAAATATACCGACGGAATGGATAAATTCGGTAGAGGTGTTTTCGAAACTTCCGGTTTTTTTTTCAATAAAGCGTATTTTTTTGATTAAAAAAACAAGTACTCTACACGATTGAACTGAATGTTCATGAATTTTATTCTATTGAATATTCGATTTTTTGAATCATTTCCGGATAAGTCGAAAAAAATTTAATATTTCTTTCGAAGGCTGAATATTTGAATCTCGTGATCCGAAATCGTCCGATTATTCGAAAAACCAAATATCCAATTTTCTGAATGAACCTAATAACAATAGAAACAACTTTTTCAAAACTTGAAAATCGGAATTTTTTTCTTTTTTCGACTTTTTAATACCCGATTGAATGGAATATTCGAAAAGCCAAATAATTTAGTCCAAAAAATCAAAAGAATACTTATTCAAAAAAGAAACTGGAAATCTGGACAAAAGATGAAATTTTCAAATTAATCGTAACACTGAATGCTAGAATATTCGAATTATTCGTATTTTATTTTATTTGAATTGATATTCGATTCGGTTCCAAGCCTACGAGGAACCAATATAAGAGGCACTGAAACCGCATATCTAATATGGTTTAAATGTGAAATTCAGAAGCAATCGAAAGCGAATTCTGCGAGAGGCAGAAAGAACGAGACAAATGTTCAGTGAGATTGCTTTATGGTGAAAAAGTGCATTTTCGGAATGAACATTTTGAGAGTTTCACCTGAAAAGTTCCGTTCTGACTGAAAATGTGTATAATGTGACATCGATAATAAGAACTCACCCAGAAAACTAAAAATTGAGTCTTCAGAGTGAAAATTGAATTTTTAAATTTCGGCTTCTGAGCGAAGCTGATCAGTTTCAACCTGGCACTCCCCCACGACACATTCCAGCCGCATGACTGGCCTAAAAACCAGAAAATTGAAAATTCTAATCTTCGGAGTCTCAGGGAGCAAGTTAAGAGGTCCCATAAATCGGGGGCGAACTTAAAACTACAAGAGATTGCAAATTGACGTCGGCTGGAAGTGCCTTTGATCTGCTGATCAATCTGTTGTGATCACTTGTGATAGTGGTTGTCAATAGCAAGATGTGCATGTGGGAATGGCTTTTGCACCGTAATCGCGTCGTTTTTGGGCCAGTTTTCGACTTTTAGAACTTCCTTTTTCTCAATGAAGCCTTTAAGGTTGAACTTGTATAATATTGCTATTATCTTTTATCACATGTTTTCATCACCACTAATCATCCACGTGTAGCCCCAGGTTGATAGAGTGGTCTCATTTTACTTTGATTTTCTATCTGTATGTGCTCTATTTTCCAGAGCTGAGAAGTCAATTTGTTTCCCTAAACCTGCATCTTTTTCTGTCCCAGCCTGCTACCCAGGTGTGTTTCTTATCCCAATCTCATAACATCGCTTTTAGAGATCTCCTGGGTGCGTACGAGCTCTCCACGATGACGACAATGCCTGTCGAGGTTGCCGAAGAGGCCCTCGAGAAGAAGGTCGAAGCGATGAAGATCGTCGATGGGAACAATATGGAGGGGAAGAAAGGAACCACCACCACCCCTGACGGCAAAAACGAACGCCGCGAGCGTAGAGTTAGTGTATTCATTGATTCTAGTTTTTTTCCATTATGAATATCGCCCAAAAAGTTTATTTGCTGTCAAGATTTTTTGAGTCCAATTTTTTGAATAATGTTATCTGGCCCACCCCCCAATCGCTCAGGCAGAAAAGGGTCACTCAACCGGTCACTTTTTGGATTCATTTCAGTGCAAATCATGGTGACCGGTTGTGTCCCCGACAAGTTTTGGGGGCGAAGCTCGGTTTTCACCTCCCGGTTAGCCCAATCGAGATTCGAAACACAGTTCTTTATGACCCGGGCAACCACTAGCCATGGCACGTTGAATCTTCAACCAAACCCGCGCCGTATACGGCGCAGAATCTCGGATAGAGTGACCGCGCCGCCGGCTGGAGTGATCAAGTGGACTTGCATTAATGTGAGGTCAATTTAAGGAGTGTAAAGTTGCCTTGGAATGTACAATCAGTTTTAAAGCTCTGACGTACACTTTGTAAAGAATTGTGGTGCTACCTTAGACCCTAATTTGCCAACTTATTCGCTTCTAGCAGGCCGTTCTTGAAAATGGCGCAGACTTGACGTCAAGTACATGTAAATTCGATAAGTATGACTCCATGTCGTGTAAAGCTGCTGATTGAGCATGACATCAGCGTCTGAAATCTATTTGCCGCCTCAGAAGTCTAACTTTTTCTGATATCCCTTACTCTAAGTCTGGAAAGTCAACTATGCCTGAATGTTTCATAAGATTTTCCGTCGAGAAACTCGTTTTACTTGACTTCTATCACGACTTACTAAGCAAAGCGGGGTAAAATTGATGTTCCCAAGCATAGCGGGGGACTCATGAACCTTGTGCTAGGCCTATTTGGCTCATAATTAGCAAATCTCGGTCCAAATATGCCTCCAAATGGGGCTCACGAATACATTATCGATGGTCAATTGAGTTAACGTGCTCCAATGCGAATAAACAACGGCTCCCGTGTGGAATAATACCGTAATCCACCGCGCAGTCCGGCCTGTCCCAAAATCTTTTCCCCATTTTTATTCCTCAGTGCTTCGTTTCTTCATGTTTGGCTTCGCTGTGGACCATGACTTCTATTTTAATTCAATTAAGGAAAACTGTTTCTCTACAAAGTGGCTTATTTTTTCATGGAAACTCTATTGAACTGGGTTTAATTGTGCAGATTAAGGCATCCAGAAAAATTCGGTGTCATTTTTCTTTTTCTGATAGAAATGAAGATTTTCTTGAAAAGCAGGCATTAATTTGTTTTGTATCGGCTACAGGATGTTCAAAACGATTAGAAACCTCTTTGGCAAGCGTTGAAGCAAATTTAACCATTTTTTGTTTATTTCCTGTAAAAGATACCTTTGAAATTATATCAAACAATTTTGAAATTGATTTTCATTTCTGAATTTTTTTTCCAATAAAAATCCTAGCACTGAAAAGCCTGAAGTTGAATAGAGTTCCTTCTTGTCAAACGAGCTCGTTTACTAAAGTTTGGCCAAAATGTGATTTTGTTTGAGTACAGTTACGGAGCTTCGGGAGCGAAAAATATTTTAGCATTGGAGCACGTTTTTCTATCCGTGTCAATTTCTCGATCACTATCGCGCCATTTCTATCGATTAGAAGATGGAAGACAGATGCATTGCAATCTCCAGAAAATGCATGCTCGTGTCAAGGGAAAGATCATTTCGGAGGTAATAGGACGACAAAGGCAATTGATTTTGCCAAATGTGAATTGTCTGTGGAAATGCCATGAGGATAATGATTGCGTTGGAGCTCGTAAGAGGCCGCGATTTTCTGAGCTCTAAAACGTGGGGTTAAAATCAAATAGGAAATTTGACTTTGTGTGTACGTGACACATCTTAGGGCCCATAACTCTCCTGATTTTGGAAGAGCAGGAAAGCCCCGGGTTGGTGCGAAGTTTGTTGGGTGTGAAAATGATGGCGCGGACGAGTTCCGACGCTACCGAGGAAAATCAGTTCAACCAAGAACTCTGAATACAACACTGTTAAATACTTCTCATTTACAAAATTATCATAGATACCGTATGTTGTCAGAAATACGGGCTTGTACTGCCACATCCTTGGTATGAAGGGTGAAATACGCATAATAGAGGGGGAGGGGGAGGAAAACTCCGTACCCACGCCAAAATTTGGTCCACGCGGAGTTTCAACCTCTTGGAGCAATTTGGAAAACGTTTGTCACATGTATCAAACTTTTATGAAATCCCAATTGTGGAAAATTTTGATGTGGATGCGATTTTTTTCGACACCCCTGTCCAGTATGTACGTTTATTTAAGCCAAATACATTTTCGCTCTCCGAAGTTCCGAGGAAGTAGCCCCAAGCATTTCTCTGAAGCGTCTGCATACGTCATTATTTCGTATAAGTGTCGTAGGTACTGTCGCGCTTGCCACGAGCTGGATTCGGTATTAAGTTCGCATGCGTGCGGAGGTTTCCCCGATTTTGGGCCAGGGGTTGAAACCCCGGAGGGTGAGAAACTTAGAAAGCCTGCGAGAATTTTGCCCACTCGGAGTTTTAATCTTTAGTTAAAAATCGAGGTATTTTTTTGATTCAAAGACTTGCCAATTCAACAAAAACATTAATTATGCATGTGCAGGTCGCGGCTGGCATAGCAAAACCTGCAACGATTAAAGGGACGGGAGAAAAACGTGCTCCAGTGCCAAAATATTTTTCGCTCCCGAAGCTCCGTAACTGTACTCATTTTGTTTCTGTAAATGAAAAAAAATGTGTCCACTCTGATTAAAAGGGTATTACTAATAATCTAATGTGACGGGTTTTTCCAGCTTGTTGTGCTTTTCTTTGTCCCAGAAGCGGTGGCCTCAAGTATCTTGAGACAAGATGTCATTCGAATTGTAGAAAGAAAAATTTCCTCTGCAAAAAAAAAATCATATTTTGTCCCCTTCTCACTTCTGCCATTGTTATGCATCTTTTTTTTACTTTAACAAAGAATCTCATTCACATACGTGTATATGTATGTTTCTTTATTTCCACAATAAAGTCGTTGATTGAAATGAATGAACAGTGCCGAGAAGATTTTTTGCACGAACGGCGCTTTGCGGCGTTTTTTTTGAGTGCACGACGCGCTGTGCGACGAGTCTCTCTTCAAGGTGGTCCGTTTTTTTTTCGCAGAATTTCAAATTCCTGTCAACGAACACAATACAATAGCGTCATAAAGTAAAAGATTTGATTCCTGAAATATGACGGAAACATCATATTTCCACCTCAAAATTCCTCATCGTGAATTGGTCAGATATGGTGTGAAAATATGGTGCTAATCGTTGTGTGGCCTCGTTGTTAGCGTAGGTATAGCAGGTGCGTCTACATAAACGGGGGCGTGTCTGAGCGGCAGATGTTCTGTCTCCGGTCTATTCGTGTGCGGGTGTGATCTGTTTGGTCTTCACGTCATCGCCTTCATTGTATTCAACCTAATTCTATTCAAGGTGCATTTCAGTGCGAACACTTCATCTTCATCGTACTCATCTGTCGAGGACGGATGCTGTGCAACTGAGATGTCTCTCACTCAACTGCTGGCCCTCGCGATCCAAAAACCACGGGCGCTGTTCGGTTGCAAGGAACGAGACTATGAACGTGAACCGCTCCAAATCAGCTTCATCCAGTCTTTGTATACGCATTTGGGTGAGCGTATCATTTTTGAAAACTCCAGTTTTTGCTGGGATCAGTCCCTATTTAGTTTCTCATTAAAATCTGCAACCATTGTGTTTTCCAATGTGTTCTAGGAACAGCCGCACCACGGTCGTTGTGGAATACTGTGGTTGTTAGCGAATGACGTTAGGACCAATGAATGTCAGCAAGTATTTGTGTAATATGGTCGTCTTTGAAAAAAAAAGTTATACCTGGTTGCGAATGTGTTCATTTTTGTAATTAGGCATCCAAAAATTACTCGTGAATTCTCCAAAGTCTCAAGTTCAGAATATTATTCGGTGGGAACAGTATTCATTAAACTCAAGTCTTTGAAGTTTTCATTGGGACCCTTCTCAAAAAAAAAAATGTCTGTGTGGTGATTGTGAAAGGGGACGATCGAAAAACATTCGGAAGTTCGAAAATGCCAGAGTTGAAGGCGATAAGACTCCGCATTGCGGAACACCACCAGCTATGATAATGCTGTTTGAAACGTGATTTCGGAACACAACTTTTACTCGACGGTCCTAGTAAATGCAGCTATCCAGTGCTTCTGTTACGGTGGAATAGAGGACTTCACTAATTGAGCTCAGTTCCGCTTTTCGCGTTACCTAAACCGCAGTTTCACGCGTTTCTCGCGTTCTGCGTTCCGCCGTCCAAAAACCGCGTAAAGTACTGCCGAAAGTAGAAACTTTGAGACTTAATATAGGCTCTGTCTCGAGCCAATAACCAGCGGCAAGCGTCAAGTCGCTGAAGCGTCGTGCGCTATCTCGTAAACGCTGGCGCATCCTACGTGCCCGATGAGGGCACGGTGTTAAACATGGTATTGATAATCACTGGGGAGTGAGATCAATAGCAAATGTTAAAGATGCAAACCCCCAGCGTCACTTGATGCTGGGACGTTGGCTATGGACGAAGCCATAGAAGCAGCTAAACAATAATCGGTACTATCCCAGACGGGGGACCTAGGATTCAAGACAGAAATAAAATGAACCACCCATAAGAAACGCTATCAACGGAAGTATTTCTTTCAAGTTTCCAAAACAACAATGATTGATAGCAGTATCAAGAATTTTTTATCAGCATTCTTCTTCATTTCTATCCATATCACATTACACACATTTCCAGTCAGAATCGAACTTTTCATGTGAGGTTCTGCTGATATTTATTGTGAAAGTGCACTTTTTCATCATGGCGCAATCTCACTCAACTTTTGTCTGAACATTGACTCGAGATGCTTGAAGAAATTTCTTCAACTATCTCTTGTTTGCTGCTTTCTATGAGTTTTGAACGCTTTTGAATTTCACATTTAAATTTAAAGGGGTCGATGGTCCTATATCAACAATGAAATACTTGTTTGTTTCAATGAATCATTCGGATAATCGCTTCCGAAAATTATAAGATTTGAGATTTTTTTGGGATATAGCCTCATTTCAAAATTACCGACGGAATGGATAAATTCGGTAGAGGTGTTTTCGAAACTTCCGGTTTTTTTTCAATAAAGCGTATTTTTTTAATTAAAAAAACAAGTACTCTACACGATTGAACTGAATGTTCATGAATTCATGAATTTTATTCTATTGAATATTCGATTTTTTGAATCATTTCCGGATAAGTCGAAAAAAAAATTAATATTTCTTTCGAAGGCTGAATATTTGAATCTCGTGATCCGAAATTGGCCGATTATTCGAAAAACCAAATATCCAATTTTCTGAATGAACCTAATAACAATAGAAACAACTTTTTCAAAACTTGAAAATCGGAATTTTTTTCTTTTTTCGACTTTTTAATACCCGATTGAATGGAATATTCGAAAAGCCAAATAATTTAGTCCAAAAAATCAAAAGAATACTTATTCAAAAAAGAAACTGGAAATCTGGACAAAAGATGAAATTTTCAAATTAATCGTAACACTGAATGCTAGAATATTCGAATTATTCGTATTTTATTTTATTTGAATTGATATTCGATTCGGTTCCAAGCCTACGAGGAACCAATATAAGAGGCACTGAAACCGCATATCTAATATGGTTTAAATGTGAAATTCAGAAGCAATCGAAAGCGAATTCTGCGAGAGGCAGAAAGAACGAGACAAATGTTCAGTGAGATTGCTTTATGGTGAAAAAGTGCATTTTCGGAATGAACATTTTGAGAGTTTCACCTGAAAAGTTCCGTTCTGACTGAAAATGTGTATAATGTGACATCGATAATAAGAACTCACCCAGAAAACTAAAAATTGAGTCTTCAGAGTGAAAATTGAATTTTTTAAATTTCGGCTTCTGAGCGAAGCTGATCAGTTTCAACCTGGCACTCCCCCACGACACATTCCAGCCGCATGACTGGCCTAAAAACCAGAAAATTGAAAATTCTAATCTTCGGAGTCTCAGGGAGCAAGTTAAGAGGTCCCATAAATCGGGGGCGAACTTAAAACTACAAGAGATTGCAAATTGACGTCGGCTGGAAGTGCCTTTGATCTGCTGATCAATCTGTTGTGATCACTTGTGATAGTGGTTGTCAATAGCAAGATGTGCATGTGGGAATGGCTTTTGCACCGTAATCGCGTCGTTTTTGGGCCAGTTTTCGACTTTTAGAACTTCCTTTTTCTCAATGAAGCCTTTAAGGTTGAACTTGTATAATATTGCTATTATCTTTTTATCACATGTTTTCATCACCACTAATCATCCACGTGTAGCCCCAGGTTGATAGAGTGGTCTCATTTTACTTTTGATTTTCTATCTGTATGTGCTCTATTTTCCAGAGCTGAGAAGTCAATTTGTTTCCTAAACCTGCATCTTTTCTGTCCCAGCCTGCTACCCAGGTGTGTTTCTTATCCCAATCTCATAACATCGCTTTTAGAGATCTCCTGGGTGCGTACGAGCTCTCCACGATGACGACAATGCCTGTCGAGGTTGCCGAAGAGGCCCTCGAGAAGAAGGTCGAAGCGATGAAGATCGTCGATGGGAACAATATGGAGGGGAAGAAAGGAACCACCACCACCCCTGACGGCAAAAACGAACGCCGCGAGCGTAGAGTTAGTGTATTCATTGATTCTAGTTTTTTTCCATTATGAATATCGCCCAAAAAGTTTATTTGCTGTCAAGATTTTTTGAGTCCAATTTTTTGAATAATGTTATCTGGCCCACCCCCCAATCGCTCAGGCAGAAAAGGGTCACTCAACCGGTCACTTTTTGGATTCATTTCAGTGCAAATCATGGTGACCGGTTGTGTCCCCGACAAGTTTTGGGGGCGAAGCTCGGTTTTCACCTCCCGGTTAGCCCAATCGAGATTCGAAACACAGTTCTTTATGACCCGGGCAACCACTAGCCATGGCACGTTGAATCTTCAACCAAACCCGCGCCGTATACGGCGCAGAATCTCGGATAGAGTGACCGCGCCGCCGGCTGGAGTGATCAAGTGGACTTGCATTAATGTGAGGTCAATTTAAGGAGTGTAAAGTTGCCTTGGAATGTACAATCAGTTTTAAAGCTCTGACGTACACTTTGTAAAGAATTGTGGTGCTACCTTAGACCCTAATTTGCCAACTTATTCGCTTCTAGCAGGCCGTTCTTGAAAATGGCGCAGACTTGACGTCAAGTACATGTAAATTCGATAAGTATGACTCCATGTCGTGTAAAGCTGCTGATTGAGCATGACATCAGCGTCTGAAATCTATTTGCCGCCTCAGAAGTCTAACTTTTTCTGATATCCCTTACTCTAAGTCTGGAAAGTCAACTATGTCTGAATGTTTCATAAGATTTTCCGTCGAGAAACTCGTTTTACTTGACTTCTATCACGACTTACTAAGCAAAGGGGGGTAAAATTGATGTTCCCAAGCATAGCGGGGAACTCATGAACCTTGTGCTAGACCTATTTGGCTCATAATTAGCAAATCTCGGTCCAAATATGCCTCCAAATGGGGCTCACGAATACATTATCGATTGTCAATTGAGTTAACGTGCTCCAATGCGAATAAACAACGGCTCCCGTGTGGAATAATACCGTAATCCACCGCGCAGTCCGGCCTGTCCCAAAATCTTTTCCCCATTTTTATTCCTCAGCGCTTCGTTTCTTCTTGTTTGGTTTCGTTTTGGACCATAATTTCTATTTTAATTCAATTAAGGAAAACTGTTTCTCTACAAAGTGGCTTATTTTTCATGGAAACTCTATTGAACTGGGTTTAATTGTGCAGATTAAGGCATCCAGAAAAATTCGGTGTCATTTTTCTTTTTCTGATAGAAATGAAGATTTTCTTGAAAAGCAGGCATTAATTTGTTTTGTATCGGCTACAGGATGTTCAAAACGATTAGAAACCTCTTTGGCAAGCGTTGAAGCAAATTTAACCATTTTTTGTTTATTTCCTGTAAAAGATACCTTTGAAATTATATCAAACAATTTTGAAATTGATTTTCATTTCTGAATTTTTTTTCCAATAAAAATCCTAGCACTGAAAAGCCTGAAGTTGAATAGAGTTCCTTCTTGTCAAACGAGCTCGTTTACTAAAGTTTGGCCAAAATGTGATTTTGTTTGAGTACAGTTACGGAGCTTCGGGAGCGAAAAATATTTTAGCATTGGAGCACGTTTTTTCTATCCGTGTCAATTTCTCGATCACTATCGCGCCATTTCTATCGATTAGAAGATGGAAGACAGATGCATTGCAATCTCCAGAAAATGCATGCTCGTGTCAAGGGAAAGATCATTTCGGAGGTAATAGGACGACAAAGGCAATTGATTTTGCCAAATGTGAATTGTCTGTGGAAATGCCATGAGGATAATGATTGCGTTGGAGCTCGTAAGAGGCCGCGATTTTCTGAGCTCTAAAACGTGGGGTTAAAATCAAATAGGAAATTTGACTTTGTGTGTACGTGACACATCTTAGGGCCCATAACTCTCCTGATTTTGGAAGAGCAGGAAAGCCCCGGGTTGGTGCGAAGTTTGTTGGGTGTGAAAATGATGGCGCGGACGAGTTCCGACGCTACCGAGGAAAATCAGTTCAACCAAGAACTCTGAATACAACACTGTTAAATACTTCTCATTTACAAAATTATCATAGATACCGTATGTTGTCAGAAATACGGGCTTGTACTGCCACATCCTTGGTATGTAGGTTGAAATACGCATAATAGAGGGGGGGGGAAGGGGAGGAAAACTCCGTACCCACGCCAAAATTTGGTCCACGCGGAGTTTCAACCTCTTGGAGCAATTTGGAAAACGTTTGTCACATGTATCAAACTTTTATGAAATCCCAATTGTGGAAAATTTTGATGTGGATGCGATTTTTTTCGACACCCCTGTCCAGTATGTACGTTTATTTAAGCCAAATACATTTTCGCTCTCCGAAGTTCCGAGGAAGTAGCCCCAAGCATTTCTCTGAAGCGTCTGCATACGTCATTATTTCGTATAAGTGTCGTAGGTACTGTCGCGCTTGCCACGAGCTGGATTCGGTATTAAGTTCGCATGCGTGCGGAGGTTTCCCCGATTTTGGGCCAGGGGTTGAAACCCCGGAGGGTGAGAAACTTAGAAAGCCTGCGAGAATTTTGCCCACTCGGAGTTTTAATCTTTAGTTAAAAATCGAGGTATTTTTTTGATTCAAAGACTTGCCAATTCAACAAAAACATTAATTATGCATGTGCAGGTCGCGGCTGGCATAGCAAAACCTGCAACGATTAAAGGGACGGGAGAAAAACGTGCTCCAGTGCCAAAATATTTTTCGCTCCCGAAGCTCCGTAACTGTACTCATTTTGTTTCTGTAAATGAAAAAAATTGTAAAAATCCTTGCTTTCGGGTATCCTTATAGTCGTAGAAAGTTCGAATTCGGATCTGTCCGTTGGGCTATACCAGCAGATTTTTGTCCTGGTTTGTCGAACTTCAGAAAAATCAGCTTAAAACAGAGAATGAAAAAAAATCTCTCCCACAGTTCCATCGCGACCCATGCGTTTTCGAAACGAGATTTAGTATAGAGAAATAACTTGAGTATATTCTATAGCAGCACTCCGGAAATCGTCAAAAGTCGCGATTTGCCATCAAATTCTGCCCCGATGGGAATTTGTGAACGAGTACAGTCGAAAACTTCGGAAAATCAATAAATGAACCTCAGATTCGTGATCAGCACACCAAATAGCCCCCAGAGCGAATTTTTAGTCAAATCTAAAATATTTTTTCTGAAACGCTTCGAGAGCCCTCCAAGTGGTATAAATAAACGACCAACCGAAAACCCGTAAAAGTCCAAAACGCTGTTAGTCTGCGCAAAGCTTGGAAAATGTTTTTTCAACCAAACATTGCTTAGTGGGGAAGTTTTGGGCGCTGAGCACGATTATGAGGTCCTTTCACGGATTTTCGTAAATATAATGCGCTTTTTGGAGGGTACAATAGGTACGAAAATTAGAGAAAAAACGCCTATAATCTCTTTCAGCAACGCATTTATATCCTATCGGCGGCTGTCATTTGAATTCCCGCGCCCGCCGCGCGGGGTCAATTTTTTCAAATTCAATTCAATAGCTTTATCTGGCGACAAAGTAACATACAAAATGTATGTGGGATAGGTTTAAACAAGACAGCTTGGACATGCAGGCAAACAAAATTGTAGGCAAAGAAAACACTCGTACGAATAAGAGCACCCTGAATTTAAAGCTTTAGCAGAAAGCACGGCCATCGACCCCATGCAATGACCTGAGGTTGAAATGGGACAGCCTGCTTTTGAAAATCGGAAAATGCGCGGCCTCAACGATCTCTGGAGGTAATTTGTTCCAAACTGGGATGACTCTAAATGCAAAGGAATGCAGCACGTTGGACTTCGACGTAAATCTACGTGCGAGCTGGAAAGCGTGCTGGCGGGAGCGAGTAAAACACGAAAACACTCTCAGATGGGATGTCGCAAAGACCGTTAACGATTTTATAACATAAGTGTAAATCGAACTCGGTTCGCCGATATCGTAGGGTTTCGATCCCCAACATTTCAAGCCTTGTCGTATAGTCGGGTCGCCGCACCGCCGTCGCGATGCGGCGGCTGCCGGCCTGGCGCGATGCCAAAGAGGTGGATGAACGAAGAAAAACGCAATCTAGATGGTCTTGACGACTAAACGAGACAATCCGGATGTTTCCTCCCCGGATAATGCTTATCAAAGGGTCTCCCTATTATTCGACCTAATTAGGGTTTTGATCATCGACTGGGTCGGCAGTATTAGGTCTGTTAAGTTTTCTGAGTGCACAAGGTCCACTCATCGAAACTGTAACTCGTTGTTATGAGCTATTTTGAACCTGAATCACAGCTGTAGAAGTAATTTGAAGCATTTAATTGCTGTAAACCTCAAGAGCACTAAATGCCTTCTTAGCATTGTTTCTAGCGAACTACGTACCGTTGTAGCGGGCAAACTTCAGTATTCCGTTGTATATGTTTGCAGGATTACGATGTGCATGGTAGAGAAATGCGTCTAGTTCTTATCAAAGGATTCGGCACACTCATATCGCACTGCGGAAAATCTCCAAGGAACCAAAAATCGCCTCTAAGTTCGAATACTTTTATCGACAACACTTTATAATGCTACCTGACATAAACATCCTGTTGCAGATACAGCTGCATGGCTGATTAGAGTAAGGGTAGGGGCTTGTGTCTCCCATCAGGGCTGGGATTCATGAACGCTAAACCGGGGGTCCCAGCAGGGTTTGGTTGGAAACGTTCCCAAACCAGCGATTCATCATCGCTAGGTTTGGTCAGGTCTGGGCTGCGCCTGGGTCCCTTGTAACCGCACCTCCGATGTGGTGGTTTGGTTCGGTTTGGTCTCAGCTGGGGCAGCTAACCAAACCAAACCCTGCCGGGACCCAATGCGTTCATGAATCCTAGCCCAGCCAATCAGCAATGTCTCAGGGGTGTAAAGATCTCTGTCGATTGGTCGACGGAAGGATTGACCCCGACCGTACTCCTGTCTACCCCTATATAGGAATATGAATAAGTATGAGCACGACAGTGCTTCTTCATCCAGTTTGTTACTCAGCTTATCAGAGGAGATCAAGCATGCCTCCTTCTACCCAAGAAGTGAAGCCAAACCTTTCTAACAGCTTAACCTTCAAGGTATGGCTTGATACTCGTTCTCATTCCTCACGCAAGTTCAGTGGCGTGCTGCAGGCACCGTCCGCATTGCTGCGCAAAAGTCACTTTGCTCCATTGCGTCCGTGCCGCGCGAACGCTGTTCTTCCCTTGATCGTTGTCCCTTCTCTTACTCCGCACACGCACGCGAGACAGGGAAATTTTTCTTGAAAAAAAAAATCGGGGAGAACAGCCTTACCAGCACACTCTTCCTCACTATATCATCCTTGCGTTGGCTAAGATTTGTAAGGAAGTGCCTTTGGAAGCACTGTATTCCAGCGTAACAAGATTTTGAGGAAAGGCCCTGAAGGTAATTTCGCAGTTCTCAATCATCGGTGAGGTTGTGTGACGAACAGAGCAGTCGATGGTAGTGGTTGACATCTCGGGGTGTTAATTTCGTGCCAAAACTTGGCGGTCGTCTCGCTCTGAAAACCCATTTTATACCACCCCATTTAGCTGTATACAGCGAAAGAAGTTCGTATGGGAATCGAAGCGATAATTTACTCCAAAATAACGCTCACAAGTGTCGTTGAGGTCCGCCAACGGGGTAAAAATCATGGAGTGTAGACGTTGTGCACTCAAAAAATATATTAGACCTAATATTGGCGACCAAGTGTATAATCAAATCTCAATTAGGTCCAATAATAAGCAGTAGCTTGTTTGCTAACGTCATCCAGGTGGAAAACGGCCGAATTATGTCGATTAGCCGTCAAAAACCAACCCAAAGCGCGTTTTCTTCGCTCATCCAGTTCTTTGGCATCGCGCCAGGCCGGCAGCCGCCGCGTCGCGACGACAGTGCGACAATTGCGCGCGGTAATTCAAATGACAGCCGCCGATAGGATATAAATGCGTTGCTCTTTCAGAGTGGGTCTATGCAGCTGCGATGGGCATATTCGGACTTTTCGTACGAAAATGGTCCTAGAAAAGTACGTTTCATTTGGAATGGTCACTATGACTTATAGTGGTTCCCTCGTAAACAAAAACTGGAATTAGAAGTTCTTTTTAACCAGAAAAACCTCGATTCGAGGACTTCCAATGTGGAACATAATTGAAAGGATTCACTCATCCGAAAATTCTGAAGAGCGCATATTCTAAAAATGTTGGGGCGAATTGGAATGTTCGTCGTCCATTTGCGACATTCGCAAAAATCCATTCCTTCAGAATTATGAAAACCCATCATTCTTATTATATATCCACCCAAGAAGTTGTAAATGTGATATTTGATCTATTCGTGTTTTTAAGAACTAGCTTCGAATTAGTTAATAATTCCGATATCGGGGATCGAAAAAAAAAATTCACATCCAAACCAAAATGTGGTCCACCCAGGGGTTCCAACCCCTCGGGGAAAACTAAGGAAGGGTTCGCACACAGGTTAGAGATCATAAAAATCTCACATATCCAATCTGTGACCAAGAATCTGAGGGCGGTTCTCTTTGCCACCCCATGATCGGTTACGATTACCAATAATTCTTTGTCTGGATTTTGATACCATTTCGACTGTAAGAATAATTCGACACTTTAGAAATCCATCATGAATGATTTTTTATATGGTCATTTAGAAGTTTCCATATGTGTGGATAATGGAGAAATTCAGTCCTATATTCTATGCCAATTTAATTTTTGCAGATTTTGTCTGGACATTTCTCAAATTATTCGAATTTTTAAGAGTTTTCAAATACAATTTTCAAAACTACACGAATTTCATCGAGTTTTTGTGTGGATGATTATTTGAATGTTTTTAGTTCAGAATTGCAGAATATTCAAAACATTGAAATCTTTGACTATTCAAATAAACTGATCATCCGAAAAGCAAATAATCCGATTTCTAAAACTAATCGAATACCAAAAAATAAGATTACTTAATTTAAAAAAAAGCAAACATCTAGAAAACAAATAATATTCCGAGTTTCTCCAAGAAGAAAAACGACCAAAAGTAGAAAATCGAATGATGAGTAGAATGTAGTGGTACTTGAAACTTCGTAAATAAATTGGATTGTCAAATCAATCGAATGTTCAAATTATTAGTTATTGGGAATTCGGAATTATTAGAGTATTCAGAGAAACAAGCAATTGGAATTTTCGAATAAATCTAACGCTAGAAAAAAAACCGAAAATTCGAAGTTCTGAATGAAGCGAACACTTGAATAAATTAGCAGATTAACTGGAAACCTGAAAAATAGAATATTCAAAAAAAAGCGAGTAATTAAAAAGTCTTAGCCAACTCCATCAATCGTATAATATTCGAAAACAAACACTTTTGGTTTTCAAGTAAATCAAGTATCCGAAAATCTTAGCCAAGTTTGTAAATTGAAAAAAAAGAAAAAAAAAACTGCCAATTTCGTAATTTCTTCAGTCGTATACTAACTGAAAACAAATACTTTAACATTCGAAGTAATTCTGGTATCCGAAAGATTCAGCCAATTTTGTAAATTGTAAAAGATCTCTAAAAAAACCTTAGGAATTTTGTAAATTTGTCAATCGTATGATATTTGAAATCAAAGAAAAATTCCCCGGTAATTCAGTTATCCGAGAAAAAAACCGAAACAAAAATCTAAAAACCCTGAATGGGTAGAATTTTCAATATCCGATTTAATAAAAACCCGATTAAATCCTTCCATATAATAAAAGAATCGGAGCACAAAGTACGACCACCTGGGCCTCCATCACTATAGCACTGTTTCGTCACATCTCTAACCACTCCAAAACAGTATTGAGCTGTAGGTGCATTTCAGTCCACCAAAACCTTCAAAGTATAGTTAGGCTCATACGATTGTGCACTCATTTAGGGGTAGGTTGGGGGATTACGTTTTTCTGTTCTCAACATTCTGTCATCGAAATAGCCAAAAAATCAGCGAGAACTTCGAGTTCTTTTCCTTTCTTCAGCCAAACGACTTCACCCTCATTGCGTGGGGGAGATTCAATTCTCGGCATCACCTGGGGTCACGACCTTCGTGCGTTGGTGACACGACAGGATCATTGACGTGACTTAAAACCACCTCCCGGACTTTATACCCCGCCCCGAACCCGGTTTGGAAGGAATTCAATTATCATTGAAGGCTGAAACACAAAATTTTAAGAGAATTCAATTCATGTGTATGGGCTTTACCACTGTCGAAAACAAAGTGGTTTTCATGGGCGATTTTGTTAAGTTGAAAGGTGAAAGGAGTGGCAGTCAGGCTAAGTCCCTGCAAAGACGGCTTTTGTTTTTTTATATGGGGCTCTGGAAGTTATGGGGAGGGTGCGGACGGACGACAAAACGACATTGAACAATAGTCTTTGTTCAGTTACTGTTCCACTCCAAATGCGCGGTAATTCATAAAAGCCTAGAGAGGCTACCGATCAGGGATGAGCGAAAATCTTTTTTGAAACTTTGGAATTCGGAAATCGGAACGACCATTTTAATTTCGGGCA
This sequence comes from Aplectana chamaeleonis, assembly GCA_029168955.1. NCBI lineage: Eukaryota > Metazoa > Nematoda > Chromadorea > Rhabditida > Cosmocercidae > Aplectana > Aplectana chamaeleonis. The sequence continues at coordinate 21,475 of JAPDOI010000102.1, read as the reverse complement.
TCGTAATTCGGAAATCGGAAGGCAAAAAACCATCGGAAATCTTAAAATCGGGTAATCGGAAATAAGTTCACCTGGATGGATTCCAACCACCCATGGTGGCTGTATGTACCTACCGTACTTCTAATATAATGGGCCTTCAAAACTGTTCTTAATCTCTAGCTGGGAGGAGATCTCCTCCCAATAAAAACACTTAATGATGCTTAATATTTTTTCTCATTTTTCACGAAATTCGCTTACACTACCAAAACCGAGAATCCAGACAAATCTGCTCAAATTTCGCTTCAATTAATTCTTTTCAGGTAGCACACTTTAGATACTTCGAGACAACACTCACTAATTCACTGTAGCCCAATAAGTTATCATTTTGTGTAATGTAACTTAAATAGTGAGTGTAACCATTCTATAACAAGAGCTATGTATATAGACCATTAGAATCACAACAAGTACATGTGAACAAAAATACTATAGTAGATAATGGCCACTTGCTAAACATTGTCTAGCGGATGGGCGAGGCGCGCTCATTGCGGAGAGCAGTGCGGAGTTTGCAACACCCCGGCAAACAGAGTTTCGATCGCGCGTCTGCCCTTCGCAGCCCCGTCCATTTTTTACACCACACATTCTGAGAGGATATCATACGTTCACTCTGTTCCTACTGTCTCCACATAAACATAAACACCGCAGGACCGTATTAGATTCAATAAAAGCATGGACAAATCCGAATATCTCTGAAAAAGAGCCCAGTTTGAGAATGGTTCAACATGAATTTGAGGAAAAGAGCCCAATCACAGTGAGTTTTTGGTTCATTTCAAGAAAATATAGTTCCTATTGACATATGGAACCTTATTCCTTGCTCTTTTTTAACATCAGAACAAACCTCCGGTTCAGGTTAAGCCCTTAAAGAACACCCTAAATGTCTTGCAGAAAACAATGCGTAACCTCCTGAAATTGTAATCTTCTACTCATTTCCGATTCTTTCCGCGTTTTGGGGCATTTTTTCGGAAATCAGAAATCTGAAGGCCAAAAACCATCGGAAATCCGCTCATTCCTGCCCCTGATCTATCGCGACAAGGCACAACGCCCTATTGCCTCAAACTCTGCCTGCGACTGCCTTAAACATAAGTGTGTAGTGAGCTCACACTATGTTTAAGGCAGTCGCTTAAAGGCACAGTCCAACATCAGATTTAATTTTTGATATTTTGGTCCGGTCGCCGTCTTTAGCAACCCTGCCAAGCGCGAAATCTTAGTTCGCTCAGATAAGCGAGAAAAAGCTAGGAAAAAGTCGGCCACGCCACCTTGAAAGAAAAAATGGGCAACGCCCACTGGCAGGTTTCCGATCTCAATTGGGAAGAGACGCGCGAATGATTTTGTTCAAAATCTATGTTCTTCGTTTTGTTTTCGGTCTGGCTTTATATTGTGACCTTATTCAGAATGATGGCTGCAAATAACGAGAAAATACAGGCTCGAGACAACTCGTCCGCGAACTTCTAATAGTTCAAATTCAAAATTTTTGAGGAGCCGTAACTCAGTTTGTAGTGAGTTCTAAGCGATTCTGAAAACACCATTGTGATCAGCGTGAAATTTTCTACAAGATAGGCTAGGATACGAAAAATCAATTCTGAGCTTGGACTGTGGCTTTAAGGCTGGATTTTGATCAACGTCGTTCTTTCGTTGGCCAGTCCCCTCCTCACTGTTTTCCGAATCGCAGTTCCGGAAAAAAAAAACAAAAAATATGGCGAGTCACCGCTCTTAGCTGCTCTGAACCCTGCCATACATACCAGCGCGCTACTACAGCACTCTGCAGGTACGCAATCACGTTACTTACGCGGTATTCATTCTACGGTAATCATGAAAACTGGAGCAATATACAAAAAATTAAGGGTTAGCGGAAACAACTATAAATTTGGTGTTCTGAATTACGGTGTGGCAGAAACTGTGTAAGAGGCGTGACTGGGTAACCGCAGGTGGGGAGATAACAATGCTTCTTGGGACTCTCCACCGGGACGGATTATAGGGTGCAGAAGCAGCAAAACTTAGCTTTCAGTAAGGGAAGTGTGATGCGGTACTGGAAGTTTATTCAGGACCAAACTGCTTCACTAATCCCTACACAGGAAAATTTAGATGCAAGTTCTCCTGCGGTGTCTTCCTTTTTTCTCAGTTGTTTTTTTTAGAGATTTTTGTAATTAGGAGAATACAGTTTTGTTACTCTGAAATTTGAAAATCTTACTAACCGACTAGAGGTCTCTATTGAGCTAGGAACCCTAGCTATGGTGTCACATTTTCAGCTTCACCTACAACGGCCTTTTTCGGACTTGAACGGTAATCCACACGTCAAAGTGGATCTTAAATTTTGGTTATGAAGAAGTTTGAACGAATCGTTCGTAAAACACAAGGATGAAGGGGAAACTGTGGAGAGTTCCGAAAAATCGTATCAGTCTGTAAGTAGTGTCGTTATCGGAGTGAAATTACGGTCTGGAGCTGCGCACTGCCGCGTTTGAGACAGGCCCGCCACACAAAATCGTGCAAGGATCACGGCCAAATTTTTAATTCTTCTGTGAAAGCACTCCTGAGAGAAACGCAGTTTCAAAAAGTCATTAAGTGAAATATAAATCATTAATGGAAATCTGAGGATAGGAAAGTGTAGTGTTTTCACACACTACTGGACCTCTTTGTAAGTGGCAGAGTTGTGGCGGACCATTGACATAATTCGTGTAGAGATAGTGCACGCTTCAGTCAATAGGGATTTTCTCGAAAAGAAACGGTAACTGCAATTCTACAAATCGTTAGGAGCAGGACATCGTGATTATAGGGCTCCCGGGACTTTAATACCCACCGCCATCCCCCGTTTCAGGTGTTTTATAGTTACTTTGAAACAGAAAGTTGGCGCTTTGGCCGGGGTTTTCCTGACCGTGAGGGATTTAATTCGTTCAAAAAGCCACAGAGTTTCCGGACAGAACGCCGCGAAGCGGCGCGAACCCCCCGGCTTATGGTTCCCGGACAAAGCGCCGCGAAGCGGCGCTTTGGCCGGGGTTTTCCTGACCGTGAGGGATTTAATTCGTTCAAAAAGCCACACAGTTTCCGGACAGAGCGCCGCGAAGCGGCGCGAACCCCCCGGCTTATGGTTCCCGGACAAAGCGCCGCGAAGCGGCGCTTTGGCCGGGTTTTCCTGACCGTGAGGGATTTAATTCGTTCAAAAAGCCACACAGTTTCCGGACAGAGCGCCGCGAAGCGGCGCGAACCCCCGGCTTATGGTTCCCGGACAGAGCGCCGCGAAGCGGCGCTTTGGCCGGGGTTTTCCTGACCGTGAGGGATTTAATTCGTTCAAAAAGCCACACAGTTTCCGGACAGAGCGCCGCGAAGCGGTGCGAACCCTTCGGCTTATGGTTCCCGGACAAAGCGCCGCGAAGCGCCTCTTTGGCCTTGGTTTTCCTGACCGTGAGGGATTTAATTCGTTCAAAAAGCCACACAGTTTCCGGACAGAGCGCCGCGAAGCGGCTGGAACCCCCGGCTTATGGTTCCCGGACAAAGCGCCGCGAAGCGGCGCTTTGGCCGGGTTTTCCTGACCGTGAGGGATTTAATTCGTTCAAAAAGCCACACAGTTTCCGGACAGAGCGCCGCGAGGCGGCGCGAACCCCCCGGCTTATGGCTCCCGGACAAACCGCCGCGAAGCGGCGCTTTGGCCGGGGTTTTCCTGACCGTGAGGGATTTAATTCGTTCAAAAAGCCACACAGTTTCCGGACAGAGCGCCGCGAAGCGGCGCGAACCCCCGGCTTATGGTTCCCGGACAGAGCCGGGGTTTTCCTGACCGTGAGGGATTTAATTCGTTCAGAAAGCCACACAGTTTCCGGACAGAGCGCCGCGAAGCGGCGCGAACCCCCCGGCTTATGGTTCCCGGACAAAGCGCCGCGAAGCGGCGCTTTGGCCGGGGTTTTCCTGACCGTGAGGGATTTAATTCGTTCAAAAAGCCACACAGTTTCCGGACAGAGCGCCGCGAAGCGGCGCGAACCCCCCGGCTTATGGTTCCCGGACAAAGCGCCGCGAAGCGGCGCTTTGGCCGGGGTTTTCCTGACCGTGAGGGATTTAATTCGTTCAAAAAGCCACACAGTTTCCGGACAGAGCGCCGCGAAGCGGTGCGAACCCTTCGGCTTATGGTTCCCGGACAAAGCGCCGCGAAGCGGCGCTTTGGCCGGGGTTTTCCTGACCGTGAGGGATTTAATTCGTTCAAAAAGCCACACAGTTTCCGGACAGAGCGCCGCGAAGCGGCGCGAACCCCCGGCTTATGGTTCCCGGACAAAGCGCCGCGAAGCGGCGCTTTGGCCGGTAAATAATAATTCATAAGTATGAATAAGAGCCCCAGAGAAGCATTTGAATTTTCCGAATGAATCAAATACTGGGAAAACCCAAAATTCTATATTCTGAACGAATCGAACACCTGAAAAAATTCGGAAATTATTTAGAAACCCAAAAAATCGAATATTCAAGGAAATGAGTAATGGAAATATCTGAGCTAAAATCGAAAACTCGTAAATTTTTCAATATTAGAAAACAAACTACTCAAATTTCCGAGTAAAACAAACATTTGAAAAAATGAATTTAAAAACCTTGAATGAGTCAAACTTTTCAAATCTTGAATTTTCGAACATTTTACATTTTACTGGCCGATTCGATCCCAAATCTACTCGGTGCCCTTCAATCACACCTTTTCCTCAGTGTCCTTCGTACACTATCATCCTCACGATGAAGAAAAGGAAGTCAATTGCCAGATTCGACCTTCGAAGGTCGCGTTTTTTCAAAGCCACGGCATGATTCCGCGCTCCACGGCCAACATTTAGATTCGCAAGCACGCCGGGTACTGTAGTTTCACGTTCAACGTCCCAACTTTCGCGGGCGTGCGACTCACTTTCTGCTCGCCTCGATTGCGTGTGGTGGTTCGTTGTCGGCATTTCTCTGTTCATTCTGTTGCCAGCCATCTGTATATGATTGATTCCTCTTTTCAGAACTCGTCAAATACAACAGAAATGCGTGAAATCGTCCATGTACAGGCTGGCCAGTGCGGAAACCAGATCGGATCAAAGGTTGGCGCGATTTCGCAATAGTTTGGTTTTTGTTTGGGGTTCGGAGAAGTGCAGTGGCTTCTGGTTCTGTCGAAATGATGTGAAATCCGATAGTTTTTGGATTATTCGACTCAATTGGGAGATTTATCGAGAAATTTTTTTAAAATTGATATACCGTCATATTGCAAGAGCATCTTCCCTGCCACTTAACGATGTAAGATTTATCTGAGTCTGCCGACTCAATGTTCCACTGATTGCTTCCAATATGGACAATTTTCTCCCGGCGACTCTCGTAATGTTCAACCGCTCGCCTATTGCGCTTATTCGTTTCCAAGGCGCGGAAGGAACACTTAACAAGTCTGCGACGATCCTAAAAGATATCTGTCGGATATCTGTCAATAAACAAAAATATCTGTCACGGACACAAGAGCTAAACTAAACCTTGTAATCGCTTTCGGTCGCGAAGGTACGCGTGAAGATAGTATAATCCTGTGGGCGTCCATTTGCGCCATCTTCAGCATGCCTCCCAAGACAATGCTTAGCCAAATCTTCATGAGTCCCCTGCTTATCCTAAAGCCATTGATGGTAGGACTTCGGCGTATTTTGGCTACCGTAATCCGGCAATCGCTTCAGGACCCAGAGCCCGATTTTCCTCCACCCTTTAGATTTTCTGTTTCTTTCACCACCTTTCGTTATATCGATTAGCTCTTCTAACTCCTCCATCACCACTGGGGCAGGAGGTTTCCGGAGAAGTTCCTCGGAGAATACGAACAGCATTCTGAACTGGGCTGGAAGAGTTTTGAGGTAAAGAGCTTTGCCATTCCAATATTCGTTGGAGAAGCTTTAATCACATCGCTTTAATCAAGTTTTTTAAGCTGCAGTCAACACTACAGCGCTCTTCGATTTATTTGAATGCAGCTTTTTGATATTTGAGAATGAAATAATCATAAGCAAGCAATAAACATTCGGAGCCGAGGGTTTCCCTTGCCGAATGAATGAAATCAGGCAGTAGAGGCAGAAGAATAAATTGGCAAGGGCATACCCTCCGTAGTCTGAATACTTCTAGTTGATTTCGTAGAATTTTTTCCGTGCGCCTTAGGAGTAGAGCAGGCACTGAAAAAAATTCCTTTGGAAAATTTCTTCCCGAAAATAAAAATCGTGGGAATTCTCGTTTTGGAGGATCCCATTTATCGCTCGCCCCAAGAAAAATTTGTGAAGTAGATCATCGCATAAACTTCTGGAACGAACGATAGCTATGAGTACACAGCGGTTTTTCACACTCCGCTAAGTTCTCACCAACTTGGGGTTTTCCTTCTCTTGCAAAATTAGGAGAGTCAGGAGGCCTATGAAGTCAATAATGAACACAAAGTAAGATTTTCTGTTTGAGTACCCCTTTCTAAGCTATCACGCCTAGAGTTCGAGGACATTAGGCTTGAAAGTTTTACAAAATCCCTGCGCTGACAAGTTCTGATGTGATCAACCTCTACGTGGATGACCTAGTACGCTCCAGAACGCAATCGTACCGGAAACGCTCACAATTGAACTGAATGAAGCTTCGAAACGGTCCCGATGTAGAGGGAAATCGGGCTTTGGGTCCTGAAGCGACTGCCGGATTACGGTAGCCAAAATACGCTGAAGTCCTACCATCAATGGCTTTATGCTTATCCTCGCAGATGGGGCATATAATCTGAGAGATTTATGCCAGTCGTCGATTCTCGCTTTTCAAGCTATAGCACTGCTCCTCGCTGTATTTGTGAACAGTTTTTAAGTGGCGGTAGAAGCTCCTCTTATGTATGTCCTTGCTGCAAACGGGGCACGTTGATTTGTCCATAATGATGACCAGTGATGACAATTATAGAGTCACAGCCGGTTGTAAGCAACGAGGGTGTAAGCAGCGCGACTATACTTTTCGCAGAACGCATCGGGACCAGATACAGTACGCGCGCGAAATGGTGCATAGACGTGATTTCAAATAATAGTGAGCCATTAGACCATTGCGGTTACTTCAAAGTAGTGGCCAGCTATAGATTTTTTCTCTTTTCCTCTAGGGATGAATTAATATAAACGATACACATGTTCGTTTCTTTGAAACATCTAAGAATGCTCCCACACGAGAGGCTCGCAGACGAAAGTTGCATCGTGCTCAGTTGGTTCAATTACCTGTGGATAGACTTGACGAACGCGCGCCGAATCGAATAGGATGTGAATAAAAAAGATTGTGCCTTCTGTATCTATTCCATATGTATTCTGTATTCTTAGTTATGAGGATTCAGTTCATACTAAATCAGTTCGCAATTGTTTAAAATTTTTCATCTCTAGTTTCGAGGCATTGTTTTTGACTAACGAAACACATTGCACGGTGTTCATGAGCAGCATTGTTTCTGATACGAGGACAAGTTACGATTGGTAGCAATGGTTGACCCTTATTTATGGAAGAAGTGCCTACATGTAGGCAGTTTTCAGTTGAAATCGCGGCTCAACAATTGAGCCGGTTCGTTTGCGTTCGTAGACCCTAAACAGTCTGGCACTCTGAATCAAATTATGACGAGAAACATAACCGTTTAACTTGTTCCTCACTCCTCTGTTTGTTTCATCACCACGCCACAAGCGGTGTGTTTATGTGATAAGCGCGCTCCATCACATCACGCCGCGCGACGGCGACTAGAGGTATCTTTACGTAACATGACGTTCGGCCGCATTTTTTGCTACGGGGTCGACTGCGGCGCGGTCGCGGCGCGCCCCAACTGGCGCTTCGCCAGAGCACGGTTTCCGTCCTTACTTTCAGTCATAGTGGTGTACTTGTCAGTGAAAAGCAGTGCCTTATAGTAGCAATAACTGTATTGACGAAAAATCATGAAATTTTGGCACAGATTACGTCACAATCTCAATATGGCAGAACGAGAACTGAAAGAAAGGGCTAATCAAAGTGGAATTCAAAGAGCGCTGGATACCAATTTGTTCCTTGCTTGCGTTAAGTGTCCTGCTAGTCGTGAGCGTAGTGTAACTCAGGAAAAAGTCGAATACACTTCAAAAATAACGAAATAGGCTTGAGCTGGAAGGCAAGGTCCAGCACCCCGCTGGCAAGGTTCTTGCCGGATTAAGGGACGACTATAAGAACTTTTTATTCGGAAAAATCTATGATCCCAACGGTATTGTATTGAAATGTTTCACATTCCCAACAGTAAAATGCTTCGAATTAAATTTTCTACTTTGCTCGGGAAATTTTCGCAAGCGATCTCCATCACTGCTTAAAAAAACCTTGCTTAAGATATATTCATGTGGTTTGTACAACGAATTTCTCATAATTTTCTGTAACCTCGTTCTTTTAGAAACACACTTTTTTTTTTCGTTTCAAAAATGCATTATCCCCTTGAAAAGAAATTCCGAAAATTTCTACCATCCTCGTTAGCAAGCTAGCCAGTCCTGCTCGACCGACGTTTTGGACTCTCCATGACAGCTCGCCATTAAGGCTTTATTTAAATCCTATGAAAGGTAGTCTGAGGAGGTTTATATTTACTACAGACTTTCGTTTGAGGATTGTTCTGTCCCGAAGTCTCATGATAGTTCTAAAAGCGTTTATTACTTTTAAAAACTCGAAAAAAAAAATAAAAAAAAACTCATTCTTCGAACTTGCGTAATAAACGTTTTTAGACTTTGGTTTAGTGTGAAGTTTAACCATTTTTCCGAAAGTGGTGTTTGGATCCAGCAGATGGGTACTGAGCAGTAAGAAGCTTCACTGCATACATGGGCAAGACTACTAAAGCCCTTGTGAGATGCCTTCAATTGCACCTACGAGGTATGTGCACTCGATCTCAACGGATACATTTGGAAAAATCTATCTTTGAATGGTTAGATATATTGGAATATATTGGAAACGTCCGGTTTGAAAGCATTTTCAGTTCCCACGAGAAAACCTTTGACCCATTTCATCGCGACCGTTTGCAGGGTGTTTCCAAATAGACACCCTGCAGAAATGTACAACCGTCGACTAGGAAGCACTGTCTGCAGCCACCGACGAAACGCGCCATTCACGCGCAAAAAACTTTAATTGAGGCCGAGTGATGATCGTCGGTTTTTCTCATTTTTTGTGTTTTCGTCGTTTTCCCTGCTCTCTCTTCTTGTTTTTTGTTTCTTCTGCGTGGTAACGAAGAAAAATAGTAATTTTAGGGGGTTTCGGTGCTGATTAGGGTGATTTGATGCCAGGGAATAATCGAAATATCAATTATGATAATTTTTCATGGAATCACTATTCCTTATCCTTATCATTTGTACCAAGCAGAAGATACAAGACTATAGAAGAATGGAAGGATCGGCGAAACACCAAAAATATGACATCGATCATGCCTTGAAGGGTGGAAGAATAGAAAAGAGGGGAGGAAAGCCTTCATCTACACCGTCAAAATTGGATTTCCTCTGATTCGCACCTCCCGGGATCGCTATGGCAAAAGATTAGCCCACACCAGTAGTTTTCCTCGCACGCCGCCATCCAATTTGGATCTCCCCTGACCAATTCGGAATTGTCCTGATTCGCCGTCCAAATCGGGTTTCTACAATTGGCCCCCATCGAAGAATGGTACTTCAATATATAAGACAATTCACCCTAATATTTTCATGGTCTGAAAAATGGATTACATGGTTTGGTTCTGCGCCTCAAATTTCTGTATTGAACGCTTCAAGATGAAAAAAACGTTTATTTGCTTACTACAATGTTAGATGTGTAATAATCTGAAGATTTCCTCCGTAAAACATTGACACAGGAGTAATTCATAATGATTCATTGTGGAAAAAAAAACTCTTCTGTGTTAAAAATCCTCGAAAAGAACTTTCCATCCAGTGGCTTCGTATTTTGAAAAATGCGCGTATAGTATGGTGCACGTGGGCCGTAGCTGCGGACACATCGGAATTGACGGTTGTACATTTCTGCAGGGGTGTCCAGCTGCGGACAGCCCCGTTTGCAGAATCCTTTGAAACGAGCGAAACCAATAGATGTTTCATTAATTACAGCTCTGTTCAAGTTGTTGATGTTTAAAAAGGAATACATGCTAATATTCTTTCACGACTCTTCCTTTTATCATGGGGAACGTGGGCGGAAACCGTGCTCTGGCGGAGCGCCAGTAGGGCGCGCCGCGACCGCGCCGCAGTCGACCCCGTCGCAAAAAAATGCGGCCTACAGTATCTTTATCACGGAAACCGAGGGCATGTTTGGTAGAAAGCACAATGCTAGCAATGGAGGAATAATGTTATCCAGCCCCTCCCAATCGACTCATTGGCCGTGGAACCAGGGTTGAGCAGGCCGTTGTGGCGATTTTTGTTGCGGCTACGACCCCCTCCCATTTTCCTTTCTTTTTCAAAAAAAAATTCCCAAAATTTTACGACCCCCTGGGACCAAATTTTTTTCAAAGCTTTATTTAGTCTCTAGTTGTCAATTTCATCAAAAAATGTCAATTTTCTAAACAGCTCTGTATATAATCTGCTTTTATATTGTTGAAAATGCATACTCTCGCACGTGACTGACTATTCCTACCTCATTTTACCTTACCATGCAGGGTAAAGCGGAGCGTTGCGTAATTTTCCGAAATCGGAGCGACCCCCGTCACTTTTTTTTCCAAAATCCAAAATTTTTGCGATCCCCCTTCCCCGAGGCGCCATTTTTGCGATCCCTCCTCCCCTAGTCCGGCCAATTTATAGTTGATTACTAAAAGTGTCAGACGCCAAAAATTCGTTCAGTAGTTGACCCCAAGAGCCTAAAACCGAATGCTACGATCTTTGCCTTGGGGACCAAAAGTAATCGAGAATTTATGGGATATCCACGAGATTCTCATTTCTGGACCGAAACTTTTGCGATCTCCACTAACATTCAATTTCGGACCCAAATTTTTGCGACCCCCCGTTGCCAAATTTCGCAACCCCGCTTGACCCTGTTACCATGTGGTTTGAAAAAATCTTTTTTTTTCAAAAGGGTATACTACACCTCCCCAATTTTTTCATTTTTTCCCGAAATTTCCAAAAATTTTACGACCCCAATCCCCCCTGTTGTTACCAGCCAGAACGCTGCTCAACCCTGCGTGGAACAGATTCTTGCTTTGGAGCAGGCTTTTCGCGCTAGCCTTCCAATCTTCTCACAAAGTCAGTATCACAATTTCGCAGGATTTCTCTATCGTGCGAGCAAATTCCAAGGATAGAATGGCTCAACTCACATGTATAGCTGGTTTCGATATAGTCTGACTTTGACTGACTTTGCTATGGAGATTTCTTCTGATTTTATTTATTCATTCATTTTAAAGGGTAGAAGAACTTCACTAAAATGTGGATCTAGTTTTGGTGCGGAATATTGATGTAGTGAAGTTGAATAAAAGTCCAATTTTGTGCTTCATATGCCATTATTCTAAAAAAGACATACCGCTCACATTTGGTCATTATACCATTTAGAGGGCTTTGAAGATTTGACTCAAAATCTTTAAGATGGGGCGCTGATCGTGAATCTGGGAATTAATTTCCGATTTTCCAAAGTTTTCGACTTGATTCGTTCAAAGCTTCCTAGCAGGGGAAAATTTGATGGGAAATCGCTACTTTTGACGATTGCCGGTGTACTACGATAGATATGGCTCAAATTGTGTCTCTGGGGGTTATTTGGAGTGCTGAGCACGAGTCTGACGTTCGTTTATCGTCTTTAGTCAGACTACGGTAGATGACGATGGGTATACGGTAGTTTGGTCAGTCTCAGATGTGACTCTAAGTTTGTATGCGGGGGTTATTCGGGGTGGTGAACACGAATTCAATGTCCACTTGTCGTTTTTCGAATTATTGAGGTACGTTTTGCTTCTCTAAGGGCATGGTATCTACCGTAACCCACAATAAACTTCAGAATTTTGATAAACGGACTTCAGATTCGTGTTCAGCACCCTAGATTACCCCTGCATATAAGTTTTGAGCCGAATCCGAGATTTTTTTTCAAAACACCCAAAAAAATTCTTGGGGGTACCCCTACCTTTCCAGTAGGCTTTGAAAAAAGCGTATAACTTTTTTCAAAGTGATTTTAGGCAGCTGCAAAGACGATAATCGGATTCTACGCTAAAAATAGTTCTAGAATTGTACATTCATAATCATAACTACATGCTTCACTGATGTCTAAAACGTAATAAAATAGAATATTTTCATTATAGTTCTTCAGTGATACTTTTCACTGTTATACAGTAAAACTATATCGAAACCAGCTATACATGTGAGTTGACCCATTCTATCCTTAAAATTTGCTGGTACCATAGAAGTAATCATGCCAAATTGTGATATTGATACTTTCTGGGAAGATTGGAAGGCTAGCGCGAAAAGCCTGCTCCAATACAAAAATCTGTCCCACGGCCAATGAGTCGATTGGGGGGGGGTGGGCTGGATATTATTATTTCGGAGAGGATACGGAGAAACGAACGCTTAGCTCCCAGGATAGCGGGCCTCCCTTGTTGAACACTTCTATCTCGCGATATAGTGGTTATAAAAAGTGTTCAAGCCTGTACGAATTCGATGTCGAGTGAGCTACAGGCCATAAAACGGCCAATGTCTCACCGTCGACTGCGCACCACGCGCTGCGCGACCGCACTTGCGTCGGAAGCAGACGAGTTTTGGCCGCCGCGCGACGAGTTTCGGCCACCGCGCGGCGGCCGAAACGTCGCGCGGTGGCCAAAACTTGCGCGCGGGTGCCAAAACCCGTCTGCTTCCGACGCGCGTGCGGTCGCGCAGCGCGTGGTACGCAGTCGACGGTGAGACATTGGCCGTTTTATGGCCTGTACGCGTCTCCATAGAGATTAAGGAAGTCTAGTTCTTATCCTTATTTCATACCGTTTACGCCGGTGGGGCAGGGCTCCTTCTGACTTCAAAAGTTTTGATCATTACCACAGGCTACCGCGTCTACTGTGCTTATCTGAGCCAAATTCCGGTCCGCAATTGCGTCTCGACACGCTTTGCGGCCGCACGCGCTCGAGTCAGTCGGGTTTTCAGCGCCAAAGCCGACTCGATGTGGCTTTTTTATTCAATTTTCTCCAATTTTTCTTAGTTTCCAGATTCTAAAACCCACCTAGAGTCAGCAGATCGGCGGCTGCGGTGCTGGAAGCTCTTCTGACTCGGGAGCGTGCGGCCGCAAAGCGTGTCGAGATGCAATTGCGGACCGGAATTTGGCCCAGATAAGCACAGTACCTTGCGAAAATGTGGTGCTAATTGCTGTGCGGTCTCGTTGTTAGCGGAGTAGTATCTGGCGCGTTGCTTGTGCATATAAACGGGGGCGCGACTGAGCGGCAAGTGTACCTTCTCCGGTCTATTCGGAAAGTGATTAACCACCGCAGGCCGGCTGGAGTGACGCGTGCGACGCAAATCTGCGGCGCGCGCGTTTGTACGATTGGAGCACGATTATACACTTGATCAAAATCGTATACAGGTGAGAGAATGTGTTATACAGGCGAAACGAAGCCTTGCTTTGCTTAATGCCCTTCAGACGAGCCTCGGGAAGTGAAAACAATGCAATACGTGGTATAAACACTAAATTTCCTACTTCACTAAGGCTAAGAGGCGAAACTAGTCTAAGCTCTTCCTATTACAGAAGCAACATCAATAACAAGGGAGGGTTGCCCATATAAGGTGGAGTTTCGAGATGCAACTTTGATATGTTCAAGGGGGAGGACAGTGCTCCAATATTCCATACTCAGAATCTGCCAAGTGCCTCAGATATTTACAGGAGATTTGCAAAAGTGGACATTTCCATAGCATAGCCAGTAGAAAAGGGGTACACGAATGACAATTTTCAGGGCGTTAAAAAATTGTTTCGGATTGAGCCTAAAACTAGTTTCTGGGGGTTGTTTTGGGTGCTAATTACGAATCTGAGGCCCATTTGTCAATATTTGAAAAATTCCATCTGACTCGGTCCGCAGCTTCGAATTTTGCTGCACAAACGCAACTTTGACGATTTCGAGAATGCTACGATCGAATTGCCTCAAAACTTGTACATAGGGGTTATTCGGGCCTTCTCACACTTTAAGTCTGGCGAGGAATATACCCCAGATTTTGGTTAAGCGCCCTAAATAACCCCAAGTTGAAAATTTTGCGCCAATTCCGAAGATTTGTTTTTGAACGCTCCGAAAAATCCCTGATAGGGTGCCCTTTTTTGTGACGCAATGTAAATGCCATTTTTGGAATCCCCGCAGTTAGTTAGCCGATTTTTAGCGCAGGTAATTTATTTACTGTCACAGACCTACAGCAACGACCACGTTGTTTGCCAAATCGCCACCGGAAGATGGCAAGCCTCGCCTTGTAACAGAACCCATGAGACCAATCCCAACAGCTGTTCCAAATTAGTCTATTGCTCCTCTGCTGTGCTCGATTTATCTTCTCGAGACGGTCACAAAATTTGAGCAATGGGTAGAGATATAGCGAGTGTTCCTTCCATGCCCTATCGATTGACATGGGAACCCCTCGCTTTCATGATCCAAGGACTTGAACGAGTGCAAGTCCACTTGATCGCCCCAGCCTGCGGCGCAGTTACTCTATGCAAGATTGTGCGCCGTATACGGCGCGGGTTTGATTGAGGATTCAAAGTGCCATGGCCAGAGGTTGCCCGGGTCATAAGGAACTGCGTTTCGATTCTCGATTAGGCTGACCGGGTGGTGAAAACCGAGCTCCGCCCCCAAAACTTGTCGGGGACACAACTGGTCACTATGATTCGCATTGAATTGCACCCAAAAAGTGACCGGTTGAGTGAAATTTGTCAATCGTATGATATTTGAAAACAAAGAAAAATTCCCCGGTAATTCAGTTATTCGAGAAAAAAACCGAAACAAAAATCTAAAAACCCTGAATGGGTAAAATTTTCAATATCCGATTTAACAAAAACCCGATTAAATAAATAATAATTCATAAATATGAATAAGAGCCCCAGAGAAGCATTTGAATTTTCCGAATGAATCATATACTGAGAAAAACCAAAATTCTATATTCTGAACGAATCGAACACCTGAAAAAATTCGAAAATTATTTTGAAACCCAAAAAATCGAATATTCAAGGAAATGAGTAATGGAAATATCTGAGCCAAAATCGAAAACTCGTAAATTTTCCAATATTAGAAAACAAACTACTCAAATTTCCGAGTAAAACAAACATTTGAAAAAATGAATTTAAAAACCTTGAATGAGTCAAACTTTTCAAATCTTGAATTTTCGAACATTTTATATTTTACTGGCCGATTCGATCCCAAATCTACTCGGTGCCCTTCAATCACACCTTTTCCTCAGTGTCCTTCGTACACTATCATCCTCACGAAGAAGAAAAGGAAGTCAATTGCCAGATTCGACCTTCGAAGGTCGCGTTTTTTCAAAGCCACGGCATGATTCCGCGCTCCACGGCCAACATTTAGATTAGCAAGCACGCCGTGTACTGTAGTTTCACCTTCAACGTCCCAAATTTTGCGGGCGTGCGACACTTTCTGCTCGCCTCGATTGCGTGTGGTGGTTCGTTGTCGGCATTTCTCTGTTCATTCTGTTGCCAGCCATCTGTATATAATTGATTCCTCTTTTCAGAACTCCTCAAATACAACAGAAATGCGTGAAATCGTCTACGTACAGGCTGGCCAGTGCGGAAACTAGAGCGGATCAAAGGTTGGCGCGATTTCGCATTAGTTTGGTTTTTTTTGGAGTTCGGAGAAGTGCAGTGGCTTCTGGTTCTATCGAAATGATGTGAAATGCGATAGTTTTTGGATTATTCGACTCAATTGGGAGATTTATCAAGAATTTAGTGTTCGTACCACATATTGTATCATTTTTACTTCTCGAGTTTCGTCAGTAGGGTATTGAGAAGAGCTAGGTATCCTTGTTTCGCATGTATATCACAATCTCTCGCCTGTTAAGCCTAAGCCCTGGGCCTAAACCTAAGCCTAAGCCCTGGGCCTAAACCTAAGCCTAAGCCTACTCAAAATCCCCCTCAGAAACAAATCACCCCTCCTAAAATCGAACCACCCCAGCTCAGCTCAAAATCAAATCACTACAGCTCAGCTTGAAATCGAAAAAATCGCTACAATACCGCAAAATCAAACCGCTAAAGCTCAGCTCAAAATAGAATCACCACATCGAATCACCTCCGCTCAGCTCAAAATCAAATAACTACAGCTCGAGACCAAATCACAGCTCAAGATCAAATCACCACAGAACTTTCGGGCCTACGTAATGATTTCTCGAACGGGATAGGTGGCTGATTTCTCGAACGGGATAGGTTGCTGATTTCTCGAACGGCATAGGTGGCTGATTTCTCGAACGGTATATATGGCTGATTTCTCGAACGGGACAGGTGGCTGATTTCTCGAACGGGACAGGTGGCTGATTTCTCGAACGGGACAGGTGGCTGATTTCTCGAACGGGACAGGTTGCTGATTCCTCTAACGGGATGGGTTGCTGATTTCTCGAACGGGATGGGTTGCTGATTTCTCGAACGGGATGGGTTGCTGATTTCTCGAACGGGATAGGTTGCTCCACCCATAAGATTAGGGTTTTCCTGGTGTTTTATTATACGTTTCTTGCATAAATTTTACATGTTATTCTATGCGTCTACACGTTTGGAAGCAAAAACATGAAAAAAAAGATCCTGTTGCAGCATGCGAAATCCTTTTTTGCCTGAGTGGGTCGTCTATTCCCAAAGAGTGCCGCGATAAGATTCGATCTTCTGATGGTTTATAAGATCTTGTATGGCCTTGTGGGACTCAAGCCAAACGATTTCCTCCAACTCAGGGCTACCACAAGAGGCAGCGGCTTTAAGCTCGTCCGCAACATAGCCAGGAGGAGTTTGAGGCACCACTTCTTTGTTAATAGAGCAGGAAGTGAGTTTGAAAAGTTACTCAAAAGGGGCAACCTCCCTACAACCCTTTCCGCGTTCAAACGTAGCTTGGATCAGTACTTGATTACTGAGGATGGTGGAGCCTGTTTCAATTCATATTGCTACTGTATCCGTCTCCTGTTTTTTAATATTCAGTGCTTTTCATTTGTTTTCCTATGTAACTTAAGTATGCAGGCATGACCTGTAATAAACAAATACAAATAAGACTCCACATTGCGGAACACCGGCAGATATGGCTTTGCTCTTTTAAACATGGTTTCAGAACATAGCTTTTGCTGGACGGCTTAGTGAGTGGAATTGTCCAGTGCTTCTGCCATGATGGGATAGAGGATTTCAATAAGCGAGCTGAGTTCCGCGTTTTGCGTATTCTAGACCTCAGTTTTGCGCATATCTCGCCTTTCGCGCTCCGCTTACCGGAAGCTGCGTAAAGTACTGCGGTTTGTAGAAACTTAGAGACTGTTGATATAAGCAACTAATCAATAGTCGCTACTATCCTAGACGGGGGCGCCCAGGATTTAGGACAGAAATTAAATGAACCACCGATTGGAAGCGTTAGCAGTCGAAGCATTTCTATTGAGTTCGAAAACAACAATGATTGATAGCAGTATCAAACATTTTTTTTATCAGAATCGTTTTTTGTAATTTTGAATGGTACATTTCAAACATTTTGAATGGATGATGGATTCCTGATTTAATCCTTCTCAAAAATTCTTAAAGGCAGTGATCACGATGAAACAATCTCTAGTTTTTCCACAGAAGCGTGAGCTTTGGGACGACGAAAACGAAAAACCATCGGGAAGTGTGTGAAATTCGCGTGGGCCAGCAACCCATTGGGCCACCCCGCCTCGTGATTGTTGACCACCACCTCACACCTCACGTTGACGACTACCTCACACCTCATGTTGACGACTCTACCCCACATCTTAATTAGGGGCCGAACACCGTCGCGATAAGAGTCACGCATCTAAGTCACTACTCCGTCGCTCCGCCGTTTTCCACCACCATTGCGTCTTCGCGATCAAATATTTCTAAACGATTTGTTATGTGTTATCTATCGATTTTGTGAGGAAACTTTGCTTATTACCTGAGATAAAACCTTCCTTCGGTATATACAAGCATATGTATCATCCTCTTCACTGGGTTTTGAGTAGTCACATTACACCTTAAGAAGAGAGTTTCTGGATTTGTGCCTATAAACTAAGCATCAAATTTAATTACTGATTTGACTTCAAGTGGTGATTTCATATTGCTGTTTTTTTGATGTCTCATAGTCAGCACTCTCTTCGGTTCTTGTAGCAAAATATCGAACGATTTAGTTGAAACTCCTCTAAGTCAGTTGTGATAGTTCCCTTGTTTCTCCTATAGCTCCCAGTTCTACTGTTTCACGTATTACGTAGGCCCGGAAGTTTTGCAAAGCGGATAAGGGAGTTTCCTCGTGTTGATCTGCGGTGATTCGCTCTTGAGCTGTGGTGATTTGGTCTCGAGCTGTAGTTATTTGACTTTGAGCTGAGCGGAGGTGATCCGATGTGGTGATTCTATCTTGATCTGAGCTGTAGCGGTTTGATTTTGAGGTAGTGTAGCGATTTTTTCGATTTCAAGCTGAGCTGTAGTGATTTGATTTTGAGCTGAGCTGGGGTGATTCGATTTTATGAGGGGTGATTTGTTTCTGAGGGGATTTTGAGTTTAGGCCCAGGCTTAGGCTTAGGTTTAGGCCCAGGGCTTAGGCTTAGGTTTAGGCCCAGGGCTTAGGCTTAGGTTTAGGCCCAGGGCTTAGGCTTAGGTTTAGGCTTAGGCTTAGGTTTAGGCCCAGGGCTTAGGCTTAGGTTTAGGCTTAGGCTTAGGTTTAGGCCCAGGGCTTAGGCTTAGGTTTAGGCCCAGGGCTTAGGCTTAGGTTTAGGCCCAGGGCTTAGGCTTAGGTTTAGGCCCAGGGCTTAGGCTTAGGTTTAGGCCCAGGGCTTAGGCTTAGGTTTAGGCCCAGGGCTTAGGCTTAGGTTTAGGCCCAGGGCTTAGGCTTAGGTTTAGGGCCAGGGGCCAGGCTTAGGCTTAGGAGCAGGTTTAGGCCCAGGGCTTAGGCTTAGGTTTAGGCCCAGGGCTTAGGCTTAGGTTTAGGCCCAGGGCTTAGGCTTAGGTTTAGGCCCAGGGCTTAGGCTTAGGTTTAGGCCCAGGGCTTAGGCTTAGGTTTAGGCCCAGGGCTTAGGCTTAGGCTTAGGCTTAGGCTTAGGCTTAGGCTTAGGCTTAGGCTTAGGCTTAGGCTTAGGCTTAGGCTTAGGCTTAGGCTTAGGCTTAGGCTTAGGCTTAGGCCCAGGGCTTAGGTTTAGGCCCAGTACCCGTAGGCTGGCTCCATACTTAGGCTCCAGGGCTGTACTGGGTAATCTGTACCATTGGGTACACTTTCTAGGCACCAGTACCCAGGCTCAGGTTTAGTACAGGCTGTAGGCTTATCTGTCTATAGGCTTAGGCTTAGGCTGGCTTAGGTCTGTACAGGGCTTAGGCTCAGTACTTACCTGTACCTGTCATAGGCTGTACCTGTTCACTTAGTGTCTGTCTGTACCCAAATTCGTTCACCCTTAGTACCTGCTCCATCCTGTACTTAGGCAGTACCATCTGTACTCCATACCCTGTACTGTACCCATGCTCATCTGTACTCCAATCTGTACTCCAGTACTGTACTGTACCTGTACTATACCTGTACTGTACCAGTACTATACTCAGTACTGGTACCCAGTTAAAAATTGGAAATCTAAAAATTGTACTGTACCTGTACCATACCTGTACTCCAGGCCCAATTATGTGTACCATACCCAGTACTGCATCTGTTCCGTACCTGTACCCATCTGTAATTATACCTGTACCCTGTTATCTCCTATACTGTACCATGGCGCCACTGTCTGTTCATACCCTGTACCCATGTTCAGTACTGTGTTCTGTACTGTACCTGTACTGTTCGTACCCTGTATACCTGAAAAATTGCTCTGTACTCATACTGTACTCCTGTACTGTACTCGTACCCAGTACCATACCCTGTACCCAGTCTGTGTCTGTACCTGCATACTGCGCCTGTCTGCAGTTCATACCCTGTACCCATACTGTACTGTCTGTACCTGTACCTGTGTACTCCTGTACTGTACTGTACCTGGTACTGTCTGTACTCCTGTCTGTACTGCTCCTGTACCTGTACTCCATACTGGTACCCAGTGTCTGCTACCCATACCTGTCTGGTACCCATACCAAAACTGTTCCTGTACCCATACTATGTTCTCATGTACCTGTGTACTGTACCCTATACCTGCAAACTGTACTGTACCTCATACCTGCGCCTGCGCTCCAGGCCCAAATGTGCACCTGTACTGCGTACCCTGTACTGTGTCTGTTCACCTGGTCACATCCTGTTCAAACTCAGTCTGTACTGCGTACCTGTACAAATTCAGTACCCAGCTACCTGACTCCATATTGTTCCATGCCCTGTACTCAGGTACTGTGTCAGTACCTCCACCTGGTACTGGTCTGTCTGTACCTGTAAATCATACTCCAAAAATTGAAAATTATACCCATGCCCTGCTCCACTCCAGGCCTGTATACCTGAAAATTGCCTATACTCCATACCCAGGCCTGTAAATTGTACCAGGCCCAGGCCTGCTCAGGCCCATACCCAGTTCATGCCCATACTGGGTACCCAGTACTGTACTCCGCAAATTGCACCTGTAAATTGGTACTCCTGTACTTGTTCCAAATCTGTACTATACTATGTCTGGTACTGTTCAACCCAGTACCCGTACTGTACTCCAGTACTGTACCCACCTGTGTCTGTACTCCATACCCATACTGCTCCGTACCTGTACCCGTACCTGTACTTCATACCAGTACTGTACTGTGTACCTGCACTCAGTAAATCTGGTGCTCCAAAATTATGTCTGTTCTGTACCCTGGTACCTGTACTCATACCCATACCCTGTACCGCGTCTGCTCCATCTGCGTCTGCACCTGTACCAGGTTCGGCACCCTGTACTCCTTGCAGGTCCTGATACCCTGGAAATGGAAACTGGAGTACTGCACTGTTCAAATTCCTGGTACTCTCATACTCCAAACTGTCTGTACCTGCGCTCCTGGTATCCACTGCTCCAGTAAATTCCTGGTACTGTACCTCTGTACTGTTACCTGGTACCTGTACCTGTACCTGTTCCTGAAAATCCACCAAGTACTGTCCACTGCACTGCACTGGTACCTGTACCTGTTCAAGTACCCTGTACTGGTACCCAGTACTTGTACCCATACGCCTGTACTGGTACATGTACCTGTACTATACTGCATCTGTACCTGTCTGTACCTGTACTGCGCCTCAGTTCATACCCAGGCCACTGCATACTGTACTGCATCTGAAATCTGAGGCACTGTACCTGTACTCATACTGCATCTATACCTGTACTCCAGTACCCAGTACTGGTACCACTGTTCTCCTGCACCAAAATTGAAAAATTCAGCCTGAAAATTCCACCCATACCCTGTACCTGTACCTATGTACCTGGTACCCTGTACCCAGTACTATACCCTGTACCCAGGCCTG